>CM040122.1:106138320-106794125 GCA_022559845.1 Amorphophallus konjac | reverse complement strand
TATTCTTAGGCGTGTTTTATTGGCCTACGTTTTTGCCCTCCCAATGCTTTTGAATGAACTTAAGTGCTATTATTTGATGAAATTGTTTATGATTAAGCACTTATGATCATGTCATGTTCTGAATTGATAAATGAAGTCTAATAACTTTCAAAGTGCAGAAGTTTGCAGGATTCAGGGCGTTTGGATCGCTCATGGGAGCAACATTGTGTCACGTTGTATTGTTTCTTGTAAGCATTATTATTATATGGTATCTACGATATTATAGTATATCAGGGACCTTGTGGTTATGATGAACCTGAAATTTGAGTTCCCCTTTATCAAAAACGAAGACGATTTCAGGAGAATCTTGATCACACGGATAGGCCGTTGAGTTGTTAAAGGCTTGGGACGATGGTTCCACTTTCTGAGTTGATACGTGGACAAACGGGCTTCGGCTTAGTGTTAGCTCAGAAATATGGATTCTTGACCAGACCTAAAACAGCTTAGCAATATTATCCTTGATTATTTTCTATTTTTAGTTTGTTTTAATCTTTTCTTTTAGCCCAACATGCATCATGTAGGACTTTGAGTTTCATGCTGAAAATCTTCATATTATGGCGATAATGAAGTTCACTCGCTCTCGATTGAGTTGACATGAGATATTCCATTCCAAATCAAGTACTTCGTTCTATTTGAAGCCATTCAGGCTGATTCCTTGAAAGTGTTCCTTTTGTTGGATCTTTATCCCAATTCTCTTTACTTTTCTGTAAAATTTACCTTGGTTGCAGCACGTCCACATTGGCTGGTAATCGCTCTCCAATGGTCTTTCCCTGTCGTGCCCGCGCGCACACCCTTTATTTATTTAGTTTAATCTCCTTTTGTCCGACAAATCGATTGTTTCCTTGGAACCACTCAGAGTTGTTTCACTTTGAATCTTGGAAAGATTTCAAATGCTTAGTGTCTGAGGCGTGTCCCATCACACCTTGGCGTCTCCTTATCAGTTCGTTCCACTTCAATCCTTTCATTACACTTCATTCCATTTCCGTCTCACTCCCTTGCAAAGCAGACGCCAAGGCGGGGCAGCTGTAGACACGCCAAAATTGACATTTTGTTGATCAAATCTCATGTTATTATGTAAACGCCCCAAGTGGACTTCAATATTCCAATAATATAAAGTTTTTCTGTTTTTCATGAGTTTTCTGCATTTTTCCTGCATTTTTGTGAATCACGACTTGACTAAGGGCGTTACTTGATAAAGTAACGACCTGTGATAAGGCGTTTTAAAAGAAAGGACGACCGTATGTAAGGGCGTCAATTCCTGGTATTATCCTTTAATTTCTGGAATTATCTATTTTCAAAATAAAAGGCTTTTTCTGAGTAACGCCTTTCCTCAGGGCGTGTTTTGAAGAAACGCCGTTTTCGCAGGCGTGTTATCTCAGTTTCCAAACGGAGGAAGTTTTCATTTCCAAAATTAAACCCAGGAAGAAACGGCCTTTACTAGGTCGTGTTTCAAGAAACGCCTCTGTGCAGGTTGTCAATTCGTAAAAGACGCCCTGACGCAAGGCGTGTTTTCACTCCAGAGTCCTTTTTTCTCCATCTTTCCCCCACAGTTCCCTGCTATCCTTGGACTCTTGCTCGATCTTAATCCTTCCTTGGATGCCTCATTACCTATTCTTATCATTTCCTTGTTTGATCACATCCGATTGAAACTATAAAAGAAAACTTCATTCGCTCGTAACAGAGGTTGAAGATTTTACGTATTCAATAAGCACCCTGAGCATTTAGAGGTTAAGACGTGAGTTATCAAGCAAGCACGCAGAGCTTCCACCTTCGAGCATTGATTTTTCTTCATCCCTCTGCATCCGTTCAGCGTCTTCCCGGTTCCCTTTACTCTTGTCAGGGAGAGTAGGGCGATATATATATATATAGCTTGTCTGTTGTTCATCACATTCTTATCATCACTATTGTTACCTGTCGTTAGTTCTTTTACCGCATTTAGCATATCATATTCTTCCCTAGTTCTCTGCTAGGGGTTTACAAAACAAAAAAAAAAAGAAGGTGCGCATGTTGATGTCTTTTCATCATTTTTATGTTGGTTCTTGACTGATACTATTGCACTTTGGCTGATCCCCTTCTCTTTTCCTTGTTTTTCATTGTCTTCTTTTACAAGGTAATCAATCGAGAAAACCCACTTCATCGGCCGGCCGATTGGAGTTGGAGGAGGAGACCCACATTCATCCCGGCCGTTTCTTCCTGGGTTTAATTTTGGAAATGAAAACTTCCTCCGTTTGGAAACTGAGATAACACGCCTGCGAAAACGGCATTTCTTCAAAACACGCCCTGAGGAAAGGCGTTACTCAGAAAAAGCCTTTTATTTTGAAAATAGATAATTCCAGAAATTAAAGGATAATACCAGGAATTGACGCCCTTACATACGGTCACAACTTATAATTCCAGATAGGCGGATCTTCTTATTGAGGTAAACCCTCTGGCGATCACAACTCCCCTTTAGCACCTCGTGCTATATTCTTTATCACATCTTATACATGTTATCATCATGGTTATTTATTTTTCACTCCCTGGTATTTAAGTGTGGATTTTAAATAGAATCTACAGACGTGATCAAACATGTGTCGGCATATGCAAAATTTTTAAAAGAGCTGTGCACTCTAAAAAAGGAGCCTAAGATGATAACTCAAAAGATCCGCCTATCTGAAGATGTTAGTGCTGTCGTGATGAATCATTTACCTAAGAAGTTGAAGGACCCCGGAGCTCCTCTAATTTCATGTGATATAGGTGGAGTTACATTTGATAAAGCATTGCTAGACTTAGGTGCTAGCGTGAATCTTTTGTCCACCTTCATATATGAGCAATTTGATCTGAAGGAGTTGAATCTCACATCTATAATCCTTCAACTGGCGGATCGTTCTGTGAAGACTCCGAAGGGTCTATTAGAGAATGTGATAGTGAAAGTGCATGAATGCTATTTCCCGGTAGATTTTCTTATTTTGGATATGACCTCGTCCCAGGAATTAAAACACACTCCAATTATTTTGGGATGACCGCTTTTAGCTATGGCAAAGGCCAATATAAACTGTGCCATGGGAATGATGGATATTTCTTTCGGAGGTGAGAAGATTTCCTTAAATGTTTTTAGAGCATCCCAATATTCGGAACAAGATGAGGAATTCAATGCTATTGATATTTTTGAGGAATTGACCGATGAAAACTCGGATGAAGTGAAGGATACCTTAGAAGAAGGTAGCATGTTGCAGGATTCTCTATTCTCTTCTGCACCCTACTCTAGGATAGAGCCACTCCCTCCATTACAAGCTGAACATATTCTTCCATCTTTGGATCAGCCGCCCATTCTGGAATTGAAACATCTGCCGGATTATTTAGAGTATGCTTATCTGCCCATAATCATTGCTTCCAATCTCACTTCTGCTTAGGAGTCTCAGCTTTTAGATATCCTTCAGGAGCACAAGAGAGCAATAGGTTGGTCTATGGCAGATTTAAAAGGTATTAGTCTAGATGTGTGTATGCATTATATTTACTTGGAGGACAATGCCAAGCCGTGCAGAGAGATGCAGCACCGGCTGAATCCAAACATGAAGGAGGTAGTAAAGAAAGAGGTTGTAAAGTGGCTGGATGCTGGGATTATATATCCTATTTTGGATAGTAAGTGGGTTAGCCCGACGCAAGTAGATCCTAAGAAATCAGGGCTAACCGTTGTCACAAATGAAAAAGGAGAAGAAGTACCAATGAGATTGCAAATAGGGTGGAGAGTTTGTATAAACTATAGAAAATTGAATTCGATGACAAAGAAAGATCATTTTCCACTCCCATTTGTGGATCAAATTCTGGAGAAATTGACTGAGCAGAAGTATTTCTATTTTTTGGATGGTTATTCCGGGTATAATCAGGTTGCTATTTACCTAGAAGATCAAGAGAAGACAACGTTCACGTGCCCTTATGGCACGTTTACTTTTAGAAGAATGCCATTTAGACTTTACAATGCCCCAGCCACCTTTCAGCGGTGCATGATGTCTATATTTTCTGAAATGGTGGGTGAATTTTTGGAGGTGTTTATGGATGACTTTTCTGTGTTTGGTACTTCTTTTGAAAATTGCTTGGAGAATTTAACTCAGGTGCTGAAGAGGTGCATGGAATCAAATCTTGTATTAAGCTGGGAGAAGAGCCATTTTGTGGTGAAAGAAGGAATAGTTTTAGGCCATGTCGTTTTAGAGAGAGGAATAGAGGTTGATAAGGCTAAGGTTGATTTGATTTCCAATCTTCCTCCTCCTTCTTCTGTCAAACAAATTCGATCTTTTCTTGGCCATGCTAGATTCTATCGTAGATTTATCCAAAACTTTTCCACCATTGCTCGTCCTCTCACTCAGTTGCTTGCCAAGGACACTCCTTTCAATCTTGATGATTCTTATCTTGAGGCATTCAACTCCTTGAAAGCGACCCTCACTCAAGCTCTGATTCTTCAATCTCCAAACTGGTCGCTCCTTTTTGAAATTATGTGCGATGCTTCAGACTATGCCATTGGAGCTGTCCTAGGTCAGAGAGTCGATAAGAAGCCCGTGGTGATTTACTATGCGAGCCGCACCCTCACCGATGCACAATTGAATCACACCACCATGGAGAAGGAATTGCTAGCTGTTGTTTTTGCCCTAGAAAAATTTTGATCATATCTGTTAGGAGCAAAAGTTATTATTTATTCTGATCACTCTGCTTTGAGATATTTACTTTCCAAGAAGGATGCTAAACCCCGTCTCATTCGGTAGATTGTGTTGTTACAAGAATTTGATTTGGAGATAAGAGACAAGAAGGGGTTAGAGAATGTTGTAGCTGATCATCTGTCAAGGATAGTGATACCTGAGAGTGCCCCTATGTCTGATTCTTTTCCCGATGAACAAATTCTTTCTGTCTCTCACACCTTAACCCCCTGGTACGCTCACATTGTCAATTACCTGGCGGTAGGACAAATTCTGGGAGGGTGGACTAAGCAGGAGAAGGATCAATTCTTTTCAAAGCTTAAGCACTATTTTTTGGAGGACCCGAAATTGTTTCACATGGGTTCAGATCAGATTATTAGAATGTGTCCCCGAGGAGGAACATCAATCTGTTTTAAACTTTTGTCATAATCTTGCTTGTGGGGGACACTTTTCTGGAAAGAAAATAGCAGCGAAAGTACTACAAAGTGGATTTTATTGGCCCACATTGTTTAAAGATGCTTATGAATTTTCTAAAACTTGTTTGAGATGTCAAGCAGTAGATAACAATTCAAAGAGAGATATAGTGCCGCTTAATCCCATTCTGGTTGTCGAACTTTTTGATGTTTGGGGAATAAACTTTATGGGACCATTTCCACCTTCGTTTGGCAATGAATATATTTTGGTGGCGGTGGACTATGTTTCAAAATGGATTGAAGCTGTTGCTACTAGGACAAATAATCATAAGGTAGTGATGAAGTTTGTGAAGAAAAATATCTTTTCTAGATTTGGCTGTCCTAGAGCTATGATTAGTGATGGGGGCTCTCACTTCACGAATTTTTAATTCCGAGCTTTGCTTCGCAAATATGGCATCAATCATAAGCTTGCTATCTCCTATCATCCCCAAACTAGTGGCCAGGTTGAAGTGTCCAATATAGGGAGATCAAGAACATTCTGCATAAGACAGTTAGGCCGAATAGGAAAGATTGGTCTGAGAGACTAGATGAAGCATTATGGGCCTACAGAAGTGCATTTAAGACTCCCATTGACATGTCCCCATACCGTCTCATCTTTGGAAAAGCCTGTCACTTGCCTGTAGAACTGGAGCATAGAGCATATTGGGCCATTAAACAAGTCAACTTTGATTTAACTCAAGTTGGGTCCCAAAGAGCTTTACATCTAAATGAACTGGAGGAACTAAGAAATGAAGCCTACGAGAATTCAAAGATTTACAAAGTTAAAACTAAGGCATTTCATGATAAGCATATTCACAGGAAAAAAATTTCCGTTAATCAAAAGGTTTGACTTTTTAACTCAAGACTGCGTTTGTTCCCAGTAAGCTGAAATCCAAATGGGATGGACCGTTTATTGTCGTTAAAGCTTTTAATTATAGTGTTGTCAAAATTTTAAATCCTAAAAATAGTCATATTTTCACTGTCAACGGTCAATGATTGAAGCCTTACTTGAAAAATGAAACATTGTCAAAAGAATCCATTTCCTTAAGTGATCCAGAATAAAATATTCATGAGCTTTCATGCGTCTGGCTGAAGACGAAAAACTTAGCGCTTCTGGGAGGCAACCCAATGTTTTTGTTATTTGATGTTTTTGTTTGAGTATGTTTCAGTAGTAGTCAGGATAAGGCCAAGAAGAACTGTCGCCATTATTCTAAAGGAACTTTTCGTCCCGCATATCAGGTTGTCTCTTTCCTACTCAATTGCATTGCTTGTTATATTATTCTATTGCTTTCACTTCTATATGCCATTGAGGACAATGTCATTCAAGTTGGGGGGGAGAGAAAAAAATTTGTATATAGTACAACCTGATATAAGTTCTTGCATGATTATAATGTTCTACATTTTTTGTTTAAAAATGAAAAGATGAAATCCCCAAAATGAGTTTTGTTGATTCATGCTTTTATTGAAAGAGATTCTGGAATAGAAAAGACTAGGGAGAAGGATGATGAAAAATTTATTTCGATCTAGTCATGGAAAACTGATATAAGAATCTCTTTAAAAGTCCTTTAACACTTCAAAAAAAAATTCACTAAGCACACTAATGAAACAAGTAAGACAAGCCCTCTGTTATTTTAGGTATGGTGTCTGAGGCTCTGTACTTCTCAAGAAAGAGATATTTTCAAGCTTTCTGCCAAGTTATTTATCAAATAAGTGTAAATAGGCACAATGGAAAAAAAATATGAAAAAGAACACCATGAAAAATGTTCCGAATCTTAGTAACCGGGCCTACTTCACCCAAAACGTGTTGAGATTCGTGTCAAACGGAAATGGAAACCTTGATCTATGTAACTGGGCCTGCTTCTCCTAAGGTAAGAGTCGAGGTTCATGTTCAACAGTGAAGGGTAGTGTAACATCATGTGTGTAGAAAGATCCCAAAGAGAAAAATAAATAAGGCAGACGAAAAGCTATTATGTTTAATGCTCTGATCTATGAGGTGCAGGGTTAAAAGGCACTTGCTTGGAATAGCAAATGGGGGATGCAATTATCTACGATGTGGATTTGGTAGTTACACATGCACAAGTGCTATTGAACTTTGATTTGAATTCTTGATCATGTACCTTAATTTCCTACATAATGCTAGTGTGCATTAATGACTCCAGATTCCTAATCTTTGGTTAATTCTGTGAAGGAAAAGCTAGATATGAAAGTATGGACTTCGTAAACCCATGTTAGTCCTAAATTTTAAATTTATTTGTATTGCTAAGGGACTAGCAATGCGTAAGTTGGGGGTGTGATAAGTGATATATTTCATACCATAATTTGCATCACAATCATCACTTTTTAGCATTTATTGAACATGGTTGTACATTAATATCACCCAAATCTCATTCTCACTATTAATTGGAGCTTTCATGATTTTATCATCAAATTTTGAGTCAAAATGACCATGTTAGAAATATTTAGAAAAATGCGCAACTATTACAAATTATTTTCTGATAAAGAATGTTGATATTTTAAATTTTTTGAATTTTCAAGAAATTGTGACCAAGCTCTAGTCACTAATTAATGAACGCCCTTCTGAGAGGGCGCAGATTCAAGAAACTGCGACAGCTTGGCGGGCGTCTATTCATTTTGATCGAAAATAGAAAGAAAAAGGAAAAGATTGAGCGACGATTCGAAGTGTCGTCCATTGAAGAAACTGTGACTGTTTACACGGGCGCTAATCCTTGATGTACGAAAAATATAAAAATGCTGAAAAATATTCAAATAAGGAACAAAGGAATGTGCGCCCGAGTGAAGAGTCGCTCATTAAGGAATTAACGCCCACGTAAAGGTCGCCATTTCAAGTTGAACCAGAAATGGAAACGGAACGTTCCAAACGAAGCTATCTTTCAATATTCAAGTTTATATCCTCTTGTTTGAGGAAAGGAGGACTCTAAACATGGCAAACTACCTCCTTTGATCAATCCTTGTTGTTGAAAAGCTGGATTTGAAGCTAATCTCAAAGTCACGATCGTGGGAGTATAAATAGATGCCAAGGCCACCATGGGAAGGAGTTAGCTTAGCCAGCCATTTTAGCCTATTTTTACATACTTTCTATTTGTCCTTTCAAATTTCTTCCTTTTGTAATCTTCTTCATTTTTAAGTTCTCTTCAAATCTCTCTTCTTCCTTTTCCTCTAATTATTTCTCATTTTAAAGTTATAATTTCTTTTCTAAGGTTCTATTTTTAAGCTTTTCTTACTATTTATCCGCGCACCACCCTTTGTTCTTCCTTATTTTTCACCTTCTTCCTCATGTTTTCTCCCTCTGCACTCTTCATCAATTTTCTTCATCTTTCTTTGACCTACAACTTTATCTTCTTCCACCTTTTCCAATTCCCTCTAGTTTTTAAGTTATTCTTCTTCTAATCTCCTTCTATTTTTATTTCATTTTTACTGTGTTTTTATTTCTCCTCCATCGTAGCCCCTCTCTACCTCTCTTCCTCTCTCTCTATTCAAAGCATACACGCACACACAGGTTTTCACTTCAAGTTTTAAAGTTTTCTTCCTCTATTCTTCTATCTCCCTCTTCTAAATTTCTTCCTACATCCCTACGGCGGATATTCTTCGCTTGGTGCTCTAAAGGCGGCGTCTACTTCCAAAGTGGGGTGATCTCTTCCAAGGCTCGACAAGGAGACGGCGGCGCTATTCTTCACCATCTCGGCTCTTATTTCCTCCCTTATTCTTTTATTTTCAAGTTGTAATTTTTATTTTCATAGAGTTGTACTTGTCACCTTTCTTAGTAATAAAATTCATATTTGGAAAATTGTGTTCTTCTATTTCTATCTCCTTCCAATTTCTCTTCTTTAACCCTCTCACATTCTTTAGTTATTTTATTTTCATGCAAGTTTCCTTTTCATTAGTTTAATCTCACTCAAAAATTCGGATCTCTCAAATATAAGAATTTTCTATCTCATGCTTAATTGAAAATATTTCTTCTCCATAGGATCGACTCATTCTTACTAGTTTACTCTAATTCCAATCTTTTTAAGTGAGTGAGTTCGGTTATTTTTAAATTGTGGCACGACTTTTCAATGACGAGTTTTGTGACTATCAGTAGGCAGACCCTCGAAACGCGACTTGCACCTCGCCTTCCAGATTTCCCAGATAATTAGCTTGAAGGAGTAGATAGCAATAAATCCCTGAGGTGTTTGAGGATTGCACCGAGCAAAGATGTTCCAGAGGCGATGGGTGATATTTGGATGAATGCCAAGTCCGACATCCAGCAAATGAGAAACCCAGCTCCAGAGAGCATTAGCCAGTTCACTATTAATGAAGAGGTGATTGAGGTCTTCAATGTGAGGGTCCCTACAGCAGTTGCAGTGAGATGCCATGACGATTCCGCACTCAGAGATTCTCGAATCTACTGGGACAGGTCTGTATAAGACCCTCCAAGTAAAAATAGATGCTCATCTTTGGAAGAATTGGTTCTCGATGGAAAGCAGAGAAGATCTCTGGATGCCCGTAGGTCTGAGTTTTTCATAAGCCGTCTTAACAGAAAAGATACCAGATGTAGAGGGAGACCAAATGCACTTGTCCTCATGACAAGAGATATGTGTACCATCCAGACTTAGGGGATCTGGCAGTAATGATCTTAAAGGGTGAGCCACATTGAGCAGCACTTCGCGAACTGAGGCAGATGGACCCGGGTAAGGGTGTGAGAGAGCTTGGCGCAGTGGCTTGTTTCCCACCCATGTATCATCTAAGAAATTTGTCCCTCTGCCATCTCCAATAACCCCCCGGGTATTATTTATGACCATTTCATATGCAGCTTGAAAAACATTCCTGGGTATGCCGTGCGGGTAGAAGGTGGGGGAGGTTGAGCCTTTCTTCAACTGGAAACGCTATCATGCGTAGATAGCCCAAAGAGAAGATCCCTGAAGAATGTTCCAAGCCTGTTTCACTGCCAAGGAAAGCTGTACGTGCCAAAGGCTTCATACACCTAAGCCACCCTCTAGAATAAGGCGCTGAATAGTACTCCATGGGACCCAATGCCTGCGATGGCTTCCGTTTGAATCACCCTAGAAAAATGCCGCACAGAGGCGATCAATGTAAGAGACAATGGACTTGGGGATTGAAGTAGCAGCTGCTAGATAAATTGGAATTGAGCAGAGCACATAATTAATAAGTGTCACCCTGCCAGCTTGAGATAGCATTCTAGACTTCCTAGAGCAGATGCGAGCATTAACCTTATCGATCAATGGCTTCTAATCCGCCACCAAAGTTCTCCCTTGTCTGATCGGAAGACCAAGATAGGTAAGGGCGCCTTTCTGTTGATGAAAACCTGTTAAATCAGAAATCTTGGAGAGCACCTTCGTTGGGGCTTTCCTAGATATAAAAAAGCTGCTCTTTGAGGGGTTAATTTTCTGCCCCGAGGTATTCTCATATGCCTTTAAGAATTCCATGATGTGTCGAATGTTGTTAGCATGACCATTAAGGAAAATGAGGGTTTCATCCGCGTAAAGCAAATGGGAGATGGCCGGGCAACCTCTGGGGCTGGAGAACGGCTTAATGACCCCATTGAGGCGCAGGCTAATAAGACCCCTACTAAGAACTTCCTCCATGATGATGAAGAGGGCAGGTGCTAGCGGATCCCCCTATCGTAGTCCTCAAGAAGAATGGAAATATCCAGCTAAGGATCCATTGAAGAGAACTGAGAACCAACAGTTGGAGACCAACATGGATACATAAGCGGTGAATCTGTTGCAAAAACCAAACCTCCAAAGGATCGCCAATAAGAAGTCCCACTCCACTCTATCTTAAGCCTTCATCATGTCGAGTTCAAAAACCACATTATAACCACGCACCTTCCTGCCAAGGTCTGAAATCAACTGCCTGGAGAGGGACATATTATCAATAATTTGCCGACCCTTCACAAAGATGCCCTGCTCCTCGGAAATGATAAGTGGCAGAATATGGGTGAGTCTGGCACAGAAAATTTGTGATATAACCTTGTAGCAGAAGTTACATAAGCTAATTGGGCGGAACTCACCGAAGTGTGAGGGATTGCTGGTTTTTGGTAGTAAGGCAATGATGCTAGATGTTACTCCTTTAGGCAGCGGGAAACCTTGGAAAAAGACACACACCGCCGCTTCAACATCCTCTCTAATAGTCTCCCAACAAGAGGTGTAGAAGATGCTAGTAAATCCATCTGGCCCCGGGGCACTATCGCCTTTCATACCTCACATAGCCTCTTTAACTTCATGAGCAATTGGTGTGGAGGTTAGCTCACGATTCTGCTCTTCAGAGATTAAGGAGGGGATCACCTACAACAAGGATTCATCAAGACAATGACTTTCAGATGATAGGAGATGCGAATAGAAGTGAACCGCCTCATGTCTCAATGCATCTTGATCCTCACACCATGTATTGTTAACTTTAGGCCTGTGGAAAAAACTTTTACGTTGTCTGCCTTGCACAACTGCATGATAAAAAGCTGTATTTCGGTCCCCCTCTTCCAGCCACTACGTCCTGGCCTTTTGAGACCAAAAAACCTCTTGACGATGTAACATCCTCCGCAGCTCGGCATTAGCAGCATTCAAGGCAGCCTTGTGAGCTTCGATAGGGTGATCATCGAATACATGTTGTTTAAGGAGCACAGATTCTTCAGCTTGTTTTAAGCTCACCTCAAGGCGACCGAACACGAGCTTGTTCCAGGATTGCAATGCCTTCTTAACAGCTTTCAATTTCATCTGCAACCTAATGAACGGATTGGGGCTCCAGCTATCATCCCGCGTCCAAGCTTGTTTGACACGTTGTTGAAAAGAGTCATGGTCCAGCCACATCTTCTGGAAGATAAAACGTGAGGGTTGTGGTGGAATGTCACAGAACTGAAGTAAAAGTGGTGCGTGATCAGAAGGACCATGAGGCAAATGCTGGACATACAATCTTGGGGATGAAACCTGACACCTAACATTGATGAGGATACGATCCCGCCGGGCCTTGATAGCAGCTCCCCCCACTCTATTATTGGACCAGGTAAATTTGGAGCCCCGATATCCTGCATCCAACAAGCCCGACGTAGATAAAAAAGTATTGAAATCCAGCATGGAAGTAGCACTGTGCATAAGACCTACCCGCTTCTCTGAAGGTTTAGCAATGCAATTGAAGTCACCCCCTACTAACCAAGGTAAGTTATTAGAGCAAGACAAGGATAGTAAATCATCAAAAAGAGTCCTCCGAGCTATAGCATCACATACTGCATAGATCGCAGAAACCATGCAAATAGCCATGTCACCTTTCATAACCACACCAGAAACATGCTGAGACGACTTAGAGACCAATTGAAATGAAAAAGGATTGTTCTAAAAAATCCAAATTTTAGAATCTTCGATCATCAAGATTGACCTCATGGTCATCCATACATAAGAAACGGCTGATGGCAGGGGCCCTACTCAAAGGCACCTTGGGTTTGAAAAGTGCTAGGAATTGTAGCTTGTGTCTTCTAATCAAGAGCTTCAAAGATCTTTTTGAGGTCATGTTGGAAATGCCTCTGATATTCCAAAATAAGGAGGGACACGTCATGAGGAACCGTAACCAATTCGATCCCGTGGCGCCTTGTGAAGAATTAGATCTGAAAAAAAAGAGAAAAAAATCATAAAAAATGCCCCTGATCTTAGTAACAGTGCCTACTTCTCCTAAGGCAAGAGTTGATGTTCGCATCAAACGATGAAGGGTTGTGCAACACCATATGTTTCAAAAAAAACATGAAAAATGCTCTGATTTTAGTAACCGGGCCTACTTCTCCTAAGGCAAGAGTTGAAGTTCGCGTCAAACGGTGAAGGGTTGTGCAGCACCATGTGTTACAAAGAAAAAAAAAGAGAGAAGTTGAGGCTACTTTGATCAAAGCTCGGATCTGGGAGGTAGAGTTGAAGGACACCTAGCTAAAATGACAATATGAAGGATGCAATTGTCCAAACTGTGGATCTAGACTTCACGAGTACAAGTGCTATGAGACCTTGAGAGCATTCTAAGAGAATTATGAGTATCATGTTCTAATCCTTTGGCTAGTTTGCTTTAATAATTCCAAAGTCCTAATCCGTAGTCAATTCTATGAAGGAGGATCTTGTCTTGAGGCATGAAATCTTTTAAACTCTTATTGGTCCCTAATCTTAACTTATTTGCATTGCTAAGGGACTAGCAATGAGTAAGTTGGGGAGTGTGATAAATGCTCAATTGTCTATATTTATTCATATCACACACACCTTTTTATGGGCTTTTATGAATTTAATCATGCAATTTTACATGTTAATTCTCGGTCTCACATAAAATGAAGAATTTTCTACAATTAATGGGACTTGAGACATTTTGTTTTAATAAAAGAATTGCATAATTAAATTTTATTGAAATCATGAGAATTATTTTCTCCATATCTAATTTTTACAAAATTCATTTTGAATGAAATAAGAGGGGGGAACAAAAGGTAAATGGTTATATTCATTGTGAATTCTTATTAGCTTGGGGGCCTTGGTATAATTTTTTTCATGCTTTCAAAACTTTGTGAATAATGACTTTCCCTCTCCCACGTATGCAGCAACGGTGGCAGCTCCCTCTCATGCGTGGGCGAATCCCGTGGCCGCTCTTCTCCCTTTGGCAGATTGCATAGGGAGCCGGCGAGATCCTGACAGCAGCTAGCAGCATCCAGCAGATCATATGGGGAGCAGTAGCCGCATCTCACAGCATGCATGGCAGCCCGTCCTGTAGGATTGCGTGGGGATATGGCGAGATCTTATGGCAGCAGCGTCCTCTCCCCATGGACTCCTACAAAACTTGTAGCATCTCCCCCCTGCGGGCGGGCAGTCTTCTTCTCCCCCCTTCTCCTTCTTCTCTCCATCTCCTCTCTTCTCCTCAACTCTTCTTCTCCCCACCTTCTTCTCTTCACCTTCTACTTCTTCTTCCCTTTCCATGCTGCTCTTTTCTCCCCTCCGGCACCTCTTCTTCAACTCTTCTTCTTCTTCACTGCGGTTCTCCTCCTTCCCCTCTCCCCTTACTCTCCTTCTCCCCCTTCCTTTTCTCACTTCTTCTCCACTCCCCATTTCACTCGACTTCACCTCCCACCTTCGCGTTCGAAGCCCCTATTCTGAACAGGGGTGCCGGCCGTAATATCTCTCTTTCCCCCTATTCTCTTCTCAGCCCACTTCCTCTCCCTCTAGAGGTCATCTTCCTGCTCTCCCTCTCTTCCTCTTCACCACTTTCACTCTCCCACGCACACTGCACCCACCGGTCGCTCCTGCTCTCCGCTCTCTCTCTCCCTCTCTCCGTTTTTTTATCTCATACACTCGCACACACCTTCACATCCCTTTCTCACCCTCTCGCCACTCACAGCACTGTGGCCACTTCGAAACCCAGCACCTCAGCCTCTTCTGCCTCTCCCCCCCTCTTGCGACTATCTCCCTCTTCCCCTCTACTAGCACCAGCGGCTTCCTTACTCTCCCCTCCGTCTCACCTTTCTCCCTCACGCCCTTTCTCTATAGCACCCTCTCCCCTGCACACAAACACTCTCCCTCTCCCTTTCCCTGCATCCACCTGCACCGTCAACCTCTCTTCCTCTCTCTACACACACTGAAATTGCCCCCCACAGCGTTCTTCTCTCTTTGTCACTCTCGTTCTCTTCCTACTCACACCACACCGCACTGCACTCTCCCTGCATATCTTCCTTGCTCCGACCACACACGGCCCTGTTGTCCCCCTCTCACGGTCTCTCCCTTGCTCCAACCACACACGGCCCTGATGTCCCCCTCTCACGCTCTCTCCCTTCTGACCACACACGTCCATTCCTCTGCACACACGCACAGTTACTCGTCCCCCTCACACCCCTCACATTCCGCCTGCACTCCCACTCGCGACCCTACTCTCCACTCCCTCTCTTCACTGCACTCCACCTCCCACACACACAAACTCACACGCGAACACACACTGCAGCACACGCTTTTCCTCCCCCACTCCTCTTATCGCACTTCTCTCTCTAGCTCCCTTTCTCTCATATTCTGCAACACCCTTCACTCTCTTCCCCTCCTACACACTACACACATGCCCGCGCCGGCTATGTTCTCTCTCTCTCACCCTCCATCTCACTCTCTCCTTCTCTCTATACCACACTTGCATCGCTGTTCGCACTGCACCGGCCTGCCTCACTGTAGTGTCGACCTCGCCATGTTTCCCCCTGCTACATCATCTTCCTGCTCCCCTCAGACTTCCCTCTCTATCCCCCGTCTGTCTCTCTCTCCCTCTTTCTATGTTTAACACACAGGCACTCACACTCACTGCAGTCCCTCATCCCGTGATCTCTCTCTCACACACACACTGCCACCACCTCCGTGGGTCGACCCCCACACCCGCGGAGTCGACCCCCCTGGCCGTTTTCACCTCTCACCAACTCCCTCTCTCCGTTTCACCTCTCTCTCTCTCTCTCTCACACACACACATGTTTTTTCTATTTTTATTTTCTTTTTTGTTATCTTATCTTATGTTAATCTAATTCCCACCTTCCTCTATTTATCTCTCTCTACATCTCTCCTTACGTCTCCCTCTTATCTCTCTACCTCTCTCTAAAGCTCTCTCACACGGCGTCTTCCCCAAAGTTGGGTGAATTTCCAAGGTCCAAGGGCGTGGACGATGCGGTTCTTGATGGCTATTTCTTCACCCTATATTTTTATGTTTAGTTTAGTTAGAGTTTGTTTGCAGATGTAATTTTCTATTTTCTTGTCATCTTGTAAACGTTTAATTTTTGGAGCAATAAAATTAGTTGAGTGTTATTCTCATTGTCGCTTGTATTTTTCTCTTTCCTCTCTCTATAGCTCTCTATCTATGCCCTCTAAATTTCTTTAGGTAGATTTACTTTTATGCAACTTTAAATTCCAAAAAAAAGAAAAAAATTATTCCATAATTTTCTTTTCAAAATACAAAATTTTTAATCTCATAATATAACCTCTCCGTGGATTCGACCCGGACTTGCCACGAAACTACGATTTTATTTCTTTGCGAGTTCGGAATTTAAGATTGATATCCATTGTGTTTAAACGACGCACATTTTGGTTCGATCAATGTTTAATCTGCATGCTAGGTTCTCTTCTAATCATTGTAGTTAAAAGTCCTCATTTGTTGTGATGGAGTTGATATGATGATGAGTTGATGTCGATGATTTGCAAGTCGGTGGTATAGTGTGTTGCCATTCTCAATATATGTAGCCTTATAAACTTTCTGTCATTCATTGTGAATCATTAGTTTTGATGATGCCTCTCATGGCTGCGCATGATCCATCTCATCAGTCATGACCATTGTTGACCTCTTGCTTGCTTATCCTAATTTCAATGGTCATGGGTTTGAGGGGGAATCATCACAAGGTTGATCTGCATGATTGTGAAAATTGCATCACCTGTATAAATCAGTTCCACATCACATATCTGAATTTCACATAATATCCTGCATATAGGTTGCTTACATGATAGTTTGTTTGCACAACCCATGAGATGATCTAGTTCTTGTAATTTTAGAAGGCATGTATGAATGTGCTTCTGTGGATGAGTGATCTTTCAGTTGATTTGCTTGATGAAAAATCTACCATGATCTTGTTTAATTAATTAATTAAAATTTTGACATTTTTGCACTGCCATGCATATTCTAACATGTCACTGTTCATATTGCACTGCATTGGTTAATGCATCCTCATGCATGACCATAGTATATAAAATGGTGATTTGTGAAAAGGCAGGTTAGGCTTGTCTGGCAGCATTCACTATGCGTGAGGACGTACCTCCGCCCAGTACCATGAGTCAATGTTGCATTTAGGCCATTTTGACAGGGGGAGCAAATGCATATTTTGAACTATTCATGTATACATGAGTCTCTAAATTAGTTGCATATCATTTGAATCAAAATCCCAAAAAGATTGTTTGAAATGAATGCATGCATTCAGGAGGAGTTAGAATCATCCTAAATTCCATGTGCTGAGTTTGTTGCTCTTTTATTGAAAATCTTTTGTATGGAATATACAGTTCAAATTCTCCTGCATTTGTTGTTCTGTGAAGACCTCCGCGTCGACGCAATGTCAATCATGCGTCGACTCATCAGTTCAAATTGGCTAAAAATCAGTGTTTTAGGAACCGTTCTGCATCGACGCACTAATCATCTGGCGTTGACGCACTGACCTTCTAAAGTCAGCTCTGTATTCTGTGAAATCTCACTATGTGTACTCATTCACAACTTCACATGGTATTCGCGTCCAGCATCACAATCCATGCAAAAATCAGCCCTATTGTGTCATGCAAAACCATGATGTCTTCCTTCTTGGCTCTGATTTTAGAATAACCCTGTGGACCAGAATTGGTGTTTAAACTTCTGTTTCGGATTGTACACTACACTCTCTGGTACATCCTCTTGTGTTTGCATTTCTTCTTCCATCCTCTTGCATCCAGTTCCTAAGAAAAATTTAGAATTCGAGGGGGAGCATTCCTATTCTAAGTTGACTGAGCCCATGCACTCAGGGGGAGCTTACACTCAATATTCTCTTCTTAGAGCTCATTGCTTACACTTCAGACCAATTTCAAATAAATTGATGGTTTAAAGTATATAAACCTTAAAATCTAGGTTTAAGGGTCTTGGAAATGGCTATCTAAGTATGTGGAATAGAATTAAAACAGACTCAGATAAATTGTGTTCCTATCTCTCTTTAAGATTTGAGCATTGGAAGTATTGAGGCCACCTTGGTTTAAGATTTTCACTTAGTATTGTTTTCAAACATGCAGATGGTCTGATGATCACTAAGGAAAAAGGCCTAGAAAGATGAAAAATATTTTTACAGAGCAATGACTTGGACTGACTGAGAAAACATAGACCCTTCACCCAAGAAGTGTTGAGAACTATGTCATGTAGTATAAGTCCAGTTAACTTTGTTTAAAGAATTTTGAAGGATAAATCTTAAGGCGGAGCAATGGCTAAAGCTCATTGAGAAACTATGTCCCTTCACCCAAGAAGTGACGTGGACTGTGTCGTGATATGACAAGTCACCTTTGTTCAAAATTGAGACATGACGGTTAGTGAAATCTTGAGTAACCGGGGAGTCTGACATCTGATCAATGTATCTTCTCGCGTCAAAGGGATGAACTAAACCTGGCTGTCCTTGAAAAAAAATTGAGCATTTTTGAAAAATATGTGCAAGACATAATGCAGTTGTTAATTGGTATCCATTCTGTGTTTAACGGTTCATATCTAACATTTGGTATCAGCTGGAATATATTTCAAAAGGCAGACCTCAAGAGGAATTCTGCACCTTGTCTTGTTTATCTTCAATACTAGTCTAAACTTCTTCTAAGGGCTGCCCCATGAAAACAATGAAGATGGATTGGAATGAGAACAAGGTCTGCAACTTTAAGAAATCTGTTTTAATTCTATTAAATTTCTTCGGATATATTTTCAAGGTTCTTACGTTTAGATTTTGGGTTTATAACCTTTGAACCATTAATGCAAAGAATGGTCCTCATATATTGTGCTCTAAAAGGAGAATGTTGATCCTTCAATTTTGAAAAGCCCCTGAAAAATGAGCTTTGTCTGTCTTTCTATTTTAGTCTGTTGGATCTTTAAATATTCACTGCATTCTTCATCATGCATAGTCATTTATTTTCGTATTGCATATCAGTAGATCCCTTTCTTGCACTTCATGTATTGCATAGAAAATTATAAAAATCTGAAATCCAGAAAACTATAAAAATCTGAAAAACATCCTTGCTCAAGGAACATAGATGTTGCTTAAGAGACCTAACCCTATGGTGTGCATATTGCCTTACGGTCTGCACTCTATACCTTGATCTGCATATTGCATATTCTTGATTGGCTACTCCAAACACTATTCTGAACTTTCGTGCTCTCTGGTTGCTTGGTCTGGCTATGATAATATGACCTTCGTCATTCTATTGCCCTTACTTTTCTTTCAGGGTCTTGTGTTGAAACACTCAAGAATTCCCACCATACTCCTTCTTGACCCCTGTTCTGATCTCCTACCTCACCCTTGAGCCTTCCCTATCCTGCTATTTTGCTGATGTCAAAAGGGGGAGAGTAAGTATGAGTCATTGGGCCAATATCTTCTTGGTGTCAACAGGGAGAGAGAGTCTTGTAAAACGGGGAGAGATCCTTGTCAAAAGGGGGAGTGTGTTTGAGTTTGCCTTGTCAAGAGGAAGAATGTTTGCCAAATTGTATATAGCATGTACTTGACTAAGTTGATCATAATTGCCATTTGACATTGAAATAATGACTCACAGTTTGTCATCATCAAAAAGGAGGAGAATGTTATACAGGTGTGTAATGTAACGACCCGAGATCCGAATACCGAGAGAGGCCTGATAACCCGAATCCCGAACCGCCACGCACGAGCTCGAAGACTCGAAAGGGTTAAAAGGGATGGTGTGGAAATACACAAGAATCTAAAATAATTGCATAACTACACATTTTACATGAATAAGTAAGAAATTAATAATTAACATTAGGTAAATTACATGGTCCACAACATAACAGTAGTCTAAAATATAACAGTAGTCCATAACTAGTACAGTCCAGAAAAGAAGGTACAACTACATGGGGCATACCCCGGCCTGGCAACTGACAACTAACCCTGGGCACCTGAACCACATAGAGCCTCCAAAGCGCTCCCCTGAAGTCTCGTCTCACCTAAAACGCGGAAAACACGCAGGGAATGAGCCTTAAAACAAAAGGCTCAGTAGGGATCATCCGGTCTCCACCTCGTAAATCAAGAAACTGTGCGGAAAGTAACTACAAGCTACCACTAACAAGAAGTAGAACGAGAGCTACATGAATAAATAAATGAAAAAGCTCAGCTAGTCTAGTACCGAACGCACGGCACGAAAATTGAGACAACTCTTTGAAAACCCAAGAGTCACTACCACACGAAGATAGGAGTACCAACCATTAGAAGCAAGGCCGGATGCGTCCACTGACGGCTTAGACCGCGCCTCAGGTGTCCCCCTCGACCCCTGGTGGAACGGGGACACCGTATTAGTAACCACATAACAAGTGACTAGCTAGGGTCGCGCTCGTCAGCGCGGGTCCAATCGCCCCCAACCACGTGTGCACACACAGACCATGCGTCCCAGGTCTGGCCCTCTGACTAGTTTTCCCCTCAACCGGACTCTAGTTGTAAGACGTGGGGCCCTACGAAAACTAGTCTAAAATCGTCTCTTGGTGTAGCCTCGACACCACTCCCTGGTGGGACTACTCGCGTATCGGAAGGCTACGACTAGTGGAGGGTCACTGAAGGAGTAGACTCTCTAGTCAACGGAAAATAACGTCTAAATCGGACAAAGTGCAAGGACTACTCCTCGTACCAACACCGACTCACGGTGATACGAGCCGAGAACACCACCTCTCGGGACCCCACGGCACCCTAACACATGGTCCCCACAGGATGACTAGCATCAGTTCGACCACAAGTCAGCACGTGGATTGAGACCTACTCACCCGAAATCAGAATCGGCACGGAACGAACTTCGGTTGATCTGAACACAGCAAGCGGTCCACTCTAGACCGTTTCTGTTAAAAACAGTCTACAGCTGGACCACCCAGATGATATAGGCGGTCTACTCTAGGCCGTGCCAAGAAGCTGAACGGTCCCCATGGGACCGCCCAGTCCTGGACCTATAACACGGTGAAACGGTCTCCCTGGGACCGTTCAAAGAAATGGCGGTCCATTCCTAGGCCGCCTCAGGGTGTAAACAGTCTCCCCAGGACCGCCTAACCCTGGGACCAGGGAAACTATAAACGGTCACCTGGTGGTCGTTTGGCACAAGACGGTCCCATTGGGATTGCATGGAGGATTCAGACGGTCTCTTTAGGACCGTTCAATCCCAAAACGTTCCAACGGTCAAAAGCTAATAGTCAAAACGCCTCGTTGACCACGCTGGCCTGCGAGTGAAAACGATCAGCCATATGGCCGCTCCAGGGCTAAACGGTCTATCGCGTGACCGCTTACCCCACCGACGCTCCCAGGCTGGAAACGGTCCACCTAGGGACTGCCCAAAACCAAAAATGGTCTAGATAAGGCCACTTAAGGCAAAAAACGGTCACTGTTAAACCGCGTACAGTCCGTGAAACGAAGAACGGCGAACATGGCGGAATTTTGCCATTCCACGCCCCAATCACCCCCGGGTGATGGGGAAACAAAGGGGAAGCTTGTCCCCATGATCCTAGGCACTCAATGGTGCCCTCAAACCACCAAACCACGCGGTGAAACACTAGATCGGTGCTCAAAACACCGAATCGTGGATTTCCCACCCCGAGCTCAAATGGACCCCTCTCGACCTCCCGTCGGCCTAGAAATCACGGGGAAGGGAACTACGAAGCTAGGGATTCATCACCCTACCTCAGAATCGCCCGAAAGGCGTCGGATCGCCGCCAATCTTCAAAACACCACTTGAAACTCCACGAGCTCCCACGAGCTCACCATGCACTGCACGCCGCCGGGATCGCCACGCCGTCACCCTTGCCGCCACGCCATCACCCACCGTCGTCTACAGCCGGAGGGGAGCACGCCACCGCATCCACGGGAGAGGGGGAGAGAGACCCGGCCCGGGCACTCACGGGAGTGGGGGGGGGAGAAGAAGAAAGAAGAGGGAGGGGAAAAAGGAAAAAAGAAAATATGATTATATAGAAAATCTGAATTTTTTGAAAAATATGAAAAATAGAAAAATATACTCCCGTGATCCTCGAAACACGCCGGTCGCACCGGTACCATCCCGGAGTAGGTGAACGACTCAATTCGTCCGCTACGGGGTTCCGTAGGTTCGCGGGAGAAAAACACACGGAAATCGCGGAACACGTTCCGGGACCTCCGAAACTGATCTGAAATGCACGGATCTGAACCCGAAAAATGTCTGAAAACTAATTTTGGGCATAATGAGAACAAATTCTCCGAGAATAAATTCAGGACCCGAGAAGAAGGATCCGAAGGGTCCGGGATATTACAGTCCTCCCCCCTTAAACAAATTTTATCCTCGAAATTTAAAACAAAGCACGAGAGAAAGGAAAGGGAGAAACTCACTCGAAGAGATAAGGGAACTGCTGACACATCTCGTCCTCTCGCTCCCAAGACGCCTCGTCGCCGGAGTGCCGCTGCCACACCACCTTGACCAGGGGGATAACCTTGTTCTGCAGGTGCTGATCTCGCCGATCCTCAATACGGATGGGGAACTTCAGTAGAGACAGATCGGGAGTCACCTCGGGCCAAACAGAATCCTCCAACACATGAGAATCATCGGGCATATACTTCCTCAGCATCGAAACATGAAACACATCATCCACAGAAGATATCTCCTGAGGAAGCTGCAACCGATAAGCAACCTCGCCAATGCGCTCAACAATGAGGAAAGGGCCAACTGTAGCGAGGACTCAACTTCTCACGCCGCCCAAAATGCATCACTCCCTTCATGGAGAAAGCCTCAAAAATACTCGGTCACCGACCGCGAAACTGAGGGGCTGCCTTCTCCGATCGGCGTAGCTCTTCTGCCGACTCTGAGCCGCCAACATGTTCTGACGGACCAAAAGCACTACATTCACACACTACTGCACCAACTCTGGTCCCGTCATAACACGCTCACCGACCTCAAACCAATCAAGTGGAGTCCGACACGGTCGCCTTACAATGCCTCATAAGGAGCCATGCCAATGCTCGAATGATAGCTGTTGTTGTAGGTAAACTCCACTAACGGTAGGTGGTGAATCCAACTCCCCTGCCATTCCAGGCAACAAGATCTCAACATGTCCTCTAGCGTCTGAATGGTCCTCTCTGACTGACCATCTGACTGAGGATGATAAGCTGAGTTAAACGCTAACTCCGTGCCAAGAGCTCGCTGGAAACTTCTCCAGAATCCAAAAGTGAAATGCAGATCTCGATCTAACACAATGGAAATGGGAATCCCATGCAAAGGTACGATCTGCTCCACATAAATACGAGCCAACTTGGGCACACTCCAGCTGACTTTGACCGATAATAACCGTGCCGTCTTCGTCATCCTATCCACCAGCAACCAAATACTATCCTGCCCACTCGAAGTCCTCGGCAATCCCACCACAAAATCAGTGGTCACGTGGTCCCATTTCCACGCGGGAACCTCCAAGGGCTGAAGCATACCACCTGGTCGCTTATGCCCCGCCTTCACCTGCTGACAGGTCAGGCACCTAGCTATAAACTCGATAATATCTCTCTTCATGCCAGGCCACCAGAACTGTCTCTTCAAGTTCCGATACATCTTCGTCGCACCCGGGTGTACAGTGTACCGACTCCCATGAGGCTCTAGTAACACCGCGCGTCTCACCTGCTCTTCGGTCGGGACGTATAGCTTACCACGAAATCTCACGGCTCCGTCCTCACCGAACTCCACATTAGCCAAAGCCAAAATTCAGAGCAACTCAAGGTCTGCACACTGAGCATCTGTCACCTGACAACGAATGGCGGGCGTGATAGTCAAGCTCACAAGAACAACTGACCCTGGCTCTTGGGGAACCTTAAGCCTAAATGTCATGGCTGACACCTGTTCCCAGAGCCTCCACTTCCTCATCATCATGGCGCTGACCACAACTTTTCTGCTCAAGGCATCGACAATGACCTTCATCCTACCTGGCTGATAAGATAGGGCGAAGTCATAATCCTTCATATACTCCATCCACCGCCTCTGCCTGAGGTTAAGGTCCTTCTAGGTGAACACATACCTCAAACTCTGATGGTCTGTGAACACCTCAAACTTCTCGCCGTACAGATAATGCCTCCAAATCTTCAATGCAAAGATCACAGCCGCCAACTCAAGGTCAGGGGTAGGGTAGTTCTCCTCATGTGACTTCAGCTGCCGCGATGCATATGCCACAACTCTATCATGCTGCATCAGCACAGCACCCAACCCGACCATGGAAGCATCTGTACAAACCACAAAAACTCCCGATCTAAAAGGCAACACCAACACCGGTGCCGAGGTGAGCAACCTCCTCAGCTCCATAAATCTCTGGTCACACTCAACAGTCCAGACAAACGGCACATCCTTCCACGTAAGTCTGGTCATCGGGGTTGCAATACGAGCAAAATCCCAGACGAACCTCCTATAATAGCCTGCAAGTCCCAAGAAACTCCGAATCTCTGTCACGGACCTTGGCCTCGGCCACTGCATAACTGCCTCGACCTTGACTGGATCCACAGAAATACCATCACCAGAAATCACGTGCCCCAAAAAGTGCACCTCATGAAGCCAAAACTCACACTTGTTGAGCTTAGCATACAACTGGTGATCTCGCAAAGTCTGCAACACAGCCCTCAAATGATACGCATGCTCCTCTACAGACTGTGAATATACAAGGATGTCGTCCATAAACACGACCACGAACTGATCCAAGTAGGGATGGAACACCCTCTGCATCAAATCCATGAAAGCTGCGGGGGCATTGGTGAGCCCAAATGGCGTCACCAAGAACTCATAATGCCCATATCTCAAGCTGAACACAGTCTTCTCCACATTAGACTCTCGAATCCGTAACTGATAGTAACCGGACCGTAAATCAATCCGCAAGAACACTCGAGCATACTGAAGCTGGTCAAACAAATCATCAATCCGTGGCAATAGATACTTGTTGTTAACGGTCACCTCGTTCAGCTGCCGGTAGTAAATACACAACCTCAGACTACCATCCTTCTTCTTCACAAACAATACTAGCGCACCCCAAGTGGAAAAGCTAGGACGAATGTACCCCTTGGCGAGTAACTCCTGCAACTGTGCCCTCAATTCCCTCAACTCAGCGAGAGCCATATGATAAGGAGCCTTCGATAGAGGCCCCGTACCAGGCATGATCTCAATAACAAAATCAATCTCCCACTGCGGAGGTAATCTAGGCAAATCCTCAGAAAAAATATCGGGAAACTCGCACGCCACCGGAATGTCCTCCACATCCGGTTCCGACTAGTGTATCGCGACCACAGAAGCAAGAAAACCCTGACAACCCACATCAAGCAATCGACGAGCCCTAAGAGCCGAAATCAGAAAGCGGGAAGAAGAAGACCTGATACCTTGGAAATAGAAGGTAGGTCCATGAAGTCGCCAGAAATAAACCTTCTTCGAGCCATAATCCACCAGGGCATGATGGGCCTCGAGCCAATCCATGCCCAAAATCACATCAAAGTCCTGAAGTGGCAACGCGTAAAGCCTGGCCGGCAAACTCTGCCCTTCCACCCACACAGGAATCTCCTCGAAACAATACGGAGTGATCATAAAATCACCAGAAGGTAACTCCACTGCCAAATCACATGACAACTGGGTCATCGGCTCCTCAATACTCAGCACAAAATCCTCCGAAATAAACGAATGCGACGTGCCAGAATCAAACAAAACTTGAGCCGCACAACCCAAAATCATAATGGTACCTTCCACGAGCTGTGACGCCTTTGCCTCTGCCCTGGTCATGTGTGTAATCTGGCCTCGGGACCTCTACCTGCCCCCCACACTCGCTGACCGGGGTAGTGGAGGATACTGCCCCTACTGCTGATGCAGCTGCTAAGGATACTGCTGGGGCTGAAACTGCTGCTGCGAAGGGTACTGATGTTGTCGCTACTGAGGATGCTGCTGCGGTGGCTAACGCGGCCTCTGAGGACAGTCACGCGCCATGTGCCCTGGCTGGTCACATCTGAAACAAACCACTGGCGTCGTGCACTGCCTGCCTGGATGCGACTCACCGCACCGGGGACACGATCCCCGCGATCTACCAAATGATCCCTGAGGTTGATAGGGAATCGACTGCTGCACACTGCCTGAAGACGGCTGCCTCTGATCCTTGCGCTTCTTACCGAAACTTTTCCTGAGAAACTTCTTGACCTTGGAGCCAAAAGATGCAGATCCTGTCACTGACGTCGCCGGCGCCGACACTCCTGAAGCACCCGTAGTGTGCTGGAAGGTACTCTGCTGCTGGGTAGTCGTCTGCTGACTGCGGCCTGACTGGGACTGCCCCTGGCCTCCCTGTCCTTGGATCTTCTTCATATCCAGCTCCAAAGATGCCGCCACACGAGATGCTATCTCCAAATCAGTAGTAGTGTTCGCCATCAGAAGGTGCCTCAGATCCTGCCTCAAACCCTGGATGAACTGCTCGATCTTCGACCCCCATGCTCCATGATATGGGGCGCATATCGGCCTAACTCCACAAACCGAGTCCTATACTGCAACACTGACATGTCGCCCTACACCAGCTCCAGAAACTGATGCATCTTCTGCGTACCGATATAGGATGGGCAGTAAGTACGCTCGAAGATCGTAACAAAGTCCTTCCACATGATCAGCTGGAGGGAACGTGACTAAAAGGACGTCTTCCACTCCGAATACCACCAAGATCGAGCTGTACCCTGCAACTGGTTGCAAGCCAACATCAACATGTCCTCCTCAGCACAGCGCATGGAAATGAACACTCTCTCCATCTCATCAAGCCAACCTCTAGCCACATCCGAAACTGGCTGGCCGCCATAATAGGTGGATGGAACTGCAAAACGTCCTGCACTGCACGACTGGGTCCACCCCTGGACGACGAGCCCTCACCGGCATCTCCGCCGAACTGCTGAGTCATGTACTGAAACATGCCCCGAAAGAAATCCTCTGCCCCCAGAACTCTCGCTGCATCCCCGCCTCAGTGGCAGGTGGTGGCACTCTGCTCTGCTCCTCCTGCTCTGCAGTCGACTATCCCTACTGAGAGCGAGTACTCCGCCTCGGCGCCATACTCGCCTACTGCAAAAAGATAGAAGACACGAAAAATGGTAAAATCAATAAAACACACGATGCCCTAAGTCAGTGCCGACTGTACGTCATCATTGTGGACTAGTGGACCACTGCAACTATTTATAATTCTTATATATATCCACAACCTCTGCTCTGATACCTGCTGTAACGACCCGAGATCCGAATACCGGGAGAGGCCCGATAACCCGAATCCTGAACAGCCACCCACGAGCTCGAAGAATCGGAACGGTTAAAAGGGATGGTGTGAAAATACATAAGAATCTAAAATAATTGCAGAACTACACATTTTACATGAATAAGCAGGAAATTAATAATTAACATTAAGCAAATTACATGGTCTACAATATAACAGCAGTCTAAAATATAACAGTAGTCCACAACTAGTACAGTCCAGAAAAGAAGGTACAACTACACGGGGCATACCCCGGCCTGGCAACTGGCAACTAACCCTGGGCACCTGAACCACGTGGAGCCTCGGAAGCGCTCCCCTGAAGGTTCGTCTCACCTGAAATGCAGAAAACATGCAGGGAATGAGCCTTAAAACAAAAGGCACAGTAGGGATCATCCGGTCCCCACCTCGCAAACCGAGAAACCGCACGAAAAGTAACTACAAGCTATCACTAGCAAGACGTAGAACAGGAGCTGTAGGAATAAATAAATGGAAAAGCTCTGCTACGTCTAGTACCGACCATACGGCATGAAAACTGAGACAACTCGTCAAAACCCAAGAGTCACTATCATACAAAGATAGGAGTACCAACCACTAGAAGCAAGGCCGGATACGCCCACTGACGGCTTAGACCGCGCCTCGGGTGTCCCCCTCGACCTCTGGTGGAACGGGGACACCGTACTAGTAACCATAGAACAAGTGACAAGTTGGGGTCGCACTCGTCAGCGCGGGTCCAACCGCCCCTAACCACGTGTGCACACACAGACCATGCGTCCTAGGTCTGGCCCTCTAACTGGTTTTCCCCTCAGCCGAACTCTGGCTTCAAGACGTGGGGCCCTACGGAAACCAGTCTAAAATCGTCTCTTGGGGTTGCCTCACCACCACTCCCTGGTGGGACCACTTGCGTGTCGGAAGGCTACGACTAGTGGAGGGTCACTGAAGGAGTAGACTCTCTAGTCAACGGAAAATAACGTCTAAACCAGACAAAGTGCAAGGACTGCTCCTCGTACCAACACCGACTCACGGTGATACGAGCCGAGAACACCACCTCTCGGGACCCCACGGCACTCTAACACATGGTCCCCACAGGATGACTAGCATCAGTCGGACCACAAGTCAGCACGTGGATCGAGACCTACTCACCCGGAATCAGAATCGGCAAGGAACGAACTCCGGTTGATCTGAACACAGCAAGCGGTCCACTCTAGACCATTTCTGCTAAAAACGGTCTACAGTTGGACCGCCCAGACGATATAGGCGGTCTACTCTAGGCCGCGCCAAGAAGCTGAATGGTCCCCATGGGACCGCCCAGTCCTGGACCTATAACACGGTGAAACGGTCTCCCTGGGACCGTTCAAAGAAATGGCGGTCCATTCCTGGACCGCCTCAGGGTGTAAACGGTCTCCCCAGGATCGCCTAACCCTGGGACCGAGGAAACAATAAATAGTCACCTGGTGGCCGTTATGCACAAGACGGTCCCACTGGGACCGCATGGAGGATTCAGACTGTCTCCTTAGGACCGTTCAATCCCAAAACGTTCCAACGGTCAAAAGCTAATGGTGAAAACACCTCGATGACCACGCTGGACCGCGAGTGAAAATGGTCAACCATATGGCCGCTCCAGGGCTAAACGGTCCATCGCGTGACCGCTTACCCCACCGATGCTCCCAGGCTGGAAACGGTCCACCTGGGGACCGCCCAAAGCCAAAAACGGTCTAGATAAGGCCGCTTAAGGCAAAAAACGGTCACTGTTAAACCGCGTATAGTCCGTGAAACTGAGAACGGCGAACATGGCGGAATTTCGCCATTCCACGCCCCAATCACCCCCGGGTGATGGGGAAACAAAGGGGAAGCTTGTCCCCATGATCCTAGGCACCCAATGGTGCCCTCAAACCACCATTTAACACGGTAAAACACTAGATCGGTGCTCAAAATCCCGAATCATGGATTTCCCATCCCGAGCTCAAATGGATCCCTCTCGACCTCCCGTCAACCTAGAAATCATGGGGAAGGAAACTACGAAGCTAGGGATTCGTCACCCTACCTCAGAATCGCCCGAAACGCGGCGGATTGTCGCCGATCTTCAAAACACCGCTTGAAACTTCACGAGCTCCCACGATATCACCGAGCACCGAACGCCGCTGGGATCGCCACACTGCTACCCTTGCCGTCACGCCGTCGCCCACTACCGTCTGCAGCCGGAGGGGAGCACGCCGCCACGTCCACGGGAGAGGGGGAGAGAGAGCCGGCCGCGGGCGCTCACGGGAGAGAAGGGAGGAAGAAGGAGAAAGAAGAAGAATAGGAAAAGAAAAAGAAAATGGGATATTTATAAATCCCGATTTTTTGAAAAATACGAAAAAATAGAAAAATATACCACCGTGATCCTTGGAACACGCTGATTGCACCGGTGCCATCCCAGAGTAGGTGAACGACTCAGTTCGCCCGCTACGGGGTTCCGTAGGTTTGCCAGAGAAAAATATGCGGAAACTGCGGAACACGTTCCGGGACCTCCGAAACTGATCCGAAACGCACGGATCCGAACCCGAAAATGTCTGAAAAATAATTCCGGGCATAATGAAAACAAATTCTCCAAGAAAATAAATCCGGGACCTGAGAAGAATGATCCGAAGGGTCCGGGATATTACATGTAACATGCATGATTATATTATTTTGATGATGTCCAACTATGACTCACCATTTGGTTGATTATGCGTAATAATGCTCTTGATGCTTACACGTAATACTAGATTCATGCTTTATTCATTCCTGATAAAAGACATAATAATGATCACCTTCAAAGCTTGCAGCAAACTGCAGGTGATGAAAAGCTAAGACGTTGTTGGTTGCACAGAAATCAAGGTAGGTGATGAAAAGCTAAGTTATTGTTGGTTGCACAGAAATCAAGGTAGTTGGATGCACAGAAATCAAGGCAGGTGATGAAAAGCCAAAATACTGTTGGTTGTATGGAAATCAAGGCAGGTGATGTAAAAAAAAAGAAATAAAAAAGAGAAATCCAAGTGGAGTTCACCCTCTTGCTCAAACAAATGAAAAATCAAGGCAGACAAAACAATTAAGTAAGTGATGTGACACGACCTAAGGGTGCAATGGTATCAACCAAATGAACCTCAGACCTAGACTTGCAAGCCCACTTACAAATTAGCGGACTCGATCTTGGCGGACCGATATCGCAACACAACCCTTTCCCCGTGGTGACTAAGTGATGGTAGGGTGGATTCGAGAGCCCAAACCACGCTGCTTAGGGTGATGACTTGGCCAATGAGTTCCTCTCCCTTGGATTGGAGCACCCACATCAGTGGGGCGGACGCCGTGCCTTGAGGGTACGGGGATCTCTCCTCACTCAAACCGCGGTGGCCACTCGTGATCGGGAATCACGGGATCGGGCACTCTCTTCCTCGCCGGCTGAACTTAGAAATGATACTAAGAAAACACAAATATCCAGGGAGGGTTCAGCATATACCTGACCGGTGTGAGGACACCGGCCCCGAGTCGGAGACGTGGGCGAGCGGGGAAGCGTGTGTTCCCCACACGCCGCGCCGGGGAAGCTTGACCTGCCCAAGAGAAGTTACAACACTACACCTCTCGCAGGAGGGGGATCTTGGGATAGGGGTTAATGGATATTAAAACCAAAATTACCTCCACGCAGGGAGGGGCCTTCAGCCAGCCAAGCAGGGAGGGGAAAATGAGCAAGGAACACCGAAGATGGAGATTGCCGATTCTGCCCGCGTTCTGTGGGTGCTGACAGCCGAGTGGAGAACCGACTGCTGCGACTGCTACTGATTTTTGTTGGGGACGAAACCACCTGGAAAAGCTTCGTAGGAGGTCAGGGAAGTCGTCCAATTTTTTCTGAATTCTTCTGGTGTCGAGGCTGATCTGGATGGAGGCCCGAACAGGGAGGCAGACCCTCGGATTGGCAGCTTCTGATTTCTAGCAGTAGGTTGCAGAGGGTGCCCCGATACCTCCCGGACTCGGAATCAAGCACCGTCAGAGTCGCTGGAACCGTGGATGAGCCTTCTATGCAGCAAAACTGACGGGGAAGCCAACTGATGTCGGATAAGATCAGGGGACATAGAACAATGGCGACTGGTCGATGCAGACTGTGGGCAATAGGACCGTGTAACTGAGGGAGAAAAAGGATAACTCCATCCACGGGATGCCGAATGGAGTTCCGCTTCTTGATTCTGAAAGTAGACAGGAAGAAGAAGAACTTTGTAGAAGATCTCGTGGCCTGATTCCTTGGGGGTTTGCCGTGGTGAAGCTTTCTCTCCGGATCAGGATCTCTGTAGAGCTAGCTCCTGATTTCCAACAGCTGGTTGCAGAGGATGCCCCGACAGCTCCCGAACTCGGAATCGAGCACCGTTGGTGTCGTTGGAATCGTGGACAAGTCCTCTTCGCAGCAAAACTAATGGGGAGGCCAGACGATGCCGGAGAATACCAGGGATCTCTAAACACTGATGACTGGTCGATGCAGACTGTGGGTAGCAGGACGACGGAGCTGAGGGAGAAAAATGATAACTCTTGCCACAGGATGCCGAACGGAATTCAGATTCTTGATTCTGAAAGTAGATAGGAAGAAGAAGAACTTTGTAGAAGAGCTTGTGGGCTGATTCCTCCGAGGTTCGTCGTGGCAGAGCTTCTAATACGGTTCTAGTACTCAGCAGGGGCAGCTCTGCGCAGTTGTGGGAGAACGGATCTCCCGGTCAGCTCGGAGCTCGGAAGGGGACGAGACCACCGCCGTTGCGAAGAGGACAGGCAGCCGCTTCTATGGACTACTCTTGGGCTTCCAGGAACATCCGGGAGAGGTCGGGGTCGCTGCTGCAAGCTTCAGGTCTTCTGCAGGTCCTCTTACTCTAGATGGTAGAAGGTGGGGTGATGGAGGTAAACAAGGGAAGATGGAGAGGATGAGAGGGGGGCGACCCTAACCAAAGGGGAGGGGTCTTGGGCGCCCTAGGGCTATGGAGGGAAGGGGATTTTTGAATTCAAATGGTCTAGGGAAGTGGAGGGTTGCATGGGGGAGAGGGAAGGGTGCTTGGGAAAGGGATGAGGTGGTTGGAGGGTGGCTTAGTGATTGGGGATGCTCCCTTGGGACTAGGGGGTGGAGTAATGGGATGTGTGGGGAAGGGGAGTGGCCTTTAATGGGGGTAGGTGGGAGAGTGGTGGTTGGGAAGGGAGGAGAGAGAAAATTTTTGAAATTGGGTGTGGAGGAGAGAGAAAGGGGAGTGAAAGAGAGAGATTAAGAGAGGGATGGGTGGGATTCTCTCCCTAAGGTTTCTCACCTCACTAATGGATTCACTCCACCATAAAAATGAAGATAGAACTCACAAAATGGCACATTTTTCATTCATTGATTCATTCCCCTCAAATGAAGGAAATGGGGCCCTATATATAGGAAACCCACATTTTACAATAAGACCCTGACAAAAGACTTAATAACAAATAACCGAAGAGGTAGGGGGCTCATGGGCCATGCCCAATGAATTGGGCCCAATAGCACACTAAACAATCTAATGACACTCAAACTTAGGAAAATAAATGCAAGACCTAGGGACATGACTCAAATAAAATGAGAATTACATAATTATGACTCAAAGAAAATATGAAAATTACATGAACTGAATCAGAAAAATGTGACGGACATAATGGAACCATGCTGGTGAACAACCGGTAAATATGAAGGGTGAGAGATGCCCCCATCAGTAAGGGTGACAAATAGCCATACACAGGTGACAAATAGCCATACAAAGGTGACAAATGAGACCTTAAGGGTGAAAAATAGATAGTTAAGGTTGAATAAGCAAAGGCGATGGCTCAAGGGTCTTAAGGGTAACAAATGGGCTATATCGGTGACAAATAGAGCCGCAAGAGTGACAAATGGCTCACAGGACAGACAAATGACTCACAAGGCGGAATAATGAACAAAGGCGACGGCTTATGAAGACAAGGGTGACAAATGACTGCTAAGGGTGAAAAATATATTACAAGGGAGACAAATGGCTGATATGGCCAACAAGCGGCCTTAGCTGAGTCGACGCCACATGCACAATGCGTCGACGCCATCAAAGCTCCAGCAACAGTCAAGCAGCGAAGAACAATTTGATGCGCCAATGCAGTGGTCATAGCGCGTCAACGCACTGGTTCCAAACAGAACCCGTTACACGGGCTAATCCCTCAAGGGTGCGTCAACGCACACTCCATAAAGCGTCGACGCAGGGCCTCTTCCAGAACACGTGCAAGTTGGATCTTGTTGAGTAGTGGATAGTGGATCTAGAGGGGAGGGGTGAATTGATCTGCCCCTCTTTTAGCAATGCAACCCTCTATATAGCTAGATAAAATAAATTGTAGCGGAATATAACTAACTTAACGAAGGACACAATGATTTGCTTAGCAAGATGATTACGTAATATAGAGATTGAACCTAAGCATGCATCTAGAACGAAGCAATCACATAAACAAACCACAACACAAAGGATTTTAAGGTTGTTCGGACTGAATCCCCAGTCCTACGTCCACCCCTCACCAAATCCGGTGAGACTCCACTAGTGCCACGCACTGAACCGCAAATCGGAAAAACCTCTGATTGCCTTCCTACTAACCACCGGTAGGGACGTCAATCACTGCAGATCGGAGAACTTCCGATTGCCTTCCTACTAACCACCGGTAGGGACGATCTTCAGTTTTGATTGTTTGAAAGAAATAGAAAGAGAGCAAATAGAAATCACTCAAACAAGATATAGAATATGCTCAAAGTAAAAAGATCTTGTCTGAGTTGCAGGAGCTTGAATCTGATGCTTCGATGGTGTCTTCTTCCTTGAGAGATGGTCTTCCTTGAATCTCTTCTAGTTGATGAGGAAGACTATGGATGTAGCTTGGATCTTCCTTTTGATCTTCTTGAGTTGATGAAGAGGTTTGAGGATGCAGTTTAGATCACCCTTGAGATAATGAAGAGGATGAAGGATGCAGCTTTATCTTCTCTTGGCTTGGGCTTGATCTCCTCTTCAAGTAGCTTGAATCATTTGAGGATTTGATGAAGAACTTCTTCCCGGAGTACTGTTCACGGCTACAGTACTCAAACTCCTCTCCCTTGAACACACCCTTGCAGCCTCCTTTGATCTCCCCTCTTAGCCTTAGGGTTTCCAACACTCTTGTATTGGTTTTATAGGCTTTGAATGGTCCTTGGACATCCCCCAGACCAGATCCACAATCCATGGGGGATTGGGTGACTTTGGGGTTAAACAAATGGGTAGAAAGACCTCTCCTCGAGCTTGAAACAAAAGTCGACAAAAGGGGGCCTCGGGGCAGGCGATCGACCGGAAGGCATGGGGCGGTCGACCGGAATTTTACAGTCGGTTGATTTTTCATCTTTGGCAAAACCGATCGACCGGACACCTAGGGGCGGTCGACCGAAACCTGTAAAAACTAGAGTTTCTCATTTATGGAAGAACTGGTCGACCTGCCAAGGTGTGTTGGTCGACCGGAAAGACCTATACCTACAAAAATGAAGTGTTAGCCCAAAGAAACATGTCCATAAGTCAAGATACTCATGTCCTTATCAATTCCATGCATTTTTGGTTTGGTTTATGCATGAGATCATTTGAGCATTTCTAAATTTGGTTCCGGGGCTCCGCCCCTGAAACCCCCGCAAGGGGCGCTGCCCCCTTGACCCCCTGACCTGACCAGGCAGGTCGATCCCCGCGACCTGACCGTGCAGGTCGATCCGCGTGCGAGGGCGCAATCATTGAGTTTTCACATTTGCCATCTCCACTCCATTCCTTGTCCATTATTGGCTTATCTGTCGTGAGCAAAATATCACGTATGTCAGTCATATGAGAGTGGAAAACAACAATGACTTATAGTGTTTAGCCATTATCAAAACCATGAATATCAAATAACTCAAATGACCACAGGGGCACAACATTCTCCCCCTTTTTGATGATGGCAACAATGTGAGTCATTATGTGGTAGTAATGTCCAAGATGACAAATTTTATAACATATACAGCTCAAGATATGCAACTCAAGATCCATGATAATTAAAGCATGTGAATGCGGATATGTATGCATGGATGATCAAAGCATGTGAATGCTATGCAATCCCCCATCACAGATGACGGCTCTCTCCCCCTTTGACTCTCCCCTTTCATAATTCACTTCTCCCCCTTTGACAAGATGACAAAGGCACACAGAGTGGACGGACTCACAAAGTGGTACTAACAAACAAGCTCAAGGTAGTAGCTCACAAAGGACTCACATATGCAGATTCTCCCCCTTTGACAACAACAAAAAGGAGGGAGAAGGCAGAGAAGGCTACAAAAGTCTAAGAGACCAGAGCTGAATGGAAGTGGAGAGTAAGCCATTATATGCAAACCTGAAACATATCGCGAGCAACATATATGGTTCAAAGCTAATGAGATCCGAGATCATCAACAGAGTTCGAAAAGTAGCTACATCCAAGATTTAATAGAAATGAACCAAAGGTGCATATCATGGCAGTGTGTAACCTTCCCTTGTCTTATATATCCATATTCAATAACTACAAAGGGAATAACACAAAAACTAGTATTGAGGCTAAACAATCATGACTAAAGCATGAATTTTATGAGGGCAACAAATTGGATTTTCAATATCTTTTGAATTTGAAGGCACATGACTCATATTTTATGAGCAATCAAGTCTAGTACATGCCTCCTAGCCGTAAGAATACACGTTGTTTAGACGCCAGTATCCCTAGGTATTTGGCAAAACTGACGATTATGCTTCAGAATGAACAGAGATAGCAAAGTCACGTCATGACATATCCAATCTCATTTCTGTGATGAGAAGATATATTTCTCAGCAATTATACCAGTGCTCTGCTTAGAGTCCAAATATAATTAAGACAGAGATAACAGGGGCACATCATGACATATCATTCGTCACTTGATTTGATGACGTGACATATTTCTCCGTGCAAAAATATCATTGCTCTGTCAAATTGATTTCCAAGAATTCCAGCTCATCAAGATGTTTAGAAACAATACTAAGCTCTAGAGTATCACCAAAATTATCATGACGTTTGAATTTTCAGATTTCAGGATAGTCATGCAAAGCACAATATGCAATCTCTAGTTAAGGTCTATTAAAACCACAGAACATAGATGATTTCAGAATAAATATTTTTGAACTTCAAGGAAATCATTAAATCTGAACCATTTTCATTGATGGACAATCATCAGGGCATATAATAGAAAGCTCTTACGCCGTAGTTCTGTCGGTCTCATGATCTCAAATCAGACTGTAAGCCATTGAAGTTCAGATTGCAAGAGATTAAGAAAAGCAACAAGACTCCCCTAATGATATGCAATGAATGCACTCAAGGAGTTATGTTTGCAATCAAGTGAATGACGAATGTCAAGGAGAGGTTGACTAGAACCATGCAGGGGTTGACCTGATCAAACATGAAGTTGGCAGACATGAAATGCATGACCCAACACATGGTTGTACACTTATTAAATGCAACAGAATAAAGATGAAACATATGCATGAATGCTGCAAAGAGACAACTCCCCCTTACTATATGGCCTATATGCGACAGTGACGCATGGTACTTGGCGGAGGTGAAACCTCACGCATATTGAGTGCTTCTAGGCAAGCATAACCTGCTTTCCATACATCAACATTTAATATACCATGGCCATGCAAGAAGGATGCTACACAAACCATGCAATACATTATGAACATGAATTCAATTTTATTATGCATCATGACTACATGCAATGCTACACCATATGCAAAATGACATATTTACATATAAAAAATGTATGGACACTAATCTGCAAAAATACACAACTAAATTGAACAAGATCATCATTTCAATTTTTATTGGCCTGAGGTCGGCAAAGACCAAGCTCCCTCCTGAGTGTAGAAAACCTGTCATTACACAAGGGCTTGGTGAAAATATCAGTAATTTGATTTAGAGTATCAACAAAATGCAGCTCAAAGTTTTTCTTAACGACCTAATCTCTAATGAAGTGATGCCTAATCTCAATATGCTTAGTCCTAGAGTGCTGGACTGATTTTTTTGCAAGGTCGATAGCACTAGTGTTATCACACAGAATCGGGACACAACCAAGATCCACTAAGTAGTCTTGGAGTTGGTGTTTAATCCACAACACTTGGGTGCCACAGCTCCCCGCAGTAACATATTCTGCCTCTGCGGTTGAGAGGGCAACCGAGTGTTGTTTCTTGGAGGCCCAAGAAACTAAACACCCACCCAGAAACTGGCAGTAGCCACTAGTACTCTTGCGATCCAGCTTGCATCCAGCATAGTCCGCATCAGAATAAGATATAAGAGATAAATCACATGATGACGGATACCACAATCCCAAATCTTGAGTGCCGTCAAGATATCTAATGATACGTTTCACGGCAGTCAAGTGGGATTCTCTAGGACTAGCTTGAAATCTAGCACAAAGGCATACACTAAACTGGATATCTGGTCGGGATGCAGTCAAGTAAAGCAAAGAGCCGATCATACCTCTATAGATCTTTGCATCCACTAATTTACCATTTTCATCCGAATCCAGTGATGTTGTGGTGCTCATAGGAGTTGCAATGATTTTACTGTTCGTCATGTCAAATCTTTTCAGCAGCTCCTTGATGTATTTGGCTTGACTTATGAAGCACCCATCTTGTCCTTGGTTGACCTGCAAACCGAGAAAGAATTGGAGTTCTCCCATTAGGCTCATCTCAAATTCGCTAGTCATGAGGTTAGCAAATTCCTCACACATTTCAGATTTAGTAGAACCAAACACAATATCACCAACATAAATTTGAACAATCAAGATGTTCTTACCTTGCTTCTTGGTGAAAAGTGTTTGATCTACCTTACCTCGTGTGTACCCTTTTTCAATGAGGAACGAGCTTAGTCTCTCATACCAAGCTCTGGGTGCTTGCTTAAGTCCATAAAGTGCCCTGTTTAGCTTGTATACAAAATCTGCATGGTTAGTGTTCTCAAAACCAGGGGGCTGCTCAACATAGACTTCTTCTTTGATCAAGCCATTCAAAAAAGTACTTTTCACATCCATTTGGTACAGCTTTATTCTAAGGGAGCATGCAAAGGCAAGTAAAATTCTAATGGCTTCGAGTCTAGCAACTGGGGCATAAGATTCATCAAAGTCTACCCCAAACTCTTGATTATACCCTTGAGCCACCAATCTAGCCTTGTTTCTTATTATCTTGCCATCCTCACTTGAGTTTGTTCCTAAAGACCCATTTAGTGCCTATGACAGATTGTGATGAAGGTCTAGGAACAAGATGCCAAACTTTGTTTCTTCAAACTGGTTTAACTCGTCTTGCATTGAATTTATCCAGTTTTCATCCTTTAATGCTTCATCAATATTTTTGGGTTCAAGCTGAGAGACAAGAGCAAGTTGATCTAATTCTTCCATAATTTAAAATGTGACCTTGTTCTAGGTGGGTCATTCAAGCTACCAATGACATTTTCTAAAGGATGATCCTTAAGAATTCTAATGTTTGTAGAATCATTACCTTCTCCTGGAGCTTGATTCCTTGCATTGCTTGATTCAGCTCGGTCACCATCTTCTTTTGTTTCTTCTTGTGGAGAATCACTCTTGTCCTTCATGCTTAGGAATTCCCATCTTCATCATTTTTCCTGTAAGAGTTATCATTGTTTGAATCATCATGATATTCATCAAAGGAAACATGGGGTGATTCTTCCACAGTTTGACTCTTAATGTTATAAATTCTATAAGCCCTAGATCTATCATCCAAGGAATATACCTTCATCGCTCTTGGGCTCGAATTTATCTAAGTCTCTTTTGTCATTGTTGTGGATGAAGCATTTTGACCCAAACACTTTCATATGTGTGAGAGAGGGTTTTTTACCTTTCAGTAACTCATAAGGAGTCTTTTTGGTGTGTGGCCTTACCATAAAGCGGTTGATAATATAACATGCCGAGTTTACCATCTCAGCCCAAAATTTCCTTGGGAGTTGCCGTTCGGCAAGCATTGTTCTTGCCATCTCTATAAGTGTTCGGTTCCTCCTTTCAACTACACCGTTTTGCTCTGGAGTTCTTGGTGAAGAAAATCGGTGTGAAATGCCTTCAGCCCTGCAAAGATTATAGAAGTCGGCATTTTCAAATTCACCACCGTGATCAGATTGAATCTTGAAAAATTTTAAACTCACCGTCCTGCTTTATCCTCATATAGAGTGCCTGAAACTCATCAAAAGCATCACTTTTATGTGTGAGAAAGAAAACCCATGTGAACCTAGAGTAATCATCCACCAAGACATATCCATATTTTTTACCACTTAAACTAGCAGTTCTGGTTGGACCAAACAAATCCATATGAATCAGCTCAAGTGGTTTAGATGACATGTTTGCAGATCTAGTCTTGAAGGATTTTCTTGTTTATTTACCTAGGGCACATGCATCACATAATTTATTTTCTTGTTTAAAAGAAAGTTCAGGCAACCCATTCACCATTGAATGTTTTAACAGTTTATGTAAGACATTGTAGCTAGCATGACCTAGTCTACGATGCCATAACCATGCAAGTTCAGATTTTGGTACAGCAAGACAAAGATTTATGTGAGCAGGATCATCTAAGTCAATCATGTAAATATTGTTGACTCTTTTTTCCAGAAAACTTTACCTTGTCATATTTTGGTTCAAGGATTCTACATTCATGAGAGTCAAACAATACTTTGTGACCCTTATCACAGAGTTGACTTATGCTAAGCAAGTTGCATTTCAAGCCTTCAACTAGCAGCACGTTACAGATGGAGTTGGAGAGGTTCTTACCTACATTACATGTTCCAATAATTTTTCCTTTGTTGTTCCCTCCAAATGTGACGTATCCTCCTTCCTTTTCTTCCAAGAGATAAAATTTTGATTTGTCTCCAGTCATGTGCCTTGAACAGCCGCTATCAAGGTACCACCTGTTATACATGACTGCAAGACACTCCTGTACAAGCAATTAAGCAATGGTGTTTGGAACCCAACCAAATTTGGGTCCCATCAAACTCTTCAGATTTTCAAAACATGAAACCATTTCTTTTGGAATCCAAACCTTCCTAGCATTCATGTTTTGTTTGCTTAGAGCAGGGATTTGATTTTTCTTTTCAGCTTTGACATTCACTTTTTGTTTAGAAGCTCTTTGTTGGATTTTGTGGAAGTTTGAGGAAGTTTGCTTCTTAAACCATTTAGGCCGTTGGTTGATTTTGGGTTGAAAGTGATTGTTTTGTCACTTATGAGATTGATGCATACAGAAATCATAATTGCCCCAAAAATATGGTGGTGTCAACCTATGGCAGTGTCGACCTGTGTGAAATTGTTTGGCAGTATGAATGTTTGATGGCCAATCTGGTGTCGACCTGTGTTGTGGGGAAGGTTGACTTTTCTTAGGCTTTTGAGCAATCTTTTTGGGGATTTCAGTGGCTTCTTCTTCAACCTTTTCTTTTCCTTTCTTCTTTTATTTTTGCTGGTTTTGCGTGGGAGTTGTGTTTGAGGTGGAAGCCTCGGAAGATGAAACAAATGTGACAGTTTTTAACTCAATTGACCTTTTATTTGTAGGTTCAAAACCTAACCCTTCCTTGTTGAAGTTCATTCTAGTACCTAGCAATGCATCTAGGTTTTCTTTTCCATCCATAAATTTTTCTAAAGATTGTTGTTTGTCCTTTAACTCTTTTTATAGGTTTTCAATGTTTTACAAGAGTTGAGTGTTGACATGTTTGACAGCTTCATACTTCTCATTGCTTAATTTGGTATCCTTTTCATAAGTTTGCATTTTGAGTTTTATGCTGTCAATTTCATTCCTTAAGTACTCATTTTCAGTTTCCAAGTCAGCCATTTCTTTTCTTCCCTCTTCCAAATCCTCAATCATTTTCTTAAGATCTTCAATTTCAGTTTCAAGTAGAGCATTCTTATCATTCGTATCATGATCATGCACAAACAAGTTAATTTTCTTTTTCAATGATTTATTCTCCTTTTTGTACATGTCATATTTTTTCATGAGTTGTATATATGCTTCCTCCCAATCATCAGTTGTATAATCTTCAAATGGAGAATTTACCTCAGTTTCTTCGTCACCTTTGGCCATGAGGCAAATATCTTCTTTTTCTTTGTCCGATGAGCTAGTTCCGTCATCACTTTCCTCTTCATCGCTCCATGTGGACACCATGGCCTTGTTCTTCTTCTTGCCCTTCCATTTGTCGGCTTTTCTGAATTTGTTGGGACAATCATTCTTGAAATGTCCTGGTTTATTGCAAGAATAGCAAATGATTTTATCAGATTTCTTAAAGTTTTCAGAATTAGATTTGAAACCATTTCTTACCTTTGACCTTCCTCTCATGAAGCTCTTACCTTCCTTTCTCAGAAATTTTCTGAACTTACGTGTGAGCATGGCTACATCATCCTCATCTCGCTCACTTTCCGAATCCTCACCTTCATCAGAAGTGCCATGACCGTTGGGTCCTACTTTAAGAGCTAGGGGCTTTTTCTTAGGCACCTAAGCGTCTTTGTTCTTGAGGTTGATCTCATAGGTCATTAATGACCCAATGAGTTCATCTATCTTGGTAGTTGCGAGATCTCTCGATTCTTCAACTACGGTAGCCTTTGTGTGCCATGCGGGAGTCAATGATCTGAGAATCTTTCTCACAATTTCCTGTTCTGAGTATTTCTTTCCCAAATCAGTTAGACTATTAGTAAGCACAGTTAACCGAGCATGCATATTCTGAATTGACTCATCAGGCTTCATGCGGAACATTTCATATTCAGAAACTAAAATGTTAGTTTTTATTTCTCGTACCTGAGAGGTTCCTTCGTAGATTACCTCTAACTTATCCCACATTAGTTTTACAGATGCGCAGACAGTCACTCTTGAGAATTCAACTGGATGGAGTGAGCATTGCATGATGTGTTTAGCACTCCAGTTGATAGTGGATTGTCTTATTTGTTCTTTGGTCCACAAGTCCTCATTATCCGTAAGCTCATACGGACCTTTGCTGATCACTCGCCAAAGTTCGTAGTCTTGAGCGCGAATGAACACCTGCATGCGATGTTTCCAATAAGGATAATTAGTCCCAGTAAAGTAAGGAGGTCTATTAATAGAATGTCCTTCATGTAAGAAACCTTTGGATGCTAATCCACCATTTCCCTCAAGGTCGTTGGACCCCATAATGAGAGATTAGGCTCTGATACCACTTGTTGAGTAGTGGATAGCGGATCTAGAGGGGAGGGGTGAATAGATCTGCCCCTCTTTTAGCAATGCAACCCTCTATATAGCTAGATAAAATAAATTGCAGCGGAATATAACTAACTTAACGAAGGACACAACGATTTGCTTAGCAAGATGATTACGCAATATAGATATTGAACCTAAGCATGCATCTAGAACGAAGCAATCACATAAACAAACCACAACACAAAGAATTTTAAGGTGGTTTGGACTAAATCCCCAGTCCTACGTCCACCCCTCACCAAATCCGGTGAGGCTCCACTAGTGCCACGCACTGAACCGTAAATCAGAAAAACATCCGATTGCCTTCCTACTAACCACCGGTAGGGACGTCAATCACCGCAGATCGGAGAACTTCCGATTGCCTTCCTACTAACCACCGGTAGGGACGATCTTCAGTTTTGATTGTTTGAAAGAAATAGAAAGAGAACAAATAGAAATCACTCAAACAAGATATAGAATATGCTCAAAGTAAAAAGATCTTGTCTGAGTTGCAGGAGCTTGAATCTGATGCTTCGATGGTGTCTTCTTCCTTGAGAGATGATCTTCCTTGAATCTCTTCTAGTTGATGAGGAAGACTATGGATGTAGCTTAGATCTTCCTTTTGATCTTCTTGAGTTGATAAAGAGGTTTGAGGATGCAGTTTAGATCACCCTTGAGATGATGAAGAGGATGAAGGATGCAGCTTTATCTTCTCTTGGCTTAGGCTTGATCTCCTCTTCAAGTAGCTTGAATCACTTGAGGATTTGATGAAGAACTTCTTCCCGGAGTATTGTTTACGGCTACAGTACTCGAACTCCTCTCCCTTGAACACACCCTTGCAGCCTCCTTTGATCTCCCCTCTTAGCCTTAGGGTTTCCAACACTCTTGTATTGGTTTTATAGACTTTGAATGGTCCTTGGACATCCCCCAGACCAGATCCACAATCCATGGGGGATTGGGTGACTTTGGGGTTAAACAAATGGGTAGAAAGACCTCTCCTCGAGCTTGAAACAAAAGTCAACAAAAGGGGGCCTCGGCGCAGGCGGTCGATCGGAAGGCATGGGGCGGTCGGCCGGAATTTTACAGTCGGTTGATTTTTCATCTCTGGCAAAACCGATCGAACGGACACCTAGGGGCGGTTGACCGAAACCTGTAAAAACTGAAGTTTCTCGTTTCTGGAAGAACTGGTCGACTGGCCAAGGTGTGTTGGTCGACCGGAAAGACCTATACCTGCAAAAATGAAGTGTTAGCCCAAAGAAACATGTCCATAAGTCAAGATACTCATGTCATTATCAATTCCATGCATTTTTGGGTTTGGTTTATGCATTAGATCATTTGAGCATTTCTAAATTTGGTTCCGGGGGCTCCGCCCCCAGAAACCCCCGCAAGGGGCGCTGCCCCCTTGACCCCCTTGACCTGACCAGGCAGGTCGATCCCCGCGACCTGACCGCGCAGGTCGATCCGCGTGCGATGGCGCAATCATTGAGCTTTCACATTTGCCATCTCCACTCCATTCCTTGTCCATTCATTGGCTTATATGTCATGAACAAAGCATCACGTATGTAAGTCATATGAGAGTGGAAAACAACAATGACTTATAATGTTTAGCCATTATCAAAACCATGAATATCAAATAACTCAAATGACCACAGGGGTGTAGACACGCTAAAATTGACATTATTTTGTGTATATTTCATATTGCTGTGCAATGCCCCATTTGACCCTCAAATTAGCTTGTTTGAGTGGTTTTTCCTATTTTTCTGGAATTTTTTCCTATTTTCCCCCATTTATCTCCTCTTTCCTATTTTTTGGATTTTCTGGGTATTTATCTCAGTTTTTGAAATTCACGACCTGGGTAAGGGCGTGTTTTTAACAAAACACGACCTGATCTGGGGCATTTCTTTGAGAAAGGACGACATGATCTGAGGGCGTCAATTCTTTTGGTTTGACCGACTTCCCCATTTGAGCTCTTGAAATTAACGCCCTTCCCAGGGACGTGTTTTTAAAAGTGGCTTTGATTGAGGCGTGTTTTACATTTTTCAAATATGGGGAGTTTTTATTTCTAAAATTTAGTTTTTTGAGAAACGCCCTTGTTCAGGGCGTGTTTTTTTAGAAACGCCCTCTGGCAGGTCGTCAATTCAACAATTGACGTCCTGAACCAGGTCGTGTTTCACTTTTGTGCTCCGAACGAACGCAGCCTTTCCCAGAGAGAGACCTGCTTTGTTTGGGCTCTTGCCCATTCCTATCCTTTCCCCCCTTGGACTCTTGCCTTCTTATCTCTTCATCCAATTCTATTTAATAGGGCCGATTGGCTCTGTTAATTTTTTGGACTCCTCCTCCTCGGGCCCCCCTGTCGATCCTTTTCTCCCTCCCACGTTTTTCTTCTTTCTTCTTCTTCTGTCTTCTTCTTCTTCTTCACGGCTACTTCTTCTGTCTTCCTCTTCTTCTTCTGTTTTCTTCCCTTTTTTTCTTCTGTTTCTTCTTCTTCTTTTCTTACGCAGGCTGTTGCTGTGGCTGAAGGAGGAGCTTCCCACGTTAACTTCATCATCCTTTGGAAGACTTCTCCCCATCGAGGATCAAAGCCAACAGGCCCCTTCTTCTTTATTTTTATTTCTTTTATTACATCGTTCATATGCATGCATGCATGTTCATACGTATTCATTTTTTTAAAAACTCAACCACGTTGAGTATCTCCCCTTTTAAGTGCATCTCTTGCACTCTTTCCTTTATTCTATTTTGCATTCATCATCATATTTCTCCATACCCTTCTTTGCATAGGGGTTTAAGGGCAACCACCCTTAAGGTGTGTTCTTGCACATGCTTTCATGCTCATATATTTTTTTATGAATTTGATGCTACACCATTGTTTCTAATCCATGTCTTTTTGGTGTTGTTGTCTTTGTTTTGCAAGGGTAATTAATTGAAAAGACTCTCTTCGTCGGCCGGCCGATCTTGAAGAGAAAAGGAGTACTCACATCCCCCGCATCTTTTGAGGTATTTTGCGATCATCTCCCCATATCAATCTCCTCTTTGAGACCCTCATGTCTCTGGCGATCACAATTCCCCTTAGCACCTCGTGCTATTTCATGCTTATTTATTTTATTTATTCATATTCTTAATTTTTCCTTAAGTGGATTTTAATCATAATCTACAAATTGGCGATCACGGTGGGACACTTTTCGTTTTTCATTTGATTACCCCTTTCCCCTTGGCACCCTCGCGTGCCCTTTCCTATTGGTACCCACGGTACCCCTCCTTTGTGCCCCTCGGACACCCTCCATTGTTTTCTTGTCCCACTTGTGATCTGTCAGTTGATAGATTTCTTTTTGAAATCCCACTTTATCCAAAAAATAAAATTTGATGAGTATGATTATGTTTTGATATTCATATTTGTTGATTGACTGTGATTGACTCTGTGAGTGTTTCTCTGCTATTGCTGGCCGTGAAGAGTTTCTAGAATAAGGCAATTAACGCCTCTGACAGAGGCACTTTTTTTGTTAACGCCCTAGCATAGGGCGCCTTTTCCCTGTTTAACGCCTTCTGTCAGGACGCGTTTTTATTATATTTGGTGATCTGTTGAATTCACGCCCTTCCCCAGGGCGTTTCTTTCTTGATTAGCGCCTCACACCAAGGCGCTGTTTCATGATTTGACGCCCTTGGTCAAGGGCGTCCTTTTATTTGTAACGCCTCACCGCGGGGCGTTTCTTGACTTGGTTGGCATCTCCCCACAGTGTTTCACGCCCTGCCCCAGGGCGTCTTTTCCATTGGTAGCGCCCTGCCCCAGGGCGTCTTTTGCCTGTGTTTTTACCGCACTCCTTCTTCATCACTGTATTATATTTTTTTGATTATATCTGTTGCATTCATTCATATTGCATTGGTTTGGGAGACCTCCTCTCTCCACATATCTAGGAGCCACACACCCCCTTGGTGAAGGAACGACCCTCCATTGAGCATTCCGTCTCTTTGGATTGGAAATTCCTAAACCAAGCCTCCGTAAGTCCCCGCACCCTTGGATTCCCTCACGGACGCTGGGCAGGTTGTACCCTTTTGAAGTCCCGAGTTAGTTGGCCTACACGGTGAGAGAGGATTCCTAGTTGGCATTGGAGTTAAATCATATTGAAACTAGGATCCTCCCTTGTGTGAATCTTTCCAAACTTTATTAAAATTCATTAATTCACCAAGGTTTAAAACAATCAAAATCACGGTAACCATTCCAACTTGTGTGCTTCTTTGCATATTATTGTGAACTTTGATTATATGATGGCTTACCGTAATTGGGAAAATAACGTGTTTAATTCCATTCATGAGGATGCACAACCTAGCACTTCTTACACTTCTCAAATTCAACATGTTCATCAAAATCCTCACCATTCTTTCAAGGGACCACGTCCTTATTCCTATGGTCATGCCCGACCCATGGGTAATGTCCATTCTTATGGTCCCCCAACTCAAGTTCGAGCCACTATTCCTCCGGGACCGTCTCCTCCCAACGATGAGAGGGTCTCCCAAATCTTGCATGCATTAGATCATCTCACCCCTCAACAGATCCACGCCCTTAAGACTGCCGTTGAGGGTGCATCTCCTTCATCTCATGCATCTCCTCCTTCTTCTATTCCTATACGGGTGGCCCATCACCCACCTCCTTCTTCTTCCAATCAGGTAGCCCATTACCCGCCTCCTTCTATTCCTCCTCCAACACGGCCCCGAGGCCCTTTTATTCCTTGTAATCCAACCCATCCGGGTTATCCCGTTAATTCCCCTCCACGGCCTTCTTATACGGCCCCTCCTTCGAGGCCCTGCCGACCCTCTGTTACTCATGTTACGCCCCTCCAGCAAGAGATTTTTGATAAGATTGCTTCCATGGAGGAACAATTAATGAGGGTTACAAGTTTACGGCCCGCTCCTCCTACTTCAGTTAATCCTCTCCATGCCGCTTTGGACGAGATTACAAAGATGGAGAGAGAATGGAAAGACAGGAGGGATGATTACGGCGTCGGTGGTTCAAGTGAGCAAGAGCCGACATTCGAAGAATCCGAGGCAGTATATGATGAAGCTCCGCAGGCACCCCTTCCGAGTTTCCTTAACTTTCCACTTCCTCCAATTTCATTTGATGAATCCCCTGCTCAGGATGAAACCATCCCTGATCCAACCCCTATTTATGAGACTAATTGGTGTTACGATGATGGGTCGATACTTCAATCACCCACACCGGCACATTGTAAGTCTCCTCCTATCCTTGACACCGCATACATTACACCTCCTCCAGTTACACCATTAACCTCCGCAACACTGGCCTCCCTCAAGCCTTCCACTATTAAACCTCCACCCGTTAAGCCATCTACCTCCACACCATTAGCCTCCATCGAACCCACCATTGAACCTTCCCCAATTAACCTCCCATTACCGCCACCTCGGCCTTCCATTATCCCTTTAAAATCCACTTTGCTTATTCTACCATTTAACCCTTTACCCTTACCCGTGGCTAATCCTGAGCAGGATCCGCCCCTTTTTGCACCCGAGCCAATCCCAACTGCTTCCGAGCAAAGGGAGAAACTCGACGTGTTTGAACCCCCGCTTACGCTCACCCATTTGCCAACGCTTTCCATCATGCCTCCACCATTCATGGAGCCTTCCGCCTCCGCTTCACCTCCCCTTACTACTTGGAATGGGGGGCCTTCTGCAAGCACAGGTGCCGAAGATAATCAAGAGCCGGGCAGCAAGGATTTGGCCGTGCCATTCAAGATTCAAGAATTCATTTACCGGATGACAATCCGGGTTATTGTGCCAAGCACGGTCGAAGAAGCCAAGTCGCCGCCATGTCGAGCATTGATGCTGTGTAAGGGCCGAGCAGGGCAGCCCTTGTTCCAATTTCCGAATTCCGAATTCATTATTCCTTACAAGGGGCGAATGCCCATTTTGCTCAACTTTCCATATATACCACATTCAATGGGCAACACGATGCTTCCCGTTCCAACTCTCCAACTCCCTCACATCGTTGATCTTTGCCTTCAAAGGGGGTTGCCACTTATTGAAACTCCTTTTATTGGGCCAATTGGCTGTATTCTTTCACTGCCGTGGAGGGGCAGTTATCTTGGTGCCGAAAGGCCTTCCGCTATTTCATCCACCTTCTTGTCTATCACATCTTTTCCATGGGCCATTCCCAGGGTTAGGAGGAGGACCTCGTCCTCTCGCCCTTCATATTCTCCATATTCCTTGCATCCCATTGCATTCGCGCATTCATTGCATTCATCGCATCCATCCCATTACATGCATTTGCACCTCCTGCTTCACGGGTTTCCAAACCCGTATCTTCCCCGCCTTCCGGCACCTCCGGATATTCCGCACTTCCCATCTTATTCATCTTCATCTTTTTATCCACTATCCTTGGGGGATCGCTCCCCCTTTTCTGCTATCTCCCTGGAACCTCCAGGAATTTTATCCCTCCTCTTTGGGCACCTCGCCCTTTCTGATTTCTTTCCTCCGGAACCTCCGGACTTTCCCCTCGGGCACGACACCCCTTTCCATCTTCTCCTTCCTGATTTCATCCCTCCGGAACCTCCGGATTCTCCATCTGATTCTCTCTATCTTTTCCTCGGGCACGACGCCCCTTTCCATCTTCTCCCTCCTGATTTCATCCCTCTAGAACCTCCGGACTTTCTCCCAGGGCATCGCGCCCCTTTCCGTCTTCTTCCTCTGGAACCTCCGGATCTTCCATACTTTCCCCGCGGGCATCGCGCCCCTTTCCATTTTATTCCTCCGGAACCTCCGGATTCTCCGTTTTATTCTCTCTATTCTCTTTCCGGGCATGACGCCCCTTTCCATCTCATTCCTCCGGAACCTCCGGACTTTCCCCCAGGGCATCACGCCCCTTTCCACTTTATTCTTCCGGAGTCTCCGGATCTTTCATACCTTTCCCTCGGGCATCGCGCCCCTTTCCATTTTCTTCCTCCGGAACCTCCGGACTTATCTCTCGGGCATCGCGCCCCTTTCCATTTTCTCCCTACGGAACCTCCGGACCATCCATCTTTCTTCCAGTTCATCTTTCTGTTCTTCCAAGACATCACCTCCTTCGTTCTCTTCTTCCTTTTTCATCACTCTTTTTCAGATTTCTTCTCAGGGCATCGCGTCCCTCGATATTTTATCCCTCCGGAGCCTTCGGATTTTTCCTATCATGATTCTTCTCCTTCGCCTCCGGACCCTCCGGATCCGCCTCTTTCTATCTACCAATTTCTTCTTCTAATTCCTCCTGATTCTGGGTCTGACCCAACTTCTTCCACATCCACTGCCTTGGGCATCTGCCCATTCTCCCACTGCTTTCGAGACTTTAGTCCTCACTCATCCTTCTAATTCTTCACTTCTTCTGTAGACTGTTCCATATGATCAGGGTCTCCGCGCCTTAGTGAGGGAGTTCTAGCCCTCGCCTCTCTTCCCTTTTCTCCTTATTCGTCTGAGTCTGGTTTGAGCAGCACTCATTCTTGTTAAGCCACTCCCAAAATCCTTTGCTTCCAATCCTTTTGACTGCCAAAGAGGACAAATCTCACGATGATCAACCTCGCCTCTGACAACTGCTTCTACAAAGGTTGCAAGGTAACATATTGGCGTAAGTATGCATTTTATATGATCATTATTACCTCATTACATCACGCATGATTTTCAAAATCAAGTGCTTCTTAACGAGATTAAGAGTGGTGTTTTAAACATTTATCTTAAGCTTTTGTTTAATTAAATATTCCAAAAAGAGTCTTTAGGCTTGCTATGCAGCACCTGTGATTATAAGAACCCCGCGCTGGGAATTCAACATTCGCTCCCTGCTTGTTAAAATCAACCCTCAGCTGGGCACCTCACACACTTCACGGCGTCCTTAGCCGTCTCCTTTGGTTAAACACCGTTACTACCTTGGCCATGCCATGAGTATATCTGAAAGTCTTTTCTCTTCTTTACTCGGCCACGTGCAGGGGCAAGAGGTTGACGGATGAGATAACCAACCTTGGTAATCCCCAATACGAGAGGAGTCTCAAATAGGGGCAGTCTTGACCCAAACTAAATATGAATTTCATGATATACATCTCGCCAAAAGGGCTATTATGAAAATCAAGTCAGAATTTCGATAAAAGCAAAAGTATGAATTATGGCATGACAAGAGTGGCAAAGTCCCCGCAGGGAAAACCCTGGTCGTATGCATGTCAAGGGTCTAAAAATCAAAGGCATAAAGCCCCGGCGCAACAGACTACCTCTTTGAAGGAAACACCTTGGGAGGAATTCAAGTCTCGACATCTCCCATCCTGCACAAAGCTTGTCACAATTATTCTTCTCTTCTCCCGCTAAGACCGAATGTTTCTCGGGTATGGCCTTGGTAGGGGCACCGTTGATCAGGGGCGGTCGGTTATAGGATGCCACTTTCAATGCACGTCCAGCTTTGGGCAGTTTTAGCGAAAAGGGAAGGAATAAGGACCCCTAGCCAGTGGTTTAAGACACCCTTTGCTGCTGCTTTAGCAATGTCTAAGCCAAAATCAAAAAAAAAATTGAATATTTCCCGATCAAAATCCCAACAAAAATTCAAAATATTTTCCAAAAATCTCCATATAAATTCAAAATATTTTCCAAAAATCTCCATAAAAATTCAAATATTTTTAAATCTCCATAAAAATTTGTATATTTCAAAACTCATAAAAATTTGCATATTCCAAAACTCATAAAAACTTGCATATTTCCAAAATCTAAAAAAATTGCATTGTATTTTCTGATGGTGTTTTGCAGGAACAGCTTTGTAGAGACCAAGAGCACGGGATGAGTCCTGTCTCCACTCATTGCTATCAATCTATTGATTCTCTCGATATTCTCATGACATGCCACCCTGGGCATTTTTGGTTATCACCTCCTTATATCATTTTGGTTATATCTCCTGATTATCATTCTAATTATTCATCTCCAGATCTTTCAATCAACTCCTGCTAATTTCTCTGGATCAATTCTGCCGATGGGCATTATTAGATCTTGATCATTCAACTCCAAAACTTGATTAGCCAGATTGGCATCCTCATGACAAAATAACAAACAATGATACTTTGCAATATCATGATTCAACTCATAATGGTTACTATGTTGTGACATGCTATTGATTCATGCTATGCATGCTATGATTAAATGCCTTATTCATTGCTTGTTATATCTTGGTTAATGAAATTTTGAGCGCAGGATAAGAAGCTCTTGGTCCCGCCGGCAGGGCATCATCACTCAAAGTCCCACGGTGCTTGCAGCTCATTTCTCAGTTCCCATACTTATTGCTCCACCATCTCTCCCTGTATGCATTTTTACTATATGTTACATACGTTATTAGATTATATCAAGGACCTTGTGACTTTGGTAAATCTGGAATTTGAGTTCCCCTTCATCAAAAACAATGATGATTCCAGAGGAGTCTTAGTCATACGGATAGGCCGTTGAGCCGTCTAAGACTGGGGACGATGGTTCCCTTTTGCGAGTTGGTGCGTGGATAAACGGGCTTCGGCTTAGTATCAGCTCGCAGAATGGGTTTCTTGACTCACTCTGGGCAGCTTAGCAATATTATCCTTGATTATCTTATATTTTCATTTGATTTAATTTTTCCTTTTAAACCCAGCATGCATTCATGTAGGACTTTGAATCAACTGTTGAAAAATCATTCTGATGAGCTGATGTTGAGAGTTGAATTGATCTTAATCTTTCTCGATATGAGATTTTCATTGCCGAATTGAGTCCTCAGTTCGATTTGTCGCTGTTTTGGGTCTTCTCTCGAAAGCTCCTTGTTTAGATTTTTATCATCTTATTTCAATCCTTTCCTTTGATCCACCTTGGCTGCAGCACGTCCACTGGCTGGTAACCGCTCCCCAATGGTGAAACCTACAGGTTTGTGACCTGGGGTACTTCCACCGCGCTGGAAGTTGATCATTTATTTTATCTCCTTCGTGCACCGCGTGCACAACTCCCCTTTTATCCAAACATTGTTGATTTCGTTGGATTTCCCAAGATTTGCTTCATCTCGAGCTTTTGATTTGATTCTCATCAAGTGATGTTGATTGCGTGTCTCATCACACCTTGACATCTACTTTTCAGTTTGCTACGCTCCCTTGCAAAGTAGACGCCAAGGCGGGGCAGCTGTAGACACGCTAAAATTGACATTATTTTGAGTATATTTCATATTGTTGTGTAATGCCCCATTTGACCCTCAAATTTGCTTGTTTGAGTGGTTTTTCCCATTTTTCTGGAATTTTTTCCTATTTTTCCCCATTTATCTCCTCTTTCCTATTTTTTAGATTTTCTGGGCATTTATCTCAATTTTTGAAATTCACGACCTGGGTAAGGGCGTGTTTTTAACAAAACACGACCTGATCTGGGGCGTTTCTTTGAGAAAGGACGACATGATCTGAGGGCGTCAATTCTTTTGGTTTGACCGACTTCCCCATTTGAGCTCTTGAAATTAACGCCCTTCCCAGGGGCGTGTTTTTAAAAGTGGCTTTGATTGAGGCGTGTTTTACATTTTTCAAATATGGGGAGTTTTTATTTCTAAAATTTAGTTTTTTGAGAAACGCCCTTGTTCAGGGCGTGTTTTTTAGAAACGCCCTCTGGCAGGTCGTCAATTCAACAATTGACGCCCTGAACCAGGTCGTGTTTCACTTTTGTGCTCCGAACGAACGCAACCTTTCCCAGAGAGAGACCTGCTTTGTTTGGGCTCTTGCCCATTCCTATCCTTTCCCCCCTTGGACTCTTGCCTTCTTATCTCTTCATCCAATTCTATTTAATAGGGCCGATTGGCTCTGTTAATTTTTTGGACTCCTCCTCCTCGGGCCCCCCTATCGATCCTTTTCTCCCTCCCACGCTTTTCTTCTTTCTTCTTCTTCTTCTGTCTTCTTCTTCTTCTTCACGGCTACTTCTTCTGTCTTCCTCTTCTTCTTCTGTTTTCTTCCCTTTTTTCTTCTGTTTCTTCTTCTTCTTTTCTTACGCAGGTTGTTGCTGTGGCTGAAGGAGGAGCTTCCCACGTTAACTTCATCATCCTTTGGAAGACTTCTCCCCATCGAGGATCAAAGCCAACAGGCCCCTTCTTCTTTATTTTTATTTCTTTTATTACATCGTTCATATGCATGCATGCATGTTCATACGTATTCATTTTTTAAAAAACTCAACCACGTTGAGTATCTCCCCTTTTAAGTGCATCTCTTGCACTCTTTCCTTTATTCTATTTTGCATTCATCATCATATTTCTCCATACCCTTCTTTGCATAGGGGTTTAAGGGCAACCACCCTTAAGGTGTGTTCTTGCACATGCTTTCATGCTCATATATTTTTTTATGAATTTGATGCTACACCATTGTTTCTAATCCATATCTTTTTGGTGTTGTTGTCTTTGTTTTGCAAGGGTAATTAATTGAAAAGACTCTCTTCGTCGGCCGGCCGATCTTGAAGAGACAAGGAGTACTCACATCCCCCGCATCTTTTGAGATATTTTGCGATCATCTCCCCATATCAATCTCCTCTTTGAGACCCTCGTGTCTCTGGCGATCACAATTCCCCTTAGCACCTCGTGCTATTTCATGCTTATTTATTTTATTTATTCATATTCTTAATTTTTCCTTAAGTGGATTTTAATCATAATCTACAAGGGGCACGATAGATCTCATGTAGGATGCGCGGATGCAGGATGCCTAGTGCGTCGACGCACTTGAAGCAACTTCAAGTCATGCTCCTCTGCTCAACCTGCACGTGCGAGAACCAATCTAGTGACTAAAAATATGAGGCGTAAACCTCTAAAATCATGGATTTCGAGGTCTGGAAGAAGATCCCAGGTCAGAGCTTCTGCCCCTTCATCATGACAGATCTGTACAAATCTTTTGGAGAAGACTTGGTCAGCCACCAAACTAGAAAATGACCTTTTCTCTGCTGTCCTTTCTCCTGGAGTCAGCCAACAAAGATTTGAGTCTGAAAAAGAAAAATCTTCTAGGACAGAAGATCTTCCTTCCTACACGCCAGCCAGTGGAAATTAAGTTGCTGAAGGGACTCTTGGTCAAACCCCTTTTTATTACTTATAGCCATTCAAATTGCACAACCTTGGATAGAAATTTCTCTACCTCTTATGCCTATAAATTGGACAGGGCATTGCTTCATGAGGCTTGCTGCTGCCAGAGAGAATAGCCTGCTGCCAGGGGATCTGTGAAGAGTGTTAGCAGCCCAGCATCTGGTCCGACGAAAACCAGTGTTGTGAAGTAAGGAAGAAAAGAAGAGAGCTCGTCCAAGAGAGAGAGCATCCCTGCAGAAGTTTCAAGCAGCCAAGAAGCTTCATTTCCGATCTGATTCAGATGAGACTTGTGGATCAAATCCAAAGTCCTTGTGCTCTACTTTGAGCTACCATTTTTGTTTTGTTCTTTTCTTTTGGGTTCTTCTTACTTTTGCTTTCTGTGTTTGATTCCTCCGATTCTTTGGGTGTTCAGAAATCGGGGGTGTTTGTGTATGTGTACGGGGCGTCGTCTCCGTGGTGAAGCTGTGAATCAGCGGTGAGGACTATGTCCTCGTGTTCAAGCTGTTAGTCAGTGGAGAAGCTGTGAGTCAGCGGTGAGAAATGTGTCCTCGTGTTCAAGCTGTTAGTCAACGGTTTCAAGCTGTGTGTTAGCGATTAAGCCTCACCGGGTTTGGTGAGGGATGGACATAGGTTACGGGTTTGCAATCGAACCACCTTAAAAATCCATGTGTAGTGGGTTGTGTTTTGTGTGTGATTGCTCCTTATCCTCTATCCCCATTCGTAGGTGCTTGTGTGTTTCAAATCTTCATAGTTTGTGCTTTATTTATGGACACCATATACACACTCTAGCTAGCTCGAAGGTCACACACACTTATATTCTGATCACACATACCTTGAGTCTATTGAGCTGCAATCCAGTTAACTGCTAGACCCTCTCTCGGACTGCGTCGACGCAACCATGCTTACTACGTCGATGCCAAGGGTCTGTGTAAGGTGTTTTGTCTTATTGCTTTAAACTATTTTTCGTAGAACTGCTATGTAATAAGTTTAAGTACGTTTAAGTCTCTCATTTGCATGGCAACAGTAGTTTGTGTTCTTATCAGTTAAGTTTTTAATTGGGCAAAGATTGTATCGGATCTATTCAACCCCCCCTTCTAGATCCAGCTGCACCTAAGGGACCTAACACATTTGTTGCTCTGGGTTTCTAGCACCTCGGGTGACTAGTTGTTCGGTCCGCTAATATCTATGAAATCAGTTGGGTGACTAGCCCCTGGAAGGCTAGCTGGTGCGAAATCACTAGAAATACTAAGTCATAAGGAAGTGGTTATTGGTTGCTGAGACCTGACCAAAATCAGCAAGGGAGCTGGCCCTTGAGAATCAGCTGGTGTAACCTTGGTTAGAAGGTTAGTGGAATACCCTGAGCAAGCTGCAGGGGGACTGGACGTAGGGAAGTGGAAGGCTGACCGAACCAGTATAAATCTCTTGTCCCGTATGGTTTGCTTACTTGTTTACACTTCTATTTTTCCACTGCGTACATATTTAAATTGAGACAAAAATTTTATACTCTATTATATCTCAAGGCACACCTATTCACCTCCCCTCTAGGTTGTGCTCGACTACTAACAATTGGTATCAGAGTGCAGGTCTCCTTGTATACAGGTTTAACCACCTAGGGAGCAAGATCCTCACAATAGCCAATGGCAAGCATCAGCAACTTTGCTCTACTAAAAGGACGCTCCACCGGCCTGCCACCTCTTTTCTATAGGACAAACTACCCCTACTGGAAGATAAGGATGATGAACTACTTGAAGGGGGTAGATTATGATCTATGGATAGTAATCGAGGAAGGTGATAGAGTAATCACCACTCCTAAAGATCAGTGAGGCAGAAATGAAAAAGAGATGGCATCTCTAATCGCTCGAGCATTAAGCCTAATGTTCTGTGCCCTCAGCCCAGAAGAATGCGATCGCATCTACACCTGCTCCTCTGCCAAAGAAATCTAGGATAAGTTAGAAGTAGCACATGAAGGAACGTCCCATGTTAAAGAGACCAAGATTAACCTCTTGGTTAGTAAATATAAAATGTTTAAGATAGAGAAGGGCGAGACTATAAAAGAAATGGAAAGTAGGTTCACCTCATTTGTTAACAGCCTAAAGGCTCTTGGAAAACAAATAAATGATAGTGAGTTAGTGAAGAAGATTCTGATATCACTGTCACCTGAGTGGAATCCAAAGGTCACAGTGATAGAAGAAGCTCAGAACTTGATCACCTACTCCCTAGCACAGCTGTTTGGCAATTTAGCCACCCATGAGCTCAAACTGCATAGCCAAAAGGAGAAAGATGATTCTAAGAAGAAGATTATGGGATTAAAGGCGAAGGCTGAGAGCAGCTCAGATCAATCTGAATCCATGTCAGGCGACGACAGCGATGAGGTCGCCATGCTATCCAGAAAGCTGCAAAAGATTCTAAGGAACAGAAGATAATGTTCCTTATCCAGAAGAGACACGCCCAGAAAGATAACATGCTACAACTACGGCAAATCTGGGCATGTCAAAGATGAATTCATGGCCAAACCCTCACAGGCCCACAAAGAAAAGAAAGCCGACAAGAGGTCTACTGCAAAGCCATAGAGAAGACCCAAAGTAAAAGCAATGTCAGTAGCCTGGAGGGATGAAGACAAGTCAGAAGAAATTGACCTTACCAACTCAGAGGGAGAAAATCAACACATAGGTCATATGGCAAATCATGAAGACCTTGAGGTAAGCTCTAACTCTCACTTTGAAACATTTAATGATTTTTAGGAAATATCGTACAATGAATTGTTAACAAATTTCTTTAGAATGTTCGATAAATACAGATCCAAATGTAAAGCTCTAAAGGCCTTACAAAACGATCATCATAAGCTAATCTCTGAAAAGGCACTCTTGGAAATAAGAGTCTCAGAGTTAACTGCTATTCATAATCTTCCTACTAAAGACCTTGGGAAGCTTGCTAAATCCTAAAAGGAATTGGATCTATTTTTATCCATCTCAAAAAAAATCTACTAACAAACAAGGATTAGGATATCATCCTAATATTATTCATAAAGCGAAAAGCATGCATGAGCTACTAAAAATTGTTAAACCATTAGTCAAGCATAATGCATACATTCATTGCGGAAAATCTGGACATACATCACATACCTGCAAACATCATGGGTCATCCCCTGCATTTTACAAAACTGCATCAAAGCAACCACAGGGACGAAGGACCTACGCTCAGTATGAACCAAAGAAAGGTATGTGCACTGCAATAAAGGGCAAAGCTCTCAGGTCAGATGCTAACCCTAACTATAGAAGAAGATTTATTTCATTGCATCTACATGCGAACTTCATAAAGAAACCTAAACGGATCAAAACTGTTTGAGTTCCTAAAACTTTTCTTTGATTTCTTTGCAGGACAACTTGAGCACCGGGAACTCTAAATGGTATCTGGATAGTGGGTGCTCGAGACAGATGATAGGGAACCAAGCCCTCTTCAAAAGAATCAAGGAAGGGAAGCATGAGTATGTCACGATAAGGAATAGTTAGAAAAGAAAATTTCTAGAAATAAAAGGCCATAGAAGATGAAGTCCAAATGGATATTGAAGAAGCATTGATTAAATAAAAGGACCTGCAAAAGCCTCCAGTCTAAGTGGAAAAGTATATGGGTTTGTTATCATAGATGACTAGTTAAGTCTCAAGTGGACATTCTTCCTGGTCCACAAAAATGAAGCCCCGAGTAGATCTATAAAGGTTAGCATGCAAAGAAGACAAGAACCTAGCTAGGTAGAAATGGGTAGGATCATGCTAAACGAGTCCAGACTCACTGAGTGTCTCTAGGCATAAGTAGGAGGTACTGCATCATCAATCAGGCCCAAATCAGACCAGTAATGAAGAAAACACCCTACGAATCTCATGATAGAAAGAAGCCTAGGGATGATTATTTCAGGACACTTAGTTGTCCATGCATGATTCATGATAACTGTAAGAAGGATTTGAGTAAGTCTAATGTAAGGACAAATAGAGGAAAATTCTTGGGCTATGCCTCAAATGAATAGACATGCAAGGTGTTTTAAATATGAAATGTCTACCTATGTTATGTTTAGTAGAGAAGACATTTTCTAACTTGGAACCAGAAGACTCTTTGCCTAATAATGATATAGGTATCTGGGAAGAAAAGAAAAAGGGTGATCCAACTGGCAGAACAAGATGGATGAGAATAACTGACAACCAAGTCTCAAGCTGATTGATCAAAAATGATGAAGAAACTACCAGAAAAATGGAGACCTGACTGATGGTTCTTCTCTCGAAATATTCTGCTCAGGTAAGTACTCATACTCAGATCAAGCAAATTTAATTAGGTAGTAACTCGGTCATGAAAAAGAAAAAGTTCAGAAGAAATGAAGTCTAGCCATAAATTGTGTTCCAGGCGACATGATAGATTAGTCAGCCAAGGTTCTTAGAAGAAACAAAGAAAATTCCAATTTCTAGAATCACATTAAAAATCTTGTTAAGGGTGATCCAAGGACGATAAACACCCTCTATAAGGACATGTACAACCTAAATAGTGAGTTTCATGAACTCAACACAAGTACATGTCAGTCTCTGTTAAATCAGAGGACTATAAAAGTGCAAGTCACATAACCTTAGTTGAAATCATGACTTGCTGATAAAGTTAAAGGATAAGTTTGAGATGAGCTGAACTCTTCCATAGAATAAGAAGATAAATAAAGATTCTCGAACCAAGACATATATATGGCTTTATAAGATGAAAAACTAATCTTGAAAATTCTGGTCCAAAATCCTGTGACATTCTTTAGAAGCATAGGATAGTGTAACTCAAGCACCTTGGTCAAGCATTAATTACATGATCAAATGACTAAAATTCAATGGACCACCGAGCATAAAGCCAGCACAGCCTTTAGTTAGAAATATTATTTTTAGATACACAAGAATGGTGGACGTCGTACCATGTTAACCAAATTCTCTAGGTCTCTACCATACAGGCATAGGCCTCACATGTGTAGAAACACTCTGGCGTGAATATCATGAAACCTACACAAAACATAAAATAACAAAATGTCTACACAGGCCCATTCGAGATAAATCTAACAAGTGATATAACTGGGTCAAATAGTCAAAAAGTGTTAAATCTGATAAACACTGACGAGGAAAAGAAAGGAGAGTAAAAGGTCTGTCACTTCACTGACGGAAAGCACTCTTGGAATAAGGTGCACCTTTGAAGAATGAGGTGGTTGCGTGGACAAAAAAATCGATTTCCTTCTGAAATGTCACATACATTAAATAAGAAGGCGGTGGTGTAAAAAAGGAAGTCTCTCTCTTCTGGAGAAAAGTTTTGAAGATCCATCTTTGTAGACTAATTCGTACCCTTGGAAGGATTCAGAGTATACAACGGGTACCTCCAGAAGAAGGACATATAGACACCCTTTTAAAACCCAATGGTTAAAACACTACCCTTGCGTTATAAAAATCTTCTGAGATCTACTTTTATAGTCGGGTGTGCGTCACATCAATCTGACCACACAATAAAGACTATAGAAACTCCCAAAAGATAAACAGACATGAACGAAGGATTAAATTCAAAAAAAAAACAATGGGTTTAGGTCTATAAAAGGAGAGGAAGATGCAAGGTCTCCATCGTTCCAAATCTCACTCTCCTTTTCTGAGCACACTTCAAGTGATTCTCTTCTCATCCCTCCAATCCTATAACCTAAGTTCTGGCCTCCCCTCCTCCTTGTTTCTCTTATTGATAAGCATGAGGAGGAACACTGGGGTCGAAGAAGAGAGTAAGAAGGTGCTCAGTAGCAGCACGAATGGGCAAGATACAGAGTCGATTGAAGTGTTATAAGACTATGAAGGAGAAACTCAATATCTAACAAGCCTCGGAGTAAAAGATATTGAGTAGGATGAAGGCTTGGGAGCAAGGGATTTCCAAGCATGAAAGGAAGCACTTCAACGTGCAATGACCTCTCTGGGAGGCACATCAGACGAGGTCATCTACGCCATCTTTTGGATACTCATCAAGGGTGATCATGGATGTCACCCTAGAGTCATAAGAAGAAATTTAGAATGGCATCCTTTCAGACACATCCAAAACTGAGAGTTGTGTCAGGCATATAGAAGCTTCAGGAAAGGATGTGTAGCAGGAGGAGAATGATGGAGAAACAAGTGCATCTACGTAATTGTAGGTGGAGAGGGGGATTTCTGTAGTCCACTTGAAGAGCAGCCTAACTAGGCCCATCCGGGCCAAACAAGGCCCCGCTCGCTCGAGTGGCAGCCCACTGGGCCCACTCCGGACTGACAGCCCAATAAAAGTTCGCTCGGGGATACTACCTTCCTAGGCGGCCCTTAGGCTCGGAAGACCCGAGCGTCGGTCGGGTCACAGGAAAGGTCCACGCCCAAGCCATCTCTCTGCCGGGGAGAGGAAGGCGCGTGCCGACCGATTCGACCCATCTTCATCCAAGATAAGCCTACCGCCCAGGATAAGGGCTGGCATCTCTGAGCTCGGAACGGCCGACGATTGCTTATCCATGCATCCGTTAGGAGCCTTCTATAAGCAGAAATTTAAGGGGTCAGGGACTCCATGTCCCCACGGCGATAAAGATATCCCATGATGAGGTAGTTAAGAGCCCACGTCGAGGACGTAACTCCCGCCTGGAACCCCTCGACTTACAGGACTCCTGAAGACGGCGTACTATTTAAATCAGGGATACCCTCCGGTGAAAGGTAAGGGCAACCACACGCTCAAAACTCCTGAGTAGGAACCACCTCACCCTTCTGGTGGAGAGGGATCTCGCGCAGAAGCTACTTCCCCCCTTTATTACTCCCACCATAGCTCTACTGACTTAAGCATCGGATGGTTTTCCCCAGGGACTAATCCCTGGGCCCCCTAATCTGTTTCCCTTTCTTATAGTTCAAGATCCGGTGATCCCCCGGCCCGCTCAGGCCCCGCGCGAGATCTCGCCTCTTCATCTAGCGCCGTCTGTGGGAAATGTACAAGAAGCCAGTATGGTGCGAAGGAGCTCAGGGAGGAGGTCTACCGGTGAAAGGGGAAGGTCCATGGTAGCGGCTGGGGATGGCCCCTCTCGAGCCTCGCAGAACCCCCCCTCTAACGCCAGCGCCCCCGCCGACGAACCACCACCCCCCCTGCGGCAGTAGGGCTACCGCTTAACGGTGGTACGGACTCCTTCCAAGCCCTCAACACAAAACTAGATATCCTCGTGGAACTCATGAGGACCCAGGCGGCTAGGGATGGAAGGTCGCGTGCCCCGTCAGGAAGCCCTCCCCGCGAGAATGCATCCCAACACACTACCGGAGGCCGCTTCACTATCCGCAACCAGCAGATTATCCGTAACAGGATGGGAGGACCCTCGCAAGCTCCGCCACCGGAGCAAGAGGCTTCCTCCACACCAAGGCGGGGAAAACCTGGGATGCGCCGTCCGAACCCGGAGACCGACGTTCCCGATGATCGCCAAGACATTCCCCCCAGCCCTGCGGCACAACAGCAGCCGGAGCTATCCCTCCGACTGCGAGAGTTCGAGAGACGCTTCGCAGAACAAGAGCGCGCCCTGCAGAAGGCCTCTCCCCCGGAGGATGAGGAGAAATTCCCTTTCTCCGAGTATATCTTAAAGGCTGAGGTGTCTTCCAGAACCTCCATCCCAACCTTCAAGCTCTACGACGGCCAGGGTGACCCGGCCGATCACTACGACAGCTTCGATGCTCTGATGACCCTGCACGGAGCATCTGACGCCATTAAATGCCGAGCCTTCGTGACCACCCTGGTCCAAGGCACTCAAGCTTGGTTCCGGGCCCTCGCCCCCTGATCCATCTGAAATTTCAAACAGTTTGGGCAAATCTTCAAAGAGAGTTTCGCCGGAAGTGCCCCCCCAAGGTCGGTAGCGGGGCTCCTCGGGTCGGGAGGGGGACAAGAAGCGGGCACCCGAGCTGAGCTTAGGTTCGGGAAAAAGACAGAACCGGGACGGGGAACGCAAGAAACTGTCACGGAAGTATGAGCGGTACACCCCACTAGCCGCGCCGGTCTATGAGATCTATGAAGACATCAAAGACTCGGGTCTCCTCCGCCAACCCGAGCCAATGAGGTCGAAAAACCGTAATTGCAACAAGCACTACTTGTTCCACAGTGATCACGGGCACCACACCGGCGACTGCCACCAGTTCCAGGACGAGATCGAGTGCCTCCTCCGTCAGGGGCACCTAGCTCGGTTCGTAGCCGAGCGTAAGGAAGACCGAGACACCCCAGAGGAGATCGACAACGCCCCCCGAGGGGTCCACATCAACGTCATCTCCGGAGGAGCAGCATCAGGAGGGGACAGCGGTCGAGGAAGGAAGCGTCATGCTGAGTGGGCGAGCCGAGCCATAGAGCCTCCCAAGGCCCCGCCGAGTGAGCCCCAGGTCATAGTCTTCTCCGACCGATACCTGGAGGGGCTGAACACCCCGCATGAGGACACCCTCGTGATATCGGCCACAATAAACCATTGTAACGTAGATAAGATTCTAGTTGACAATGGAAGTGCCCCTGATGTGCTGTCTTATGATTGTTTCCTTAAGATGGGGGAGGATCCGTCTAAGCTCCGCCCGATCCGGATCCCTCTCTGCGGGTTCAATGGCCAGGCCACCTACCCCGAGGGAGCCCTAAGCCTGCCAGTTACTCTCGGCACCCCACCCAAAACCGTTACGGTCATGGTGGACTTCATAGTGATCAAAGGTATGATAGCATACAACGCCATCTTCGGCCGAGGAATCCTCAGCCGAACGAGAGCGGTGCCTTCTACCTATCACCAAAAGATGAAGTTCCCCACCAAAAATGGGGTGGGGGAAGTCCGAGGTAACCAGGCCATGGCTCGGAAGTGCTATAACATCTCGGTGGAAGCCTCAAGGCCGGACGGGAATAACAAGGGCCCCCGGGGAGTCGAGGAAAAATCCGCAACCGCCGAACCTGGAGGTGAATTGCTAGCGATTTTCTTAAATGACGACCCGACCCTAGGAGTAAAGATCGGAGCCAACCTACCGTCTGAGGTTCAGAAGCAATATAAAGATTTTCTTTCTGCGTACATCCGAGTCTTCGCATGGTCTGATGATCAGCTCCCTGGGATACAAGGGGAGACCGTAAGGCACAAGCTCAACCTCGACCCCACTATGAAGCCCGTGCAACAACGAAGGAGGAAGCACGCACCAGAAAAGCAGGCGATCATCAAGGTGCAGGTCACCAAAGGGCAAGAGACTGGCCTCTTTAGACTGGTCCTGTACCCGATGTGGCTAGCCAACGTCTTCCTGGTACCGAAAGCTTCGGACAAGTGGCAGATGTGCGTGGACTTCACCGACTTGAACAAGGCCACCCCTAAGGACTGTTACCCATTACCGAGCATCTACCAACTAGTTGATTCAACCTCGGGCAACGAAATACTCAGCTTCCTAGACGCCTATTCAGGTTACCATCAGATCAGAATGGATCCAGAAGATATCGAGAAGACCGCCTTCATCACCGACTTCGGTGTGTACTGCTACACCCGGATGCCTTTCGGGTTGAAGAATGCCGGAGCCACGTACTAGAGGCTGGTCAACCATATGTTCGAAGGATAGCTGGGTCGAAACGTCGAGGCCTATATTGACGACATGCTCGTCAAGACCCCCAAGGCCAAAGACCACTTCACCGACCTCGCCGAGACCTTCGGCACTCTCCTAAGGTACATCATGAAGCTTAATCCTGCCAAGTGCGCCTTCGGAGTAAGATATGGGAAGTTTCTGGGTTTCCTGGTTACTCAGCGTGGGATCGAGGCCAACCCCGATAAAGTCCAGGCCATCCTGGACATGCGCCCGCCCACCTGCATCAAGGACGTCCAGCGCCTAACCGGGCGTATCGCCGCTCTTAGTAGATTCCTGTCCCGTGCGGCCGAACGATGCCTGCCATTCTTCAAACTATTGAGGAGGCCCAAATTGGCATCTGCTACGTTCGCATGGGATGAGGAATGCCAGAAAGCGTTCGCCGAGCTCAAGGGGTTCTTGGCTTCACCCCCGGTGCTTTCCAAGCCCCTCCCGGGCGAAGCCCTGCATCTCTATCTCTTGGCAACTCCATCTACGGTTAGCTCGGTCCTAGTCAGGAATGACTCAGGAGTCGAGAGGCCGGTCTATTATACCAGCAAGGTGCTCAACGAGGCTGAAAGAAGGTACCCCGCAACCGAGAAGCTCGTGCTAGCGTTGGTTACCTCAGCCAAGTGCCTCTGACCCTACTTCCAGGGGCATCCCATCACCGTGCTAACCGGCGAACCGTTGAAGAGGATCCTCGCTCACCCCGAAGCCTCAGGACGCCTCGTCAAGTGGGCCATCATGCTTGGGGCCTATGACATATCTTATCGGCCTCGCTCGGCTATCAAGGGCCAGGCGCTCGCTGATTTCATCGCCGAGAGCACCATCCCGACTGAAGAAATACCTCCGTCGCACCCGGGCCAACCTGAGAACTGTTCGTCGATGGGTCTTCCAACTCGGTCGGGAGTGGTGCCGGAATCCTCCTGAAGTCCCCCGAAGGGGTAGAGCTACAGTACGCCTTGAAGTTCAAATTCCAAGCGTCCAACAATGCTTCCGAGTACGAAGCCCTTATCTCGGGAGCACGCATGGTCCGATGGCTGGGGGCTGAGCGAGTCAAAATCCACACCGACTCCCAGCTGGTCGCTAGCCAGGTCAACGGCGAGTACGAAGCTCGAGAGGCACCAATGATCAAATACCTCCAATTGGTCGGAGCCCTGGCCGAGCAATTCGAGAGATTTGAGGTAGTCCAAATAGCTCGGGAGGAAAACTCCCGAGCGAACGCCCTCTCTCGGCTGGCCTCCTCTCTCGACCCTGAGGGTACCCGATCGGTCCTCCTCGAAGAGCTAGAGTGCCCGAGCATTGACTCGGAGCTCCTCGCTGTTGACCCGGCCACCCCGAGCGACTGGCGCACCCCGTACCTGTCATGGCTCCAGGACTCTCAAGAGCCTCTCGACTCCCGAGAGGCCCGCAGATTGAAGTACCAAGCTTGACGTTTCGTCATCCTAGACGGCACTCTCTACCGAAGGTCCTTCTCCGGCCCCCTCCTGAAGTGCCTCAGCACCGACGAAGCCAACTGAGCTATCCAAGAGATTCGCGAAGGCCTGTGCGGAGCGCATTCGGGAGGAAGGTCGCTTGCCAGGATCCTACTGCGACAGGGTTACTGGTGGCCCACTCTTCAGCGCGACTGCTCAGCCTATGTGCAACAGTGCGACCGATGCCAACGATTTGACCACTTGGTCCATCGGCCGGCAACGGAGCTCATCACCCTAGCTGAACCATATCCGTTTGCTCGGTGGGGGATCGACATCCTTGGGCCGTTCCCTACGGCTCAGGCCCAGAAGAAGTTTGTCATCGTCGCCATCGACTACTTAACCAAGTGGATCGAGGCCGAAGCCATGGCGAGGATCACCGAGACAGTCGTCTGGAATTTTGTCTGGAAGTCGATCATCTGTCGCTACGGCATCCCCCGGGTGATAGTGAGCGATAACGGTCGGCAATTTGATTCTCGCTATTTCCGAGACAGATGTGCCGACCTAGGCATTCGGAATCACTTCACCTCGGTCACCCACCCTCAGGCTAACGGACTGGTCGAGAATGCCAATAAGACTATCTTAAAAGGCATCAAGACAAGGCTCGGCAAGGCCAAGGGCAGCTGGCTTGAGGAATTGCCTAGCGTGCTTTGGTCGCACAGAACGACTCCTAGAACGGAAACCAGTGAAAGTCCTTTCCGGTTGGTATACGGCACCGAGGCCGTCATTCCGTTGGAGATCGCCAATCCCTCCCTCCGAGTCGTCTACTTTTTGCCCGAGGTAAACGAGCATAAACTGCTCGAAAACCTCGACCTAGCAGATGAAATCCGAGAGATTGCCAGCATCCGAGCAACAGAATACCAGCGCCGCCTCACTCGATACTACAACGCCAAAGTCTGAGACATACACTTTCAGCCGGGAGACTTCGTCCTCAGAAAAGTCGAAGCCTCTCGACCACTTGAGGCGGCGGGCAAGCTATCCCCTAACTGGGAAGGCCCCTACCGAGTGGTCGAGACACTCGGGAAGGGAGCTTACCGGTATCTACGATGGAAGGAGAACCCATCGCTCGGACCTGGAACGCAACTACGCTACGCAAGTTCTATTTCTGAATACCAAACATTGTGTAAGCAGCGTAGAATAAACAAAAATTCCCCTTCCTTTATTCAAACAACCCGCTCGTACATCAGGAAGGCCGAAGCCAAGAAAATACATGTCAAAAAAGAAAAAGTCCATCTGCCGCCATCATATGAGCCCATCGCTCAACTGACTCGGATGACCTTCCTGCGTCCAGCCACTGACTCTACCTCGTGTAAAAACTGGCTTGGATAAAGGATAGTTGACACCGTTGGCTCGGGTAGCTCGAGACAAAGGTGACAGAGGGATTAGGAAAGAGAAGGCTACCTTCCAAGTTGAACTTGGAAGAGAAGGGGGAGAGGGAATGCGCATCTTCCCCGCCAAACTACCAACTCTTTAGAAGAAAGAGAGCGCAGGCACCCTCCGAAGAGTGAAAGAAAGGAGGAGCAGAGCAGAAGAGGGAAAAAGAGGCTGCAAGAAAGAAAAAGAAACCAGCAGAGCTGGACGAGGAGGCAGGGGAAGGCCCGGAGGAAGGGAGCTTAGTTGGCTTCCTCCTCCCATCCGTGAAGCGAGCAGGAAGGGATGGGCGGTAGGGACATCTGATGCCCCCATCCGTCCTCTGTCTCGCCCCCCTGCAAGCGCTGCCCAAACTGATAGAGGGAAGACGACGTGCCTCCGTACGTCGAACCCTCTTCAATTCCGAACATCGGCCGTCGAACCCTCTTCAAATCCGAAGCAGCAAGAACTCTCTGCCCCCCGTCGCCGGCAGCCTCATCTTCCGGAACGTCCTCCATGCTCCGAATACAACGGCACAACGCTACGTGAAGAAGGAATGAGGAAAGACTGTCAGGGAAAACCCTAAGCGGTGGAGAGGAAGGGACGCCCTTCAGTCTTTTTATAGACAAAGGGAGGCTACTCGCCTTAAATGATTCTCTCCTCGAAAACACGCCAAAGGAATTTCCCCCTATGAACGGTCACCTCAAACTTCTCATCTTCCGCCCCTGCGGGATACACGAAGCGGCCAAGCATTCAAAGCATGAGAAAACGGAAGGGCACCCTGCCAGGGGATCACCCAACCATCACGCGAGATCTGCACAGAAAGTATCGGTCCTTTCCAACTACTACAGATATGCTGATCAAATCACGGCAAGGACAGCAAGAAGCAAGTAAGATTTTATTTATTGCCTTACAAAAAGAGGAAGTCCTTTCTTGAAAAGAGAAAGAGACAAATAAAGGAAGAAGACAGAACATGACGATACATCAGGCCTCCGGCCCCTCTTGAAGCTCGGAGGTGGGAGGCACGGGTGGTCTGCCCTCGGTACCCTCGGTGACGGTCGACCCTGGCACTGACCCCGCCTGGGCGGGAACTGCCTCGGTCGCGAGCCCTCCTGAGGCAGCCGAAGTTGGCGACCCCTCAGGAGAAGAGCCCTCCAGATCTCCCTCACCCGACGCAGATGAGCTGGAAGATGACAAGTCCGAGTCATAACATTGGCCTGAGGGGAAGTCGATCCCAGAATCATGTTCCCTGGCATAAGCTACCGCCCGGTGATAACCCTGCTTGAACCCCTTGCAGATGCCTCAGTGAAGTGCTGACTCGTAGTAGGGAAGGGCGGCTTCCTGCATGTCGACCCGGTAGGCCTCTGAGAGTTTGTATTGCTTGATCGCCTCCACCCCGGCCAGTCCCACCCTACTAGCGAGCTCGGCCTTCTCCCGCTCCGCCTCGGCTAGTCTCCGCTCGGCCGCGGCTGCCCGCTCCTCAGCCTTCGCCGATCGCTTCTCCACCTCGGCCAACTTCCGATCGGCTCCGGCCGCCCACTCCTCGCCTCAGCCGATCGCTTCTCCGCCTCAGCTCGGTCGGCTTCGGCCTCCAACCGAAGGCGCTCCGTTGCCTCCGCCCGATCCACCAGCTCGGCGCGCTCGGCTTCCCAACGGCCATCCAGCTCGACGCGAAGAAGGCGCTCCTCGTCAAGGAGTTTACTTTTCCTCTCGAGTGATTCCTGGGCCTTAGATAGCTGCTCGGTCAGCGCTCCAACCTCCAGCCGACTCGACCGCGACAACTCTCTGATTGCGGAGAACTCCCGCTGGAACCCCTCATGCTCCTCAGTGAGTCGGGCCAGCTTCCTTTTGCACCGTCCGAGGGTCCAAGCAAGCTTCGACCGCTCTGACTCCGACCGAGCGTAGGTCTCCGCCATCGTAGCCCCCATCTGGGCCATGATCAGGCCACCCTCCATAATTATGTCGAGGACCCCGGGCGGGGGGTGACGTCTATTTCCCCCTTCCACCCTCGCGGCTACGCCGCGACAAATCTGGTACAAAGTGCTCGAGATGCCGAGCCTTTCCAGAGCCACTGGCATGGGAACCCTGTCCGCATCTGACGCCTCGTCGGATGGCCCGGATCGAGCTGCGGACTAGGCCACTCCACGCACCACGGTCGATTGGGGCTGCGACCCCTCCGCAGGCGAACCCCCGACCTCGACCGACCCGGCCCGCGCGCCACCGCCCGAGGTACCGACCGACGCCCCAGCTCCAACTACGGCTTCTTCAACTTCGGCCCCCTCTGTTCCCACCGAGGGGAGAGCCGATCCAACACCATCACCCCCCGGAGCGCCCCTGCCCTCCTCGGCCCCCTCTTGCTCAGTGGGTGGGAGAGCTGACTCGATAGGGTCGGCCCTATCTCGCTCGGGAGAGGGGAGCGCCGCTGGGCCAGAATCGCCTGCAGCAGCGGGGATGGTCCTAGCCTTCCTGGCCCGCTTCTTGGCCTTCACGGCGTCCCACAACATGTCCTCGACGGGGTCCTTGCGCTTCGCTCCGCGCGGCCAGGAAGTCCCCCCTGAGGCCACCCCCTTGCCCTTATCTCGGGCTTGGGTGCGACCCTCAGGGACGCCCGGCTCATCGGCAGCCGAGTCATCGCAAAGGTCGACCACCTCAGCGCGATCCTCCAACGGCGACCGCATGGTGTCTGCGCAAGAGAAAAATACGGTCAGTAGAAGAAAAATGACCCCCCACATCCGAAGGAGAACCTAAGTTGCGACACCTGAGCTCGACGGGTGCAGCCGCGTAAGAAGACACCGCTCGATATTCTCCGACGTGACCAGTTCCTCGGTGGACTGGCGGTGCTTCAGCAAGATGGCAGCATATTTCTCCACATGTGGGGGGAACTCGTCCTGCCTGGGAGGGATATTCGGGTGGAAATTGAGAATTACTTGGCACCTCCAGGTTTCCTCCACCGAGTTTATCCTCACCCAGAAGAATTGGGTCTTCCACCCCTTATGCGAAGAATCCTTCGCCGCCAAGGAGATGCAACTCCTGTTCCTCCTCGCCTGGATAAAGTAAAAACCCTTCCCGGCTGACGGATGCGCCTTCAATTCGAAGAAATAATGGAAGAGGTCCAAGGAAGGGGGAATCCCGCATTGGCGGCAAAGGATACGAAAGGCAGAAAGGAGGAGATAGGAGTTGGCTACCAGCTGGATGGGCGCCAACTGGAAAAAATCGAGGAGCGTGAGGACGAAGGGCTCAAAGGGAAGGCGGAATCCACCCTTCCACACCAGGAGGGAGGTACAGATATGGCCAGTACGAGAATCCAAACTCGTCTCGTGCAGAGCAGCCGGGGCGAAGCTATACTTGTGAGGCAGGTGAAATTGATGCTCTAGCCTCTTCACCTCGGTTTCCCCTAACTCGCTGCAGTTCGGGACCGGCGCTCTCACCGCCGGCTCGTCACCCCACTCCTCGGCACCCGAACGCTGGCCCGCCATGGATTCCGAGGAAGAACTTGAAGAAGAACTCTCTCGAGACCTCGAAGATTCCGGGGGAGGAGGAAGCTGCCGGACCGCCTCCGCAGTTATCTCCGCCAACTCCTCAAACGCCGCCGCAAGCTTCTGCTCCTCCACCGTGCCCTCACGGCGCATTGAAGAGCCCCAAAAGCAAGGAGCGAAGGAGAGCCAAAACCCTAACAACGGAAAGAGTCTGGGATGACAACAATCACCCAACGCCTATAAACCCACGCGGGAGGCGGCGCGTCGTTCTGACCTCCGAGAAAAGGGGGCCCCTTCATTTCAAATCCGTCAGGATTGCAATTATTACGGGCCCAGGTGACCACGACAAACCCTAAATGAACTACTCTACCGAGCCTACTTAGGCTCGGGAGTAGGAGGGGGACAAGTGGAGAGGGGGATTTCTGTAGCCCACTTGAAGAGCAGCCGAACTAGGCCCATCCCAGCCAAAAAAGGCCCCGCTAGCCCGAGTGGCAGCCCACTGGGCCCACTCCGGACTAACAGCCCAATAAAAGTTCGCTCGGGGATACTACCTTCCTAGGCGGCCCTTAGGCTCGGAAGGCCTGAGCGTCGGTCGGGTCACAGGAAAGGTCCACGCCCGAGCCATCTCTCCGCCGGGGAGAGAAAGGTGCGTGCCGACCGATCCGACCCATCTTCATCCAAGCTAAGCCTACCGCCCAGGATAAGGGCTGGCATCTCTGAGCTCGGAACGGCCGACGATTGCTTATCCATGCAGCCGTTAGGAGCCTTCTGTAAGCAGGAATTTAAGGGGTCAGGGACTCCATGTCCCCACGGCGATAAAGATCCCATGATGAGGCAGTTAAGAGCCCACGTCGAGGACGTAACTCCTGCCTGGAACCCCTCGACTTACAGGACTCCTGAAGACGGCGCACTATTTAAATCAGGGATACCCTCCGGTGAAAGGTAAGGGCAACCACACGCTCAAAACTCCTGAGCATGAACCACTTCACCCTTCTGGTGGAGAGGGATCTCACGCAGAAGCTACTTCCCCCCTTTATTGCTCCCACCATAGCTCTACTAACTTAAGCATCGGAGGGTTTTCCCCAGGGACTCATCCCTGGGCCCCCTGATCCGTTTCACTTTCTTGCAGTTCACGATCCGGTGATCCCCCGGCCCGCTCAGAACTCGCGCGAGATCTCGCCTCTTCAGTGGGTGTCCTATTTCTCCTACTCAGACCCTCCTAGGCAATCATTTCTTGTCTCCATTTTTGAAGTTTATTGGCTTTCATTGTGTCTTCTATTCTCTTGATTATGTACAAATGACTATCTATGAATAAAATCAAACCCTCCAAATTTTGTTGCATATATATTTCTCTCTTCTATTATGATAAAAAAGGGGGAGAGCTACATTCTATTTTCCTTCTGGCATTTACGCGTTGTGCCCATACTCCTTATTTGATTATGACAGAAAGGGAGATACAAGTCCACCTCTTTTTGATTATGACAAAAAGGGGGAGAAACTATATATATTTCATTTTCCTTTGATTGAGGGGGAGAACGGTGAAAAAGGCCTAAGGAGGAGAAGGCTGAGGGGGAGAAGGCAAAAAAGAAATGTTGATTAAGGGGGAGAATGGTGAACAATTGAAAGGGGGAGAACTAGTTGAAGAACTACAGCAAGAAGGGGGAGAACAATAGAAAGGGGGAGAACTAGTTGAAGAACCACATCAAGAAGGGGGAGAACGAACAGAGAATGAATAGAAAACAAGATAAATCTGTAAGGGAGAGAATAAGTTAAAGAGTTCAAAACATCATTAATATATGATGAAATCTCTGCAGACTCGCCAACTCAAGATGAGTTGGATAACCTTACTGACGCCTCAAGAACAAATATATCAGGAATTTTATTTTATTTTGTCATAGCCAAAAAGGGGAAGATTGTTGGAAAATGACTTTTTCATACAATTCATTATTTTCGTTATTAACAAAATAAATAAAAAATTATCTTAATATTTTATGTTACAAGTTTAACCTAAATACATGTCTCTTACAATATCTGGGATAGTAACTAAATTGCCAAAATATAAAGGCTTCAATACAAAGGCAAAAAGGGCTAAGTGCAATCCTAACTCCACGCCTAAAAGACAAATAGGAGTGTATAAAATAGAACAAGTGCCTCTGGAGTCAGAAAAATAAATCCCTGCACTCACCACCTTACTGACTCATTAATTGAGTGCATATCACTTTGGTTGGGAATTAAAAATAGATTCTAAAACTCCACTCACTAGAATCTAAGATGATATATGAAGCCCAACCAAAGTCCCCAAATATGAAGCACACAAGAAAAATATTTGTGCACAGAGACCAGAAGAAGGGATTTCTAGACCTTAACATAAAATTAAGTGACATCTAAAGACACCAAGAAAAATTCCTTTTGGGCTGCATAGAATCTTTGAGATGAATACTCAAACCATAAGCCCTACAGGACGAATACTGCCCTCAATGTTTAGCTGTACGCTGATTTGAGATGCAGTGTACTCTCACATCCATTTTGCCTTGAATATACAGAAGATTATTTCAAGAAAGGCAAATGGCTACACTCTTTCACATAACGATAGAATATAAAATGTTTGGAAGAGGTATATATATAAGGCAAGACAAATCACTTAACAAATACAAGGGCTTGTCTTCATCAGAAAAATTTCGCCCAAGAGCTAAAACATCAAAAGAAGAAGAATTAGAAAAAGAAAGAAATTTAAATGAAGCTTAAAGAGTAGGCACAATATCTTATGAAATAGATATATGTGAAATCGTGCTATCTCCTGAGATAGACGAAAAACCATAAAAAAATCAAATAAGGAGATCAACAATATTCTGATATAACTATAAGGTACACAGAAGGTCTGCTACCTTTAAAAGCTATAAAGAGCTTAGGCGAAAAAAAGGTCAACTGAAGTAGGCACTATCTTAACGAGGTAAGCGAAAGACAGTTAGTCACATAGGCGAACCTCCGCCTATCTTAGGAAAATGATAAAAGATGGACTTCCTCTATAAACAAAGAGTTAGGCGATCTATTGCCTATCTCAAAAAGAAAATATAAAATAATATATCTAAGTATAATATGCTCTAATATCAAACAAAGATATAAGCGGACCTGCGTCTATGAGGCAGGAAAGGACAAATCATCTCGAAGAAATTGAGATGTGTGTCCACTCCCAATTAATAATCTACAAGTGCCTAAATAGCAAAAAAATAAAAATAAAATCATAAAACATCTTTCAAAAGAAGTCTTTATATATGGGTATGATCTTACATTTAAAGTAATGTTGACCAGCCCACATTTAAATGCCAAGTATCCATTGGGATACTTCTGCAGGAAACATGTATAACTTACGGCTGCATTGAATATGTAGTAGTCATTGCAGACACACGAAGTACTAAAGTGCAGTATAAAATATATATATTGATATATATTTATTTCGCTACGTGTTTCTCAAGCATGCTCTACATATTCAAATTTCCCTCTTTATCTCGCATCTCATTCAAAAGTCTGCTTGGAAAAGATTTGTTTAGTAATATGCAGGCTATACAATTGAGGGAAGACAAAGACTTTAGGATGGTCACTAGCAATGCAATTCAGCTCAAAGAACCTACTGTACTGAAAAGAACAAGGAGCAAAGTTCAATGCAGAAGTCGACAAAGACTCAACGATAAGACAATCAAGACCCATGAGTCACAGCAAATCTCCCAAGGTTGAGTATTTGAGATCAGACCGTTGGATGAGTTTGTGTCTAACAGATACTTCATCTTCATCCTATAAATAAGGAGAAGATTGCAACAAGGAACATATAGAGAGACTGAGCAAGAAATGAGATAATTGAGCATGCTCTCAAATCTGTTGTGTCCATGTGATTTTGATGATAACAAACACTATAAGTCATTTGAATGCATACAAGTCTATTTGTGGTGCAGATGAATGGTTCATTGAAAATCTTATCTGAATTATTGCTGCAGTTTAGATATGGCTGTGTGTAGTGTGCATTGGTGCATTTCATAATTGTTCATGTATTTCATAAATTACATTTTATCTGGATTGTTTGATGTTAGTCTGTACAAATGGGTGTTGCTGTCATACCCTTTCAGCATAGTCTATACATCATTCATCAGTCATCAATTCTGAACATTCAAGTTTGCATGTCCATACACTATACTGTAGATGCTCATAAAGTCTATACATCGCATGGCACAGCATGCGTCCAAGTCTGAATATTGCATTCGCCAAGTCTGTACATCCCATGCTCAAAGCTAAGTCTGTACATTGGGATTTGAACACACAAAGTCTGAACAGTTTGCATTGTCCTGTAGCTTGCATCGTTTCACAAGTCTATACAACAGTTAGCATTGCATCTTATTCATGAAGTCCATACATTCACTGAAGCTTGCTTAGCTGAAGTGTGTACATTGCATTGCATGACTTGAAGTCTGTACATCGCATGTGTGCTTCATGCTAAGTCTATACAGACTTCAGTGCATTCTCTTTGTGTCTCACATATCAAAGTCTGTACAGTCTGCATCGCATGCACTTTAAATATGTCAAGTCTGTACAATGGTCTTGGCATATGCATTCATTAAGTCTATACGCTGGAAGATGAAGTCTATACAGCGTCTCACGTTGCATCCAGCAAGTCTGTACAGTGAGCGTTTCATTGGTGAAGTCTATACACTCACCAGTTGAACATCAAAGTCCATACATTGCATAATGTTCGTCAAGTCCATACATTGCACTGTAGATGCATCGAAGGGAAGTATGCACATTGGGCTGTTCATATGTAGTCTGTACGTTGGAAGTGTGTACAGTGTTCAGTTTCCTTCTCATAAAGTTCATACATCGACTGTCTTGCTTTAGCTTAAGTCTGTACAGAGTCAGCGTCTCGTTGACCGTCTTCTTCTGTCTTCGTGTTGATTTTACTTCGTGCATTCTTCTCTAAATTCAAGCTTTAAGTGTCTCAAGTTGAGTCTGATTGTGTTGTCTCCATGTCGTCCGTAGTTCGAGTCGTTTCTTTGTTATTTCTGTCTTCGTGTTGCTTTTCCTAGACCTCGTGTCTTTCTTGTTTTGTAACCACACTTCGTGTCGGTTTCTATTTTTGTCTTCGAATTGTTGTCAGCCCGTGTCGTCCTCGTCTTCGAGTCGTTCGTATGTTCGAGCAACTTAGTACTCGAGTTGTTTTAGTGTGCATTCAAGTCTTTTTAGTAAAGTGTCGTTTCACCTTGTGCCGTTCTCTTTGCTGTTTGTTATGTCGTGTTGCTTTTGTATTCGTGTCTTCGTGTTATTCTTGTGTTTATGTCCGCGTGTTGTTTCTTTCTATCTTCGTCCAGGTTCCCTCTGATCGCGTGTTTGTCTACCGTTTCACTCCGTGAGACTTCCTTCTCACCTCATGCTGCTCTCATGAGACCTCGTGTCGTTCTCTTTGTAGTATTTGTTTTGTCACCCTTGAACCTTGTGTCATTCTCTTTGTAGTGTTTGTTTTGTCACCACTGTACCTCGTGTCGTTCTCAGTATAGTGCACCTCTTGTTGTTCCTACATACCTCGTGCAGTTTCAGCTTGAGTGTCAACCGACTTATTTCAGGCATATATATATAGAGAGAACCCTGAGTATTAATGGTTTTAATCTCTTTGCAGAAGAAGAAGAAGGATTCTGGTTACAGGATCAAATCCGAACCAGGTTGCTCTATTGTAAGAGTAGGCACGTGATACGAGGTTGGCATCTGGCACGTGATCCGAGATGTAGAGGAGCCTCCACGTGGACTGAAGCATTTGGGCGGGAATCGTGGAGAGCACACGTCGCCCTAATCTGCTGCTGCTATATATATATGTGTTTTCTACCATTGAAGTAGTGGGTGAGCAAGGGCAGAGAGAGTGACTGAAGTAGAAGCAGCCAGAGCTAAGAGAAGATGTGCAGAAGAGAAAGAAGAGATAGAGAAGGCTGAGAGCTAGATCGAGAGAGCAGAAGAAGAAAAAGAAAGAGAGACAGTGAGATACAGAGAGTGAGAAGAAGGAGAAGGCAAGAGCAGTGAGAAGAAGAAGAAGAAAAGAGAGTTCGTGCTGGGAGAAAGAGAGAAGCAGTAGAAGAAGTTCCTGCTGGACCGTGGATCAAATCCAGGCCAGCCAGCTCCTGCGAGAGCCATATTTGATTTTATCTTTTCAGCTTTCTGTTGCTGGGTTTTATTTTTCCTTTGAACTATTCATTTGTTGTTCCTCCGATTGCCCTGTTGGGGATCGGGTTCCTCCTGTGGACTCAGGAGAAGGGAGATCTTGTGTCTTCGGTTTGCAAGTAGCTGAGTGCTACTTGTGGTTGGTTCCCTCCGGTGTGGAGGAAGAGAGACTTGCGTCTCTGGTTGCCTTTGACAGGGTGTCATCGGTTGTTTCCCTCTGGGTTGGAGGAAGGGAGATTTATCTCCGGTTGTGCTTCCCTATGGGGTTCAGAGGAAGAGAGACTTGGGTCTCTAGGTTCCCCTCCAGTTTGGAGGAAGGGAGGCTTGTTCCTCCGGTTCTGGGCTTGTGGGTAGCAAGTCCAGGGGTTCCCTCCGTGTCTGGAGGAAGAGAGACCGTGTGTCTCTGGTTTCCAAGTGGCTGGGAGTCACTTGTGGGTTCCCTCCTGGTTTGGAGGAAGGGAGATTAATCTCCGATTCTGGTCTTGTGGGTTGCAAGGCTAGGTGTTCCCTCCTGGTCTGGAGGAAGAGAGACCGTGTGTCTCTGGTTTCCAAGTGGCTGGGAGTCACTTGGGGTGTCCCTCCGGTTGGGAGGAAGAGGGGAGGTTGTTCCCCTGGTCAAGCTGTTTGGCAGCCTTTGTTGCAGACTGAGTCTGCTGTGCTAGTGTTACTAGTGGAAGCCTCACTCTAGTTTGGAGTGAGGGGTGGACGTAGGTCTGTTGATCGAACCACCTAAAAACCCTGGTGTCCCTTGTGGTTTGATCTTCTTATACGTTCACTTAATTGCTGCGCACTAGATGCTTGCTTAGGATCATTTGAGGGCTTCTTGAGTTGCTGTCTTGCTTTGATCCTTCCAAGGTTCATCAGGCCATTTCTGCAACAGTTTTAATTCCGCATTACTGAGTATTAAAGTTTTAATTAGGCTATTTTTGTAGAGGGATACATTCACCCCCCTCTGTATCCGGGCCTTGCACCCTAACAAAATCGTCTTCTTACATTCAAGTGATCTCTACATCAAGCTTCCAGTGCATCCACGACGAGAAGAGCTTTATCGCATTCACGTTTATCATTGAAGTTATGTACTTTTAGGAAGCATTCAAGAGGGGATATTGTCTTTTAATGATATTCTTATTCCCCTCGTCTTTTATTTTCATTCTACTCATTTACTTTATTTTGGGTTTGTATCACCGTCGGAAGGATAGTGAGTGTGAAGAGCATTTGTTGCTCTGGGTTGGCAGCACTGCGGGTGACTGGTTGTTCGGTCCATTGATACCCGTGAAACTAGCTGGGTGACTAGCCCCTAGAAGACTAACTGGTGCGAAATCACCAGAAAAACTAATAGGGTGTTTGGTTGTAAATTTTTACCTCTTTTTTCTCTCAAAATAAAAATTAAGGAAGAAGAGGATACTCAAACACATTTGGTAAACTCTATTCTATTTTTTAGGGAGAAATCTTTCCCATGTAAAACTTCCTCAAAATAAAAATAAGTCTCGAGTAAAATTTTGTTGGAAAGCGCTCACGACGGTTCCAACTTCTCGCACGTATTCTCCCTTCCCCCTCTCCCCTGCCCGCGCCGGCCCCTCCCTCCCCCCTTCCCCCTGCGTCCGCCCGCCGGCCCCCTGCGTGCAAACACCCTATTACTTTCCCCCAATTCTACAGAAGGGATAGATGAGGGAGGAGGACGAGGAGGAGCTTAACTGGTTCTCGCGATGGAAGGAGGAGCTCCCTTCTCCGGAGGAGCTCACCCCCCTCTCCCAGACCCTGATTACCCCCGACCTCGCCCTCGCCTTCGACACCCCCACCACCCTCACGGACCCCTCCACCACCATCTTCATCCATCACCGGGACGACGACCCATCTCTGCCCCCGCCTACCCCCCACTCCCCGCCCCTGCAGTCGGACTTTGAGCTGTCGGAGATGAGGGGGGGCACCCGCCCCCGAGAACGAGCCCGCCCGCACCCTGAAGCGGCCGAGGCTGGTGTGGATGCCGCAGCTCCACAAGCAGTTCGTGGATGCGGTAGCGCAACTGGGCATCAAGAACGCCGTGCCCAAGACCATCATGCAGCTGATGAATGTGGAGGGCCTCACCCGCGAGAACATTGCCAGCCACCTCTGCCTCAAGCGGGTGCAGCAGGGCCCCCCGACAGGCGCCGACCTCGAGTCACTCTCCGCGGCCTCTCCCTCCCCCCTTCCCCCTGCTTCCGCCGGCCCCCTCCCTTCCCCTTCTTCTCCAGGTGGCACCCCGGTGGGGCAACGAAACTTGCCGTCGTGGAAGCGATCGCCTGGGGGGAAGGGAGAGCAAGTGAGGGGGAAGAGCTCGGTGGTTTTTGAAAAATGCCAAACAACTCTACGTAAATTTTAAAAATTATATCAATTTTACCAAACAGATTAACAATTATTTACATCATTTTTAAAAAATAAGTTAAAATTTGAGATAGACTAATTTTTTAGAGTGAAATCACTTCAAAAATAAAAGTGCTCCCAAACACCCTATAAGTCACAAGGAAGTAGTTGTTGGTTGGTAAGACCTGACCAAAATCAGTAAGGGAGCTGGCCCTTGAAAATCAACTGGTGTAACCATGGTTAGAAGGTTAGTGGAATACTTTGGGCGAGTTACAGGGGGACTGGACGTAAGAAAGTAGAAGGCTGACCGAACTAGTATAAATCTCTTGTCTCGTGTGATTTACTTTTTTGTTTATACTTATATTTTTCTGTTACGTACGTATTTAAATTGCGACAAATTTTTTTATACATTATCATATCTCAAGGCACACACCTATTCACCTCCTTCCAGGGTGGGCTCGACTATTAACAAGGGGGCTTCACTGTTGCAGGGGAGGGGGTGCTAGCGGCAAAGGTGAGTGGTTACGACAGTGTGAGGAAGGGGAGGGGTGTGTAGTCTATTTGTAATTTATTTAACTTAAGTGAGGGTAATTTGATCTTTTTATAGCTTTAGATAAAATTAAGGAAAAATATTTCTATATCTTTAAAATTTTGTAAAGTTATCTTTATATTCTTATTTTTATCATATTTATGGTAATATTCTTATTTTTTAAAAAGTCATCATGTCCCTATCTTAAAACTCTTTAAAACAGAGAATTATCTCTATATTTATGTAGAGCACGATGATTATTTTCTTAAGAATTTCAGAAATATTATGATAAATACGATAAGCATAAAGATATAAAGACAATTTGTAAAAAATTAAGAAGTATATGAATATTTTTTTAAACTATTGTTAACTCCACGATTAGTAACGGACAGTTAAAGAGATGATATTTAAGTATTATTTAATTTTAGACAATAATTATTTATTAACATATTTTTAGAAATATTTTTTTCACAAATTTAGTTCTTTTATAAAAATCCCAAAATAATCGGCCCCACCGTCTTATGGGGAATTTGCGCAGAACGGCAGAGAGGAAAATGATTGGGGGGGAGCGAAAGGGTGGGGAGGGGGAGAAGAACGAAATCATGGAGGAGGTGTCCTACCATGTCCACCCTAACAAGCGCCTGAAGACTCCATCGCCGGGTTCTTCTCCGTCTCCCGACGGCAAAGGCAAGGCGAAGGTGGAGGAGTTCACGCCGGAAGGGGACGAGGCGGGCGAAGACCCGGCGGCTGATGCCGACGAGAGGACCTGCGGCATCTGCCTCACGGAGGAGGGGAGGTCAATAAGGGGCTCCATCGACAGCTGCGACCACTACTTTTGCTTCGTCTGCATCATGGAGTGGGCCAAGATCGAGTCCCGCTGCCCCCTGTGCAAGCAGCGGTTCGGTTCCATCCGCCGCCCGCCGGTGCGCGGAGTCTTCATCGTCGAAAGGGTTGTCCACGTCCCCGTCCGCGACCAGGTTGGTTCCGAGATCCTTACTGTATGCCGCTTCATTCAGTGCCTCTTCTGGATCTGCTTTCTGGGCTTCTCAATTATTCTGCTCAGTGCATGATGTTAGGATCGGAAACTCAGAACCAATAGAAAAGACTTAGGCAATTTAATAATAAAAGAAGGAAAGATCTTTCGCTTCATGGATGAAATTCTAGATTTTTCTTCTGGGGTGATAGGCTGATAGCATACTGATTATAATGACACTTCAAATCACTGTAATTTATTGTCACATATAATTTGAAGTCACATATAGTTAGTGACAGCGCAAAGATACTGCACTTTGTTATGGAGCCCAAGAAAACTCTGTCCTACTTTTCTTAGTTTAAGGTAGGAATTACCTTTTACATTCTGTATATGATCAATAGACTTTTAGGGGATATTTGCCTTGTGCTTTCTCTTCTTAGAACTTAAAATGCATTGGAAGTCATAGAGAGAATATTTGTCCTGTTAAGAATAAGCAAATAATTTAACATATATATGGGAAAACATACGGGTTTGTTAAATTGTGTTCGGCACATTCTTTGATTGAAAATTGCCACAACCTAATCTAAACCTTGTGAAGTATAGTTTTCTTTAGGTATAGCTCTCACTGTTTCGTCATCGAAAGATGCCTTACATTATAGATGCAAGCATCATATATAAACCTAGTAGCTTTTTCTTTTCCTTTCTGCAATATGTGACTAATCTGGGTCATTCTTACCCAATCATCTAGACCATTGATGACTCTATATCATCATGGTTTCACCCTACATATGGATGGTCCACTCTTACTGTCTACCTCAATGATTGAATCACCACAAACATGCCAACTTCTGCTTGGATCATATGTAAACTAGCCCACATCACCCACATATGTCCTATTTTGATATAATGTCACCATTTTTTTATTACCATGTGAATCTAGTAAGAAATCTCTCTCTCTTTCTCAACCATATGAGAGGACATGAACAGCTGATCCAATAGTTGACTGAAATGTTCATGGAACATCTATGAACATGCACGCGTGTGCGTGTGGGTGGGTGTTGGTGTATGGGTGGGGGGTCAATTTTGAGTGGGAAGAACCATATGAGAGGACATGAACAACTGGTCCATTAGTTGGCTGAAATGTTCATGGCCCATCTATGAATCAGCTATTTGCCAATGGCAGCAATCTTATAGAGCAAAACCATCATTTGACTGGGTGACACACTGGTTGATTGGATTAAGTGGTTGTTCAAGTGTTGGCTAATGAATACATTGAGTCATGGTAGATTTGATTGACGCAACAATGCCACTGTCCATTGGGTGCTGATCCATTCATAGGTTTGTGCTGATGCTCACATAGACACGTTCCATGGCTCTCATTGAGGTTACAGGGAAGTTCCACTCTCATGCAATGTTATCATAAGCAATTGCCTCACTTGCTTAGTGATGAGGCAAGGCAAGGCAATAATGCATCACCTTGCCTCATGTACACCTCACTCAGCTAGCTGCAATGTTATCATAAGCAATTGCCTCACTTGCCTGGTGATGAGGCAAGGCAAGGCAATAATGCATCACCTTGCCTCATGTACACCTCACTCAGCTAGCCTATGAATCTATGTCAAATGCTTGTATCTTTTAATCGTGGTATTTTTTATTCCTAATTATTCTAAAATGGCTAATGCCTCTTTTAACATCTATTGCCCTTTTCTCTTACATACTACCATATTTTTCTTATTATTGATGATTCGTAAGACCTTCGGCTACATGTATGAATGCTTTATACACATTGATCTTTCTCTAGTGGACATGATCAGTGTTTCCCAAAGCTTACATATTATTTTCTTGGATGTTTTCTGTACATTTACATTTAATGTATTTATTTTATAGATAATATATTTTCATATTTTTTTTGGAAGGTGACCAAAAAGGGGGCCACAATTCATTAAGGAAAAACAAAACAAAGAAAATTACATAAGAACGTACAAAAGAAAATGCATCCTGGACTTTACCAAGATGGTAGAATCAGGACCATGAAAAGACAATTCCCCCCTCCCCCCTCCTGCAGAGGCCAAGGCCTCTAGTAGGTGAGGAGTACATTAGAGGTTGAATTTTTTTTCTACCCACCCAAGTTGTACAGCAAAATAGACTGTTGAACAGTGAACTTGAAAACAGCCACATGCCAATCCTGGATGTTTTCGATTATTTTCATATATTATAATAAAGATAAGTACTTTATGATATACACAACTTATATTATCTTGTAATTGTTAACTTAGACATCAATTTTTAACAAAAGTATGTAAATAAATAATAGTGAATGATCGTTCGAGAAATAATAAGTCTATGTACTAATTTTTTCCTACTATAGTGGTGAGGATTGGAGGTGAGTTTCTTCTTAACATTGAAAAGATATTACTTTATTTATCCATCATTCTAAGATTATATGGAACAACAAGACTTGTCGTGTAATTACAAAATCAATATGATTAGAAAATAAAAAAGGCACATCATTTATGACATATACCTTATTTTTCTTTTTTTCACCTTTTAATGAGTATCAACCATGAGAAAAAGAAAGAAAAATAAGATTGCGGGTGAAGATAGAGAGGGGAATAAAATAATTGGTGAGAATGATAAATGAAGGATACCATAATGCCACAACCTGCATGTTACTTACATTGGGGGTTATCTTGGTCGATAAGATGGGTTAAAGATGATGGAAGACATGCCAATATAGTTTTAAATTTGATCTAGTAGTCCCAAAAGTAATACATTAAATTAAAGAGAGAGTTCAAAATAATAGAACAAATATATAAACTAGGTATTTACTAAATTCTTTGGGAGGGAGCCATCTTATACATTTTAAGGGGGATGGAAAGAAGCTTGGGGGGCGGTGGGCATGGCCCCCCCTTGCCGCCCTGTATCCACCACTGTTGTTCAAGTTGATGCAAATCAGACTACATAATAGTTTTGTTCCAGAGAGGGAAGGTAATGCAGTTTTTTGAGAAAAAGGCTTGCTGCTTTCCCTTTTTCTTTCAGTCTCCAGATTAAATGAGAATATTTAGTTATTGTACTAGCAGTTTTTCTCTCACCTTCATTTCCATACTTTTTTGTAACAAGAGAGGGATTAAGGAGAAACATTTAAAGGCAAAAGTGTGTTAGGATGGATAGAAAAAGCGAAGGGATGCTGGCTATGCCACTATTCTCAAGCCAATGGCATCCTGGTAATTTCAATCTGTTCCCGTTTGCTAAATGATTCACCAAAAGGAAGATGAAAGGATGTTATGATCTGTTTCTCTACTATCCAGAGTACCTGTTCATGTTTCTAGCCTATTAAACATGTTTTGTGACATTTAGATCATTTCACAGGTTCACCAAGTTTTTGGTAATGCAACAGGAGTTGGTGATCCATATGCAGATACCACCTGCAGTGCATGCCACAGTTCTACTGATGAAAACCTGCTTCTGCTTTGTGACCTCTGTGATTCTGCCGCACATACTTACTGTGTTGGTCTGGGGTTCACTGTGCCTGAGGGTGACTGGTATTGCCATGATTGTACAATTTTGAGGAATGAGCACACCAAAATGCAGGATGATGATTGTTGTTCTGGTGAGAATTTTAATAGGGTTTTCAGAAACATGATGGAAGATGGTTCCCCGGTTTCAATATCTGAGGTTATACTTGATGAGACTTCTTCCAACTCATTTTCTGGATCTCAGGTCAAGGTTATTGGAAGAGGAACAAATGACAAAAGAACAATTCCAGACAGAGGTGCTGCTAAAAGGGGATCTAAAGACAACACTACCATTGAATGGAATTCTCAAGGAAATGCACTTCATTCTGATGGAGGACCATCTCATTTGGCACCTGCTGGGGAATCTGTGTCTTATTTTCCCCTGGCAAAAGCAACTGAGCTTGGTGCAAGAACCTTGAACCAGTGCCGCAATTTGCATCTACGTATAAGGTTTTTGCGTGAAAACTGGTGTGCATTGCGAAGTGGCTCTCTGGACTTCAAATCAAGTTTGGTTTCTTATTGTGGCACTTCCAACAGCGGAAAGCTTAACCTGAGGGGAGTAATTTCCAGTATATCAAGAACGCAGGATTGTCAGTCTTCTGGTGGCAATGAGGAAGCTACTGCTGGATCTCAAGTTTCCAGTGAATTGAACAGCTGTACTAACTACGATGATGTCGATAAAGCTTGGAGAATGCTGGAGATTGCAAAATCAATGCAAAGGACTCCAACTGGTGCCAAATCCAGTAATCAGTCCCCGAAACTCTATGTTAGAAAGAGTACTTGTGAAAATAATGTTCTTGAGCAAAGAGTGCTACCACATACTTCTGATCATAAATCCCCAGCTTGTCCTATTACCAAGAAACTTCCCGAGGATAAAACCCATGGAAATAGGTCGTTTGGCAGCAGAGGATCAAAAAAATGTTTCAGTAACAACTCCTTAGAAATAATACAAGAAAAACATAAGCTTCAAAATAGTGGGAAAAGAACTGGTAAATTTGCAATGGAGGAGATAGGCCATTATGATAAAGGGTCTTTGTCATCTGTCAGGCAGAATTTGAAATCAAATCAAGAACTCTGCCATGGAAAGGAAGGGCGGGACTCTCAACATGGCATTCATCATGCATCAGGGTCAGCAAGGCTAAAAGATATATCTGCTTGCTGGGGGCCCTCCAATTGCATTCAAGTTGGAATGCTTAGTCCATCAGCTAGCAGAAAGGAGGCCGTTGAATATGTAGGATGCAACACATTGCCATCTAATGTGAATTCAGTACTTGGGAAGAAAGCTGATGAAACTTCTACAAGAATTTGTGACAGTGCAAAGAGTGAAATCCAGTCACTGGTGAAGCTGAACTTGACATTGCATTGTAGAGGTAGTTTAGGTAACCAATCTACTTGACTCTTGTTTGCATTGATTTTAAAACTTTAAGTTCTTATTATTCCTACAAAGCATTTCTTGGAAGTTCTGTGTTGGATACCTCATCCGTGGAAGATGATGCACTTTGCTTCATGTTCGAGGATTAATGTAATACACTGTTGAGTAGGATTACATCATGAACTTCATTGAGACAGTTTCATGTTCATTTTAGATGGTTCTGAGGCTATTCTTTCTCGGTCGGGGGTAGGGGAAAATGACACTTGAATGCATTCCAATGTAAGCGTGCAGGTTCTGAACTACCTTGGTAGATAACTGTATTATTACATATCCTAGAGTAACTTTTTGCAAAAGCATCTTTTTTCTCTTCAAGGGCTTCAAATCGTATATAGTTCATAAAAGGCTGCTAAACCCTCTGTTTCCTTTTAGAACCTCATCATCCATGAAATCGAATTTTTTTAGAGGATTAAAGGGAAAAGGGTTGTCACTTGACGAGTTTGTGCGCGACGATTTTTATGGATGAATTCATGATTCTGAGGGCATAAAAGGAAATAGTGGAAGCCATTGGGGCCATCTTAGTAAATCCACGGGATTTTATTCTTATTCTGTGATGAGTAAAAAAGGTCTCTATATTTCACATGGTTGTCAAGGCGTCCAAGGTGGTGGTCCACCACCTTACTACTTAGGCGACAAGGCAAGGCGCATAGGCAAAGCCTTGTTTATATAACTAAGTACATTTCAAGAGAACTACTACTATATTTTTTTTACATATAAGTTCTATCTTTAGTTAATGGAAAATTTGATATTCACAAATCTTCAACATATGCCTATATTTTAAAAATCTAAACAAAATAAATGACAAACAATAACAAATTAATTAGGAGAAAACCAATAAAAAAATGCGAATACTTGTCAATCAATATGAAAATTTTATTCTAAAATTTGGTATTGACATAGTTATGCTCTATATTGAAAGGAAACATAAGTACGGCACGTTTGTAGATAAATTATAACCACATCAACATAATAATTTCATAAATTTTCACTTGTCAATTATAAAAAAAGCTACAAAAATTAGGCTAGCTTTAAAAAGTGTACCATGCAAATATGAATTGATGTCCTTAAGAGGAGGGAAGATGAACCAACAGGGAGAAGAATTTGAGAGAAAGGGGAAAGGGAAATGGAAGTCTTATTATCTTTTTTCAATCTCGAGAAGAATCTGAGAGAAAGGGGAAAGGGTAATAGAAGTCTCATGTTCTCTTTCCAATTTTGATATATCATTTGTCAATTTTTCAAAATTGCCCCTGAACTTTTTACCCAAATACTAAAGCATACCCCAAAATAAGGAGTGCATGCCCTGCCAAAGTAGGCTAGGTGGGCCTAAGGTGGCGTATGTACACCAAGACAGCCAGGTGAGTGCCTTAATGCACTGCTCGCCTAGCTGTCTGGTCACTTTGGGCACCACTGAGTGCCTTGTCATCTAGGCGACAACTTGAAAACAATGATATTTCATCAAACAATGTTTCTCATTTACATCTAGATGTTTTGTGGCAATGGTTGATAAATAACCGACCTAAATCAAGGTCACCTACCAATAGTAGGCCATTTCATTGCATGTCTAAGCTAATGGACATGGGAAAGATGGAGAGAGCTGGAGAGAGACCATGAGAGTAGGGGTGTCAATGGGCTAGGCCAGCTCACAAGCCCACTGAGCTAGCCTGTGGACGACTAGGTTTGGGCCGACAAATCAGGCCCAAGGTTTGCGGTACCAGTACCAGTACGTACCGTTCAATACCAATACGGTATTACCCGGTGGCTGACCCCCTATATTAGTGTGTATATATATAAAATTAAATATATGGTTTAAAAATTGAAAAATGTAAAAAAATCAGAAAAAATAGGAAAAGTTGATAGAATTCGACATCATACATAATTGAACACATCTGACAATGTAACATAGATATTTGAAAGTTTAGAATTGTTGAATTGGTACTGGTCGGTATCGGTACCAAAGAGGCAGAATCGGACTGGTCGGGTCCTGTACCGGTATGTACCACCCGATATCGGTACGTACCGCCTGGTATCGGTAGGTACCGAGCGGTATTGCGAACCATGATCAGGTTTGCATCCATGATAGGGGCCCATGAGCAAAACCCGTCTTTTAGTGTATCCATTTTGTTTTACGTGCGCGCGAGTGGGCTTTAAATTTCATTGTATCCATTTTGTTGGATAAATATGCATATATTTAGGCTAATTGATTAGCATGCATATTATAATTTCTGCGTGCGTGATTTATTAGACATTTATGGTTCACGTACTGGACTTTTCCCCACCAATTAGGGTCGATGTTAATTTACATCGGAATGAGTTCGAAGACCTTTGATTAACCGCCAAAGATTCCCTTTACCCCTACGATATCGACTGTGATATTGAGGGTTTATCTCGTGAAAGACTCTAATGCCCTGGGGCATATTTGTAAGTTTCCTTTAAGCATGAGTTTATTTGTAGTTTTTCCTAAACTAGGGTTAGTTTGTAATTTTCCACAAATTGGAGGCCTATATTGAGGGAAATAAGCCCTTCCGAAGCTTTGTATGATTTTCTAGGGCGTTTACACAATTTCATAGACTTTGAGGGTATAATTACAAAATTTGAGTTTTGTAAACTCAGGCATGATTTTTAACCAACTTTAGACATATTTGGAGAAACGCGTACAATTCCCAAGGAATGATTGAATTCCGTAATTTTTACATAATTTCTTGAAGACGTCCTTGCAATTTTGCAAAGTGTGAGGGTAAAACTATAATTTTACAAATGTTGGGATTTTTCCCATGATTTTGAGAACAATTTCTTAGAATTTTGGCATCCATATGATCAATATAATTTTTCCATGACTTTGATCCATTTGGATTCAAGGTTCAACTTTGTTTTTTCACATGAGAGTATTTTGGTAAAGTACCATTTTAAGTGAGCCTTTTTTGTACAAATAGGGTTTAAAAAACTTCACAAAAAGCCCAAGAGAAGCCGCCACCTGCTGCACCTTAGCTCCAAGCCTGCTCCAAGCTCGAGTGCTATTCTTCCAAAAGTCTTCTTGATCTTCAAGCGAGCCTCCTTTTTGTAGGAGGTGAAGGAACCAATGCAGAGGTGAGTTCTCTTGGTTTACTCTTGTCCTTTGGTCTTCCCTTCCCCTTGTTTTCTTTTTGTGGAGGAAGGATGCAACAAGAAGAGGCAGAGGAGGGCTCCAACAGGTTTGCAGACCTGGGGGGCCTCCCTCTTAGTTCCTTTTTTTTCTTCTTTTTGGTCCGCCACACAGCAGAGTGGAGAAGAGGGGAGCAGGTGGGCGCCCTTTTTGGGCTGCGCAGGTCGGAGGTGGGCACCTCTGGGTCTGCAAGACCCAGAGGGGGCACCTGCAATCTGCAAAACCCGGAGGTGCCACCTCCGGGTTTGCAGAACTCGGAGGGTGCCTCCCAGGGTCCTTCTCGCGCCGCTAAAGGGAGAGGAAAAAAGGAGAGGGGGCGGTCCCCCCTGGTCTTCCAGTTGAAAAGGTATAACCCCCCCTTTGACTGTCCGTTTCCCAGAATTGTTTAAGGTTTTCTGCTCTCTTACAAGGCGGCGGCACGTGGTGGCTTCCTTTGATTTTTCTTGACTTCTGGTCCACTGTCCTGCTGCCCTTGTTGTTGGAGTGGAGTGATAACTCCGTGGCACATTGGAAATCCTTCTCGGACGCCGGGGACCGCCGTTGTTTGACTTCTTTTTGCGTGGGTAAATGATTTTAACACCACCCACTAGATGTTTGATGAAATTACTGTGCTAAAACACACAAGTTCTTGTGTAAAAACCCCGACCGACGAGATGCTGAAGGCGTTTAAATTTAATCAACATGTGACAGCTATTTTATACCGCTTTACACCGTCATGTGGTAGATTTAATTTGCCTAATTTTCCTTGTTATGAAATTAATCAGAAAAATATTTGATGAACATCGTGGGGTGCAATAAATGCCCCACACGGGACGCCTGTCGGAGCTGAAGGTGACGACGGGTGGCTTGTGCACCTTGTTAACTTACACGGCGTCTAGGGGTTGATGCCATATTGACATTTGCAACCTTGATGACTTGGTTGCTTGCTTTTGTATATGTCGGGACTGATTGCTTTTGTTTCCCTTTCGTAGATATTCATCATGTCTCGCCTTCGAGAGAGCCGTGCCCGAGGATGTGTTGGGAGGGACAAAGATTCAAGCCCTTCTTTGTCGAAGAATTTGATGCCACCATTGGGTCCTCCCTGAGTGATGAAGTGCAATGTTTTCTCTCTTGATCGGGGTTTGGAGATTGTTGCTGAAGGGCCCCTTCCTGAGGACTCTTCTGAGGGTGGCGATGTTAACTCCATAGTAATCGTGAAGTATAAGGGAATTTATCGGTACTAGCGGATTGGTGATTACCCCAGGCATTTCCGCTGGATTAATATTTGTTCTCATTTGTTTGGAGCTACATCCCCGAGCACATGGACTAGGATGACCCGTGTCTACTAGCTGAGTGTTGTCACCCGGAGAGGGCTATCCTAGAGCGTCGAGATAGCATTCTCGGGACTTGCACCATTTCATTTCCCAACTGCCCCATAGGCTTCACACGCTAGATTCAATTTCTGGCAGCTAATCAACTAGGTTTCTTCAATTCATATGTTAGTTGTCACACTAGATCCCGCAATATGACACCAGTAGTTTGGGAGTTATTTGGCCAGCACAGGCCCGACCCGACCAGTGTTTCTGGGTTGTTTTTGACACCCTCTGGCTCGCAACATGCAGGTGAAGGGTATGAAAAATCATGTCTTCTTGATAGAATCATGAGTGACTCATCGCCGAGCTGGTATGGGAAGTGGTCAGTGTTTTCTTCCCATCAGTTTCACTTAGGGGCTACAGAGTGGCTATTCGGTGTCTTGCATCACTATAGTGAGGTTTTGAACCTCGTTGGGATTCGTCATGTAGTCACTGCCGCACTTTATACTATCCTTGCCACACAGGGTTGCTTTAGGCCTTAGCAGAAAGATTTAACAGCTGATGGACCACTTCTGCTATGGCTGAGGGCAAAACAACGATTGACTTGTAGAGCTTTCATAGGATTTCTGGTTTGCCCATTTCTGAGCGCCCTTATGAGGAGGTGACACTTTGATGACTTGTACAGGAGCCAGAGCACCAGTACAGGGCAATATATTACCATTCATCTTCAGGTATTTAATGAAAGTCTGGTGAGAATTGGCCTGGGTCAGGACACCCCTTCAACTTCATCAAGCACAATGATGATGGTTAGTGTGAATGCTTGGGTCCACTACTTTTATAATGGCTCATTTTGTTTTTATGAAATTTTTGCAGAGGATGACAAGCCCCTTGATCAATATTATCAGTTGGTTTTGAAATTACAGCGGCGCAAGCGATGTTTGTCTGCACTGGAAAACAAGGGGTGGAACCCTCGTGAGCTGCCATATCGTACTTATCTTGTGGCCTATCTTGTCTATTGGCATGCTACATTTGTGGTGCTCCATGGGGAAGAGGAGCTTATACGGCCTGAGCTGATATATCCAGCATGTCTCCTTGCCAATGGACACAAACTTGCCATTGCGCCAGCTGTCTTGGCGGACATCTACCATGGCTTCAGGAACCTGACTGCTCATAGTTCTCCTTCGGGACTGGAGTGTGGTGATGGCCACCCATTATCTTTGTGCCTGGGCTGGCTTGCTTTTTCCTAGACTATGCCAGTATGTTGACTTTGGAAATTCTGCGGCTCCTTTGATTTTCTTATCTAGGAATCGACCTAGTCAGAACTCCTTGGATTAGTTGATTGGTACGTGGAAGGCACTTTCTTCTCTGCCCACAGATGGGCAAGTGGGTCTACATTTTGCTCATAGCTCATATGACTTCAGACTATACAGTGTTGACGGCCCAGTAGGGGCCAGTTATCATCTTCCTTATCAATCTATACCTAACCGCTCATTTTATGAAGATTGACTTTGCTGCATCAGGCCTAGTATGCTTGTTTTTCGCAGAGGGAGATCCACATTTCTGGAGCCATATTATCCTTTCAGGTTTACGCGGAACTTCGGCTATGATCAGTCTGTTCCGCCAAATGCTGATTTTCCTTTGGATGCCCACTCGTATCGCAGCCATGATGCCCACCTAGTTGCTACTAGTTGGTGGGATTAATTCTTCAGAGGGGAGCCAGAGCCAGGTTGTTCTTTTCTTGACCAGATTGGCGTTGGTCAGATTGACATGTATTATGCTCGCTGGTGGTTTAACCACAGTAATGTATTCAGGCAGTCCCTGCAAAAGCTAAAGTAGGTTGAAGAGGCTCGAATGAAGAGGAGGGATTTACCTCCCATTGCAGTTGATAACTCCTTCTGTCGTAGCCACTTTTCTCACTTGGCCAGTGCAGTTAGAGATTTTCATGTCTTTTGGGAGGCTAAGAATGGGTCACTTGCAGTGGACATGGCTCAATATAAGGGGGTAGTGAAGCCTTTAAGACCCCTAACTGCCGCCTCCTTAAAGAAGACTGCTCTTTCAAAGAAGACTGCCTCGAAGATTCACTCATGGTGGGAACATTTTCTATTTGACCATGGTTATCCCCAGGGTGCGCCCCGAACTACATAACTTCATCCAGAGAGTTTCACCAATGAATATTGTGGGCAGTGGGAAAAGCATATCATGAATGCCATCGGGTGCGCGGGTCCCTTAGAGTGCCTTTCTTTGATTGAAAATGGGACCACCTTGCAGGATATTTGGGATGTCGCAGAGAGGGCTAGCAAGTTAATTGGAACCAAATTTGAACAATTGGTATTGCCACCTTCTTTGTCTTTTGCTCCATATGGTATGTAACCACCAAGTTCTTTCTTCTTTAGTCTTGGTATCATTTGCTTATTGAACTCCATGATTTGCTGTGAATGCTTTGGTGATTCCTTTCCCTGTATTCTTTCTTTTTTGTTTCTTCTAGTGAGCTTTGTGGCTGAAGATACCACCTCAAGGGCTTCCAAGAAGAGGAAGGCTCCTACCCCTTCAAAGAGGCAGAGGACCCCTGGAGATGAGGCCTGTGCTACTAAGGGCTCTTGGCGACACGGTAACATTTCCTACTTAATGTTAATTTGCTTGCTGCAACTTTGGTCTTGGTGTATATAATGCATTCTTCCTTTTTTTCCTTTTCCTTTTAGGTTCTCTGGGCTCTATCCCCCATATGTTGGAAAATTTCCTCCTTCGGAAGGGGAGGCCCCACTGGAAGCTGGGGTAGTTGGAGAAGCAGGCGATCCCCATGATTTAGACACAATGAATGATGACTATAATTTTCTATCGGGGGACTCACCTATTTTTTCATGCCGGGAGTGCGCAGACGGTACTTCGTCCGGTATTCCCCATTCTTACTCATGTCTTTCTTTTATCAATGGCTTTAACTTCTCACTTGCCTTTTCTATTTCGCCGTCCTCAGGAGTTAATCCATAAAATGTAGAGGTAGCTATACCCCCCTGAGCCTCAGTCATCTCCGAGTATCGATGGTCATTCAGATCCACTGGGTAAGGCCTTCCCGGCCTTGCTTGTGTGTTTATTTTCTTCCGATTGTTGGAGTATCTGATGTCTCGCTTTTCCTTTCAGGCTCTGGCGTTGCAGACTCGACTGACTCCATGGCGGAGTTTAGAGCCCTTCTAGACCTTGAGGTGGATGAAGACCTGCTAGAGTACTCGTACCCTTCACATAGGAGGATCATGGCTAGTTGCGTCGAGTCCTTTTTACGTCGGAGGAGGACAATAGCCACTTGCGGGAGTCACTTTAGCTGCTGACTCAATCTTCAGGCCTGGCCAGTTACCCCTTCTGAGTAGTTTGGTGGCGGCCCAGGTCACTCTCACCATTGGTGGGTATTTTCGGTCCCGGAGTATTCAATGGTCAATTTTAGTTCATTTTCATTTCTTTTCTTGATTTGCTTGGTGCTATCTCACCTTATGTAGGTCTAGATCCCCTTGCAACAAAATCTCCTGATGTCCCGAGGGCAGTAGAGGGGGTACCTTTAGCAAGAGAGGTGGGTGTTGAGGCTGGGGCGATAGATACAGAGACAGATGCAGATGCCCCTGCCTCAGTTGATATGGACAGAGGTCCTCATCCTTCAGGCACTGGTCCTGAATCAGGAGGTGATCTTTCTTCCTCCTTTACTTCTACAAAACTACGTGCCAGCATCCTTACCGGAGGGTACTTTTCTTGCCATTCTCTGGTTGTCCACCAACGGGAGTCGTTGGGGCGACCCCACCTACCGAGAAGGATGTTCGCCACCCTTCCTCAAAGATTGTTGAACATTCCATTATGCAGATTTATGGTTCAACGGATTTACCTCGGAATGGGCCGCCTGGAGAGATTTCTCGACTTTTGATAGCCGCCGGACTAGAGGATGCGGAGAATCCTTCCCTTGTCATACAATTGGCACCTTCAGACTCCTCTCAGAAGGAGTGCAGCGGCTCGGAAGGTAACTTGCCCTTCTTACTTTCTTAGGTTGCCACATATGTCATGAGTATAAGATAACCCCTGCACGGCATTTGTTTCTCTTTTTATTTAGGAGGGGTTGATGGGGCTTCGCCGCGGATGACTAATCCACAGACAAATGGGGCGAGGAGTCCATCTTCTGATGAGCAGTTGGCTGCCTCGTCTTCTTGTGATAAGGGGGCACTTATACCCTCAAGTAAATCCTCCCTCACTCAATTGATCCCTTGTATCATTTTTGCTTGTGACTAATTTGCCACATTCTTCTTTAGGTTCTGCTGGCATGTTAGAGGCTCTTGCTACTTCAATGCCAACTAGCCCTGGACCTAGAGGTGAGAATTTAGAGGTGGTGGTCGCTTCCTCAGGTATAGAGAAGGAATGCTCCTCCCCTTTTGTGGGGGTTCCATTTTTTGCTTTGCGTTTTATTGCGGGAGCCATAATCATGACTTACGATTTCTCCCTTTCCCTTTTTTTTGTTGCTTCAGTGGGGGTTGTTTCGTCAGAAAAGATGGGACTAGAGGCTGCACCAGTCCACATCGACGATTTCTCGGGGCATGGAGTTGAGTGGCCGGACGATCCCCGGTGTGCGCCATTTGCAGGGGGAGAAGTGGTGTTTGAGGCTCTTGTCGACACTGTCCGGGCTACACTGCAGCAGGAGATACCTCCATCTATTGAGGCTGCGCGGGATGCTCTTGTGAGGAACATGCTGGCCTATCACTTGATGGGGCTGCCGAGGGAGCCTTGGATGACTGTCGTGGATGATATTTGGGATGAAGTCCGTCGCCTTTATGAGTCTTCGGCATGGGAGGCCCATTGCTTGGAGATTCAACAGCTTGAAGATGAAATTTCTGCGTTGTCTCGCAAGGCCAAGGAGCTAAACTCTAGGGTTGAGGAGGTCTGAGGCCGCCGGGGTTCCTTTGAGGTTGCAGAAGCTAAGAGTAGAAACAAGGTCTCGTTGCTTCAACAAACTGTCTAATCCTTATTGAACAAGATTGATGAGTTATTGGCCACGGCTGAGTAAAGTGCCAAAGAAGTACAGTAGGCGCAGGTTGAGGAGACTTCTCTTATTGAACAATGCTTGGAGGTTCGACATGCAATTGCCACCAAGCAGTGTCGAATTGAGGAGTTGATGAAGAGGAAGCCTCGCCATCTCTGAGCTTGTTCTTTGTACTTCGTGATTTGTTGATTCTTTCGGTATCATTGTCACTTCTTCTTTTTTCAGCATTCATCATTTTTGTGGTTACCCTGAGGACTTGTCGCGGGCTCCGATTTTGTGGATGAATGATAGCGATTGCATATGAGTTGATAGAATTGAGAAGCTCGTTGTCATGTTTGAGCATTCCTCTTTATTCTAATACTTCTTTATCTTTTTTCTCTTTTTTTTCACTTTACTAGTCTTAGCGTCTTTTCGGGTTTTTACCAAAACTAGCCCTCTTTAACTTTTTCTAGCGCGCCCTTGCGGATTTTCACGCTGAGGGATTACCTATTTTTGCCTGAGATGCTCTTTCGGGATTTCACCTCAGTCGGGTTAGGACCTTTTTGCCATTAAGCAATCGATAAACTAGCTACCTAAGTCCATCGGGACACCTATTTTAAGACCCGCTCTTTTTTGTTTTTTTGGGAATAAATGTGGGTGGTTAACTCTTGTGACCTTGGAGCTGAGGGTTGTATTTTGGGATTGAGTGGCTTTTGGGTTTATCATTCGGCTGATCTTTGTGGTTTGTGGGCCGAGAGTTGGAATTTGGAATTTAGAACTTAGAACTTGAAGTTTGGATTTTGGAACTTGGCTGACCTTTTGCAGTTTAAGGGCCAAGATTTGAAATTTTGGGTTTTAGGCATTTAAGACTTGGCCGACTTTTTGTGATTTTGTGAGCCAATGTTTGGAATTTGGAACTTGAGGTTTTGAAACTTGGTTGACCTTTTGTGGTTTTGTAAGCCAAAGTTTTAAATTTGGAATTGGAAAAAGGGTTTAGAATTTGGAATTTTAGTAACTCGGCTGACCTTTGTGGTTTGAAAGCTAGGAGTTGGAGAATGTTTGCTACGGTGGGACAAGAACAAAGATGTTCGGAGTGGCCGCACCAGGTTTTTTTTTTCTCACTTTTTTTTCACATTACCAACCTCAGTGCCCTTTCGGGTTTTCACATTGAGGGGTTTCCCATTTTTGTTTGAGGTGCCCTTTCGGATTTTTGCCTCAGCTAGGTTTTAGGCCTTTTGCCCTTAGTTACTTCTTAGATAGGAATGGCGAAGACCGTCGGGACACCTTTATTTTAAGCTCTATTTTTGTTAATCCTCGCTAGGAAAGGAGACGTCTAGCAGTAATCGCTGCACGAATTCATTCTCCGGAGCATGATATAACTTTAAATATTTTTCATTTAATGGAGGGAAAGGATTTTCTTTTTTGTAGTCGACGACCATATATGCGCCTCCTTCATAGACCCTCGTGACGATGTAGGGCCCATGCCAATTGGGTTGTAGTTTGCCGCTGGACCTGCCCGCCATGATCTCTCTTTCCTTGATCATAACGAGGTCGCCTCTTTTAAACACCCTTTGTTTTACAAGCTTATCATAAGCTCGTGTCATTCGGGTTTGATATGCCTAAAGATGTTTATAGACTTCCAATCTTTTACCTTTTAGGTTAGACAATTCTTCAAGTCTTCTTTCTATTTCATCTTGTTCCTGGGTTTGTAGGCCGGTATGCACGGTCACCCGGTAGGATGACATTTCATTTTCGATCGGCACCATTGCTTCTGCCCCGTAGACTAGAGAGAAGGGTGAGCACCCGGTGGGAGTCTTGTAGACCGTTCGGTATGCCCAAAGAGCTTCATGTATTTTCTCGCCTCAATCTCTTTTGCAGCTGCAAACTATTTTGGCCAGGAGCTTGCAGAGGGTTTTGTTAAATGCTTCGGTCAATCTATTGGCTTGGGGATAATAGACCGTTGATGTCCTCCAGTTGATGTGAAATTTTGCCGCCAATTGGTAGATGATTTTATTCTTGAACGGAGTGTCTTTATCCGACATGATCAGGTTGGAGGTGCCGAATCTATATATAATATAGTGCTTTACAAACTGTGCAATGGCCTCTCCTGTGACCTCCCGAAGAGAGATGGCTTCGGCCCATCTGGAAAAGTAGTTTGTCGCGACTGAGATAAACTTGTAGCCTTTGAAAGACAGCGGAAAAGGTCCTACGATGTCCATCCCTTATTTTGCAAAGGGCCATGTAGGGGCTGTGGGGTGTAGAGAGTTGGGAGGTCTTCTTGGCACCGAGCCAAAGGCTTGGCATTGATGGCATGTGCGGCTTATTGGTTACAATTTGCATACATGGTGGGCTAATAAAAGCCTTTAAGTTTTATGTTATTTTTCATTTTATCCCTTGCTTGATGGGCGTCATAGAGCACAGAGCCCTGAGTGGACCTCACACATGATCGCTCTGGCTTTTTTTGGCGAGAGACAACGTAGGAGAATAGATTTGTCCTTTTCATAGACGAACCTATACAGTTGATCTCCTATCAACTGATATGATGTTGCTCTATGCAGTAGTTGAATTCTTTGAGCCTGGTCTGGAGGGAGACAACTATTTTTTATTTTGAGACAACTATTTTTTATTTTGATAATCAACTCGCACCAGTCTTGTTCCTCTTCCTCGGTGGCATTGCCTTCTTCAAGTGCATTGACCTCATGAGTTGTGGGGCCGGATTCCTAGTCTAGGACACTTGGCATAAGCTTTCTGTGTCAGACAGTTATGTCTAATTCTCCTTCGGGTGGAAGCTTTATGGTGGAGGCCAACTTAGCCAGGACATTTGCCTAAGAATTTTTACTTCTGGGGACATGACCAATTTTGAATAGGTAGAATTTCTCCTTGAGCCTCATCATAGTGGCATGATAAGGGATCAGTTCCTGCTTCCGGACATTATAATGGCCTATGATTTGCCATATAACGAGTTGCGAGTCTTCATAGACTTTGATGCATTTGATGTCCATTTCCAGAGCTAATTGGAGTCCGACAATTAATGCTTCGTATTCCGTTTCGTTGTTTGTTAGCGGCTTCATGAGGGCACAAGAGTTATGTGAAATTCCTCCTTGAGGAGTCACAAGGACAATGCCTGCCCTTAATGTGAGGCTTGTAGTATCGTCAGCGTTTTTGATCGTTCGGGAAGCACCATTAAAATAGAGCTCCCAGTATGGCATATGAATTTTGAGGGCGTCGTCCTTCTTTTGTGGTGGGGCATCCTCAACTTAGTCTCCTGCTCCTTGTTGGGACAAGAGTTTCTTCCTTGGGGAGCTCGATATTGAGAGGAGAGTCTGTTGGGACTGGGTGTGTCGCCAGAAACTCCGCCATTCCTTATCCTTTGATTGCTTTTTGCAGGACAAAGCCGATGTCAAACAACATGAGGAGTAATGCTCATTTCCCTGGTGTTCCTGACAGTACGGGTTGTTTGAGGAGAAATTTTAGTGGGTCGCACTTTAAGATTAACTCCACTCGGTGGGACAAGAGATAATGTCTCAATTTCTTTATGACGAACATCAGTGCTAAACATACTTTTGCCATTGAGGAGTAACGGTGCTCGGGGCCAACCAACTTCTTGCTGAGGTAGTATAGTGGCCGCTCTTTGCCCTCTTCATTTATTTGTGCCAGCAAGGCTCTCAGAGAAGCGTCCATGGCAGCAATGTAAAGTATGTGCGGCTTTCCTTTGACTGGTGCTCCCAACACCGGGGGAGTAAGGAGGTACTCTTTGATTCGTTCAAAGACATTCTAGCACTCTTGGTGTCATATGAACGACGTCCTCTTTTTCATCAATTTCCTAAAAGGTGCACATCTTTTTGAGAGGTTGGATATAAAACGCCTGATGTAGGCTAGCCTTCTCTGGAGAGACCTCAATTTAGTTATATTTATGGGGGGTGGCAACTCCCGAATTGTCTTGATTTTATAAGGGTCTGTTTCTATTCCCCGATATCTAATGATGAAGCTGAAAAATTTGTTGCTGGAAATGCCAAAAACACATTTCATCGGGTTCATTTTAAGTTAAAATTGTCGGATCCTTTTGAAAACCCGACGCAAGTCAGCCAAATGATTTTCCCGCCTTTGGGTTTTAACAACCAGGTCTTCCACGTAGCACTTGACCAAGTCTTGGAGCATTTCGTCAAAATTTTTGGTTATTGCCCTTTGGTAGGTGGCGTCGGTGTTCTTTAAGACGAAGGGCATCTTTTTATAATTGAAGATCCCTTTGGGGGAATGGAAGGCCGTGTGCTCCTTGTCTTTGATGGCCATACGGATCTGGTTGTAACTTGACGATCCATCCATGAAAGATCAAGCTTCATGTCCGGTGTCCATGTCAACTATGGTTTTAGTGATTGGGATAGGAAGTCATCCTTCGGGCATGCTTTGTTTAAGTCCTCATAGTCAATGCAGACTCGGATTTGGCCATTTTCTTTTTTTTTTGACGGGGACTATATTGGCGAGCCAAATTGGATAGATGCAGGGCTCTATAAAATTCACCTCCAGGAGTTTGTCAACTTCAGCATTTACTTTGAGCTCCAGCTCGTGGTGCATACGCCTTTGAGCTTGTCTAACCGGCTTGGCCGTGGGGAGTATTGCCGACTCGTGCTTTGCTACGAAGGGTTCCAACCCGGACGTTTCTTTGTAAGTCCAGGTAAAGCAATCTTTGTAATCCAACAAGAGCTGTTTTTATGCTTACCTTTCTTCCTCATTGAGAAGGGCGCTGATGAAAATTTGTCGAGATCGTTCACTTCCCCAGGGTTGAGCTCGACTAATTCATCTGAAGTCGTTTGCCCGCCATCTTCAAGTTCCCGTGGGGCTGGTTGTAGATTGATGAAATTGTCACCGTCGTCAGAGCCAGCAACGTGGACGTCATAGTACTTCAAGTTGTTGATGACAGATGACCGAGTTTGGTTATTATGGCTTTCGGGTGCCAACTCTTCTTGGCATTCATTTGTGCAGGCGCTGGCCTTCGTGCCAGAATTTGAGTTGTTGGAGGAGGGTGACAACCCTATGGTATTAACAGTATAGTTGACTTTAAAGTCTACCTTTGGGTCGTAGCCAAGTCCTCGTTTATCTTTCTTGGAGAAGGGGGGCTGCCCCCTGACTTGTGATGGGTACCACAATTGCCAAAAATAATCGCGCCAAGGAAGTTTCCTGTATTTGCGGGATGTTTTGCTTCCGTCACATCTCTTTGATATGTTTAGGCATGTCCTCCATTTCTTGGACAGGTTCAGGGACATTCTTGGGCACCTTGCTCCAGCCGAAGTCATCGTCTGGAGGACCCCGAGACACCAGATCTCCCTTATAGAAGATAATGGGCTTAGCGGCCTTATTGTTTTTCTTATTTCCTTTTTTTTGATAGGTGGCGATAAACGTTTTCAGTTGCTCAACTTTGTGCTCCTCTCTTTGAAATGGCAACTGCATGCATACAAGAGGTAGGGAGATGCTTTTGTCGATGGCTCGACTGATAAGGTTGGCTTCGAAATTGATCTCTTGCCTTTCTGGCCGAGTTGATTTGGTATTGGCGGTGCTGGCTTGTATATTCAGCCGGTGCAACTTGGTGAGATCCTCGTTTACTACGAAGAGCTCCTCCTCGTCTTCTTCTTCTTTTGTGGTGACCTTTTGCTTGCCTTTGTTCTTGACCTTGACAGGAGGCTCGATAGTGGCTTTTCCAAAGTATAATTGAGCGTCCGTCAAATTCCATTCATTTGGACGGAACGGAGCTCGGTCAGCGAAGACCGTGTGTTGCTCTCCACCTTTCGCGTATTTGATGCACTAGTCAAGAGTTGAAGGGATGACCAAATTTTCATGCAACCAGGGTCTCCCGAGCAGGGCCTTCTTGTAGAACGTGACTTTAGTGATGAAATTGTCCATAATCAACTCCACTTCTACTTTGCCCAGTGTGTTTTTTGAATTCTGATTGAACCCTAAGATTTTAACGTCGTTCACCCTTTGCAAATAGGGGACGAGAAATAAAGACTTGAAAGTCTTGAGGGGAATTATATTAACAGACGCCCCAAGTTCTACCAGAATCTGGTTCAATTCGTGACCATTGATCTTCCCCTGCATGTATAGCGGATGATTGTGGCAAGGGGAATATACCAACATGTCTTTATCCATGAAGGTGACAGTCGCTGCAAGTGCCTCATACGCTTGAGCTTGAAGTTCAGCCATGTGAGCCTCGTAAACTTCTGGTTCTTGGAGTATTTTTATGAGGGTCTCCTTCTGTTCTTTACTTCAAGCAATGGCTTTCCATATAGTGACATTAGTTGGAAACCGCTTCATATGTTTTATAATCTTGTGATCGACCCGAGCACGAGCTTGATCCAACAGAGGGATTATCTTTGAAAGAGACTTGGGTTGATGGTTGGGCTTCTTGCCTAGCTCTGCTTTCCCTTGGTCATTTGGTTCCTCTTGGAATAATGGAGCCAGGGAATCTTCCTCCGGGGGAGGCAGTTCAGTATTGTCCTTGTCGGAGGTACTCGCTTGACCTGGATCAACAGGTTTTTCATGTGGGGCCGGGTTTACCAGTTCATCTTCCTTGTCTGATGGGTCGAAGAAGAAGGAATCAACTCGTACTTGAACTTCAGGAATGGGACCTGGCATTTCACCTGGGAAGATGATCACTCTTTGGGGGCGTATCAATTTAGAATTTCCGCCATTGGAGGGGCCTGGGTGCCTTGCTTGTCCACGACCCCGACCTCTGCCGCGACCGTAGTTTCGGAGCTCCACGTTGCGGTGTTGGTATACCATAGTGATCTTGTCCCCGGTCGCAAGGGCAGTAATGTCATCTCCGTTTGGTACTTGTACACTTTCTGGAGGAGGGATTGACACCATATTGCACGAGAAGTTTTTCAACATTTCTTCCAACTTCTTTATGGTGAGTTCTTCGTCTTGTAAAAGATAGAAAGCTCCTTTGGGATGGGAAACTTCTCACCCTCTTGTGCTCGTTGGTACATATGACGGAGCCAACTTTTGAGCTAGGTCTTTCGTTCCAATTCTTCCCATGAAATGTACTTGTCAAGGGGAACAACTTTAGTGGGCGCGGAAGGAACATATTCTTCCAGCTCATCAGTTAAATTTTGCAATTTTTGCAAAGAAGTTAACTCCTTGTGGGCATCCATGGCAGTTGCCTACTCGGCATGTTTCTTCGATCTTCTCTTTAGATTCTTCTTTTTATTCTTCTCCTGTTTTTTAGCTCGCGTTAATTTAGTGGGAGAAGACACATCTATTTTTGCAGGCAGCTATGAGATGCCCCCAGAATTGAAGTCATTGAACTTGACTTTTCTTTTAAGGGGTTTAAGGTGACCATGCTCCTTTGGAGTCACATCGACCCAACCGGCCTCTTCTTCATGCATTTGGAATGTGGCATTAATTGTCTGCTCGATTATTTTGGGCGGCAATTCTTGAAATTCGGCCATATAAAGACCAAAGTCTTAAGATGTTGACGCCGCATCAGACCTCTTGCTTGCCTCTTAAGTTGGTCTGTGACTTAAGTCGGGGAGCTCCGGCTTGGCTTCATCCTTTTGGCTTTGCCTGGAGATTGGCTTGGGATTCTTCTGCTGAGGCTTGCCTTTCTGACTTTGCTCAGAATGCAGTTTGAGATTTTCTTCATGGGTTTTGCCTCTTTGTCTTTGCCCAGCGTTTAGCTTGAGATTTTCCTGCTGGGTCTTGCCTTTTGGGCGTTGCCCAACACTTGCTTTGAGATTCTCCTGTTGAGGTTTGCCGTTTTTGACTTGGGCGGGAGCTTTCTCCTCCTAGATTACTCTTCAGGATTGCCTCTGCCCGCTCCTCCTCTGCTTTATTTGGCCTAGAGCTTTGTTTGAGGAGTGACCCCTTACCCCTTTTTGGAAAGGTAATGGAGTTTAAATGCCTTGTGAAAGTGTTGGGTTCACCTTGATAATCAGGTGAGCTTGCAAGTTCCCTTTGATTCCAATTTTTTGTCGAGGGGGTTTGAGTAGGCAATCCTTCGATAATTTCTTTGACTTAGCTTGTTGACGAGCTAATTTTTCCTTGTTGAAAGAGATCTTCAATCTCTTTTCGGGCCGTTTGGTCCTCCTTGCTTGCACGTGAGGCTGACGGGCCCTTGCCCAGGCTCTCGAATTTACCTTAAGGTGACGTCTTGGAAGATCGTGCACCAAAATTTCTTTCCTACCCAGAAGAATATCGAGTAGTCTCCGGATGTCTTCTTTTGGAAAGTGCAGAGACTTTAAGTCCTGCCATGGTCGCCAATCAGGGCACCATGTTGTGGGTTGACCCGAACTAGAACTGACCTTTTCTGTCTTTGGCTCGGAGGAAGTGCGAGAAGTTGATGCATGCACAACATTTACAGAGAAAGTCAGTGAGTCCCTTCCCCGAGGCGCTGGGGATTCAATTTGAGGCGTTGGCCATTTCTGATCAAAGGAAACCAGATCTTCTTCGCATATCATTTTTGCAGAACGACCTTGCTTAACGTTTGCTCGGCAGCTTCTCTGAGTTTTTTTCCTTATCATGCTACCTCCTTGGACATCGATCTCCTTCTTTTGAATAAGAGTTTTGATGCAGTCTTGGACTTCTTTGCATTCCCTAGTAGGGTGAGATACCCTAGCATGGTATTTGCAATAGCGAGGATGCCTTTTCTTGACCTCCGTGTAAGTTGCCGGCGAGTCATGCACCATGATCCGTCCCTCTTTAAGGAGAAGGTCGAATATCTTCTTAGTGTTCTCCTTCGGAAAGGAGCATTCATGGGAGGGCCTCTAGCCTAGATATCACACAACAGGTTTGGTTTGGTTGGGGCCGACTTCTTCTGTCTTTGGCTCAGGGATTGTGAAGGCTGCCGCCACATGACTCACATTGATTGAGTGGTGGATGACATTAGCCGATCGGCTCGGCCGATCCCAAGCATGGAGCTATGGGGAATCAACGAAACAGCCTTTCATTGTGATGAGATGGTTTTAGATCATCTTCTCCACCTCATTTTTAAAGACGTAACAATTTTCAATGGTATGTCCCAATATGCGGTGATATACGCAATAATTGGGATCATCCGATTTGTTCACTTCTTCCGGCTTTTTGGGATCTGGCAAGGATATCAATTTTTTTTTCATGCAGAGATTGAAGAGTTTCTTGGTATGCTTCTTTTTGAATGAATAAGGATTTTTCATGGGCTCTGACAATCTTACTGTCGATGCCTTCCCTTCGGATTTCTTACCGGAATCTCTCCTTCGCCGGATCCATTTGTAGGGGAGAAGTCCACGGCGTTCGCCTCTTTCCTAGTGGCATTGTGCTCCTTAGATGACTTGCCCTTTGAGGGTGTGAATGTTGGATTATCGGCGAAGAACATTTCGATCTCCACGGCCACTGAATTTAGTTGGTTGAATCATTTAATATTCATACCCAGAAGCTTTTTGCTGACCTCTACTGACAAGCCCCTCCGGTATATTGTTATAGCATCTTCTTGAGAAGGAGGGTTATCGCATCTAATGCTGGAATCCGTCCAGTGTTTAATGAAATCTAATGTAGTTTCCCTTTTTTTTGCCTAAGAGAGTAGAGCTCTGCAAGGGATACTTTCCTCTCGGCCGCTTGAAAACGGTCGATGATTTTTTTCTACAAATCGGCCCAGTCGGTCACATAGTTAGGTTTTAGCCTTGAATACTATTGGAAGGCACTACCTGTGAGAGAGGCCACGAAATAGCGGAGGAGATAGGACTCTCCGAGTGCCAGCTCGCCCATAGCCGTTATGTAGTAGGCCAGATGCTTATGTAGAGACCTCTGTCCATTGAATTTCTACAGCTTTGGTGCCTTCGAGCAATCCGGCAGAAGCTTTTTGAATTGGTGATGGATTTGGTATGGCACACTGTATAAATCAACAGTGGCAATACCCTCGCTGCGCTGGGCGAACTTATCTTTAATAATCTTTTCTATCATACGCTGTTGGGCGATGACATCTTCAGCCGCCGGAGTCCGAGAAGATTGGATATTGGGTAGAGCACGAGGTGGCTCGGTCTCGGCTTCAGCGACCACATTATGGGGCACATCCATTTGTCGGTTGACCACGGTGGGATTATCCAGCCGTTGCTCTCGCCGAGGATTTTGATTGTGCACCGGTATTGCTGGCCTTTGAGCATTTGCATTCATCTGCCGCCTCATCTCGAGCATGAGATTAGTCATTTCTATGTGCCAACGTTGCATGGTTTCAAACTTAGCATTGCCGGACATTGCTTGGAATGCAGCTCTCATAGGCAGCTTGAAGACCGAGTTAATGTATCCACCCATGGGTTGAGTGCCCCCTTCTCCGTGGATGCTTATAACTTCATCAATGTCCATTTCTTCTTGGGGCAAATTCTCATCCTGGTTCTGAGCTCTCTCTTGGGCTTGACCTTGATGTTGGCCCTGGTTGGAAGTTCCCACATGGCAATTAAATTGGGCCTGGAGGTTACTCATGGTGGCATTTCTAGTATTGAGGTATACCGCGCCTATCGTCGGATTTGGGTCATTTGATCTGATGGGTTCATTTGGATTGGCCGGATTGCCATTAGCCTCAATAGGTTCTTTGTCGGAGACATAGTAGGTATACATCTTCATTCTATCCACAGCTTCCGACATTTGAATCACCCTTTACTTCTTTGGTCGTTGCACCTTTGGGCGGGTGGGTGCCCCTAGCCTATCAAAGACTGAAACTCGCACTGTTGGGGCCTCATCATGGGTCATTTCTTCTGCTAGGATTGGTTCCGAGGCTTGAGTGAAGTTAGGTTTACGGTAAACCCCTTTCCTTTTTTGTCCTTGGGGACGTAGGGGTTTGATATCTTGAGATGTCGAACAGTGAATCTTGTGTTGATCTTGAGCTTGATCGGGCTTAGTTGCCTTAGCTCTTTTGATCACACGGGCCTCCTACTTGGTGACCCAAATTTGCTTCATTTTTCAAAGACATTCTTCAACTGCATTGCCCCCATTCTTGGATTTGGACTTCTTTTTAAAGTCCGCTTTGTCTTCCCGCACCCTGTGAAGAAGTGCGAAGCGGTTGGATGTTAAAATAGTCGGGACATGGTTGTCCCGGGGCACGATCGGCTCGCCGTCGTCGAGTCGGATGCGGAGATCACCTACAAGAACCATCTTGCTGGATCTGGAGGTTGCTACTGTGAGCTTTTTGCTTTGGCGGCTTCGGCGCTACCCCCATTTGGTAGGGGCGACATTGAATGAAACAGTGTTAATCGAGAAGACTCAGTTTTGTGAGGGGCGGGTCTTGATGCCTCTAGCTACAACAATCTCGGCCGGTGCAGTCGATACTTCTTGGGCGGTGGGGACGACCCTCAGAAAGAAAGGGGACTCAACGACTGTCGGGAAGTCTCCGAATATTATCACAGTTGCTAGATAACCATATATGGCGTGGTTGGCGACGATGAGGGGACCGTATGTGACTGCCGCCATGGAGAATTTGTTGGAGAAAATTGCTTTCTAGAGTTGAAGCCAAAGTTCTTTCCGGTTCCCTCCCTACTGAAAGGGAACAAAACGGCAATTACAACTTTCTTAACGGCATAAAATCTTTGGCAAAAAGGTGAAAGGCAAGAAAAGTCCCATCGGGCGTGTCAGTCTGTTTTACACGCATGCAAGCGGGCTTTAAATTTCATTGTATCCATTTTGTCGGATGAATATGCATATGTTTAGGTTAATTGATTAGCATGCATATTATAATTTCCGCGCGCGTGATTTATTAGACGATTTAGGGTTCATGTACTGGACTTTTTCCCACCGACCGGGGTCGATGTTAATTTATATCGGAACGAGTCTGAACACCTTTAATTAACCTCCAAAGATTCCCTTATCCCTACGATATCGATTGTGTTGTTGAGGGTTCATCTCGAGAAAGACTCTTATGCCCTAGGGTAGGGACATATTTGCAATTTCCCCTTAAATCAGGGTTAGTTTGTAATTTTCCACAAATTGGAGACTTATATTGAGGGAAATAAACCCCTCTCATGGAATTTCTAAAGCTTTGTATGATTTTTCAGGGTATTTACACAATTTCATAGACTTCAAGGGTATAATTGCAAAATTTGATTTTTTGTAAACTCAGACGTGATTTTTCACCAACTTTAGACATATTTGGAGAAACTCGAACAATTCCCAAGGAACGCTTGAATTTCGTAATTTTTACGTAATTTCTTGAAGACGTCCTTGCAATTTTGCAAAGTGTGAGGGTAAAACTGTAATTTTACGAATGTTGGGATTTTCCTCCATGATTTTGAGAACAATTTCTCAGAATTTTGGCATCCATATGATCAATATAATTTTCCATGACTTTGATCCATTTGGATTCAAGGTACAACTTTATTTTCTCATATGAGGGTATTTTGGTAAAGTACCTTTTTAAGTGAGTCTTTTTTGTACAAAATAAGATTTAAAAAACTTCACAAAAAGCCCAAGAGAAGTCGTCACCTGCTGCTCCTTCGCTCCAAGCATGCTCCAAGCTCGAGTGCTCTTCTTCCTCACCAAAGGAGTCTTCTTCCAAAAGTCTTCTTGATCTTCAAGCGAGCCTCCTTTTTATAGGAGGTGGAGGAACCAACGCAGGGGTGAGTTCTCCTAGTTCACTCTTGTCCTTTGGCCTTTCCTTCCCCTTGTTTTCTTTTTGTGGAGAAAGGATGCAACAAGAAGAGGTGGGGGAGGGCGCTTCATCGGGTTTGCAGGCCTAGGGGGCCTCCCTCCTCGTTCCTTTTTTTTTCCTTTTTGGTATGCTGCACAGCAGAGAGTAGAGGGGAGCCGGTGGCCCCCCCCTTTGAGCTGCGCAGGCCGGTGGTGGGCACCTCCGGGTTTGCAGGACCCAGGGTGGTACCTCTGGGTCTGCAAGGCCCGGACGGGGCACCTCTGGTCTGCAAGACCCGGAGGTGGCAGACCCCGAGGGGGCACCTCTGGTCTGCAAGACTCGGAGGCGCCACCTCGGGTCTGCAACACGGAGGTGTCACCTCAGGGTTTGCAGAACCTGGAGGGGCCTCCCTGGGTCCTTCTCGCGCCCCCCAAGGAAGAGGAAAAAAGGAGGGTGCAGTCCCCCCTGGTCTTCCAGTTGAAAAGGTATAAACCCCCCCCCCCTTGACTGTCCTTTTTCCAGAATTGTTTAAGGTTTTCTACTCTTCTGCAAGGCAGCGGCACATGGCGGCTTCCTTTGATTTTTCTTGGTTTCTTTGGACCCCGTCCTGCTGGCCTTGGTGCCGGAGTGGAGTGATAACTCCATGGCACATTGGAAACGTTTCTTGGACATTGGGGACCGCCGTTGCTCGACTTCTTTTTGCGTGGGTAAATGATTTTAACACTGCCCTCCAGGTGTTTAATGAAATTACTGTGTGCTAAAACACACAAGTTGTGTAAAAGCCCCACCTGACGGGATGCCGAGGGCGTTTAAATTTAATCCACATATGACGGCTATGGTTTTATATCGCTTTACGCCGTCATGTAGTAGATTTAATTTTTCTAATTTTCCTTGTTCTGAAATTAATCAGAAACATATTTGATGAACATCGTGGGGTTCAACAGCTGGTTGGGCTAACTAGGGTTCATGTGCTTTTGGTCTCTCTCTCTCTCTCTCGTACACACACATGCACAGACACACGCATGTGCACGCACACACACACACGCACATGCACGCATGTACACACACACACACATGTACACACGTGGCGCTATATGCGAGCATGGTGGGCGAGCAAGGAGAGCGTGGCAATGCATGCATGGTGGGGTGAGCATAGCGACATGGCTGGGTGAGCTTGGTGACATGGCAGGGCATGCATGGCAGCAATTTCCCCTCTTTCCATCTCTCACCTTCATGTCGGTGGCTGAGGCAATGATGTGGTGATCATCGGCGGTGGGCCTGGAGGGCACTCTTGGCAGCACCTGCCTCAATGTTGGCAACCAACATCACGCCGTCACCCCAACCCTACCACCCCCCCTCCTTATTTCTCTCTATATTTAGGTTTGCAGAACTTGGCAGAATCAGCTAGGTGGGCTTCTCAGGCCTTCTGGTGCTGGAATGGGTTTGCAAAATCAAGCCCGTCAGGCTTGTGCTGGGCCAGTTTGATTTCCGACATGGTTGGCTAACTCGTACCATACCTGGTGGACGGTGGGTTGCCTGCATGGCACGGGTTAGGGCGAAGGTGGCAGACATGACGGTAGAGTGAAAGGGGAGGCCATGGCGGAGGTGGCGGTGGAGGGAGGAGAGGGAGGCCATGGCGGGACATGGTGCATTCTTTTGAGAGAGGTTTCGCGATTGCGGTCGGCGGGAGACGGTGCATTTGCCATGGCGCTCTCAATGCAGAGGCCGGCGGAGGAGGGGAGGCTAGAGGAGAGGGCAGAGGGGGAGGGAGGAGGGCGGGATACTATTCACAGGAGAGTAGTAAAATTGAGTGATTCTCAGATGAATAGTAAAAGTGAGGAATGAATAGTATTCCTCACTTTTACTATTAATTCAAGAATCAAAAAAAGAAAGTCGCACCGTAACGGGCATGGCACCATCTATTCCATATCGTGCCTCCACGGATCCGAGTCAGCCTGGCGGCACGACAAACCATGTTTTCCGGCTGGGCTTGGCTGGGCTTAAGTTGGGCCAGCCCAAACCCGGCCCATTGACACCCTTGCATGAGAGCATGTAGGTCAAAAAGATATGTGGCAGCATGGAATGTAGAATCAGCCGATTCGGATTGGGATTGGCTGATTTGACTCGGAATCACTGGGTGGCGATCCGATTTTGGCCCTTAAGGTTGATCTCTTTCAAAAGAATAAAATATGCATAAAAAATCAAATATATTTTGACCTGGGCCAAATTGGCCTGCAATTGGCCAAATCAACTGTGGATCACCCAATTCATTTATGAATTGGCCAATCTTGCCTCATCAAGGCTCATAAAAGCATATTTTTTTTAATATAGTTTTTTGTATTTGTGTAAATACTTTATTATTCATGAAAATGCCTTTTTCTTTTTTTAATGTGGTTTTTCCCTTCCATCGGATCAGCTAATCTTGCCCATTGAATCCAATCTGGATTGGGATCAGCCAGGGCTGATCCAGGTGGCTGATCTGGGTTTATGTTCCATGACTGTGGCAGATGTTGATAATTAATTCACCAAACCAAGTGAATCTCTGGTGGTAGGTCATTTTCAGCATATTTCTAATTTTGTGAACATGTTAAGGAATGGACGAAGGAGTCACAAGGTTTGCATCTCTTGGAAGTACAATTTATGTCAACAATATTTGTATTTATGTCTTGTCTTTTATTTTAATTGTAGTAGACATATTCTAAAGATACCAAGTGATCAATATAAAGGAGCTCTGCAAACCTGTAAGCTTCTTCCCTCTTTAGCATATTTAGGGAGGAAGAAACCTGTCCTCTAGGTCACCTGGTTGTCCTATCTCTTCTTTTGAAGAAAATTGGTGGTACTTCAAAAAGGCTAGGAAATAGAGGAAGCTGAAGAGAGTCCATGGGGATTGATTGCTAAGGATGGAGAATCTGGGCAGGTAGTCATGGCTGTTAGAATGCAAAGACCTAGAAGCTGAAGAACGGGTTTTGTAGATTTTGGGTCTAGGCTGATTGTGGTGTAAACATATAATTGCATGATGAGAAATTGTAAAGGGTTAGATACGTGGGAGAAGGTGCCATGTGAATAGAAAGTGAAATGGTCCTGCGTGCACAAAAAATATCTGTAATTTGGGACTTTGTGAACTCAAACCCGGTACCTGGAATCCTGGATCCAAATCCGAAACTGAATCCACCTTAACACCTGTAAGTTGTGGTAAGGCAAAAAGCTGTAGTAAAAGGAATCACAATTGCAACTTATAGACATGGGAGTATCTCTCATTGAAATAGCATCCATTACTGCTAAACATGTCCATAGTACAGGTGAGTGAACATAAAGAATGTTACAAATACATGGCCAGAATTACAACTTTAAAGAGACAAGACACTACTGATGAGAACTATATTTGGAGCTTGTAGATTAAGAGTAGCTCGCTGAACATTTAGTGCCAAGAACTTTCCCCTATGGAAACATTTAAATAAACTGTATTAGTCTCACTGTTGGACTCATTAGGGATCATTTACTTCCTGCGTCATCCTTGCATTCAACTCACTAGCCTTTTTTAGTTCTTCTGATTTTCTTCTAGTACTGTACATTCAGTCATAATATGAAAAATGTATGCATGTACAAAATTGATGATGCAGAAAAGACTAATGAATATAACACAAATTCTCAATGATTTTGTTTGTTCCTTTCTTTTTTATCATAGACGTTTTCTTGTACTAATACTACATGTACTTTTATACATGAAAAGCCAAATATGTAAAATTCCTTACAGGTTTCAGAGATGATCCATTCCTTCTCTGGCCTTTTATCTTTCATTCTTATTATTGATTCTAGCCAGTCTATTTCTTACAGTCAGTCATCCATCCAACTAAGTGGCTTGTCCATATGCCGAAGTAACAGGGGTAATCACCCTCTTGTAAGCTTCAAGTTTTTCAAATAGTGGTGAATTGTACCACCAATTTTATTAAGAATAAATAGAGGTAGTACAATTTGAGGTAGAGGAGAGTTTCACTAGTGGGCTTTAAGTAGTTGAGCAGATCACCACTGGTTTGATCCTTCAGCTTCTGCCTAACATATCTAGGGAGTCCTCAGCCACTCTTGTAGCTTGTATGAGAGGCTGGTTGTAGGCTAAACTGGAATACATAATCACTGACTATGCTGTCCTGGTCCCAATTGAATACTCTCTAGTAGTTTCCACCCACTGTTTAAGTGAGCGGGTCCCCATGCTGGACTTGCTGTATTGAAATGAGGGACACTCCATGCCCTGACTAACTGGTGAATTCTTAAAGGAGCAGTGACCCAAGCCCCTTCTCCGGAACAGATCTTTAAAGACCCTTCCACCAATGAAATGATGTTATGATAATAATCTCTGTAATTGGCCAGTCTTGTTCTTAGAGCATGGTGATGGTCCTGGCCAGCTACAGTTTCTTTTGTTCTTAAGCAATATGGTCTTAGTTGCTATAGGATCTTAGCCAAGTCTAAACCTCATTATCCTAATCATGCATTTAACAATGATCATTGTCATTACTATCAGAACGACATGTAAATTCACATTGATTCTTGAGGAGGAAAATACATACTTAAGAAAATCATAAGAAAAATATGTGCTTAGTGGAATCATGATTGCATACTTCCAAATAAAATTTGGCAGCATCTCCCCCTTATATCATCATTAACGCTACCATAAGAAGACAAATTGAGAAATTAATTTAGCAAAGTCTTGCCTACTTATGGTCCTTAATCCTAGACACTAGGGCCAATTAAGAACTAATTAAAAGCTAAAAGTTAGGAAGAGTGGGGGCATATCACCCTACCTGAGAAGGAATCCCTAGAGGCTTACTGAAAATGAGCTTCCACCAGACCACCGCTGAGCCACCCCCCTAACGCAGTCCCTAGCCTCATCCTTTTGTTCCTCACCTTACCCCCTAGATCGATGGTAAGGAGAGGGCAGTGACCCCCCATTTATAGGGGAGGAGAGGAGGTGGTTGGGGTTGTGGGGAAGTTGGAGGTCGGGGGGGCTGTAGGCAGTGGAGAGAAGGAGAGGTGTAGGCCTCCCATCTGGCCCAAAAGCAGGGCCTGTTAACATTCCAGTAGTCGGCCCAATAAAGGCCTGGTTATCCAGCACAACAAGCATCTGTGTTTAGCCAGATAAGTTATTTTTGATCTGATTTCCATTCTGTCATGAGCCCATTAAAGGCCCATTAAACCTGGCCCAAGTAGGTCCCATAATTTTATAGGAAGATTTTCATTTAAGCCCCTTAAAACTTTCTTTCTTTCTTTATAACTGTTTGGTATCACATCAGAATCTTTCAATTTACACCTTGAACACAGTCTTGTTTTCCTTTTACTCGAGGCAAGCAATATCTTGATTGGGGGTTTTAAGTCTTTGCGGTAGCGCTCATTGCTACATCTGAAAGGCGGAAGAAAGTTCATCATTTAGAGATTTGTTAAATAAATCTCTCTGTGATCCAAACATCATCGTAGCATGCATACATGGATAAATTCATGACAGAGTGATCCAGTATCAGGGAGAGAACGGATGGGGGTGTCAGTTCTTTGTTATCATTGCTGAAGAAGAAGCAATATGCAGAATAGGGATCCCTTTAAATGCAGAGATTGAAAGAGCGAGGGAGAGTGTGATGTCAAGAAGGGGAAAGAGAGGGAGAAGGATGCATCAGCCCTCTGTTCTACTGTGCCCTTGATGACATCAGGACATGTTTCTCTCGTAGTGAGGACATCAGCTCTCTGCTCTACCATGCCAAAGAGAAGAAGAAAGAAGAAAATAGACTGGAGGAGGGAGAGAGAGAAAGGGAGAGGTGGCACCTGTCAATGCCAAACTGCGGTTACTGAGTTTGGAAGTTACCACTTAGTAGGTTTCCATACCAAGGCTCAATGCAGTCAAGTCCATAGCGTCTACCAATTTTGCCATATCTTGCCAAAGGAGAGGACCTGTTGTTGCAACTATTACTAATGTGGTTGGGCATGGAGATGTACCTCAAGGAGAAAGAACCGACGATTTGAAAATTTCTAGCCACACGGAGAAGTTTTTAATACACTACCTCTTTCGTGTTATTCTTGATGGAATTTCCATCAAGGTCTGGGATTTTAGAGACCAAGTAACAGTGTGTTTTAAGTAAAGGGTAATTTTAAATATCATTTTCAAATCTCTCACAACTAACTCTATTGGAAAATCCACCAAAGCTACAACTCGCAATAAGAAGACTGAATGGTGCTTTGTTGGGAAATGAAAAGAGGACAGCCAATTAATGAGGTTGCCTATAATTTAAGAGGTAGAGTTTCTTTTAGGACTTTTGTAAATAAACCTAGAGGATCACATATATGGGGAAAGGGGAGGGTAAATCAAATGGATAAGAAGTAAAGCCCTTTCTCATTCTCATCACATTCTCATTTTGTCCAATTTATGTCGATGTTAATGGTCGATAATCTCTCTCTCTCTCTCTCTCTCTCTCTCTCACACACACACACACACACACACACACACACACACACACACAAACCATACCTGCGCCCATCCCCTTCTGCACAGAGGCTGCAACAGTGTTTCTTAATCTCCCACTCCCAGCACTGGCTGGTGGGTGATATGGTGGATCTGCAGATTGGGGTGGTTTTTTCTCTCTATTTCCTCCATTTATCACGAATCTTAACTATACGGTTGAGATAAGGAATCTAATGTGGGGTTGAGGTGGCCAATGTTCTTATGACATGATATCTAACTTGGCAAACGGTATACAGAGGACAACATTTTCTCCTGATTCCCCCTTCCCTCTCTTCCCTTTCCCTTCATGTTTCGAGAGAGAGAGAGAGAGAGAGATGGAGATGTCCTAGCCTGACGAAACCTACCCTTCTCTCCCCTTGTTTCTCACTTTCTCAATTTTAAGTTATGATTTTTCCTATTTCCAACAGTCCTTTCAGCTTTTATACTATGTAGTCCGAGACGTGAGGCGACCGAGGCGACCAAGGGGTCGCCTCATGCCTCAAACGCCTAGGCGATGGCCTAGGCGTTTGAGGCGTTTTATTAAAAATATATATACACAATTCAAAAAATATAAATATATGTCTAAATATCAAAGAAAATACATACATACAATCAAGATTTTCAATAAAATTAACAATAATTAATATTTGAGGCAAAAATACATACATACAAATAAGATAAGATTTGAATAAAGGCGGTTGAAACCAAGATTGGACCAAAAGAAGAAGATTGAGAGTGAGACGTTTGAGGCGAAAGCGAGGCGATTTGGGACTGCCTCACCGCCTCAAACGCCTAGGCGAGCGCCTAGGCGCGCCTCTGACTACATACTTTTATATATATATATATATATATATATATATATATATATATAGAGAGAGAGAGAGAGAGAGAGAGAGAGAGAGAGAGGATGTTCTAGTGTGACCAAACCTGACCTTTCTCCCCTTGTCATCCACCTTCTCAGTTTTAAGTCATGATTTCCCCTATTTTCCAGTGTCCTTTCAGGTTAAGACTAGTCATACATAACATAGATTCAATAAGGGGTCTAAGGATTTGACAAATTTTCTTAATCAGCTGTCTTCCCAATGTCAGCCAATCTTCAGGTGACGACAGGTATTTGGAGAAGATAACAGTGGACGGGCGGATTTCTCTGTTGTCTCATGAGTCCATTTGACAAGTTAAAAACTACTTTCTTCATTTCATTGTTCATGCTCATGAAACCAGAGAGCAATCATGAAAGGTTTTTGAAGACTTTGAGAAAGAATATACACACAGAAAGGAGAAAATGTTGAAACATTGACACAGGCATATGTGCATTTCCCTGTGTTAACTAGTAGCAGGTTGAAATGAACACAGTTTCCTAAGTAGTGCCATTGCCTATCTTGAGTTAAATCTGTAGTTGATGATCACCAGTTTATTTCAGGAGACTCTTAACAACAATATGTCGAGGCAATAGAGTATATGCACCACAATAAGGGCCTCTGGTATTTCATTGCTACTCTTTACGTTTGATACTGGAATCTGTGATCATTCCGTGGTACCATGTCAATTGTTAGCAGATGCCACCTTGTCTGATAGTCTGTTCATGGTCACAACTCTTAAGTTGGCGAGTGTTTGTTACCTCAGACATTCCTCTCCACGGGCATGCATGCCCTGGAACATTTCCAGGGGTTTGAAAGGTTGGAGCTTCTTATTATTACCTTTCATATTGTTTGGCATTCATCATGAGGAAAAAAATTTCCAGTGAATATGCTTCGTGCTTGAAATATCTGATGCATTTTTAGGTGCCTAAGACAAAAGTTCTGCTTATGTAGGAACTGAGAAGTTCAAAGAGGTAGCAAGAGTGGCCACTCACACCATCCTTGCTGCTTGCGGGTTGGATCACTCGAAGCCGAAAGCCCGGCCTTTCCCAAGATCCATATGCGGGCATGGTGACCAAGCTGGCCTTCGCAAAAACCTCATGCCTGAATCTTGCAGGGACTGCTTCTACTCCTTTGTAAAGGATGTTGTGGACTCCGTCGTCTCAGAGAAAACATCTGCACCCAGTTCAAACTGACTTCTGCGAAAGCCCTAGGTTGTATGCTGTAGTCTATTGCATGTATCATTGTTTAACATTTGTAACAGTTTGTTAGCTCTTCTATACTCAATGCGTTTTGCAGGACTTTTTCCAATGTTGCAGAATGCTTCATACAAAAAATGGGGTCGCTCTGTACTTGTTCCATTTTACAGGACCAATCTCCACATCCCAATTGTTATTTAAACTGATGTGAAGCACCGTAATCTCCGGGTTTTTTTTTCTGTTCTTTTGCTTGGACTGATGCAATACATGGAATTCTTCAGTTTTTTTTCCTTTTGGTTTGGCTTTATAAAAATACCGAAATCTAAAAACATGCTCAACGATTTGATGAAGAAAAATTTGACTTAACAAAGAATTTCTCGTTCCCATTGGTTTTGAAACAGGGATTTCAAAATCTGAGGACAGTCGAAAGAAAAGAAAGGTAAAAACAGTGTCACGTAGAACTATTCTTTTCACTTGACATCTCACTTGGTATTGACCATGTAGGCCAAAATTAGGGCTTCACAGACCTTGGCTCATTTTTCATGTACTTAAACTGCAGAAAGGTAGAATTATTTGTTGAAACCAACCACTAAGTGTGAGAACCAGAGAGAGAGGCCGAGAGAGAGAGAGAGAGAGAGAGAGAGAGAGAGAGAGAGAGAGGCCGAGAGAGAGAGAGAGAGAGAGAGAGAGAGAGAGAGAGGTTTGTCATTCTCATCCCAGCTATCAATTTCCATCTTAGTCTTCTGATTAGACGAGACGACTGGAGGGATGTTCTTGAATTTGATAACATGGAACGTAGTTTTCACTTATTCTGCCATATAAATTTAAACTGAATATAGATAAAATTATGACAAATCAAGTTCAAAAGGAGTGGCACTATGCCATTTCTCATTTGTTATTATAGGCAACAACTTATTTTTCATGTGCCTTTTCACTTTCCTCATTTATCCACACGAAGACAACTCAGCTCCCTGCCGAGGCCGTCCATCTCGGCAAGCGACGTCCCACCTTCCCGCACCGCATCCGTGGCCAGCCTCCCCATCTCGGCTGCCCTCGCCCTCACCCGGACCCACTCCAGGTCTCCCCCCTCGTGTCCCACCGAGCCCTTCAGAACCCGGGCAAACTCGTCCGAGTCGGGCACCGAGTCGGCCCCCCCGGAGACCCGGACGGCGACGCCCATCTCCTCCGCCAGCAGCCTCGCGTTCACGAACTGGTCGGCCTCCATCGGCCAGGTCAGCAGCGCCACCCCCGCCGCCATCCGCTCCAGCACAGAGTTCCACCCGCAGTGGGTCACGAACGCCCCCACCGCCGGGTGCCCCAGGATCGCCACCTGCGGCGCCCAACCCTCGATCACCACCCCCCTCCACGCCGTCCTCTCCCTGAACCCCTCCGGCACCACCACCCGGCGCGGCTCCCCCCCGTCGGCGCCCAGTTTCGATGTGTCCTTCACGCACCAAACGAAGCTCACCCCGCTCCGTTCCAACGCCGCCGCGATGGCCGCGCCCTGCTTCTCCGACGGCACGAACTGGCTACCGAAGCAGATGTAGACGACCGAGGCATCCCTCTGGCGGGCGTCCAACCAAGCTATGACGTCGGCCGTGGGCACCGAGCTCTGCCCGCCCCGCTGGGTGGAGGGTGTGGGGGGTAGGAGCGGCCCCACCGCCCAGACCCGGCGGTGGCCGCGCTCCCGCATGAGGTGGTCGAGGTAGGCGCCTTCCAGGCCGCGGAACGTGTTGAGGACGGCCCCCCAGCTGGAGGCGTTGGCGGCCATGGCCTCCTTCATGAACTCCCACTCCGGTGCCCCCTCCCTGTAGCGCAGGTACAGGGAGGGGAGGTGTCTGTAAGGGAAGGAGGGGGCGCCCGGGATCTCCGGCATCGAGACGATGGACGGGGTGTTGCCCTGGTCGCCCCGGCGGACCCAGAGGTGGTCGAAGACGGAGGCGACGAGGGCGCCGGAGGAGTAGAAGACGACGCGAGGGATGCCGAGCTCGGCGGCGAGGCTCTGGGTCCAACCGAGGAAGAAGTCGGAGAGGAGCGCGACCGGCGGAGAGGGGTGGGAGCGAGCCCATCTGAGGACGGGGCCGCGGAGGGAGCCGAGGGCGTGGGACATGGCGGCGGCGCCGGAGCCGCCGGGGAGGAAGTCGCGGAGGTTCTCGGCGCCGGCGGGGATCGAGGGGTAGGGCGGGAAGGGGAGGACCAGGGGTTGGATGAGGCCGGCGGGGGCGCGGGAGAGGAGGGGGTGGAGGAGGGGGAGGTTGCCGGGTGTGACGAGGACGGTGAGGGACAGGCCGCCGCGGAGGGCGAGGTGGTGGGCGAGGTCGAGGAGGGGGATCATGTGGCCCTGCGCCGGGAAGGGGAACACCAGGATGTGTGCCCCCGGCGGCGGCGTCGCGGAGGGGGTGCCGCCATCGTACTTGGAGGCCTCGGACATTTTTTTCTCCCTCTCCGAGCGAGGGAGCGAGCGAGCGAGAGAGAGAGAGAGAGAGAGGAAAGGGGGTGTGGGCAACCCGGGAGAGAGAGCCGACAGTGGCCAGTGTCGGTTGTTGAGGTAAGAGAGTGGAGAAAACGTTGTATACGGAGACGGCAGCCGTGACGTCAGCGTCATGTTCAAAATTGACGTCAGCCATACCATTAAGGGAAGCAAATTGCGACTTGTGGTAGTCGCTTAACATCCTATCGTGACTCAAATCATTCAATCATCTACCTGTACTTAGGAGTGTCAACGGATCGGTTGGATCCGCCGACCCAATCTGAATCTGAAAAAGAAATCGAATTCGGAGCATCTTATTTACATCAAAGCGGGACTGTTGTGTGGATTCGGGGCGCCGTTTTTTGATCCAGATCAGGTTATCGGGGCGCCATAAAACTTCTTTCAGGGTGAGCAAATCTCATCGGCCTCGTTCAGCGCAGCGGCCTCCCTCTAGGGTTCCTCCGGCATCCCCACATCGCTTTCCTTCCGCTCCTCTGTTCAGGGCAGGAGCAGCATCTCAACGACGTCGATCTCCTCAGCCACCTGCGACGTCGACGGCATCTCAACGACGGCGATCCCTTCACCCACCTGCGACGGCGACGTTCTCGCGATCGGCCTTCTCGAAACCCATGTTTAGGGTGACAGGAAAGGGCTTCATGTCTGCACGGGGTTGTCTTGTGGTTTGTTGATCAAGGTAGGTTTTTGGTTTTTCTTGTTGTTTGTTGGATCAAGTCGGTCGTGAGATCTCAGATGGCTTTTCCGTTCTTCATCCATGTGAGACTTTTTTGTTTTTTCCAGTTCTCAGATGGGTATCCACCCCGTGACGTTCAAAGGGGTGAACCAGATGCGATCGTAAGGGTCGTTCGGGTACCTGCCACAGCAGCAGTCGGCCAACACTTCTCCTCGTCACTTCTCACCCGCGCCACAAACCGACGCAAAGAACTCCGACGACAGTACTGATAAGAACCCTCGTCTCCCCCTCTTATGTCCGGCAAAGCTGTTCACGTGTTGCAAGGCAACACTTTTGCCTTGCTTTTGGGGTCATTAAAATATTTCTGGGTTTTAGTTCTGTTCATTGATATGTTTTTGGGGTCATCTAAAAAAGGAAATCTTGATCCAATCATTGTTCGTATGTTGCTATTAGAAGATGGATGTCGGTTCTGGCATTTGTTTTCTGTTCATTGATCTGCTTCATCTGGTATCTATTTTCTTAGAGATGTGGTGTTGATGTTTTAAATGTTCCACTGGGTGTCTTATTACGTATCTTTACCGGTATATAATATGCCTTCTCGTGGATCACTAAAATGTTAAAGTATTTATGGGTTTCAGGCAGTGTTCTCGTCATCATCAATCGTCAGGAAGAAGGCTTGATTTCATATGTTATAACGAGATGATGTGGATGTCTGTTCTGTCTTTTATTTTATGTTCTTGATCCTTTCTTTTCCGATCTGCTTAGAGATCTGGTGTGGATGCATGAGAGTTTAACTAAGCATCTTTAAGTATATTTACCAGTATATAATATATCTTTTCATATATCATTAAAAAAATTTCTGGGTTATCAAGCAGTGTTACCATCACCACCATCGTCAAGAATAAGTCTTGATCCAAACATTGTTCATATGTTATAATAGGTCATGGACATATGTTCTATCTTTTTATTTACCGTCCTTGATCCATTTTTTCTAGTTGGTAAGGGATCTGGTCTGGATGTCTTTAATTGGGCATCTTTAAGTATATTTACTAGTATATAATATACCTTTTCATATATCATTAAAAAAATTTCTGGGTTCTCAAGCAGTGTTACCATCACCACCGTCCTCAAGAATAAGTCTTGATCCAAACATTGTTCATACATCATAATGACGGGTGCCTGTTCCCTATATTTTATTTGTTGTTCTTATCGGATTCATATGGTAAAGAGAGCCTTTCCTTTTTTTTGTTTTTTTGGGGTCTATTTGTTATGAGATCTTGTGTGGATGTCTGATTGTTATGAGATCTTTTTGTTATGAGCCTTTCCTTTGATTAGTTACCTCAGGTTACAGACACAAATTCTGGATCTATCGGATTTCTGAAATCTCCTGCTCTTCCTCTTTTGTGGGTTACCTCTCAGATCTTATGTTTCCCTTAGTTTTATAAACTAGTGGACTTCCACAGCAGTGATTTGGAAGCTTGGCCCTACTGGCTGTCCTTCCAGGCATTTTGAAGAATTGCTGATTATGTTGCTCTAGGTTATTTCAACAACAGAATTTTTTTCAAGTCTGTCACAGACCCCGGACCTGGGAAGGTTGAAGCGGGAGCTGTGGATGGAGATGGCCACTATTCCTGCTACAGCTGATGTATATGATCTACTTCTTCAATGGTCCCATCAGATGGTGACCAAGGCCGAGGTATCGGGGCCAGTTTTGGTGGTCCTTGATGATGTCTGGTCTGAGTTGGACCTTGAAGAGCTGATTTTCAGGGTACCTGGATGTAAAATGCATGTACTAAATCCACATGCTCTTTTGTCTTAATTGAGAAACATCCATCTGCTCTTCAAGTTTGAGCAAAATGTTTTTCTTTTTCCTTTTGGGAGCTGTTATTCATATCCATAATGATTTGCTTCCATTTTTTGTCCTCTTCAAATTGGATATAACTAATCCTTTCAGGCTTGAGGGAGTTCTACTAGAAACCTGAATTCCACAAGCTCTGATGAGCTCTCAAAAGATTCCAGTGCGACCACTTCAGAGGAGGAGAAGGAAATGAGTGAACCTGAATATAACAATCAAGAGGAGAATCCAGTTAGCTACCCTGTTTCTCAATCTGGGTACAGGCAAGTCCCTTGTCCAATCTTTTCTCATGGGAAGCAAGTTCAGTGGCATAAAAGATCGGCCATTGTTTCCAATATTTAAGACCTGTGGTTTATTGGCCTTTAGCATCTAGATCAAACAGAAAATTTACATTTTGGGTGTGACAAAGGGTTTCTGATTTTTTTTTACTTAACAAGGAAAAAATTCTTAGGCTAAAAAACATTCTAAGATTTTTTTTACTTGTACCCTCAAAGTAGTATGTTCTTGTTACTCATGTTATGCCCTTTCTTATAAACATCTGTGTGTTTTTTGTATACATGCTAATCTCAAACTAATAACTCAAAATCCCAAACTAATAACTCAACGAAACTGTGAGCCAGAAGCGGGCAGTTGTTACATGATTTTGTCTAATAATCTCAATCACCTTTAGGCAGTTACTATGTTTAGTCTTTTTATCAAATTTGATGGTTTGCTTCCTTCCAAAAAAACCCACAGCTGAGCATGGACCACGTTTCATGTATTGCAAACAATCAAGTAAAGGCCTGTATAACTTTTCCATTTAAACTCAAATGGACCAAGAGACTCCTCCAATCTTGTAAGGTGAATTAGATATGGAAAGTGAGGTAACAACTGTTTCTGGGAAAGACCCATGAACCAGCAACTTGAATCTTTGGAAGATCCTTTCTGATCCATCCTTAGTTAATATCTTTATGGATACTGCTCCTAACAACAAGTGTTTTGTTGTGATGTGTTCCAATAATTTTGGCATTTGTCTGTTGGCAGCAAAAAATTTATGGTACAGTAGATATGAAGTTAAATTTTCTTACATATGCATATGTTGTTCATCTGTATACATGCAAGCTTAGAAAATTGGCATATAATTGAGATGCACATAGGACTACATTTGTACAACATTGTAAGTAGACTGCATAGCATGGTTTTCTGGCAAATTCTCCAGATTATAACTTCTTTTTATGTGCTTTTATTAATGCATAGTTAGTACTGTGGCTTGAATTTACCCTTCTCGAGTTTGTTACTTTGTATTTTTATGTTGCTGACTATTGACTGATTAGTACCAGATCAATCCTTTTCTTTTTTGTTATTTTGTCGATGGGATCCATTGAACTGGTAAAATGATAAGGACTACAGAAGAGTGATATCCCAAGTTTAGGATATCCCAAGTTTAGGACTATATATATATAGCTGAAAGTCCACTTTGGGGTCAGTAGAAATTTTCCTGCATTCCATTTTTGGTGATGTTTGAAAGAGTGTTTTAATATTGCCTATATAAGACCGTATTAATAGAGGACGCTCTTCATCTTTGTTCACCCCATTGAAAGCTTCCTTCTTTTAGGTCTGGGCTTCAGGTTTCTCTGCTGCATTTTTGAAAAAGCAGAGTGTTGCAACAAAAGGAATGCTGAAGATGAATGACTCAAGTGTGGATACATTGTTTGAGAGTGCTATCGTGGGGCCCAAACCTGCAGTAGGTGAAACAGCTTTGTTGACATGTTTAGAGAAGTTCTTTGAGGTGGTCCTTAATCTTCCCTCTGTGAATAGGTAAGCAAATTCATTTCCAGTGCCTTATCCCTAATTAAAAGTTTCCAGTTCACAATTTGAGTGTCGGATTCCCTCTGATATACCTGCCGTCTGATTATTGTTGGACATCTCTCTATAACTTAAGGAAGCAAAATGCATATTTTTTAAGCAAAAGTTTATGCCATTTCAGAATTTGAGAATTAAGCAGAAGAGTCATGTGATATTTGGATCTATGTCGCCTTTTGGTTTCCTTAAGAACTGCCATGCTAATCCAGAACTGCCATGCCCTGCAGTGATTTGAATTTTTCTGAAAGAAAGAAGTTTAGTCAAGAAAATGGCAAGTGTATATATTTTGGGGATGTTCCAGATGTAGTTAGCACCACAATAACTGCTGCCTTTACTTTAATTGCAGCACGTACCTTTCATCAGAGAGAGAGAGAGAGAGAAGATGAACTTGAATCGGGTATTCTAAAAATTTTCAGAAATGGAATAACAAAACAATGGAGGAGAAACTTTACCGCTGAAGAAGCAACAGATTCTTCATGTGACATTGGCTCTCCAACATGCTTCACAACTCTTTTAAAGTGAACGGACTGGTTGTATACGCTTTCAGCCTATAAAAGTAGAAGAAAAAGTATTCCATGACAATTATGTATATAGAAATGAATTATCTTGTCCCGGTAAATGCATGTGCATATCATATATGATTATGGCCAGATTCTTACATCAACTTAGCTGAAACAAAGTAAAACAGTATAAAAAAATTGATTCAGACTACATGCTAACTGCTAAGTTAATGACTGACCTTTAGATGTAGAACCCATATATGTTTTCTCATTGTGTCATTCTTGTTTAAGAATTAAAGCCTTGGACTGATAATATTTCTCCAAATATGCACACATCAATTAAAGCCTTGGTGTGCTCAGGAAATGACTGTCCTATCAATTAAATCTAGTCATTCTTCACCCTCTCAATTAAATCTAGCATTGCTTCTTTTTATCTACTTTCAAAACCACAACTTCTATGACCAGACAACACTGTAAAAGATATCTGACTCTACCAAATATTTGCTTCATCCTTAGGTGATATCTCCCATTCAATCTATAACTGATTCTAGGCTGTCCATTTTCAAAACCATTGCATAAAAGGTGAGTCCATGGGGCCTAAGCAGCCCATTTCGATCATGCTATTAAAGACTGGCCAACTTAGACCAGAACCAGCAGAACTGGATTGGAACTGGGTAGAATTAGTCTGGTTCCAGTGGGCAGTTGATGGCTAGAACTGGCTGGTTTTTTAGCAAAGCTGACTGTACAACTGGAACCATAATTGGAACCAGTGAGAACTGGACTTGTTCCCAAAACTAATTTTTAGTTCCTTGATTTAGATGCATTGACAGCCTGAAAACCAAGTCTATTCCATGTTAGGCAGCTGCTGAATGCACAAATAATCAAACTAGCATCCCTGGTGATGACCAAGCTAGTTTGCATCTATTGAGATCATGCTATATATTTTCCCTGCAAATTTTTCATGGTGCTCTTGCTCTGCTTTTGGTGCTTCTTAGGAGCTAATATAATTTACTCTGTTATGTAAAAGGGTTCTTCGTGGTCAAATTGCAAGTCTGCAAGCATGGCATAGCCTTCAACATTGCTGACAAATGTATCATGTACGCCTTCTAAGAAAACTTTTGTTCTCAGATTCATCAGCTCTCCTTCAGTCCTCGTACAGATGCCAAAGGGATAATGGATCTAGTTGGATTTCTCTCTGTGGTTGAGGAGATTTTGAAGCAAGGGCAGAGTTCACAGAGTTGGGTATCCGATTGCAACAGTTTGCAACAGTGCTTAATATTGTTTAATATTTAGATTGTCCAGGTTGTATTGTAATAGGTTCTATGGTTGAGGAGATTTTAAACTATCTTCCCTTTTAGTTTGTAACAATGTTTAATATTTAGATCCAAAAATTCGGATCTAAAAATTTGTGCTTATTATTTACCTATAAAGATATCCATTTAGGTATAATATCTTGTTTAGTATTGAGATCCGAAAATTTGGATCCAAATTCAACCCAACATGTATATTCGGATCTTCTTACTCTATCTATTGAAGATGTATATAAATTTGGATTTCGGTTTAGATCCGAATCCGAAAATTTAAATTCGGATTCGGATCAGATCCGAAATAGTATTTTATTTTAGATTTGGATCCTGTTCGGATCTGATCTTATCGGATCCGGATTCGGATCTCAAAGGATCCGACCCGGATCCGATCCATTGACAGGGCTACCTGTACTTGTTGCATAAAATCTTTCTTCATATTATTAATAGATTACTTATTTATAAAAGATGACATTTTTATAGACATTTACTCTAGATAAGTAAAATGTTATTTTTAAACACAAGTTATTTGACAATTGGAATAGTTAAATAAGAATAGAGCAACGGATGTTACGGGGGTAACTCATTCGAACTCAAGGAATAGATTGAATGATTTTGTGCTTTATTGATAGAGAAATGATTTGTACACCGCATGCAGTACACTTTCGCCACGTCAATGTGTAACACCCGTATGAGATTCGTCCAAGTAGGCATGCCATGAATTAGGAGGGCAAATGAATCGACACTTGGAGACAGAATTAATGGCCTTGTTATAAAGGCATTAAATGGTGACATTCCCGCGCATAGCTCACTTTTTGACATACCGAAAATACCCTTTTGTGAGGGATATATTAAGGCCTTCGTTTTATTGCTACCGTGGGCTTCATTTTCTCTCATTTTCGCTGTGGAGATAGGATGGAGGTCTGATCAGGAGAAAAAATAGAACTCTGCTGAGCAACTAAGCTAAAAGGAGAAAAAACGGTACCTGCTGCAGCATTTTCTCCTTCCGTTTACTATGTTTACCTTTTTTCTCTGAAGTAAATGTGTAACTGAAACTGGAGGAAACATATTCAATGTAAAATGTATTATAACGGTATTAATGGCAGACGGTAGGCTGTTATGTTGAAGAATAAATAGATGGAGAGCATTTGTTGTTACACATTACATATCAAGCTCCAGTTAAGATAGCCTATCTCATTAACTGGAGCTATCTCATTATTAGGCATGATATGTTATTCTTGTACATTATAGTTCACAAATATACACCACATTTCATTGATACACTCTTGTCCTTTAGTCCTAAATAATATGCCATTCTTGCATATTATATCTCACTCTTGTATTGTATATTTCATTCTTGTACATTATATTGAATAACCGTGCAAATGATTTCACTGATACGCATCATGATTTATAACTGAGTAATATATTTTATTCGACTACATTTTATTTCATTGCTAGTACATTATATCTCTTAATTGTACAAAATATTTCATTAATATAGTGCACCGATAATTCCTTAATTATGTATTACATTCTTGTACAATATATTTCATTCTTATTACAGTGGATTTTATATATAAACAACATATTTTATTATTGCAGATGCGATGGAGAAGCCTACATCTTTTGTTTACATAAATGAATGTGAAATTTTAAATACACCCACGAAAGATGTTGAGAAGCCTGCACTTTCTGTGTTCCCACCAGAAATAGGAATGTAATTTGATACATGGGAAGATGTCCACACATTTTATAATGCATATGCAAAATCAGTTGGATTTGACATCACTACATTATGCAGTCGGAGCTACAAAGGAATACCTAATTTCAAGCATTTATGTTGTTAGAAATCTAGGATGTCAAGGAGAAATCCTACCAATGAGCACCCTAGGGACTCTCCAAAAGTGGGTTGCCCTGAATCAATAAAAGTAAGACTTCTCATAAAGAAAGGGAAATGGATAATAGAACATGCAGTCATTGAGCATAACCATGACCTAAATCCACTGTCGGTGACATACCTTAGGTCACATAGAAAAATATGTACGCCGAAAAAGGTAGAAATTAAGAACATGCGTACGATAGGAATCCCAACATCTCAGATAGTGTCTGCACTTGCTAGAAGAAAATGTGGAATTCAACAGCTTGACTTTACAGAGAAAGATTGTAGAAATTTCTTAACCCGAGAGCGTCAGACGCAACTAAAAGAAGGAGATGCACAAAGATTGCATAACCATTTTGTGAAACAGCAAATGAGTAGTCTAACATTCTTCTACATGATGGATTTGAATGATGATGGGCAGCTAAGACATATTTTCTGGATGGATGCAAGGTCAAGACTAGCAAGTTCATATTTTGGTGATGTCATATCTTTTGATACTATGTTGAACCCCGTGCACAATAGTGTATTAAGGAATTTTGATGATGAACTATATACCATGTGGTTATTCTCCATGTAAACATTTTGCATATGTAGTTTGTGGATTTGAAATGAATTGCAAACTCCATTTGATTGAACGGCTAGTGTATGACATGGTCAACTGATTTGATGAAATTAACTGACATGTGTTTTGAAATGTTTACAGGAGTTAGTGAGAAAGGAAAGTCTTCGAACAATTTGGATGAAATTCTTCTAACTCTTCCTTAGTTGATTTGGATAGGATTCAAGCTATTGTGATAGCTAACATGTGGTTTGAAGAGACTTAGTCTAAATATTGAGTGATTTATGAGAGATAGGTTTCAACTTCTAGAATTTAAATGATATGGAAGACTAACTTCCAGTATGTAATGTGATAGGTGTAAAGAATGGGAATGAACATATAGACCACATTGGATATCTTCCAATTGGATCTTCACATGCATGTGGACAAACAAAATGGTAAGTTGGTTTGGTTGAATGGTAGGAGGAGGTTTATTGTGAAAAATGGATGGACATCTCTCAAGGTAATTCCCTAACAATCTCTACTTGGTATATCTATGATTTGGGGTACTTAATACCCATTTCTCTCTTACATGTATTCATCCTTGTTGTCTCATGTCTTTTGAATAACCCCATTATGTGCTGTGTTATAATTTACTTATGTCAGGAAAAGTGTCGACCCCATGGGTTGACACTTTGTCCAGGGGTAAGTTGTTTTCAGCTGGCCCTCTTATGTCTTTGAACGTAGGGATAAAAAGTCGACCCAAAAGGTCGACCTTTTTATCACTAGGTTCTGTCTGGGTTCATTTTTCAGAACCCTGGACATAAGTGTCGACCCACAAGGTCGACACTTAATCCGCGACTTTCTGCCGCGGCCTTTTATTATTGCCACAGGTGGAAAGTGTCGACCCCATGGGTCGACACTTTCTACACTGGGTTCTGTTTGGGCTTTGATTCTGTCTTGCCCGAACGCGAGTGTCGACCCATGGGGTCGACACTTTCCGGCGATCGGGAAATTCGCCGGTTCGCGCGGCGGCCGGTGCCCTAGCCCATTCCCCTCTTTGTGTGCCCTATTGTTATTGGTCCTTGGGGGATAAAATCCTCTACGTGGCCGCCCATTCCTCTTGGGTATATATCATATGCGATAGGGTTTCCAAAAAGAAGAGGAGAGCATCTAATGAGATATTCGATTTTTGGGTTTTTGCAGGGAGAGAGGCCGGAGCGGTGTTGAAGCTTCTTCCCAGGTCGTGCTGAGCTCGATTCAAGGTTGATGACTATCGTCTTCCACCTTCCAGAAGCCATCCTGTTGAAGAAGAAGGCTGTACCTTCTCCAAGTTACCTAATGCGCAGAAAGTGATTCAAGGTGAAGAAGAAAGGGTCTGATGTTCATCCTCTTCCATCCTTCAGAAATGAACCTGTTGAAGCATCATCTTCCATCCTCCTTCCAAAGTCTAGTCCGCCTCAGTCATTAAAGAAGCCAAGGCCATCGTCCTCTAGACAGGAGTTCTCTCAACCCGTCCTAGTTCTTACTTGCTGCAGTCTAGTACTTAGTTGATGTTTAGTGAGATTACTTTGAAGATTTGTGCTTATTGATCTTGTAAATGTACATCTGTGTCCATCTCTTAAACTGAAGAAAACTATGTGTGTGTTTGGAGCGGTGTCTCCGAGTGTGGATTGATTATTGGAGTGCGTTCCCCATCTTGGTGTGTTTGTGTGTGGTGCTGAGCACCGTGTTGAGGGTTCACCCTGGTGTCTGTGCTGCTCTGCAGCGTGTTGAGCGTCGAGCTCGTGTGTGTATGGTTTGCTGCCGTCGTGCAGCATGTGGTGTATTGGGGTTCGTCCCCGTGTGCTACCTCGTGTAGCGTTTTAGTGAAGCCTCACCGAGGTGGTGAGGGGTGGACGTAGGGTACCCGTCGTGGTCTCGAACCACCTAAAAAATCCTTGTGCATGTGTGATTGGTTGAGTGTTTGTTCCTTATCTTCTACCCCCATTCACAGGATGGATTATTGATTATCTTGCACATTGATGCTAAATTTGTTATCGTACGCTGCTAGTTCAAATTGCCATCTCTCCGTGTGTGATCTTGTCACTTGCATGTTCGGTGAGGTTTGATTGAGAAGCCATCAAGTCTTTTTAATTGGTCTTAATTTTGAGAGAGAGGGATCTATTCACCTCCCTCTAGATCCGTGCCACTACACTGTGGGACCCAACAATTGGTATCAGAGTCTGACTCTGTTATATTAGATCAAACGATCTTCAGAGGGATCCTAGTGTAGTTTTGAATGATGAATGCTTCTTCAGATATTGCTTCTTTGACTTCCTTACCCTTTTATAATGGTGATGACTTCAACTCATGGCTGGGAAGAATGTGTAGGACCATAAATTCAATTGATCCAAATTTGTGGAAATTAGTTAATGATGGTCCTCATAAGCTGCCTCGGGATGAGACCAAGTGGTCCAACCAAGACAGACTAAAGAGTGATGAAAATGCTACAATTTTGAGATTGCTAAAAAATTCTGTCAATACTAACAGGTTCACGTTCGTCTCCTCTTGCAGAACCGCCAAAGAACTTATGGATAAGTTAATGCTAGCTCAAGAGAAGCAAGGACTGAGGGGATTAATGGCTGATGATATTTATCAGACTTGTGATGAAAGTGCTGAGGAGGTAAGCTCTAAATCCGATGAAGATGAATTGTCGTTTGAAGATTCGGTAGATGCTTATGAAGAATTATCAGAGAAATATAAAAAGGTAAAATGTGAAAACAAAACTTTAAAAAAGAAGTCTAATGAAAATATCCATGATAATTTCTCTTATGTGAAATGCATTGATCTAAGTTCAAAAACTGAAGAACTGGAAAAAGAAAATGAACTCTTGGCATGTAAAGTGACCTTGCTTGAGAAAAGTGAAAGAACTCTAAAGAACAAGTTAGATTCATTGTCAGATGATGAAAAAATGTTTGATAAACTACTTGATTCTGAAATTGATGCCAAGTCCCTTCTGGACAAAAATGAGAAATCTGAGAAAGAAAACAATTTGCTAAAATCCGAACTTGAAAAACTAAAGCAATTGAATATGACAATGTCAGAAAGACTTCTGACTTTTGAAAAGGGCAAGTCAATGATTGGACAAGAAAGTGATGCTGTGAGTCTTCTAAAATAGGAAATAGAATCTCACAAAACCATAAACTCCACTCTGAATGAGAAAGTGATTTCTTGTGAAAATGAAATTCTAACTTGTGAACTTCAAATTGCTTCACTCCAGAACGAAATTGTTGACTTGAACAAGTCATTGGGTAAATTTGTAAGTGGGGAGGAGAACTTGAACAAACTTCTAGGAACTAAGGTTAATTTCCAACGGGAAGGTCTATGATACAATCCTAGCAAAAAGGAAGCCTTTAATATGAAAACCAAGACCTCCTTTGTGCATGCTTCCTGCTCCTCCAGTACATCAAACATTCCTACCCATGTCAAACAAAAGCCAAACATGCATGCAAAGAAATCTAATGTGGAACACCAAGCTCCAAAACAAAACAATGCTTCATGTCACTATTGTGGTGAGCTTGGACATCTAATGCATGACTGTAGTTTGATGAAAGAGGATGATTTGAATGCTTGTAGGATGCATGATAGTAAATTTCAAGTTCATCAGAAAAAGAAGGTTGAATACTTTCATTGTGGGAAAATGGGTCATACTATGAAATTCTGTTGGTTGTTAAATATCGAACCTAAATTTCACACTCAAAATCATAGACCCCCCAGACATGCTCAAAAGCCCAATGCTTATGTCCAATCAAAGAAATTGAATCAACGCGTGTATTGTCATTACTGTGGTCATGTGGGACATCTTATGGATGATTGCTCTTTATTGCACCTTGATGATATGAATGCAAGGAAATTGTGGAGAGCCACAAATCGTGGTGCACCTAACCCCCAGGGACTTAAGATGGCTTGGGTTCCCAAAACATCAAAGTGAAGATTTTGTCTTGCAGGAATGCCTTGTGATGGAAGAAGCTGTCAATAGAATAAAATTCCTCCAAGGCAAGAAATTTGATGAGCTATTGTGGTAATACATTCCAATTTTACTTCCACGTTTGAATAACAATCCTTTGCAATTGTTCATAGAGTTTATTAGATTTCACTCATGTTTTCTTGTGTGAATAACTATAATTTTGTAGTTGTTCACAGAGTTGTCTATTGTTCACTCGTCTCTTTTTGTGGATAAAAGTTGAACTTTACACATAGAGCACACACACTCTTACATCCATACACATCACATCTTTTTGAACACTTGTGCATACAAATAAAAATTAGTCATCTGTCACCTTGATGTACAGACTTGCATATACTTCATATTCATGTGCATGAATGTCATGATTAACCGGTATATAAAATGGTGTCAGTGGAAAGGTAGATTAAGTCCATCTGGAAGCTTTCATCATGCGTGAGTGTGGTCTTCGGACCTACGTACTTCGCCACGTACCGGCAATCAACTTGCTTGAATACATCATTTTGACATGCTTGAATGTATATAATTTACATCCGTCTCTTTTTGAGCTCTTCTACGACCAAACAACCTTGTTAAATAAACTTGCTCAAGAGTTCATCCACCTGATTCAGTGAAGACCGGACAGTGTCAGCATCTATTTGAAGCTATACGAACTGCATCCATGGCACCCAAGAAAAGATCTGTGCTAGAACGAGAGGAAGACCGCATCCAAACTGAGCTAAGACGTAAAGACAAGGAAGCCCAGGTTGAAAGAAGGAAAAGAGCCTCTGAGACGAAGATGTTGGCTGAAAGGAAAGTGTTGCGACCTCGTGTGGTTGATTTCAGGAGCATAGAAAAGAATCTGCCAAGGTTAGTCGAACTCTTAAGGAAGCAGCCAAATTTAATTTCCTTCATGTCAGATCACCGGAGAGTTTATCATTCCCTAGTTCATCAATTCTATGCAAATATGGTTGTCAAAAATGATGAACTGTACACTGAGATAAATGGGCGTTCTGTTCCTTTAACTCCTCAGTTGATAGGAAAAGCTCTAAATTTGCCTTGGGATAGTGGGGTGATTTATGAAGAAGCCATTTATTCTGAAGAACTTGCATATGAACTAATGACGGATAAGGTAGCAACACCAGGGTGTGTACTGAAGCTCAATGCAAATGAATTCCCATCCCTTCAAAGAATTCTGCATCACATGATGACCACTATTCTATTGCCAAGATCAGGGTCTAGAGAACAAGTAACTGACATGCATAAATTTCTATTTGTACAAATCATGAGTGGAGAACTGGTTAACTTCCCAGTGGTGATGATGGAGTACATAACCAGCTGCAGGAAGTCCAAGAACCGAAATTTACCTTATGGAGCTGCTTTAACACCAATTTTTCAGTCCTTGCATATTGACTTGAGTCAGCAGGTCAGTCATCCAATTAAGGATGCCGACATCTATACTATCCCATCCATCTGCACCAACATGGGATATGAATTGATAAATGGTGTTCTTGTTCGCACACTTCCGTCAAAGAAAGGTAAAGCCCCGGCAGCAGGGTCTGGGCAGAATGAAGGTGAAGATCATGAAGAACCCATCAGCAGAACTGCCAGAACTAGAGTGTCACATGCTACATCTTCAGCAGATACATCAATGAACACCAAATTTGATGAATTAGCTGATGAAGTTTGCAATGTCAAAGAATCAGTGGATGCCCTTACACAGGAAGTCAAAGAACTCAAGCCTCATCATGATACTTATCTTCAGAAGTTCGCTGCCATGGCCGACTCCATTGACTCACTCCATACTGCCATTGGCATTCAAAACTCCAAGTTTGACGATCTCTCTAATTTTCTCAGGCGTCCTCGGACACCTCCTGACTCTCCTTGAAGCTTTAGCACCCTCCTTCTAATGGACAAGCTGATTGACTTTACCCCCCCCCCCCCTTACCACTCCTTTTTGTTGATGACAAAGGGGGAGATGAAATGTGCTATATGCTATGTGTGGATGTTATGCTTGATGTTATGGTTGCGTGTCTTATTATGTGGACATTTTGTGGTTTGTGTTTATTTTGTGGACATGGTTGTATTGTTTATTTTGTGGACATGGTTGTCCAGATGTGGACAGTAGTTGTGATTGCTTGATGAACAATGCTGAAGTTATGAGGTTTTTGGATTTTGTGAATGAAATATTTTGTGGACTTGTGTTCATTTGGTGGGATGATCACTTATGCTTAAAGAACATGTCTTGTTGGTGGATGTTATGTTTGATGGATGATTCATCATTCATGCTGCATGATATTTTAATTTGTGGTTAGAATGCATCATATTCTTGATTGTGTTATCAAATGGTCTACATGATGCCATTTGATTGCTTAGCATGGCTTCACGCCTAGAATGCTAAATGTGAGAAGTCGTTCATTGAAACCTTTTTATCTGTCAACACCTTTTTGTCTAATTGCACATAGTATTTGTCATCATCAAAAAGGGGGAGATTGTTGAACCCCGTGCACAATAGTGTATTAAGAAATTTTGATGATGAATTATATACCATGTGATTGTTCTCCATGTAAATATTTTGCATATGTAGTTTGTGGATTTGAAATGAATTGAGCAAACTCCATTTGATTGAATAGCTAGTGTATGACATGGTCAACTGATTTGATGAAATTAACTGACGTGTGTTTTGAAATATTTACAGGAGTTAGTGAGAAAGGAAAGTCTTCGAACAATTTGGATGAAATTCTTCTAACTCTTCCTTAGTTAATTTGGATAGGATTCAAACTATTGTGATAGCTAACATGTGGTTTGAAGAGACTTAGTCTAAATATTGAGTGATTTATGAGAGATAGGTTTCAACTTCTAGAATTTGAATGATATGGAAGACTAACTTCCAGTATGTAATGTGACAGGTGTAAAGAATGGGAATGAACATATAGACCACATTGGATATCTTCCAATTGGATCTTCACATGCATGTGGACCAACAAAATGGTAAGTTGGTTTGGTTGAATGGTAGGAGGAGGTTTATTGTGAAAAATGGATGGACATCTATCAAGGTAATTCCCTAACAATCTCTACTTGGTATATCTATGAATTGGGGTACTTAATACCCATTTCTCTCTTACAGGTATTCATCCTTGTTGTCTCATGTCTTTTGAATAACCCCATTATGTGCTGTGTTATAATTTGCTTATGTCAGGAAAAGTGTCGACCCCATGGGTCGACACTTTGTCCAGGGGTAAGCTGTTTTCAGTTGGCCCTCTTATGTCTTTGAATGTAGGGATAAAAAGTTGACCCAAAAGGTCAACCTTTTTATCACTAGGTTCTGTTTGGATTCATTTTTCAGAACCCTGGACATAAGTGTCGACCCACAAGGTCGACACTTATTCCGGGACTTTCTGCCGCGGCCTTTTATTATTGCCACAGGTGGAAAGTGTCGACCCCATGGGTTGACACTTTCTACGCTGGGTTCTGTTTGGGTTTTGATTCTATCTTGCCCGAAGGTGAGTGTTGACCCATGGGGTCGACACTTTCCGGCGACCGGGAAATTCGCCGGTTCGCGCGGCGGCCGGTGCCCTAGCCCATTCCACTCTTTGTGTGTTCTATTGTGATTGGTCCTTGGGGGATAAAATCCTCCACGTGGCCGCCCATTCCTCTTGGGTATATATCATATGTGATAGGGTTTCCAAAAAGAAGAGGAGAGCATCTAATGAGATATTCGATTTTTGGGTTTTTACAGGGAGAGAGGTCAGAGCGGTGTTGAAGCTTCTTCCCAAGTCGTGCTGAGCTCGATTCAAGGTTGATGACTATCGTCTTCCACCTTCCAAAAGCCATCCTGTTGAAGAAGAAGGCTGTACCTTCTCCAAGTTACCCAATGCGCAGAAAGTGATTCAAGGTGAAGAAGAAAGGGTCTGATGTTCATCCTCTTCCATCCTTCAGAAATGAACCTGTTGAAGCATCATCTTTCATCCTCCTTCCAAAGTCCAGTCCGCCTCAGTCATTAAAGAAGCCAAGGCCATCGTCCTCCAGACAGGAGTTCTCTCAACCCGTCCTAGTTCTTACTTGCTGCAGTCTAGTACTTAGTTGATGTTTAGTGAGATTGCTTTGAAGATTTGTGCTTATTGAGCTTGCAAATGTACATCTGTGTCCATCTCTTAAACTGAAGAAAACTATGTGTGTGTTCGGAGCAGTGTCTCCGAGTGTGGATTGATTATTGGAGTGCGTTCCTCGTCTTGGTGTGTGTGTGTGTGTGTGTGGTGCTGAGCACCGTGTTGAGGGTTCACCCTCGTGTCTGTGCTGCTCTGCAGCGTGTTGAGCGTCGAGCTCGTGTGTGTATGGTTTGCTGCCGTCGTACAGCGTGTGGTGTATTGGGGTTCGTCCCTATGTGCTACCTTGTGTAGCGTTTTAGTGAAGCCTCACCGAGGTGGTGAGGGGTGGACGTAGGGTACCCGTTGTGGTCCCGAACCACCTAAAAAATCCTTGTGCATGTGTGATTGGTTGAGTGTTTGTTCCTTATCTTCTACCCCCATTCACAGGATGGATTATTGATTATCTTGCACATTGATGCTAAATTTGTTATCGTACGCTGCTAAATTAAATTGCCATCTCTCCGTGTGTGATCTTGTCACTTGCATGTTCGGTGAGGTTTGATTGAGAAGCCATCAAGTCTTTTTAATTGGTCTTAATTTTGAGAGAGAGGGGTCTATTCACCCCCCTCTAGATCCGTGCCACTACACTGTGGGACCCAACATACTACTTACTTGACGAACACGTATGAGATGCCATTTGCTCCATTCGTTGGAGTTAATCTTCATGGTCAGTCAACCCTACTTGGTTGTGCATTACTTTCCGATGAGAAGACATAATCATTTGTTTGGGACGTGTGTTCCTAGCTGCAAATTAAACTCCAATGTTACTATCCAGGTCAATGTTTTAGGAGCAAATAATCTCGATCATACATTTTCTTGTGCAAGTATGGACTACGTAACAATCTGCTATGATGATTGCTGTTGCAAGCACACTATCCAGCAATGTTATGTAGCGGCTTTGGTTGGATTATATAGGAGTACAACATATGTAGACTTTGTAAGATGGTATGTAGACTTTCTTTACCTTTGTACAACATATGTAGGCACACTGTCCAGCCTATGTAGACTTTGTTTGCCGTCAATGAACTTAATGCGCCTATATGAGTGTTCCTGCATAAAGATAAAACACATTGTGTATAAGTGAAACATTTTATACATACGTGAAACATTTTCTACATACGTGAAATATTTTATAGTAGAGTGAAATATTTTGCTCTGTAATTACGTTGGGAGCCTCAGTTCTTTGTAAGACGGTATTTTCAATACATTTTGCATAGAGGTTAAACGTATTGCATAGAAGTGAAACATTTTGAAATTAAGTGAAATAGGTTTCAGTGGAGTGAAATATTTTACTCTGTAATGATGCTGGGAGCCTTATTGTTGTGTGCTTTGATGTCTAAGTATGGTTATTGTTGTGTGCTTTGATGCAAAAGCAAATTTGAAATAAAGAGTATCCAAAATAATTTTTTGCCATCGGTTAGAGAGAAGGCACTTGGGAGATGCCATGTGGATGACCTTGGATCACGTGCCCACAGACTTGCTTTCGAGCTTGGTTGTGAAGTACATGTAGCAGACATAAGGTTTCCATCCTTACAAGGCATTTGTCAGCCTTACTGGATATTATTCACCCTTAACGCCTATATATCTCCCTTAGCCATCTATTTTTCACCCTTAGTGGCCTTGAGCCGTCGCCTTTGAGATTTCACTCTCAGAGGTTAAACGTATTGCACAGAGGTAAAACGCATTGCGTATAAGTGAAACATTTTATACATACGTGAATTATTTTGAAGTGGAGTGAAATATTTTACTCTATAATGACGCTGGGAGCCTCACAAGGCATTTTTCAGTCTTACTGGACATTATTCACCCATAACGCCTATATGTCTCCCTTAGCCATCTATTTTTCACCCTTAGTGGCCTTGAGCCGTCGCCTTTGAGATTTCCCTCTTAGAGGTTAAACGTATTGTACAGAGGTAAAACATATTGCGTATAAGTGAAATATTTTGTACATACGTGAAATATTTTGAAGTGGAGTCAAATATTTTGCTCTGTAATGACGCTGGGAGCCTTACAAGGTATTTGTCAGCCTTACTGGACATTATTCACTCTTAACGCCTATATGTCTCCCTTAGCCATCTATTTTTCACCCTTAGTGGCCTTGAGCCACCGCCTTTGAGATTTTCCTCTCAGAGGTTAAATGTATTGCACAGAGGTAAAACGCATTACGTACAAGTGAAACATTTTATACATACGTGAAACATTTTGAAGTGGAGTGAAATATTTTCCTCTGTAATGACGCTGGGAGCCTTACAAGGCATTTGTCAGCCTTACTGGACATTATTCACCCTTAACGCCTATATGTCTCCCTTAGCCATCTATTTTTCACCCTTAGTGGCCTTGAGCCGTCGCCTTTGAGGTTGGCACCCTAGCTGTGTCGACGTGGAAGAAGCATAGCGTCAACGTCAGAATGGTGTTTCTTCTTGTCGGCTCCTTTTTCTCACAAGCCCACCTATTTGTCACCTCTATCTAGCTGTTTGTCACCACTATTCTCTATTTGTCACCCATAGAGGCCTTTTCCCACTCTTATATGCTTCAGCTGGCGGGTGTTCTGGCGTCGACTCCAAAGACTTCTAGAGTCGGCTCCTCTTAATGAAAACTTCTCCTTATCTATTTTTCACCCTTACTTCAGTATTTGTCAGCGCTGTCACACATTTTTCACCCGTAAGAGCTATTTTTTACCCTTAGTCTAGGGTTCTACCAGGTGACTTCAGTTCTTTGTAAGACGGTATTTTCAATACCTTCTTAACAGAGGTTAAACGTATTGCATACAAGTGAAACCTTTTGTACACAAGTGAATAGGTTTCAATGGAGTGAAATAATTTACTCTCTAATGACTCTGGGAGCCTCAGTTCTTTGTAAGACGGTATTTTTAATACCTTCTTAACAGAGGTTAAACGTATTGCATACAAGTGAAACTTTTTGTATATAAGTGAAATAGGTTTCAGTGGAGTGAAACTGATTACACAATTCATTTACAACTAATTAAAATTACAACCATGACTTTCAAGTCCTTTACATCCTTCCAAACCAACAACATAACATTACTGATGCGCCACTGTTGATGCCCCACGACACTGGCCTTCAAGAGATTTGCTGTCGGCTCTTCTCTCATTTGTTGGACATCTTCTACTGTGAAATCCCATTTCACTGGGCCATCTACTGTCTTTGACAGGCACTCTACGTACTTTAAGCAATACACCCCACAGTCAAATGAATTGGGTGGCTGAGAAGGAGATTCCTCATCAAAAATCATTTCCCATGACTTCATGGAGGGGAATGACTTCCTTCATAGCGCCACCTGGACAGATTCAAGAGTTACAACTGGTGGACATGTGAAGGTGAAAGTTATGCAACTTTAAAATTCAAATAATATATATGAGATCTCTTACCCAATTCCTTGCATCGGCATTATATTGTGCATTGCCCTTTATGGGGTTGTACGAAATGAAGGATCACCTATTAAAGTTAATAGCAAACAAGTGCCAATGGCTTTGGGAATGTGATGGGAATCGACGTCAAGCATTAACTTTTATTTTTACATTTGAGTCCTTTTATTTACTTTTATATCCTTGGGAAAGTATATGTACAATTGTAAGGCTTTGTAAGCCAATGTGTCATTCCCTAGGATTGTGTGGGTTTTTGTGCAAATGTGTAGTAGGTCCAGTTAGGGGGCCCCCTCCCCTTCCCCATTGGTCCACCTCATCCATGTGGGGCTGGTCAACCATCCTAGGTGGCCATCTAGAAGGTTTGAATCCTAATTGACCACATGGGAGACAAAGGGGTTAAAATTTCAAAGGTAGGCCACCTACCTTACCTACCTAGTCAAAGGAGTGCTCCATTCATATGTAATTTATTTTTTTTGAGTTTTGACCACATGGGGGATGAAAATGACATATTTCCCATGAAATTATCAGCCCCCCCACCCCTTGCCATTTTCTATATAAGCCTATGTATAGTGTCATTAGAGATTAATGAAGGAAAATTTGTAAAATTGGCTTGAGCCATTGAAGGGTGTGCCCTTGTTCCTCTCTCCCCCTGGTGTTCTTCTCCTCAAACCTCAAGTTCTAGAGTGTATCAATCTTCTATCTCCCCCTCTCAACCTCTGATCTTCATTGGTGCCGCCGCCGCCGCCGTTCGTGCCGCCTACGAGCCGCCACGGGATCGTCTTCGGTTTTCTATCTTGCTGGACAGAGGTGCAGTTCGTGAATTCCTGAAGCCAGCCACGAGCTCAGATTGATTTGAAATTTTGAGGGTTGGTTCCTATCTTCTATCCCATTCTCCACAAAAAAATCCAGGTTCAAAAGCCACCGTTTCATATCTTTACCATTTCGTTCAACTCTCAATCTCAGATCTGTTCTGTCACTGTCTATAGTGACAGTAGCCTTGAGTTCTCCACCTTCTACCACCCTTTTGATTTATGTTAGACCTCCCAATTTAACTGGGTGTTTTGTCCATCGTCCCCTACCACCACAATTTTTCTTAAATTTTTATCATCCTTCTACCTTTTTTTAATAATTCATGTTCTACCGGAGCTACAGTACTTTCAGTCAGATCCCAGATCCGACCTTCGTCCAGTAAAAAAATCACAGAAAATCATAGACACATCCAAACGTGTCCAAACTAATTTTGCTATCTTCCCAACTCCATTTCCAACAACTTCTTTGAAGAACACAACCCCAGATTCGGACTTCTACCTCACGGTGAAAGGCAATCCACAGTCAAGTTCTCTGCAGGTCTAAGTCTTCGGTTACTGTATAATAGGAGATTAAAAATTCCATAAGTCAAGATCCGAGCAAATCCAGGCCAGATCTTTAGGCCTAGGTTGAATAACTTCAAGCTAGATTTCCAACGGCGCCAGTTTCGTGTCGATCCGACATCGGGGCTGATCGCAGCGCCCATTCTCGCCGGAGCGCGCGCCGAAATACAGAACCGGCAGATTTCTGATCGGGTTTTCCGACCGGTGCCGAACGGAGCCGCCGGGCCTCCGGCCGGCGAACCAGCGTGCCGCCATCCCAAGGAGCAACCCTCCGGGCATCCACCACTACAGCGGTGCCACCAGGTCCCACACGGCCCCTCCGGACAGCACGTGGGCCCCACAGTCACGTGTTCGGGTGTTGCCGAATCAACGCGAGAAGCCGCCTTTCAACCCGAATTCGGTCCTCCCGGACCCCATTGTGTAGCCCTTTACCTCCCTGCGTGGAGTGGGCAGCGAGTTGCATTTCTGTAATATCCGTGTATAATTGTTCCGGGAGTACGACTTCGGCCGGGTCCGTCTTCTCCACGCCTAGCGCGTGGAGGTATCGTCTTCGCTCCTACACTTGGCATTTTGCTTGATTTCATATATGCTTGTTTATGCCACTGCTAGAGAGCATGTTTTAGGACCTAGCTTGCTATATATTTTCATATCACTGCTGCTGCGAGAGAGAGCGAAGCCGTCCCGTGACCCGATCCGGGCAAAAGAGAGAGCCGATCACCCTAGCTCATTGCCGGTTTCTCAACCGCGCACATCCGACGCTTCCCTCGTTAAGGGACAATCGCGAGCTTGTTGTGTCCGTGGTCTCATCCCGCATCAGAATGTAGAATACAAAATAGATAATCCAACTCTTTCATGTCCTCTTTTGTAAGGAATTGAGTCACATAACGCTTCAATAAGCTTGCCTTAGAGAAGAAGTTGACGGGCTGAAGCTGAACTAAAGAGGATTGCACCACTGACATGCATGTACATTTCACTGACGCGGATGGGGAGGAAGCATGCATGATTTCTCATATTTAATTCCACACAATAGTCAAGAACCTACATAATATTATCAATAAATCACTGTGAATGTTGAATCTATGAAGGGAAATGGAACGCACACATGTTATAATACACTTACATCAAATTCAATCATCTCCCCAAACAACAGTACATGTAGCTGCAACTTGCTAGCTTATTGAACCCCTCCATTGGTTTCTCACAATTGGAACACTGTTCAGGGATATAAAGATATCAAAAAACTTGGACATCGGTGGGAAAAAAAGAGATATGTGATTGGATTACTTGTTCATTTCAACCAATAATAAATTATTAATTATGCTCTCATGTGAGTTAGAGAGTTTTCCCAACCCAAAATAATCCCTTCGGACTTCAATATATGCCTGCATTATCTATGAGTGAAACATATTGCATTGACAATTTTTATAATTTATACAGAACTGAAATATATTGCACAGAACATCAAAAAACTATAACAGACACTAACATATCGCAGAGGAGTGAAACATATTTACAGCAAAGAACATATTATTTTACAGTGTCAAAGAAAACAGAGTGCACAGAATTGAAGCAATTTGTAGCAGAAATATAACATATTGCACATGACTAAAAGATATGTTCATAAAATAAATTATATTACTTTGAAAATAAACAAAGTGCATAGTACTAACACATAATACATATTACAAAAATAAAGTTATAGATGTGGAACAAATTCTACAGGATTTTAAAATAGTATACATTTTCCTACTTTCAGTAGTAGGACCCCCTGGTGAGACAGCCACCAGATCAAGTGTCGATTTGCCTGTCGAACCTTCTTCATCTTTTGAGACTCAGGCTGATTTCTTTGCCTTCTTATAGAGCCTAACGTATGGGGATTGAACTGAAGTAGAGGGCTATTGTTTATCACGATGCTTTACAGCTTTTGAAATGGAGTTTAGCTTGACAGCCTCCTCACCCAAGGCCACAATGGACTCCCATCCTTTTTCCCTCATGTGCACCCCTCCCTCTGGCTCCTCCACCACCTTTTGTACTTCCCCCCCTCGTCCTCTACCTCAGCCTTAGCCTCCTCCTCCCCCACCTCCTCAGCCTCCTTCCTCTCCCAATTTTGTCTTAAGGTGCTGCACTTCATGGATCAAAGCCTGCATAGCTTATGTTTGTGTATGCATTTGTGTTATGAAGTCAGCAACATCTTTCTCCCTCTTCTCCTCTGAAAGTCGAAGGGCCTCCTTAAGGACCTTGATCTCCTCAACCAAGGATTCCACTTTCATTTTCTCTGAAGATTTTGTAGTTGGGCTAACACAAGCCCGCAGAAGCTGTTCATGCTCCCCCTGTAGGAGCCATTCTTCTGACCTATGCACTTGAAGCTTCTCGAATACCTATTACATCATATTATATATGTATGCATAAGAATTACTATAAAGTTAAATTAAGTATGAACCACAAGTATAGAAAATAGCATCTACCTCAGGTGCAGTCAAGGATGAAAAGGAGTGCCCGGGCTTCCTTTTCAATTGTGAACCTCAGCTCGTCAATCGTGGGAATGCACTCGTGTCCTTGGGCTTCCTCAACTTAATATGCTCCAAACCCCAAACCTACATTTTTAAACATAATTACAATTAATGTATGCAAACTACCACTAAATGTCGTTTAAAAAATAGGTTCAGAAACTTACACAAAGAGCAATAGTACATCCCAGTAATGTTTTGGACCTTCCACTTTTGTCTGACGGACTTTTCTTTTCCATCTCAGAAATTGTACTTAATCTTACTATTAAAACCTCATGCACAGTCACAACCCATGAGTAAGATCGAATAGCACCAATGTCATCAAGACAATGCAGCATCTGCTTTGGACAAGCATAGCTGGTATACGGGCAAATGAAAGTTGACAGCATCAAAACAATCCATAAGCAAACTGTGTCTTCGATGTCTTCTTTCTTGTCGGATTCCTTGAGAAAATTGATTAGCTGGACCACCGTATGTCTCTTAGTGCTCACCTACTTCCCAAACCTCTCTTTCAAATGAGATTTTTGGCTCCGAGAGCCGACGTGCTTGATCCTCCTCCCAATATATGGGAGTCCCAGCATTAGTGAAGCATAATGTGTAGTAAATTGTACTTTGCATCTGCCAAATCGGAAAACACCGTCTTGCATATGACGTGACACTATGTCCTCTAACAAAAATGTGTCAAAGATAATGGGAGGGATAGTCATAAACACACGAAAAGGAGTCTTTTTCAACAGAGTTTTGTGGCAGTCCCTGAAGTTGATTTCTTGAACAGTCTTGGAGTAAAAAGAAATGAAACAACGATGGATGATCGACTTTGTAATCTTCTCCATTTCTTTACAAATCTTCGCTACTTGGCCAACAAGTTTCTTCTTACAGTTCCTGAAACGAAAGAAATAAAATAAGACTTACAATAGTGAAATGTTTTGTATAATTATGAAACATTCTTTATCAAAATGAAATATTTTGTTACAGGTAGGAATTAAGTTGCTGCAGAAGACTTAAATAGTTTGTTGAAGAAATAAAATATTTTGTTATATAGATGAAAATATTTGTTACAATAATGAAACTCTTTGTTGTAGATATGAAATATTTAGTTTTAAACGTGAAACAGTTTGTTATACAAATGTAAGAGTTTATGTACACATGACACATTTTGTTATCAACAACAAACAGTTTGTTATAAAGATGAAATAATTTGTTACAGAAACAAAATATTTTGTGTTACACTTGTAATAATTTGTTATGTAAGTGAAACCATTTGTTACATATATGAAATATTTTGGTACACATGAAACATTAGCGACCACCGACAATGGAGAGCCAGCAGTGTTTTTCAGTAAAGAAGAGATCTCGCAATCACTGAATCCTTTTGAATACGCTCTGGTTGCGAGAACCCCCCGTGGCAGGCCTCCGTTTCCTGAAATCAGAGCGCACCTGTCTGCTCACTGCGGCTTCAAAGAAGACTTTGTCTTAAGCGCTCTTGACCCACGACATCTTCTTCTTCGATTCAAGAACCACGAAGACTATTTGAATCTTCTACTGCGGGAATCTCTATTTGTTCATGGTCGCCTATTCAGGTTTTTTAAGTGGTCAATGGAGTTCTCTCCTTTTGCTGATTCACCGATCCTCCCTGTCTGGATTTCATTCCCAGGGCTTCCTGTTAATCTTTACTTGGAACCAATGCTTCGATCGATAGCTGGGAATATTGGCTGTGTTGAAGATAGACCCCTCCATGCTTAACTTATCGTCTACAACTGCAGCAAAGGTTTGTGTTGAGCTTGACATTTCCAAACACAATCCTTCTCGAATTTGGATTGGTCTTCCTGGGGGAGGAGCATGACAGGATATTTGTTACCCCGAACTTCTTGAATTCTGTTCAATTTGTGGCCGCATTGGTCATAATGTGGATGATTGCAAAGCAAAAAAAGGATTGCATCGGCCTTTTAATTCTGACACTCCAAATATTCAAAGGCGGCAGGCTCACCCAGATAAAGCAAATAATCAGTGGCAGCTAGTTATTCCTAAACGAGTAAAGATCATTGGTAATAGTTTTGATACAGTCGAGAAGATTATAGATCATGGCTTGAAGTCTCACATAATTGTAGAAAACAATATTATTCAGTAGCAGCCAGCTTCTATGGTAAATTGGATGTTTTCATCCCCAACTGAGGATAATACTTTAGAACAAATTATTATTTCAGCTATAAAGGACAAGCAGGAATCTACTTCTAATTTCGATTCAAAAGCTGGTATGAATGTTCCAACTGGCAGTCAAGGTCCATCTATCACTACCTCGGGTGAATTTCAGGAAATGGCCTTGGTGCCCATCTCACCTCTACGGGATCACAGTCATATGTCTCAGACCATGATATTTCCACCTGAGGAGCTCCCTTCATCCCAAAATGTTCAGGTTGATTTACACTCTGAGCAGCCTGGGGCTGTTGTCCACCATTGTCCAGATGAGTCTGGTGCAGTTGAACTTCCTCTCATAGCTTCACAAGACAATGCTCTAGCTATCAGACAAGACATTGCAAAGTCAGCTGCTATTAATAATGCTCGGGTCATGCACAAGGAGCAATCTGGAGTTATCACTAGATCTATGCAAAGGGCAGGCTCCACTGGTAATCTCCCCACCCATTCCAACCAATAATGTCTATTCTTATTTGGAATATCCGTGGTATAGGGAATGACATCTCCCAGGGTCGGGTCAAGTTCTTTATGAAAGCTCATAATGTTATTTGTCTCATTCTTTTGGAACCCAAAATTCATGCTAATAACCTGGACATAATTTGCAAAAAACTGGGGATGGATAAGGGCCTTGCCAATAATGATGATGTTGCCCACATTTGGGTCCTCTGGAAAGAACCACTGGATTTTTCTTTTGTTTACAAGGATGATCAACAAATTACTGTTCTTCAAACATCCTCTTCACTACCACAGCTTCACCTGACTTTCGTTTATGCCAAATGTTCTAGTAGAGAAAGGCAGTCTCTCTGATCTTCTTTAGTTAACTGTCATTCTCAAATGGCTGGCCCTTGGTTAGTGGCTGGAGATTTTAACTGTGTTTTGGATATTGATGAGAAACTGGGAGGTCATCCTCCTAACCTGACCTCTATGAATGACTTTAAGGACTATATTCAGAGCTGTGAGCTACTTGATGCTGGATACTTGGGGTCCAAATATACTCGGCATAATAATCAGTCTGGCAGCAGAGGTATATGGGCTAGACTTGATAGAGTATTGATTAATGCTGATTGGCTTAACATATTACCTATATCTGTGGATCACCTTTCTAGAGAAGCATCGGATCATGCTCCATTATTGATCAAGATGCCTTCTGTTAGAAAATTCAAGAGTAGATTTATTTTTCAGAAGATGTGGACTATGCATGAGAATTTTATCCGGGATGTTCAACTATGTTGGAACACCAGTCCTCTAGCTACCTCCCCGATTACCACTCTATATCTGAAACAAAAATACCTCAGGAACATGCTTGTTGGTTGGAACAAAAATACTTTTGGCAATGTACATATGAATCTTGTTGCTTCTGAAGATCAGGTTCTCAAGGCTGAACACTCTTATGATCTGGACCCATCAACTGCTAATCTTGCTGTCCTGAACAGAGCTAAGACTGTTCTTTCCAACAGTCTGCTTCAACAAGAAGTTTTTTGGAGACAGAAATCCAGAATAAAATGGTTACAGGAGGGTGACAAAAATACAAAATTCTTCCATATGACCACCATGGCAAATAGAAGGAAGAATACTATCTCACAGCTTAATTCTTCTGAAGGTAATCTGACTTCAGATCATGAACAAATGAAGGCCATTGCAGCTAACCATTTTAAATAGGCTTTCACTTCACAAAACCATCACATTGATGTTTCTATTCTCAACTGCATTCCTTCTCTGGTTTCTTTGTCTGATAATGAATCCCTGTGTTCTACTCCATCTGAATCAGAAGTTAAAGATGCTGTGTTCAAGATGTCCCCGGATAGTGCACCTGGGCCTGATGGGTTTTCAGGTGCCTTCTATCAGAGTGCTTGGTCCATCATTGCAAAAGATATTGTGGCAGCTGTTCAGTTTGTTTTCAACACAAAATGCCCACTGCCTAGAAGTATCACCTCGACTCTCATTGCTCTTATTCCAAAAAGGAATAATGCTACTGACATCTCTGATTTCAGACTAGTTAGCTTGTGCAACTTTTTCTTCAAAATTATCTCCACTATACTCAATAACAGACTGGCGGGCATTCTTCCTAAGATCATATCAAGTCAGCAGTCAGCCTTTGTGAAGGGGAGAAATATTGTTGAGAACATTGCTTTGGCCCAAGAAATGGTGCAGGAACTTGGTAGAAAAACTAGAGGGAATAATGTCATTTTCAAACTTGATATGGCCAAGGCCTATGATAGAATTGAATGGGATTTCCTCTATGCAGTGTTGAATAGATTTGGATTCAGTTTGGAATTTATCTCTCTCATTGAAATCTTAATCAACAATTGCTGGTTTTCAAGCTTATTGAATGGGGATACTACTGGATTCTTTAAATCTTCTAGGGGAATCCGTCAAGGGGACCCCATTGCTCCTTCCTTGTTTATTATTGCAGAGGAAGCTCTCAGCAGATTCTTGCATGATGCATATACTTCTAGTAAAGTTGAATGGTTCATAGGCCCAAGGGGCTGTCCCACTATTTCCCACCTACTTTTTGCTGATGATACTCTTATTTTTAGCAAAGCCACTTTAGCCTCAATTAGGAATTTATGTCAACTTCTAAATATTTATGAGCAGGCTTCAGGACAGCTGACCAGCATTGGCAAGAGTGGATTTTTCATCCACCCTAATGTAAAAGATTCTGTTTCCAATAAAATTTAGGAAATCACTGGTTTCTCTAGGCACTCATTTCCCCATAAATACTTGGGATTCCCTCTGATTCTTGGCAGGAGGAAAAAACTCCATTTTGCTGGCATTCTTTCCTCTATTCAGAAGCGTATTCATGGTTGGTTGGCCAAGTATTTATCTCAGGGAGCCAAGCTGTGTTTAATTAAGCATGTTCTGACTACTATCCCAATCTATTTTCTGGCTTCCTCACCTCTCCATAAGGGCACTCATCAGTCTTTGGAGAAAAGTTTTGCTACTTTCTTTTGGGGTTCATCAAACCATGGAAACAAGAGGCATTGGAAATCTTGGTCTTCAATCTGCAAACCAATCTCCCAAGGTGGTCTAGGTATCATGTCTCTTCGGCATATGGAGATTGCAATGAGAGTCAAAATGCTCTGGAGAGCCATGCATTCTGATTCTCTATGGGCTGTTTACTTTAGAGCAAAATACATTCGTGGATATCACCTCTCTACTGTCCAATTCAGAAACATGACAGGTTTTGCCAGGAAAAGTTGGTTACAAGCTAAAGAGTTAATTGTCAAGCACAAATTAATTATTTTGGGGGATGGTACCACCACCAGTTTTTGGAATGACATTTGGATTGGCAACCAACCCATATCCTCATATGTCCCTGCTGATTCTATTCAAAATTCTAATATGTCAGTTAAGGATTACTACTCTCAGCCTAATACTGCTATTTGTACAATGCTTGACAGCTTCCTTCCATCCGACATCAGGTCTGCTATTCAGAATGTCAGCCTTTCTCAGGACAAGGACAAAGAAATTTGGAGTTTATCTTCCTCTGGTGACTGCACAGTGTCCTCGGTCTGCAAGAATGCTCTTTCTATTCCCTATCAGTATTGCACTAAATGGAATAACATATGGTTTAAGTGGCTGCCACCCAAAATCTCCATTCATCTATGGAAGCTTATGCATCAATGTATCCCCACTGATGATAGAATTAAGGCTGTTGGCATCCCCATCTACTCCAAATGTCACTACTGTAACAGTCCAGCTGAAGAAGATTCCAACCACTTATTCACCTCCAATGAAGTTGCTTCCTACATTTGGTCTTCTCTCCAAGCCAAGGGGATTCCCATTCATGGTAACACTACCAAGAGACTCATCTCCAACACTATTCAGAAGCTCAGCCGCAGTTCCAAATTTGATTGTTTCACTCTTTCCTTGCTTGGATATGGTTTGTGGGAGTTATGGAACACTAGAAATGCTGCCAAATATGATGGGAAAAAGGTGTCTAAACAAGGTATTCTATACAAAACCATTTCTCAAGCCATGGAAGTCACCTCCTTTTCTGATCTTAAGGAAAACTCACACAGTAATCGACAAATATTAGAAAATTTTGGCTTCTAGATTGCTGACAGAGGCCGTCCACTTATTAAAATCATCAAATGGGTTTGTCCCCCATGGCCTTTCAATAAATTAAACACAGATGGAGCTTGCAAATCCACAGGCAATTCAGGTGGTGGTGGGGTTATTTGGGACCCTAATGGCAATGTTCTATTAGCCTTTTTGCACTTCTATGGCAATTCCAATAGTCTCATTGCAGAAGCTAGAGCTCTTAGTGATGGTCTTTAATACCTTCATACTATATCTGATCGACCTGAATACATTGAATGTGATTCCAAGGTACTAATTCAAAGCATCAACCAGGAAATCCCCTGTCCTTGGATTATTCTCACTTATGTTAGGGACATCTGGTGCACCATCTCCACAGATGATACATTATCACACATTTACAGAGAAGCAAATACTGTTGCTGATACTTTGGCATCGTTAGCCTGTAGCACTAAGTGCTATTCTTTTTTTGTTCACCAAGAGCTACCTAATATTGTCAAAGGTGCTGCTCGATTGGATAAGCTAGGAATGCCTAGCCTTCGCATGATGATACTATTTTATTCATTTTGCTATCAATAAAATTTACCTCCTAGGTTTGGGTGGTGGAGTGGCTTTCTCCTTTCCTCTGGAAAGGGGTGCATTCTCCTACTCAACTCTAGGCAGGGTTTTCGCAAACAAAAAAATGAAACATTTTGTTACAGAAATAAAATATGTATTCATAATAATATTTTGTGTCCCACTGTAATATTTTATTTGGGACATAAAACGTATTATAGCTTGATGTACAGTCCGACTGAAATAGGCTGCATGTAAATGAAATATTTTATAGTGGAATGTTATATATTACATAAGAATGAAATATTGTCTTACCTCCCTTCTGTTGCTCTTGAGCCCTTCCTCTCTGTGCCTCTTTTAGCGCCATTATTAAGGACAAGGTTTCCTCTTGCCCTTCTTCAGCAGCCCTCGCCAAGGATGGGGTTTTCTCTCCCTGTGGATCTGACGTCCTCTCTTCTCCTTTTTCTACTTTCTTTTGCCCTTGGACACTGCCTCGTACCATCGACCTCTTCCCCTTGCCGGTCTTAGGTGCCATAGCGCTAGGTATTATGGTCGTATGAAACCCTCGCCGTCGTCCTCTCCTCGTGATCATCTTTCTTCCTCTCTGATGATGATCAAAACCCTCGTCAAGCTCCTCGGTCTTCGACGATGATGGGCTGACGCAGACGATGGGCTGACGACGATGATGGGCTTCTCCTTCTTCCCCTTCTTCTGCTCCACTAATGACAACCGGAGAGCTCTCCGTTTTAGTTTTAATCTCACTCCCGTCGAAGGAGAAGAAGGGGGCGGCAGCCTGCACTAGTAATAGTGAGGCACAAGTAACAGTGAGGGAACGTCCTTTCACGGTGCCAAAATGCACAATGGAGGGAAAGAAGAATGTTCAAAGGGAATTTTGGTAGGTGAAAATTGAGGCCCTACAAATGACTTGACTTCATTTAATGCTTTTATGTCACACCTCATTTCTCTACGAATCTCATCGTGTCACATTGGTCTAGACCAATCCAAACTGGTGTTGCACATTGACGTGGCGAAAGTGCATCGCATGCGGTGTACAAAGCATTTCTCTTATTGATAACAACAATGTTGCAGGTTCAATTTCTCCCAACGATTAGGCACTATTTGGTTGGGTTCATGGCCCATATAACATTTACGAAAATCTCTATACTGTGCATTGGTTAAATATTAGAGATTTTTGCAAGGGTGAAAACATCTCATTTGCAGGGTTGCAGGTCATTGCACTTTCACAAATGGGCATGGGCGAATTATTAAAATCCCTCTACCGTACATTGGTTAAATATTAGAGATTTTTGTAGGGGTGAAAATATCTCATTTGCAGGGTTGCAAGTCATTGCACTTTCGCAAATGGGCATGGGCGATCGTTCACCCATGCCATTTATGAAAACTCACATGGTAGATGCATAAATGTTGTTTGACTGGTTTTTGCAGGTTTAAACTTGAGTTTAACCATTTTTTTGAATCACAAGCGGGTTTAACCATTCATGAGTGGTCGTTGAAGGTGAGATTTGACATATGACCATACGGCAAGCTTGACAATCTGCCCATAAGCTAGTTCAACGGGCTTCTCTTAATTTTTCTCTCCCCACTTACATGTGTCTATCTCTCTCTACATTTGTAAATTTATCTGGGCACAAAAATTAAAGAGTTTATGGTCCATTTGGTTGGACTTATGCAAATGTCAAGGAATCCATGTACATAAGTCCAACCAAATGGTGCCTAAGTATATGTGCTTTTGCCATAGCCTCCACACATGGGTGGTCCCATAGCTTGGGTAACACCACTCGAGGGTTTTATCAAACCCACATCTTGCCCCAACTAATAGACTTTATGCTGAGCAAGCAATAGGGCTCGTAAGTCTAAAGTGGCCATGTAGTGACCCAGTCGTGAGCTGTGTAGGAGTAAAGGGCTATCTGTAGGAAAGAGCTAATCGGATAAGGAGTATCACAATGGAGTCACTGCAGAGTGGAGTTACCACTGTGTATGAGAGTTGGGACATGAATGAACTAGATTAGTCTCATATTAGAAAGTGAAAAATATTATTGAGCTATATATGTAAGATTTAGAACCATAACTTATGAGACACCTTTTGGGAACAAAATCATGTCGGCTCAACTCAAAGCGGATAATACCTCATAAAGTTTGGATCGGGCTGTGACATTGCGGTATCAAAGCATGGCCCACACAGTACATCATGAGTTAGTTCGAGGATGAATTAGATCGAAGCTGGTGGGCTTGTAGTGACCTAATCGTGAGCCGTGCAAGAGAAGAGGGTTGCCTGTAGGAAAGGGCTACCTGGACAAAGAATACCAAAATGGAGTTACCAGGGAGTGGAGCTAGCACTGTGTATGGGGTGTTGTGTGCTGTGATACCACTTGTTGGGTAGTGGCTGACTGATCTAGAGGGGGGGTGAATAGATCTGCACCTTTTTTCGCAATTCAACCCTCTATAAAGCTAGACAGTAAGAATCGCAGCGGAATAAAAACTAGTTTAATGAAGAACACAATGAGTTGCTTAGCAAGATAAATAAGTAATGTGAATATTAAACCTAAGCATGCATCTAGCACAAGCAATCACACAAATAAACCATGAACACAATGGATTTTAAGGTGGTTCGAACTGAATCCTCAGCCCTACGTCCACCCCTCACCAAACCCGGTGAGGCTCCACTAGCGCAGCGCACCAAACCGCAAATCGGAAACCACCGATTGCCTTCCTACTAACCAACGGTAGGGACGTCAACACCGCAGATCGGAAACACCTCCGATTGCCTTCCTACTAACCACCTGGTAGGGACGTTAACCACAAATTGGAACACTCTCCAATTGCCTTCCTACTAACCACCGGTAGGGACGAATCATAACTTCAATGTTTAACAATATTGAAAGTAAAACAAATGTGAAGGAACTAAAACAAGAGATTGAGTAAGAAGGAATTGGCCCTTGAATGGAAATGATTTGTTGATCAGCAACAGGGATCTCTTCTTCTTGCAAATCAATCTTCTTGATTCACCCTTGAATGGATGAATGTTCTTCACGGAGTACTGTTCATGTGAACAGTAACTGTTCTTCCAATCCTCCTCTTTTGATCTTCTTTTTGATCTCTTTGAATGGATGAAGAAGTGAATAGATGCTACCTTGATCCTTGCTTCCTTCTTCACAGATCTTGAAAGATGATTGCTTTGATATGAACTTTGAATACCTTGGATTGGATGAAGATGTTCTTTACGGAGTACTGTTCACGTGAACAGTAACTCTTTCTTCAATCTCCTCTTTGTATCTTCTTGAAGTGGATGAAGAGAGTAATTGATTCTACCTTGAATCTTGTTTCTTCAATAGCTTGTAGGAGATTGATTGCTTCAAAAATCACCTTGGATGAACTTGAAAGGATGAAGAAAATCACTTTGAGAAATGAGCTTCTTGGATCGCCTTGAAAGCTTTGCTTCTTCTCCTTCTTGGAAGTTGATTGAAGAGTAGAAGGTGATTGCTTCAGGATTGCTTCAGATCTTTACTTGAAACTCTTGAGTGGATGAAGAACTCATTCACGAACTACTGTTCATATGAACAGTACTTCGTCTCCTCTCTCTTGAAAACCCCTCTTGCAGCCACCCTTAATCCCAAATGAAGCATTAGGGTTTCCAACCCTCTTGTATTGGTTTTATAGACCTTGAATGGTCCTTGGAGAAGCCCTAGACCAGATCCACAATTTGTGGGTGATTGGGAGACTTTGGGGTTCTTTGGGATTAAAGAAATCATGAGAATTAGGCAGCCCACGAGGTGGAATTCGAAGTCAAACATGGTTGGCTCGGGACTGGCGGTCGACCTGCAGCTCCTAGCGGTCGACCGCTACTGTAAAACTTGCATTCGGGTGATCCCTGGGAATTTCGGTCGATCGCCACTGGCTGGCGGTCGACCGCTAGCACCTGTCCTGTAGAGTTTCAGTCCCTGGAATTTTAGGTCGACCGCTAGCTGCTGTAGGTCGACTGCTAGCTGGGAATTTTCCAGATTTCAACCGTTTCACCTCCGTAAACCCATTCAACTTCGTGGCATTGGTTTCTTTGAATTTAGAACATGTTGAACCATGGATTTGAACCTTGATCATCTTGGATGAATGCTCGGTCCTTTGTAGAAGCTTTGCTTCATTGCTTGGGCCTTTTCTTTCTTGCTTGGCCTTGCTTGGACGTGTTCATTTCACTTTCATTTCGCCACCTCCATTCCATTCTTTGGTTGCATTCTGTTGAGCTTTCACAGTAGATATTTCCACTCTAATCAAAGTGTACTTGGCATCATGCACTTGGCATCATGAGTGACTTTTGATCGTCCTCCTGGGATGGCTTGCTCCTTTGGATTGATCTTGATTTCTGTGCGGCCAATTGGTTAAGCGTTGCAAGCCATTCTTGATATGTTGAATTGGCAATATAATGACCTGAATTGTATGCAAATGGATTTTATCAAATGCATAGCAAAAGCATAATGAATAGCAAAATGACTGTCATGTTGAAAACACTAGAAATGAGTCATAGTTGAGTCATAGTTGGAATCACATCAAAACAATAGAACCAATCATTAGTTGAGTCATAGTTGGACATCATCAAAACAATAGAAACACTCACGTTCCACACATGCCCAACTTTAGCATAACATTCTCCCCAACATTCTCCCCCTTTTTGATGATGGCAACTATGAGTCATAAAAAGATTCAAGAACATTCAAGAACACTATGGCTCATTAAAAACATTCATATGGCTCAACCAAATCGACTCCACACCAAGAATATCAAAATCTTTGAAATGGCTCAACCAAATCGACTCCACACAAAGAATACCAAAATCTTTGAAATGGCTCATCAAATCTTCTCCCCCTTTGCCATCAGCAAGAAGGGATCAGCAAGAAGGAATCAAATCCTTTCCCCTTTTACATTTGTGAGACCAATGAATGAGATGAAGTATGCCAACATGGTCCAACAGAAGAGATAGATAAGACAGCCAGAAAGCAAGTTTGATTTCAGATTTTTTAATTTTTAGAGGTTTTCAAGATTTTAGTTTTTTATGGTTTTCAGGATTTTCTATGCAATGCATGGGAATGCAAGATGCAAGCCATATGTGCAATGCAAGGATGATCAAAGCATGAGAATGCAAATATGTATGCATGAGCACAAAGTGATTTCACCCAATATGTATGCATGAGTGAACACAGATATGCATAGATGAGGTAGAGCATGTGAATGCAAAGAGTTCAATGTATGATATGCTCTCAAATGAATTAACCCATGCTATGCAATGACAATGAATGAACACATGCTATGCAACCCCTTACTCACAAGATGATATGTACATCTCGTTCTTCTTCCCCTATATATGATGCTCACTAAACCACAATGCAAACAGTATCACAATGCAAACACTTACAAGAATATATGCAAACATTCTTCCCCTGTATGATGAATGACTCACCAAGTCACCAAGCCTTCTCCCTTTATAGAAAGAATGCAAACTTTCTCCTCCTATCTAAATGAATGAACAAATTATGTAGGAAGCTGAGGGAAAGAGGAGTATAGAGCAAACCATTATAAGCAACTAGAAACATGCCGTGATGAATATGTATGGTTAAAAGCTAATGAATTCTGAATTAACAAGAGAATTTGAAAAACATCTATATCCATGGTTTAATAGAAGTGAACCAAAAGTGCATGCTCTAGCAATGGTAATCCTCCATTGTCTTACACAGCCATATTCATAATCATCATCGGGAAAAGCACAACTTGTATTGAGGTTAAACAACCATGACAATTATAAGGAATGCTTTGATTCAACATATTTTCCATAATCTTCTGCAATGAAAGTCATATCATTAGACTCATATTTTACGAGCAATCGAGTCTAAGTCATACCTCTTAGCCGTAAGAATACACGTTGTTTAGACGCCCGTATTCCTAGGTATTCGGTAAAACTGACTGTTATGCTTCATAGTGAACAGAGATAGCTGAAATCACCTCATGACATATCTGATCTCATATCTTTGATGAGGAGATATATTTCTCAGCAATTTAGCCATTGCTCTACCTTGAGTCCAAGCTATTGATAACAAAGATAACAAGGGTACTTCATGACATATCTAGCCTCATTTCCTTGATGAGAAGACATATTTCTCAGTGACCTAATGTCATTACTTTGCCAAATTTTTCCTTTATGAATTCCAATATGTCAAGTTGTTTAAAAACAATACGAGACTGTAGCAACTCAACCAACTTGACTATGACATTTGAATTTTCAGATTTCAGAAAGATCATTCAAATCACAACATGCAACCTCTAGTTAAAGTCTATTAAAGACTACGTGACATAGATGATTTCAAAAACATATTTATCAGAATTTTAAAGAAATCATTAAATCTGAACCATTGTTATTTGATGGACAATCATCAGTGCATATAATAGAAAGCTCTTACACCATTATCAGACAATTACCCAAGAATGTTCAGATTACAAGACTCCCCCTTAGGATGTGCATGGAATAGCTAGATCACTCATGAGATGGGCAAAAAGAAATATGCATGAATGCTATGACCCGACTCATGGTATGTAGCATGTGCATGAATGCGTTAAGGAGACAACTCCCCCTAACGATATGGCCTATATGCAAGAATGACACATGGTACATTGCGGAGGAGAATTTTCACGCATGGTGAGTGCATCTAGACAAGCACGGACTATGCAATATGATGCACCTAGACCTATCCGGTACTCGGCTGAGTTACAGAATCCAAGGATCCCCTCACGCAAGTGAATCACCTCTCCGATAGGCGTAACCTAACGGTCGGGCGACACCTTTTTATATACCGGGTGCAATGCAAGTTTAAATCATTCTCAAACAAGCAATTTAGTTTTATTATGTAACCACATGCAATGCTACACCATATGCAAACGACATTTTTACAGATGAACAATGCATGGAAACCAATTTGCAAAAACACACAATCAAATTGAAGAAGATCATTATTTCAATTTCCATTAGCATGAGGTTTAGCAATCTGATTTAGTGTATCAATAAAATGCAGTTGGTTGGTATGAATGAGAGAGAGTGTTGCATGAATGATAAACAGGAATGAATGAAGGAACACTCCTCCTGAGGTTATGCATTCTATGCAAGGATGTCAACAATGTGTAGAATGATGCAAACAGAGTTTTGATGTTGACTCCCCCTAGATCTATGCAAGGGTTTGCTATGAAATGTGCAGCCTATGAACTATATGAATACACAATGCAATGCAGATGCTGCATAGATGATTGCACACATTTTTTTTTTGTTTTGTTTTTCTAAACATGATTTGTATTAAAGTATATAAGATCACAAGATGATGCAAACACAAATCATTCACAAGTTATTTTGAACTGAATGCAACATGATGATGCCCATTGCTAGACTCCCCTTTGAACAATGCTAATCGTGAATTAATGAGTTAAAAATTACAACCATGGTATACACCATCAAAACCAAAATCTAGGAATTTCACATGGTTGGTAGCACAAATTAAACAACTCATCATCATATCAACAACATCAGCAAAATAAGTATTTCATGAACTAGGCAGCTGTGGTCCAGCATGATATGAGCAAGAAATCTAGCTCAAAAGTTCATCTCACACCATGGGGGTAAAGCATTTCAAAGAGCAATTCAGTTTGCAGAATTTAATGACATTTGGCAGACTTATGATGCACTATCTACATGTTAGGACTAAACATGCAAGATGATTGAAATTAAAAAGTTTATGTACATACATGTGCCTTGAGCTTTTATTTACCTAACCATTCATTTGTTCAGCTCCAAGGCATCCTGCACCCAAAATTCTTATTTGAAATTTTTAGGTACCCAAGCTTGCTTGGGTCCTTGTGGGTTAGCAACAGGTTTAGCATCTTGACTCATCTTTTTCAAGGCAATCAAATCATCTTCCCTCATTGTATGGCAACCATACATCTCATGCCCATTTTTACCATAGTAGAAACAACGCACAAAAGATTGATTATCCTTTTTATGTTCATGTGCATGTGGACTATACTTTTGTGGGCGAGCATGATTCTTACCTTTCATGGTATGAGGGTGGTGTCTTTCTTTCTTTCCTTGTTCTTTCACTTGCTGTCCTGCTCTAAGCTCATCATTTCTCAAGATAAAACAATCATGCACAGTGTGACCATGTCTACCACAATAATAACAATGGACATTCTTTTTGTGGAAAACATGATATTTAGCATTGAGCATGTTATGGTGCATGTTTGGATGAGAATGCTGAATTTTATTTTTCTTTCGAGCAGTTTGCCCTTTTTGGTGATCACATGAAGTGGTGGCTTCCGGTGAGCCAAAATCTTGGATTTGGGCAAACATTAACAGGAAATCATTCAAACCTTGAATTTCATTTTCAAGTGAAGAAATATGCTGTTTAGACTCATTAAGACCCTCTTCACATGCTGCCAATTGCTCCTTGAGTATGGCATTTACAGCTTTAAGATTTTGACTTTGTTTTCTAAAGCATGCAATGTTTCGGAGTGATCATCAATGATAGATTTGCCCTTTTCATGTGCAGCCAATTTTTCATGCAATTCTTCTTCAACTTTTTCACATTCAATTTTCTTTTCCAACAACTCTTTATTCTCTTCCTTTAGAGAATCAATCAAATTTTATTGCCATTCAAGATCATCATGGAGACCAACATTTATGTTTCTCAAGAATGAACATTTTTCACATGCAAAATTAGCAGAGCATGAAACATAATTTTTATTTTCTTCAATCAACCTCTCATCATGAATAAGCCCATCGGCCATAGTTTGATCATTAGAGATTGCCTTAGGTTGGTTTTAAAGTTTTATTATAATTTCTTCCAATCTAGTGATTTCATCATGAAGATTTTCATTTTCATCTCTTAGACATGCAATGCTTTGTTTATGTGTGTCTAGATCAAAAGAGAGCTCTTCAAACGCAGAACACTTTTTACAAATCAAGCTTTCATGTTGGTTATTTTTCTTGAGATCCTTTTTCAACTTTTTATTTTCTGATATTGCCTTTTTGTATTGTGTAAACAACTCATCATAGGATTCCATAAGTTCTTCAAAAGTGAATTCCTCGGAATCAAAATTTACCTTTGATGAGGATGGTTTGCTTGACTCTTCTGCACGGTCGGCTATGAAGCATTCTTGTTCTTGTTCTTTTCCTTCATGGGTTTTTACCAACTTGTCCAGTACTTGCTTGGCTGTGCTGCAGGAAGACACAATGTGAGTTAGTCTAATATCAATTGTAGCTATAATTAAGTTATATGCAACAAAATTATCATTGTGTTTGGTCTCATGTTCGGCTGACCAATCAATTGAATTTGATGGCAGCTCATGAGGACCATTGTATATAAGATTCCATAATTGTGGATCTATTGAGCTAACATAGATGAACAATCTCCCTAGCCATGTAGAAAAATCTGAACCATCATAAATGGGCAGAGAAACCATCGAAGCACGTGTAGCACAAGAAGCCATTTAAATCACAATGAACCCGGATCTTTCCCTGCAGATCATAGGATCTGAAAATAGCAGAGCTAGGCTCTGATACCACTTGTTGTGTGCTGTGATACCACTTGTTGGGTAGTGGCTGACTGATCTAGAGGGGGGGGGTGAATAGATCTGCACCTCTTTTCGTAATTCAACCCTCTATAAAGCTAGACAGCAAGAATCGCAGCGGAATACAAACTAGTTTAACGAAGAACACAATGAGTTGCTTAGCAAGATAAATAAGTAATGTGAATATTAAACCTAAGCATGCATCTAGCACAAGCAATCACACAAACAAACCATGAACACAATGGATTTTAAGGTGGTTCGGACTGAATCCTCAGCCCTACGTCCACCCCTCACCAAACCCGGTGAGGCTCCACTAGCGCAGCGCACCAAACCGTAAATCGGAAACCACCGATTGCCTTCCTACTAACCAACGGTAGGGACGTCAACACCGCAGATCGGAAACACCTCCGATTGCCTTCCTACTAACCACCTGGTAGGGACGTTAACCGCAAATTGGAACACCCTCCAATTGCCTTCCTACTAACCACCGGTAGGGACGAATCACAACTTCAATGTTTAACAATATTGAAAGTAAAACAAATGTGAAGGAACTAAAACAAGAGATTGAGTAAGAAGGAATTGGCCCTTGAATGGAAATGATTTGTTGATCAGCAACATGGATCTCTTCTTCTTGCAAATCAATCTTCTTGATTCACCCTTGAATGGATGAATGTTCTTCACGGAGTACTGTTCATGTGAACAGTAACTGTTCTTCCAATCCTCCTCTTTTGATCTTCTTTTTGATCTCTTTGAATGGATGAAGAAGTGAATAGATGCTACCTTGATCCTTGCTTCCTTCTTCACAGATCTTGAAAGATGATTGCTTTGATATGAACTTTGAATACCTTGGATTGGATGAAGATGTTCTTTACGGAGTACTGTTCACGTGAACAGTAACTCTTTCTTCAATCTCCTCTTTGTATCTTCTTGAAGTGGATGAAGAGAGTAATTGATTCTACCTTGAATCTTGTTTCTTCAATAGCTTGTAGGAGATTGATTGCTTCAAAAATCACCTTGGATGAACTTGAAAGGATGAAGAAAATCACTTTGAGAAATGAGCTTCTTGGATCGCCTTGAAAGCTTTGCTTCTTCTCCTTCTTGGAAGTTGATTGAAGAGTAGAAGGTGATTGCTTCAGGATTGCTTCAGATCTTTACTTGAAACTCTTGAGTGGATGAAGAACTCATTCACGAACTACTATTCATATGAACAGTACTTCGTCTCCTCTCTCTTGAAAACCCCTCTTGCAGCCACCCTTAATCCCAAATGAAGCATTAGGGTTTCCAACCCTCTTGTATTAGTTTTATAGACCTTGAATGGTCCTTGGAGAAGCCCTAGACCAGATCCAAAATTTGTGGGTGATTGGGAGACTTTGGGGTTCTTTGGGATTAAAGAAATCATGAGAATTAGGCAGCCCACGAGGTGGAATTCGAAGTCAAACATGGTTGGCTCGGGACTGGCGGTCGACCTGCAGCTCCTGGCGGTCGACCGCTACTGTAAAACTTGCATTCGGGTGATCCCTGGGAATTTCGGTCGACCGCCACTGGCTGGCGGTCGACCGCTAGCACCTGTCCTGTAGAGTTTCAGTCCCTGGAATTTTAGGTCGACCGCTAGCTGCTGTAGGTCGACCGCTAGCTGGGAATTTTCCAGATTTCAACCGTTTCACCTCCGTAAACCCATTCAACTTCGTGGCATTGGTTTCTTTGAATTTAGAACATGTTGAACCATGGATTTGAACCTTGATCATCTTGGATGAATGCTCGGTCCTTTGTAGAAGCTTTGCTTCATTGCTTGGGCCTTTTCTTTCTTGCTTGGCCTTGCTTGGACGTGTTCATTTCACTTTCATTTCGCCACCTCTATTCCATTCTTTGGTTGCATTCTGTTGAGCTTTCACAGTAGATATTTCCACTCCAATCAAAGTGTACTTGGCATCATGCACTTGGCATCATGAGTGACTTTTGATCGTCCTCCTGGGATGGCTTGCTCCTTTGGATTGATCTTGATTTCTGTGCGGCCAATTGGTTAAGCGTTGCAAGCCATACTTGATATGTTGAATTGGCAATATAATGACCTGAATTGTATGCAAATGGATTTTATCAAATGCATAGCAAAAGCATAATGAATAGCAAAATGACTCTCACGTTGAAAACACTAGAAATGAGTCATAGTTGAGTCATAGTTGGAATCACATCAAAACAATAGAACCAATCATTAGTTGAGTCATAGTTGGACATCATCAAAATAATAGAAACACTCACGTTCCACACATGCCCAACTTTAGCACAACATTCTCCCCAACATGGGGCCTGGGATACGAATGAACTGAGGATACGACAAACCTTGTTTGAGACACACGACCTCAAATGGATGTGACCCTTTTAGCAACCCATAGAAGTTTATTTATAAAATTATTATTATTATTTATAATAGTTCCCAACATATCCCCACGGTTAGCCTCCATTAATGATTCAAAGAATATTCATATAATTGAGTTTTTAGACAAAAATATTTTTATAAAAATGAGTTATACTTAGCACTATATTGTGCCAAGTAGATGGTGAGAGAAAAGAGAGAGATGAAGAACTAGATAGATATAGAATGAGAAAGAGTTTAGGGGAGATTAATAATATTTTTGACTATTTAAAATTTAGTTAAAGGCTAACTAAGGTTATGTAAGATATTTTAATTGAATGCTAATGGCGAGTGATGACAAAAGTATTCTTGCACTTATTGCAATGGATGAGGTTATTAAAGATGATATAAAAATAAAAGAGATAATTGTATAAATAAACTTGTAAGAAGGTGATATTTACAAAAATTCCAAAATTTTACATTGTGTTTGTTTTTCATTTAATCAACATATAGTAGAAATAAAGTATGGAATAAGTTATTTGAAAATAAAATAAAGGGCATGTTAGGTGAGACATAGCAAATGAGATTTGTATATCGTCGTCAGAATAAATATGTTGAGAAAATTATGAGCGTTGATTTGACTGTCTCACACAGCTTGTCTATACAATATTATTGAACTTTGACTTTTGTTTAAAAGTCATTAGAGAGAAAAAGTAGTTTAGATGAGATTTTAGAGTTTTTGAAAAATGAGATCTTTTCTCAATATCTCATTTTAGAACTCAAAAGTCAACTTTTCAATAAATTGATGTGATTTTGATGTATTTGGTGAGATTTTTTGAGGGTGAAAATTTTGAGGCCAAAAATTAAAACTCAATGAAATTGCCAAACGCAGACTAAGGGAGAATAAGTGATAATTGATTCCTCTCACTTCTATGTATTTTTCAATGCCTAGAGAAGCTCTAAAAGATAGAGGGTGCCAAATGAAAAAGGAATGATAAAAATGATGGGAGAGGTGGGTCTATTTGGCGTATGCTATTGGCATCCCAATAGCATGTTTCATACCATTACCGATGTGGCCAATTTCATTTTCCTACTCTACCACCTCCTTCTCCTTCAAAACCCTCTTGACCTCCCCCCCCCCCCCGCCATTGCTATCGTCTAGTCTACTCTCTTTCTCTCTCACAGATCAATCATTGTAGTGGGTATAAAAAGAATGGACAAGAATGTAATAGAAATGAATGGTGCAGTCATAATTTGATATTTGGTGTATATAATTTAATTTTCATTACCAAAAAATCAGTACAGTTTAATATCATATATAAATTTATGACTTAGTAAACATTTATAAAAAATCAGAATTTTTATAAATAAATTATTGTTAAATATGAATTTATAAAAAAATCATTCTTGAAAATATATTAGTAGATCTACCACTGTGTAAAATCATACCGTGTAAATATGTCATTTTTATTTGTAGATATATCATTTTTTGTTAAAAATTTATAAAAAAATCACGTTTTATATGTCATTTCTGTACTATTTGATTTTATGCAATAGTATGATTATAAATATATTTTTAGGAATGATTTTTTTACAAAGTAATAATTTATTTATAAAAATTATTAAAAATACTCATCTATATTATTATGTATCAAGTGACAGGCGATTCTAAGTAGAAATGTGATCCGATTTGATCCAATTGATCACACTTTGATACAAATTGATGTCAAGTTTCTAAATGTGGTCCAATCCGTAAATACGTAACACGATATGCAAATTTTTTTTAATATTTAATGATTACTTTGTTTTAATAACTCTCGTCAAGATTACTTTTATTGTTTCAAAATATTTAACATTCATACTTCTTATCTGAGTTTAAGATTTTATGTATGAGCAGTATCATATCTCCTTGTCACGCTTTGAACTAGTAACATCGGAAATTAGAAACGTAGCAACGAACAATCGTGACAATCAAAATAACACAAGACACAACCAACACAAAATAAATATAACAAGACCAAATTTAAAAAAATATAGTTTATTAATAACAAATCACTTTATTACATTTCTCGACTCAAATTATAATCTCAAAAGAAAAGACTCAATAAAACAACTAACTCTTACCAATGTCGACAAATAACTATTACAATTTGCTGACTTCAACTACAACTCTTACAAGACACACTTTCTAGATCATAACTAGACACAAAACAACTCTAGATGACTCTTCGAAATCTCCAACTGGCTCGCTCCAGGGTTGTCACTCTTGTCCATCTCCATCGGTCTACGAATCCTCACCTGAGGTACCTGAAAGGGGGGAAACAACTGGGTGAGCGAACGCTCAGTAGGTAATAACAGGTGAGGGGGCGTGATCTCACGCTGGTCATGAGCTGGGAGGATGATCACCGGATAATGAACTGCAGAGAAAGGGAAACGAATCTGGAGGCCCAGGGATGGCTCCTTGGGGAAACCCTCCGATGCTTAAGTCAGTAGAGCAATGGTGGAAGGTATTGAGGGAGGTAGAAAGAGATGCGCGAGATTCCCCAACACCAAGATGGTGAAGTGGTTCCTGCTCAGGGAGTGTTAGGCATGTATCTGCCTTCCCTGCCGCCGGAGGGAGTCCCTGGTTTATATAGCGAGTTCCCCTGATGAGTCCCATAAGTTGAGGAGTTTCAGGCAGGAGTTACGTCCTCATCATGGGATCGTTACGTCCTCATTGTGGGCTCTTCATGACCTTGGGGGATCGTGGCTCCCTTATCACGCTGAACTCCTGCTCATAAAGGACTGTCAACGACTGCATGGATAAGTATTTGTCAGTCGATCCAAGCATGAGAAGTGCCAGCCCTGTCCGGGCGATAGGCATAGCTCGGAGGCAGTCGGATCGGAGTGGGCGCGGAGCGCTCGCCCTTCATCCTGATGGAGGGATGGCTCGGGCGTGGGTCTTCCTCCGTTCTGACGTTCGGCCTTCCGAGCCTAAGGGCCGCCGAGGAAGGATGGGATCCCGAGTGATCTTTATTGGGCTTTTTTGCCGAAGTGGGCCCTAGAGGGCTGTCACTTGGATGAGCTGAGCCTCGTTCGGTCCTGATGGGCCTAGTTTGGCTGCTCTTAATTGGGCTACAGAAATCCCCCTCTCCACTTGTCCCCTCCTACTCCCGAGCTTTAGTAAGCTCGGACGAGTAGCCGCTTGGGGTTTCGGACTAGCGTGGCTCAGGTGGGTGGAGATCTGGCGGTGTTAGGAAGCCACGTGTCGTGGTCACCTGTGCCCGTGTTAATGATGATCTGACGGATTTGAACTGAAGGGGCCCCCTTTCTCAGAGGTCAGAACGACGCGCCGCCTCCGCGTGGGTTTATAGGCGTTGGAGCTTGTTGTCATTCCAGACTCCCTCCATCTCTTAGGTTTTGACTCTCCTTCGTTCTTGTTTTTGGGGCTCTTCGATGCGCTGTGAGGACACGACGGAGGAGCAGAGGCTTGCAGCGGCGTTTGAGGAGTTGGCGGCGATAATCGCGGAGGCAGTCCGGCAGCTTCCTCCTCCCACGGAATCTTTAGGGTCTCGGGATCGCCTTTCCTCAGAGTCTTCTCTGACTCCATGGCGGGCCAGCGCCCAGAGGTTGAGGAGTGGGAGGACGAGCCGGTGGCGAGGGCGCCGGTCCCCAACTGCAGCGAACTGGGGGAGGCGGATGTGAGGAGGCTGGAGCACCAGTATCGCCTGCCCCACAAGTTCAGTTTTGCCGCTGCTACTCCATACGAGACGAGCCTGGACTCTCGTACAGGCCACATCTGTATGTTTCTTCTGTCGTGGAAGGGTGGATTCTGCCTTCCTTTCGAACCTTTCGTCCTTCAGCTTCTTAATTTTTTTCGGTTGGCGCCCATTCAGTTGGTAGCCAACTCTATCTCCTCCTTTCGCCTTCCGTATTCTCTGTCGTCAGTGCGGAGTTCCTCCTTCCATGGACCTCTTCCACTATTTCTTTGAGTTGAAAGCGCATCCTTCGGCGGGAAGGGCTTCTATTTCATCCAGGCGAGGCGGAATAGGAGTTGTATCTCTTTGGCGGCGAAGGATTCTTCGCATAAAGGGTGGAAAACCCAATTCTTCTGGGTGAAGATTTGTTCAGTGGAGGAAACCTGGAGGTGCCTGGTAATCCCCAATTTCCACCCTAATATCCCTCCTAGGCAGGATGAGTTCCCCCCTCACGTGGAGAAGTACGCAGCCACCTGCTGAAAAACCGCCAGTCCACCGAGGAACTGGTGACACCGGAGAATATCGAGCGGTGTCTTCTCACGCGGCTGCACCCGTCGGGCTCAGGTGCCACAACTTAGATTTTGCTTTGGATGCGGGGGTCACCTTTCTTTTCCTGAATACGTCTTCTTCTTTGTGCAGACACCAGGCGGGAGCCTCTGAAGGAGGCCGCAGAGGTGATCGAGCTTGGAGATGACTCGGCTGCCGACGAACCGACTGCTCCCGTGGGTCACTCCCGAACCAAAGATAAGGGCAAGGGAGTGGCCCAGGGCGAATCCTCCAGACCGCGGGGACCCAAGCGCAAGGACCCTGTGGAGGGTATGATCCGGGCCGCTGCGAGGGCCAGAAAGCGGGCCAAGAAGGCCGGGGTCGTACCCACGGTCGAAGGTGACCCTACCGCGGCTCACCCCTCCGCCGGGCACAGTGGGGCCGACCCTACCGGGCGGGCTCTCCCACCAGCCGAGCCAGAGGGGGCCGAGGAGTTCGGGGCTGCCCCCGCGGGCGGCGATGATGCGGGCTCGGTTCCTCTTTTGGCCAGGACCGAGGGGGCCGAGGATGCTCCTGCAACTGGCGGCGGGGTCGACCCGACTCTCCCCTCGGTCGGAGCCGAGGGGGCCGTGGCCGAAGTTGGGGATGTTGTGATCGCGGCCGAGGCTGGCGCTTCAGGTGGTGATCTAAGTGCCGAGCTGGTCCAGGAAAATCCGACCGGGGTGCGAGGGGCGACCGAGGCTGGGGCTCGATCCGGGCCATACGGTGGGGCGCCGGGCGATGGGGGGTTCTCCGTTGCGGTGGCCTTGGAGAGGCTGGGTATCTCGGCCCCCCTGCACCAGGTATGTCACGGTATATCCGCGAAGGTGAGGGGGGGAGGTAGGCAGCACTCTCCGTCCATGGCTCTCGCCGGGGTTATGGAGGGCGGCCTGGCCCTGGCCCAGATGGGGGCGGTTCTGGCAGAAGCGTACGCTCGGTCGGAGTGGGAGAGAGCGAACCTGGCCTGGACCCTCGGTGGGTCAGACAGGAGGTTGACTCGGCTCGTCGAGGAGCGTGACGGGCTTCGGCGGGAGCTCTCCTCAATCAGGGAGCTGGTACGATCGAGCCAAGTGGAGACCCGGGCGCTAGCCGAGCAGCTGGCCAAGGCCCGTGAATCGCTCGAGAGGAAGAACTAACTTCTTGAAGAGGAGCGCTTAGCACGCGTTAAGCTGGACGGCCGGTGGGAGATCGAGCGTGCCGAGCTAGCAGACCGCGCGGAGGAAGCTGAGCGTCTTCGGCGGGAGGCCGAGGCTGATCGAGCTGAGGCGGAGAAGCAGGTGGCGGCAGTCAAAGGGCGGACTGCTAAGGCCGAGCGGAAGGCAGCCGAGGCGGAGCAGAGGGAGGCCGAGCTCACCGGTAGGGTGGGATCTGCTGGGGCGAAGGCTCTCGAGCAATACAAGAGCTCAGAGGCTTACCGGTTCGACCTTAAGGAGGCTGCCCTCCCCTACTACGAGCTAGGACTCCGCCGGGGCATCCGCAAGGGGTTCCAGCAAGGCTACGACCGGGCCATTTCTTACGCCGAGGAGCAGGCGTCCGGAGTGGTTGACTTCCCGTCCGGGCAGTGTTATGACTCGGACTTATCATCCTCCAGTTCCTCTGCTTCGGCGCAAGATGAAGAGGGGGGCTCATCATTCGAGGAGTCACCAACTCCGGATGCCTCGGGAGGGCACGCAACCGAGACAGTTCCCACACCGGTGGGGTCAGTGCCAATGTCGGCCATCACCGAGGATGTCGGGGGCAGACCGCTCGAGCTCTCTATTTCTGAGCTTCAAGGTGGGCCGGAGGCCTGATGTATTTGCTTCGCTTCCTTTTTTTGTATGCCTTTTTCATTTTTTAAGGAAAGAACTTCCTTTTTTGTGTAGAAATAAATAAGGCAGTAGCGTTGTGATGAAGACTTATCTGTTCTGCATCGCCATTGCCGTATCTTGTTCAGCGTATCTGCAGTGGTTGGAAAGAACTGATATTTTCTGCGTGGATCACGCCTGATGGTTGGGTGAGCGTCTGACAGGGTGTCTTTCCATTTTTCCACGCTTTAAATGCCTGGCCGCTTCGTGTGTCCCGCTGGGGCGGAAGACGAGAAGTTTGAGGTGACCGTTCGTTGGGAAAAATCCTTCTGGCGTGTCTTCGAGGGGGGGGGGGGAATCATTTAAGGCAAGTAGCCTCCCTTCGCCTATAAGAAGGACTGAAGGGCGTCCCTTCCTCTCCACCGCTTAGGGTTTTCCCTGACAGTCTTTCCTCATTCCTTCTTCACGTAGCGTTGTGCCGTTGTATTCGGAGCATGGAGGAAGCTCCAGATGAGGAGGTTGCCGGCGACGGGGGCAGGGAGTTCCTGCTGCTCCGGACTTGAAAAGGAGTCGACGGCCGGCGGGCAGACTTGAAAAGGGGCCGACGCGCAAAGGCACGCCATTTCCCTTTATCAGTTCCGGCGGCGCTTGCAGGCGGGCGAGATGGAGGACGGATGGGGGCATCAGACATCCCTGCTGCCCGTCCCTTCCTGCTCGCTTCACGGATGGGAGGAGGAAGCCAACTAAGCTCCATCCCTTCCGGGCCTTCCCCTGCCTCCTCATCCAACTCTGTTGGTTTCTTTTTCTTTCTGGCAGCCTCTTTTTCCCTCTTCTGCTCTACTCCTCCTTTCTTTCACTCTTCGGAGGGTGCCTGCACTCTCTTTCTTCCAAAGAGTTGGCAGTTTGGCGGGGAAGATGCTTTCATATGCATTCCCTCTCCCCCTTCTCTTCCAAGTTCAACTTGGAAGGTAGCCTTCTCTTTCTTAATCCCTCTGTCACCTTTGTCTCGAGCTGCCCGAGCCAACGGGGTCAACTATCCTTTATCCGAGCCAGTTTCTACACTAGGCAGAGTCAGTGGCTGGACGCAGGAAGGTCATCCGAGTCAGCCGAGCGATGGGCTCATACGACGGTGCTAGGTGGATCTTTTGCTTTTTTGACATGTATTCTATTGGCTTCGGCCTTCCTGATGTAAAAACGGGTTGTTTGAATAAAAAGAAAGGAGCCTTTTGTCTTATCTCATGTCGTTTGTACAATACTCAGTACTCATAAGTAGAACTTGCGTAATGTAGTTGCATTCCAAGTCCGAGGGACGGGCTCTCCTTCCATCGTAGATAGACGGTATGCTCTTTTTCCGAGCGTCTCGACCACTCGGTAGGGGCCTTCCCAGTTAGGGGATAACTTGCCCGCCGCCTCAAGTGGTCGAGAGGATTCGGCTTTCCTGAGGATGAAGTTTCCCGGCTGGAAGTGTCTGTCTCAGACTTTGGCGTTGTAGTATCGAGTGAGGCGGCGTTGGTACTCCGTTGCTCTGATGCTATCAATCTCCCGGATTTCATATGCTAAGTCGAGATTTTTGAGCAGTTTCTGGTCGTTTGCCTCGGACGAGAAGCAGATGACTCAGAGGGAGGGGTTGCCAATTTCCAACGGGATCATGGCCGCGGTACCGTATACCAGCTGAAAAGGGCTTTCACCGGTTGCCATTCTGAGAGTCGTTCTGTGCGACCAGAGTACGTTCGGCAATTCCTCGAGCCAGCTGCCCTTGGCTTTGCCAAGCCTAGTCTTGATGCCTTTTAAGATAGCCTTGTTGGGATTTTTGACCAGCCCGTTAGCCTGAGGGTGGGCGACCGAAGTGAAGTGATTGTGAATATTGAGGTCGGCGCATCTGTCTCGGAAGTACCGAGAATCAAATTGTCGACCATTATCACTCACTATCACCCGGGGGATGCTGTAGCGACAGATGATCGACTTCCAGACGAAATTCCATACGACTGTCTCGGTGATCCTTGCAGTGGCTTCGGCCTCGATCCACTTAGTAAAGTAGTCGATGGCGATGATAATGAACTTCTTCTGGGCCTGGACCGTGGGAAACGGCCCGAGGATGTCGATTCCCTAGCGAGCGAAAGGATAAGGCTCGGCTAGGGTGACGAGCTCCGTTGCTGGCCGATGGACCAAGTGGTCGAATCGCTGGCAACGGTCACAACGTTGTGTGTAGGTCAAGCAGTCACGCTGTAGGATGGGCCACCAATAACCTCGCCATAGCAAGATCCTAGCAAGTGACCTTCCCCCCAAATGCACCCCGCACAGACCTTCGTGAACTTCTTCGATCGCTCGGTTGGCTTCGTTGGTGCCGAGGCACTTCAAAAGAGGGCCAGAGAAGGATCTCCGATAAAGTGCGCCATCCAGAGTGACGAATCGCCGAGCTTGGTATTTCAACCTTCGGGCTTCCCGAGGGTCGGGAGGCTCCTGGGAGTCTTGGAGTCACGACAGGTAGGGGGTACGCCAGTCACCTAGGGAGGCTGAGTCAACAGCTAGAAGTTCCGAATCAATGCTCGGGCGCTCTAGCTCTTCGAGAAGGACCGATCGAGTACCCTCGGGGTCAAGAGAGGAGGCCAGCCGAGAGAGGGCGTCCGCTCGAGAGTTTTCCTCCCGAGCTATCCAGACTACCTCAAAACTCTCGAACTGTTGTGCCACAGTCTTGACCAGTTGGAGGCATTTGATCATCGGTGCCTCCCGAGCTTCATAATCACCGTTGACCTGGCTAGCGACTAGTTGGGAGTCGGTGTGAATCCTGACTCGCTCAGCCCCTAACCACCGGGCCATGCGGGCTCCCGATATGAGGGCCTCATACTCGGAAGCATTGTTGGATGCTTGGAAGTTGAACTTTAGGGCGTACTGTAGCTCTGCCCCTTTGGGGGACTTCAGGAGGATGTCGGCACCGCTTCCGGCTGAATTGGAAGATCATCAACGAACAGTTCCAGGTCGGCCCGGGTGCGGACGGAGATCTTTCTTTAGTTGGGATGGTGCTCTCGGTGATGAAGTCGGCGAGAGCCTGGCCTTTGATAGCTGAGTGAGGCCGATACGATATATCTTAGGCCCCGAGCATGATGGCCCACTTGATGAGGCGTCCCGAGGCTTCAGGGTGAGCGAGGATCTTCTTCAATGGTTCACCGGTCAGCACGGTGATGGAGTGCCCTTGGAAATAGGGTCGGAGGCGCTTGGCCGAGGTAACCAACGCTAGCACGAGTTTCTCGGTTGCTGGGTACCTTTTCTCAACCTCATTGAGCACCTTGCTGGTGTAGTAAACCGGTCTCTCGATTCCCGAGTCATTTCTGACTAGGACCGAGCTAACCGTAGACGGAGTCATCGAGAGATAGAGATGCAAGGCTTCACCTGGGATGGGCTTGGAAAGTACCGGGGGCGAAGCCAGGAACTCCTTAAGCTCAGCAAATGCTCTTTGGCATTCCTCGTCCCACGTGAATGCAGTAGATGCCATTTTGGACCCCCTCAACAGTTTGAAGAAGGGTAGGCATCGTTCAGCCACGCGGGACAGGAATCTGCTGAGCGCAGCAATGCGCTCGGTAAGGCATTGAACGTCTTTGATGAAGGTGGGTGGGCGCATGTCCAGGATGGCCTGGACCTTATCGGGGTTGGCCTCGATCCCACGCTGGGTGACTAAGAAGCACAAGAATTTTCCGGACCTTACTCTGAAGGCGCACTTGGCGGGGTTGAGCTTCATGTTGTACTTCAGGAGGGTGTCGAAAGTTTCTGCTAGGTCGGAAAAGTGGTCCTCGGCCTTGGAGGTCTTCACGAGCATGTCGTCAATATAGGCCTCGATGTTTCGACCGAGCTGTCCCTCGAACATATGGTTGACTAGCCTTTGGTACGTGGCTCGGGCATTCTTTAACCCGAAAGGCATCCGGGTGTAGCAGTGTACGCTGAAGTCGGTGATAAAGGCGGTCTTCTCGATGTCTTCGGGTGCATTCTGATCTGGTGGTAACCTGAGTAGGCATCCAGGAAGCTGAGTATCTCATTGCCCGAGGTTGAATCAACCAGTTGGTCGATGCTCGGTAAGGGATAGCAATCCTTTGGAGTAGCCTTGTTCAATTCGGTGAAGTCCACGCACATCCGCCACTTTCCCGAAGCTTTCGGCACCAGGACGACGTTAGCTAGCCACGTCGGGTACATGACCGGTCTAAAGAGGCCAGTCTTCTGCCCCTTGGTGACCTGCTCCTTGATAATCGTCTGCTTCTCTGGCGCATGCTTCCTTCTGCGCTGTTGCACGGGCTTCATGGTTGGGTCGAGGTTGAGCTTATGCACCACCGTCTCCTCCGGTATCCCGGGGAGTTGATCATCATACCATGCAAAGACCTGGATGTACGCGGAAAGGAACTCTTTGTATTACTATTGAACCTCAGATGTTAGGTCGACTCCGATCTTTACTCCTAGGGTCGGGTCATCATTTGGAAAAACCGCTAGCAATTCGCCTCCAGGTTCGGCGGTTGCAGATTTTTCCTCGACTTCCCGGGGGCCCTTATTTTTCCCGTCCGGACTTGTGGCTTCGACCGAGATATTGTAGCACCTTCGGGCCATTGCCTGGTTACCTCGAACTTCTCCCAATCCATTTTTGGTGGGGAACTTCATCTTTTGGTGATAGGTAGAAGGCATCGCTTTTGTTCGGCTGAGGATTCCTCGGCCGAAGATTGCGTTGTATGCTATCATACCTTTGATCACTATGAAGTCCACCATGACCGTAACAGTCTTGGGTGGGGTGCCAAGAGTAACCGGATGGCTTAGGGCTCCCTCGGGATAGGTGGCCTGGCCATTGAACCCGCATAGGGGGGTCCAGATCGGGCGGAGTTTAGACGGATCCTCTCCCATCTTAAGGAAACATTCGTAGGATAATACCTCAGGGGCACTTCCATTGTCAACCAGAATCCTGTCTATGTTACAATGGTTTATTGTGGCCGATATCACCAGGGCGTCGTCGTACGGGGTGCTTAGCCCCTCCAGGTCTTGGTCGGAGAAGATTATGACCTGCGGTTCGCTTGGCGGGGCCCTGAGAGGCTCGATGGCTCGGCTCGCCCGCTCAGCATGACGCTTCCTTCCTCGGCCGCTGTCTCCTCCTGATGCAGCTCCTCCGGCGATGACGTTGATGTAGACCCCTCGGGGGGCGTTGTCGATCTCCTCTGGGGCGCCTCGGTCTTCCTGGTGCCCGGCCACGAACCGGGAGAGGTGCCCCTGACGAATGAGACGCTCGATCTCGTCCTGGAGCAGGTGGCAGTCGCCGGTATGATGTCCGTGGTCGCTGTGGAACAAGCAATGCTTGCTGCGACTGCGGTTCTTTGACTTCATTGGCTCGGGTTGGCGGAGGAGGCCCGATCCTTTGATGTCTTCATAAATCTCATATATTGGAGCGGTTAGGGGAGTGTACCTCTCGTACTTCCGTGACGGTTCCTTGCGTTCCCCGTCTCGGTTCCGCCTTTTTCCTGGGCCCGAGTTTGGCTCGGGTGCCCACTTCTTGTTCCCCTCCCGACCTGAGCCGGTTGCGTCTCGACAGGCACTGAGAACTTCCTCGCACTCGGCATGGCGCAATGCTAGAGTCACTAGCGCAGCATGGGTCGAGGGAGGGGGGAGGATAAGCTCGCAGCGGAGGTTCTCGTCGCGGGTGCCCCCGGTCAGAGCGGTTATGGCCAAGGCGACGTCTAGGCGGGGGATCATCAGGGCTTCCGATTTGAATCAGAGGATGTAGGCCTGAAGTTTTTCCCCTTGCGCCTGTTTGAGGGCCAAAAGCCCCGCTACCGACCTTGGGGGGCCGCTACCGGTGAAACTCTCCTTGAATACTCGCCCGAACTGCTTGAAGTCTCGGATGGATCTGGGGGCGAGGGCCCGGAACCATGCTTGGGCGCCTTGGACCATGGTGGTCGCAAAGGTTCGGCACTTGATGGCGTCGGATGCTCCGTGAAAGGTCATCAGAGCGTCGAAGCTGTCAAAGTGGTCGGCCGGGTCGCTCTGGTCGTCGTAGGGCTTGAAGGTCAGGATAGAGGTTCGGGGAGATACCTCTGCCTTCAAGATATGGTCGGAGAATGGGGATCTCTCCTCGTCCTCTGGTGGAGAGGTCTTCTACAGGGCTCGCAGGGCGCGCTCCTGCTCTGTGAAATGACTCTCGAATTCCCGCAGTCGGAGGGATAGCTCCGACTGCCGCTGCACCGTAGGGCTGAGGGGGTGTGAAGGCAGGCTATCTTGGCGCTCTCTGGGGACTTCGATCTCCGGGAGGGGACGGCGTGCTCCATGCCTGCCCCGCTTCGGCGTAGAGGAAGTCTCCTGCTCCGGAGGGGGAGCTTGCGAGGGTCCTCCTACTTTGTTGCAGATGAGTTGCTATCCTCGGAGGGTGAAGTGGCCTCCGGTGGTGTGCTGGGACACGTTCTCACGGGGAGGGCTCTCCGGAGGGGTGCGTGACCTTCCATCCCTGGCCGCCTGGGTCCTCATGAGTTCCACGAGGACGTCCAGTTTTGCGTTGAGGGCTTGGAAGGCGTCGGCGCCGCCGGTGAGCGGCAGCCCTACCGTCGTGGGAGGCGGGGGTGGCAGCCCGGCCGCAGGCGGAGGGGGCGGTCCGTCGGCGGGAGTGCTGGCACCGGAGGGGGGGTTTTGGGAGGCTTGTGAGGGGCCTTCCCCCCCGCCGCCGTGGCCTTTCCCCTGTTGCCGACAGACCTCCTCACTGAACTTCTTCTCACCATACTGGCTCTTTGGTCGTTTCCCACAGACGGCACCAGATGAGGGGGCGTGATCTTGCGCTGGTCCTGAGCTGGGAGGATGATCACCGGATAGTGAACTGCAGAGAAAGAGAAACGAATCAGGAGGCCCAGGGATGGTTCCCTGGGGAAACCCTCCGATGCTTAAGTCAGTAGAGCAATGGTGGAAGGTATTGAGGGAGGTAGAAAAGAGATGCATGAGATTTCCCAACACCAAGATGGTGAAGTGGTTCCTGCTCAGGGAGTGTTAGGCATGTATCTGCCTTCCCTGTCGCCGGAGGGAGTCCCTGGTTTATATAGCGAGTTCCCCTGATGAGTCCCATAAGTTGAGGAGTTTCAGGCGGGAGTTACGTCCTCATCATGGGATCGTTACGTCCTCATCGTGGGCTCTTCATGACCTTGGGGGGATCGTGGCTCCCTTATCCCACTGAACTCCTGCTAATAAAGGACTGTCAACGGCTGCATGGATAAGTATTTGTCAGTCGATCCAAGCATGAGAAGTGCCAGCCCTGTCCGGGTGATAGGCATAGCTCGGAGGCAGTCGGATCGGAGTGGGCGCAGAGCGCTCGCCCTTCATCCTGATGGAGGGATGGCTCGGGCGTGGGTCTTCCTCCGTTCTGACGTTCGGGCCTTCCGAGCCTCAGGGCCGCCGAGGAAGGATGGGATCCCGAGTGATCTTTATTGGGCTTTTCTACCGAAGTGGGCCCTAGAGGGCTGTCACTTGGATGAGCTGAGCCTCGTTCGATCCTGATGGGCCTAGTTTGGCTGCTCTTAATTGGGCTACAGAAATCCCCCTCTCCAACAGGCAAGTTTAAGTAATTAACCAATTAATTGCATTTATATGTGCGAAAAGAAAAGAACGAAAGGAAATGACGATATGACAAGTAACATAAGTACGAGATCATGAACATAACGTAACTGAAAATTGGCCAATAAGCAAGAATTAATCAAGTCAAGAAGATTCAAGTGAGAGATTATGTCGTAGACATCACACTAGTCATGCCCTTGGTGCAATGTCTCACCATGTCATTCAAACTCCCCGGGGCACAAGTACTTTTCGGGCGCTCCTCCCAGGACCAGATCGGGCCCTTATGATGCGTTGGCATTGATTTAATGGATCCAAGATCTCAAGTTATGTCTAGACATTAATCAAGTTAAATGGCCAATAATGTCAAGGTATAACTTACCTCGGAAAACCCAAGGATAAGTCGAAGAGATACTTTGACCAGAAAGTTCAAATTATCAAGAACCAACAGGTCCTTGTATTGAAACACGAATAACCACGAAAATCATTTTCTGGAAGGTACACGGTCCATATTGGGCTATTCAGAGGAATGGACCGTCGTTAGCCGGACCGCGTTAAAGGGATCGGGCTGAAAGAACAGCCTTATAGAAGCCACAGATAAACGGTCTACTATGGGCCACTCAAATTATAGGACGGTCACAAGTGGGTTTTTCAATAGATATGAACGGTCTACACTGGGCCATTCACGATAGGAAATATCTGAAGCCTACGACGACAGTAAGCGGTTTGGATTGAGCCGCTCAGTAACTGAACGGTCCATTACGATCCGCTCTAACGAATGAGCGGGCCGATACTGTCCGTTCAATTCCTGGGCCTGACTGGTGACTAGAAATCCACCCAAAATGGGCTCTGGGCTGCCATAAGTGGGGCAGAACTGAACCAGGGTCCAGCCCACTATCCACTGGTCAACCTAGGGCTTATTGGGTCGATCAAACCATGATTTGGTCGAAGATGAAACAAGGTTAATCGACCAACAAGAAATGGCATTAGCCAGGAATGCACGGTCTCCAATGGACCGCCTATTGAGTTAAACGATCTGATTCCGGCCGTTTAAAACTCAATCAGTCCAAATTGAGATGTGACTCACAACACAACAATCCAAGCAGTTCGATCACGTGACAGGTTCAGGTCTTGGTGGTACAACCTGCCCGGTGTCCTAGTGGGAATCCCAGGCTCGCGGGGGCTTACGAAGGTCCTGTAATGAAGGTCCTAGTTCGACGGAAGGAGTATCCGGCGGAGAGTCCCAACCATTACAAGGAATAGAGGCTAGCAAAACATCGGAAACCAAGTATAGCGGTCAGTCAATCCTACCGGAGTAGAACGACTGTTAAACAATCCTAATAACAATTTCAATTATCAATGGATCATAATTAAGATTAACTTCATTAGAAAAGATGAATCAAGATCAAGTGAGAACAACTAGCAAGAATTCATAAATGTTTACTTCCATAAATTCCAGTTTATCATGTGTGTTGCTAACTTACCATTAGCCACTAATCTACTAAAACAAATCATGTTGAATGATAATGAAGCAGTTCTGTATTGCTGGGAGGTCCGTGCCGAGCCGTTTAGATGCCTCGGTGGTCGCACGACAGGCCGTGCACGCCCTCTCAGGTCCGAAGGCCTGCTGGGGATGAGCGGTCTGTATAGTGCCACTGGGGAAGGTGAACGGTCTGGAACTGGCCGCCTAATGACAGGGTGGTTAGGGGTCTGCCGCTCGTTCCATGAAACATATCGAAGATAAAAGCACATGAACGGTCAATAACTGGCTGCCTATCTAGGATGGGCGACCTATCGAGAGGCCGCGCAACTCAGGGGGTCTTCTGCTACCTTTGCCTTGCCCGCCTCCGGCGAGTCCGGCTAGGGTTAGTGAAAATAGTTAAATACACACAACATAGAGCATGAAATTTAGGGCTTTTACTATCAATAGAACAAGCACGAAAAGTTGTATAAGATAGCTTGATCAATTAAAGGTTTAGTGCCTGCAATCCCTACTTAAACGAAGTGAGACATGGCTAACCCTAATTCTAGCATCTTTCCATAAAAACTCAAAAGTTTTGGAAGAAACTAGATAACATTTAGGGCTTTTTAGACAAAAAGAAAGGGGACAGGACGACGCTTCTGGAGAGGGGGATTTCCGCAGCCCACCACAAAGGCAGCCCAACAAGACCCACAAGGTCCAACCGGGCGAGCCCACCCGAGTGATAGCCCACAGGGCCCACTTAGGGAGAAAAGCCCAATAAATAAGACTCGAGGAACTAACTCTCCCCGGCGGACTTCTAGGCTCGGAGGGCCCGAGACAACGGTCAGGTCCCGAGGAAGGTCCGGCCTAAAGCCCTCTCCCCGTCCGAGAAAGATAGGCTCCAGCCGACCTATCCGACCCCACCCTTGCCGGGCCATGCCTATCGGTCGGACATGAGCTAGCATCCCCGAGGCTCGGTAAGGCCGGTTGATTATCTGCAGGTGCAGCCGTTCAGAGTCCTCCGCCAGCGGGAGAGTCAGGGGAGCCGCCGGACTCCAAGGGGATAACGTTCCCACGATCAGGCCATGAAAGCCCCCGTTAAAGACGTAACTCCCGCCGGGAACCCCTCAGCTTACAGGACTCCTGAAGGCGGCGCACTATTTAAGCAAGGGATCCCCTCCGGAAGATGGTAAGATGAACTAAGCATTCACACACCCTAAGCTCCTGAGCACGATTCGCTTTACCCTTTGGTGGAGAGGATTCTCGCGCATTAGCTCTCTCCTCCCCCCATTATTGCTTCCAGCATAGCTCTACTGACTTAGCCATCGGAGGGTTTTGCCCCAGGGAGATCCCCTGGGCCCTCTGATACGTTTCCCTCTCTTGCAGATTCATCTTCTGGTGATCCATAGCCCGCTCAGGATCCTGCGCGAGATCTCGCCTCTTCATCTGGCGCCGTCTGTGGGAAACGCACGCAAAGTCGAGATGGTGAGAAGAAGCTCAGGGAGGAGATCCACCGGTGGGGCAGGTAAGGCTGTGGCGGCGGCGGGAGGCACCCCCTCTAGGGTCTCGCAGAGCCCCCCCTCCAACGCCAGCATCCCCACCAACAGGCCACCACCCCCCCCGGCGGAGACAGGGGCACCCCTCGACGGCGGCGCCAACGCCTTCCAGGCCCTCAACGAAAAGATGGACGTCCTCGTGGAGCTCATGAGGGCCCAGGCGGCCAGGGACGCAAGGTCCCGCGCCTCGTCAGGAAGTCCCCCTCGAAGGAGTGCGACGCAGCACACCGCCGGAGGCCGCTTCACCCTCCGCGGTCGACAGCTCCTCCGCAACGACGTCGGAGGACCCTCGCAAGCTCCGCCTGCGGAGCAAGAGGCTTCCTCCACGCCGAGGAGAGGGAAGCAGGGGGCGAGGCCACCGCGCCCGGGCACTAGTGCCCCGGGAGATCGCCAAGACGCCCCCCCCAGCCCCACGGTGCGACTGCAGCCAGAGCTATCCCTCCGGCTGCGAGATTTCGAGAGACGGTTCGCAGAGCAAGAGCGCGCCCTGCAGAAGACCTCTCTCTCGGAGGACGAGGAGAAAACCCCTTTCTCCGAGTACATCTTGAAGGCAGAGGTCTCTCCCAGAGCCTCCATTCCAACCTTCAAACTCTACGACGGCCAGGGCGACCCAGTTGACCACTACGATAGCTTCGACGCCCTGGTGACTCTTCATGGAACGCCGGATCCCATCAAATGCCGAGCCTTCGCGGCCACCCTGGTCCAAGGTGCTCAGGCATGGTTCCGGGCCCTCGTCCCTGGGTCCATTCGAGACTTCAGGTAATTTGGGCGAATTTTCAAGGAGAGTTTCGCCGGTAGCGCCCCCCCAAGGTCAGTAGCGGGGCTCCTGGCCCTCAAACAGGCGCAAGGGGAGAGGCTCCGGACTTACGTCCACTGATTTAAATCGGAAGCCCTCAGGATCCCCCGCCTGGATGTGGCCTCAGCCACAACCGCACTGACCGGGGGCACCCGGGACGAGAATCTCCGCCGTGAGCTTGTCCTCCACCCTCCCTCGACCCTTGCCGAGCTAGTGACTCTGGCACTGCACCACGCCGAGTGCGAAGAAGTACTCAGCGCCTGCAGAGACGCAACCGGCTCGGGTCGAAAGGGGGACAAAAAGCGGACCCCCGAGCCAAATCATGGCTCGAGTAAGAAGCGCGATTGAGAAGGAGAGCGCAAAAGAAAGTACGAGCGGTACACCCCCTTGACCGCGCCAGTCTACGAGATCTATGAAGACATCAAAGACTCGGGACTTCTCCGCCAGCCCGAGCCAATGAGGTCGAAGAACCGCAAGCGGGACAGGCATTGCCTGTTCCACGGTGACCACGGGCACCACACCGGAGATTGCCATCAGCTCCAGGACGAGATCGAGCGCCTCATCCATCTGGGGCACCTAGCCCGATTCACGACCGGGCACAAAGAAGACCGAGACGCCGCAGAGGAGATCGACAACGCCCCCCGAGGGGTCCATATCAACGTCATCTCCGGAGGAGCGGCATCGGGCGGCGACACCAGCCAAGGGAGGAAACGTCATGCCGAGCGAGCCAGCCGAGCCTTAGAGCCCCCCAGAGGCCCGCCGATGGAGCCCCAAGTCATAGTCTTCTCCGACCAAGACCTGGAAGGGCTGAGCACCCCGCATGACGATGCCCTCGTTATCTCGGCCACGATAAATCACTGTAATGTAGACATGATTTTGGTTGATAATGGGAGCGCCCCCGATGTATTATCTTATGACTGTTTTCTCAAGATGGGGGAAGACCCATCCAAACTCCGCCCGATCCGAACGCCCCTTTGCGGGTTTAATGGCCTGGCCACCTACCCCGAGGGAGCCCTAAGCCTATCGGTCACTATCAGCACCCCACCCAAAACCGTTACGGTCATAGTGGACTTCATAGTGATTAAAGGTATGATAGCGTACAACGCCATTTTCGGCCGAAAAATTCTCAGCCGAATAAAGGCCGTACCATCTACCTATCACCAAAAAATGAAGTTTCCCACCAAAAATGGGTTGGGGGAAGTCCGAGGTAACCAGGCCACGACTAGAAGGTGCTACAATATCTCGGTGGAAGCCTCAAGGCCGGACGGGAAGGATAAGGGCCTCAGGGGAGTCAAAGGAAGAGCCGTGACCACCGAGCCCGGTGGCGAGTTATTAACGGTATTCCTGAACGACGACCCGGCCCTAGGAGTAAGGATCGGCGCCGACCTACCACCAGAGGAACAGTAGCAGTACAAGGAGTTTCTTTCTGAGTATGTTCGGGTCTTTGCTTGGTCCGATGATCAACTCCCTGGTATACCAGAGGAGACTGTGACGCACAAGCTCAACCTCGACACCACCGTGAGACCCGTACAACAGCGGAGAAGGAAGCATGCGCCCGAGAAACAGGTGATCATCAAGGCGTAGGTCACCAAGGGACAAGAAACTGGTCTTTTCAGACCGGTCCTGTACCCAACGTGGCTAGCCAACGTCGTCCTGGTGCCGAAGACTACATGCAAGTGGCGAATGTGCGTAGACTTCACCGATCTGAACAAGGCCACCCCCAAGGACTGCTATCCGCTACCGAGCATCGACCAATTGGTTGACTCAACCTCGGGCAACGAGATACTCAGTTTCCTGGATGCCTATTCGGGTTATCATCAGATCCGAATGAGCCCTGAAGATGTCGAGAAGACCGCCTTCATCACCGACTACGGCGTGTACTGCTACACCCGGATGCCCTTCGGATTGAAGAATGCTGGAGCCACATACCAGCGACTGGTCAACCATATGTTCGAGGGACAGTTAGGTCGGAACGTCGAGGCCTACATCGACGACATGCTCGTCAAGACCCCGAGGGCCCAAGACCACTTCACCGACCTCGCCGAGACTTTCGGCACCCTCCTGAAGTACAACATGAAGCTCAACCCCGCCAAGTGCGCCTTTGGAGTAAGATCCGGGAAGTTCCTGGGTTTCCTGGTCACTCAGCGAGGGATCGAAGCCAACCCCGACAAGGTCCAGGCCATCCTGGACATGCGCCCGCCCACGTGCATTAAAGACGTCCAGCGTCTGACGGGGCGTGTCGCTACCCTCAGTCGTTTCCTGTCCCGTGCGGCCGAACGATGCTTGCCCTTCTTCAAGGTGATGAGGGGGCCCGAGATAGCATCTGCTACGTTCGCATGGGATGGGGAATGCCAAACAGCGTTCGTCGAGCTCAAAGAGTTCCTGGCTTCGCCCCCGGTGCTTTCCAAGCCCGTCCCGGGCGAGGTCTTGTTGCTCTATCTCTCGACGACGCCATCAACGGTCAGCTCGGTCCTAGTCAGAAATGACTCGGGAGTCGAGAGGCCGGTCTACTACACCAGCATGGTGCTCGACGAGGCCGAGCGGAGGTACCCCGCAACCGAGAAACTCGTGCTAGCGTTGGTTACCTCCGCAAAGTGCCTCCGACCCTACTTCCAGGGGCATCCCATCACCGTGCTAATCGGCGAGCCACTGAAGAAGATTCTGGCCCATCCCGAAGCCTCGGGGCGACTCATCAAATGGGCCATCATGCTCGGGGCCTACGACATCTCGTATCGGCCGTGATCAGCTATCAAAGGACAAGCACTTGCCGACTTCATCGCCGAGAGCACCGTTCCGGTCGAGGACAGGCCTCCGATAGCAACCGGGCCAACCTGGGAGCTGTTCGTTGATGGATCGTCCAACTCGGTCGGTAGCGACGCAGGAATCCTCTTAAGGTCCCCCGAAGGAATAGAGTTGCACTACGCCCTAAAGTTCAACTTTCTGGCGTCCAACAATGCTTCCGAGTACGAGGCCCTTATCTCGGGAGCCCGCATGGCCCGACGGTTGGGGGCCGAGCGAGTCAGGATCCACACCGACTCCCAGCTAGTTGCAAGCCAGGTCAATGGCGAGTACGAAGCTCGAGAGGTACCTATGATCAAATACCTCCAGTTGGTCCGGAGCCTGGCCCAGCAGTTTGAGGAGTTCGAGGTAGTCCGAATAGCTCGGGAGCAAAACTCTCGGGCGGACGCCCTCTCCCGACTGGCCTCCTCCCTAGACCCGGAAGGTACACGATCGGTCCTCCTAGAAGTGCTAGAGCTCCCGAGCATAGACTCGGAGCTCCTCGCCATTGACTCGGCCACTCCCGGCGACTGGCGCTCCCCCTACCTGTCTTGGCTACGGGACTCCCGGGAGCCCTCCGACCCTCGGGAAGCCCGCCGGAAGTCTCCCGAATCGGCATGCGAGAACGGTGCAGAAAATATCGGCACCTTCCAACTGCCCCCGATACGCCAGCCAAATCACGGAAAAGATAACGATCAAACGAAGTAAGTCCTTTATTGCCTCCCATAAAGAAATCCTCTTACAAAAGGAAAAATAGACAAAAAGGGGAAGGGTCAAAATAAAGCATAATACATCAGGCCTCGGGCCCACTTTGAAGCTCGGGAACAGCAGTAGGGGACGCGTCACCCCCGGTGCCTTCGGTGACGGCTGGCCCGGACACTGACCTTGCCTGTGCGAGAACTGTCTCGGTCGTGAGCCCTCCTGGAGCCTCCGGAGTTGGTGACCCCGCTGGAGGTGACTCCTCCTGTTCTTTCCCGGCCGAGGATGAGGAGCTGGAAACTGACTCATCCGAGTCATAACTCTGGCCGTAAGGAAAATCACCCCCGGCAAGGTGCTCATTGGCATAGCTCATCGCCCGGCGATAGCCCTACCTGAATCCCTTTCGGGCACCCCGGCAGAGCGCTACCTCGTAGTAGGGTAGGGCAGCTCCAATCAGGTCGGCCGAGTAAGCTTCCGAGCCTTTGTAGCGCTCGATCGCCTCCGCCTCGACCTGCCCGTCCCGAGCCCGCTCCGCCTCGGCCGCACGCTCTTTCGCCCTCGCCAGACGCTCCTCCAGCTCGGTCATCCTCCGCTCGGCTTCGAACATCCGACCCTCCGCCCGGGCTCGATCCGCCTCGGCCTCAGCGCGAAGGCGCTCCGCGTCCTCCGCCCGATCCTGCAGCTCGCCGCGCTCAAGCTCCCAGAGGCCGTCCAGCTCGATGTGACGTTGACGCTCGTCCTCTAGACGTTTGCTCTTCCTCTCGACCGATTCTCGGGCCCTTGCTAGCTGCTCGGCCAGCGCCTCAGTTTCCCGTCGACTCGACCGCGCCAACTCCCTGAATGCAAGGAACTCCCGCCGGAGCCCCTCGTGCTCCCCCTCGAGCCGGGCTAGTTTCCCCTCGCATCCACCAAGGGTCCAGGCGAGCCTCGACCGCTCCGCCTCCGTCCGGGCGTGCGCCTCTGCCATCACGGCCGCTGTCCGAGCTATGACCAGGCTACCCTCCATCAGGATATCAAGGACCCCGGCGGGAGTGCTGCGCCTTTCTCCCCCCCTCATCCTCTCGGTGATTGACCGGTAGAGCCGGTACAAGTCGCCCGAGATACCGAGCCTAACCAGAGGTTTCGGCAAAGGGGGCTGCTCCACCCTGGGCACCCCGCCAGAAGACCCTGTTCGGGCAGCGAAGCTGACCGCCCTGCTCGCCTCGATCGGTTGGGGTTGCAATGCCTCCCCGGGCGAACCCCCACCCTCGACCGGCACCGCGGGATCAACCGCACCAGCAACTGCCGGCACTTGGGGTTGCGACGCCCTCGCGGGCGAACCCCCATCCGCGCCGACCAATCCCTCGGTCCCAGCGCCGGCCGCACCGGCATCGGCCCCCTCTGCCCCCACAGAGGGGAGAGCCGACCCATCACCTCCCTCTGCGGGGCCCCTAGTCTCCTCGGCCCCCTCTCGCCCGGCGGATGGGAGAGCCAGCCCGGAGGGGTCGGCCCCATCCTGCCCCCGAGGGGGGAGCGCCGCCGAGCCAGAATCGCCCCCGACGGCGGTAGGAAAACCGGCTTTCTTGGCCTTTTTCCTGGCCTTCGCGGCCTCCCGCAACTTCCCCGCCAGGGGATCTTTGCGCTTCAGGCCGGTCGATCGAGGAGTCCCCTCGGGGGCCGCCCCCTTGCCCTTATCTCGGGCATGGACGCGACCCGCCGAGACATCGGGCTCATCGGCTGCCGAGTCGTCTCCCAGATCGATGACCTCGGCCGCCTCCTCCAGAGGCTCCCGCCTTACGTCTGCAACAAGAAGAAGCCCCAGTCAAGAGGAGGAAAAGAGCTACCACCCCCGAAAAAGAGCCGCAAGAGCCATACCCGTCGACGTCAATCGCGAGAGAAGACACCGTTCGATGTTCTCCGGCGTCACCAGCTCCTCAGTCGATTGACGGTTCTCCAGCAGACGGGCAGCCTGCTGCTCCACGTGGGGAGGGAACTCCTCCTGGCGAGGGGGCAGATTCGGGTGAAAGTTGGGCGAGGTCCGGCATCTCCAGATCTCGTCCGTCGCCACCGCCTTCACCCAGAAGAATTGGGTCTTCCACCCCTTGTGCGAGGAGTCCTTCACCGCAAGCGAGATGCGGCTCCTATTCCTCCGCGCCTGAATGAAGTAGAAGCCTTTCCCCGCCGACGGGTGCGCCTTCAACTCAAAAAAGAAGTGGAAGAGGTCCAAAGAAGGAAAAATGTCGAGCTGACGACAAAGAATCCCGAAGGCCGAAAGAAGAAGATAGGAGTTGGCCACCAACTGAATAGGCGCCAACCGGAAAAAATTAAGAAGCTACAGCACATAAGGGTCGAAAGGAAGCCGAAATCCACTCTTCCAAGCCAGAAGGAAGGTACAAATGAGCTCATCGCGATCATCCATACTCGTCTCGTACGGAGTGGCGGTGATGAAGATGTACCTGAGAGGCAGGCGGAAACGATGCTTTAGCCTCCGCACCTCCGCTTCCCCCAACTCACTACAGTTGGGGACGGGTTCCCGCCTCACCGGCACAAGCTCCGGACTCTGATCCGCCATCGAGTCGGGAAGAGATCCCTCATACAAGCTTGAAGACTCCGGAGGAGAAGGAAGTTGCTGGACCGCCTCTGCGGTTATCCTCGCCAACTCCTCGAACGCCGCCGCAAGGCTCCGCATCTCCGCTGTGCTCTCACGGCGCATCAAGAAGCAAGGAAAGCCTAAAACCATGGAAGCCTAGAACGATGAACAACGCCCCCTATAAACCCCTGAGGGTGGCGGCGTGCCGTTCCGTGCTCCGAGAAAAGGGGGGCCCCTTCATTTCGAATCCGTCAGGATCATCATTACGGGCCTCGGCGACCGCTATAAGCGGCTTCATAACGCCAACGGAATTCCACCCACCTGAGCCACGCCGGTCCAAAGCCTCGAAAAAATACTCATCCGAGCCTCCTTGGCTCGGGAGTAGGAGGGGGACAAGTGGAGAGGGGGATTTCCGCAGCCCACCACAAAGGCAGCCCAACAAGACCCACAAGGTCCAACCGGGCGAGCCCACCCGAGTGATAGCCCACAGGGCCCACTTAGGGAGAAAAGCCCAATAAATAAGACTCGAGGAACTAACTCTCCCCGGCGGCCTTCTAGGCTCGGAGGGCCCGAGACAACGGTCAGGTCCCGAGGAAGGTCCAGCCTAAAGCCCTCTCCCCGTCCGAGAGAGATAGGCTCCAGCCGACCTATCCGACCCCACCCTCGCCGGGCCATGCCTATCGCTCGGACATGAGCTAGCATCCCCGAGGCTCGGTAAGGCCGGTTGATTATCTGCAGGTGCAGCCGTTCAGAGTCCTCCGCCAGCGGGAGAGTCAGGGGAGCCGCCGGACTCTAAGGGGATAACGTTCCCACGATCAGGCCATGAAAGCCCCCGTTAAAGACGTAACTCCCGCCGGGAACCCCTCAGCTTACAGGACTCCTGAAGGCGGCGCACTATTTAAGCAAGGGATCCCCTCCAAAAGATGGTAAGATGAACTAAGCATTCACACACCCTAAGCTCCTGAGCACGATTCGCTTCACCCTTTGGTGGAGAGGATTCTCGCGCATCAGCTCTCTCCTCCCCCCATTATTGCTTCCACCATAGCTCTACTGACTTAGCCATCGGAGGGTTTTGCCCCAGGGAGATCCCCTGGGCCCTCTGATACGTTTCCCTCTCTTGCAGATTCATCTTCTGGTGATCCATAGCCCGCTCAGGATCCTGCGCGAGATCTCGCCTCTTCAGCTTCTATCCGTATATAACACTTAGGGTTTGGCTTTCTATCACCTACCTAAATCGAAGGATGAAGGGGGAAGAAGAACTCCGATCGCGCTAAGAACACGCCGTCGATGGTCGTCAGAATTTGCCCTTGTCCGAGCTCCTCACCGACCGCCACAGCATCTAAATGATTCTAGGGTGGCTTAGGTTCAATTTTATGGGGCTAATTGGTCTCTAGAAAGATCGCCCGGGGAGATAGAGTCCTCCCAACTGCGGACGTGCGCGATTCGCGCAAGACCAGGTCAATCCGCCACTCCGCCGCCAAATTCCACTCCTAGGGTTAGGGTTTCGGAGAATAACCAGAGGGGAAACGATCTCTTAATCCTAGCCTTTCATTTGCATCCTGTTTTAGCTTAAATGATCGGGTATTGGGCTCAAATTTCACGTTTTAAGGTCCGATTAGACTAAGTGTGGATTTGGGCCTTAATTTGCTAATTCGGCTTGATTAAGAATTTTATTTGGGTCCATCGTAGAAGATAATTTTACTAAAACGTTTATCCTCTACAATATTCTAATTTTTTCAGATTTTTATAAAATGGTCAAAATTTTACTTATCCTTTTTCTTAAAGAATTTCTTATTAATTTTCTCAAAATTTTTATTTATTAAGATACCGGAGTGCTACACACTCCCCCACTTTTAAAGAATTTGGTCCTTGAAATTCACGGCACTTAATAAAAACGGGGAGTGAGATAGCTCACCTAGAATAAGTTGGGATATTACTTCCGCATGGTATCTTCTGACTCCCATGTAGCTTCTTCGGTTCCACGCCGACTCCACTGTACTTTAACCATGTGTATAGAACGATTCCTGAGTTGCTGTTGCTTATGATCCAAAATCTTGATAGGTCTTTCTTCATAAGTCAAATCTTCCTTCAGCTCCAAATCCGCATGCTGAATGACATGAGTGGGGTCATACACATATTTTCGCAGCATAGACACATGGAAGACGTTGTGTACTCCTGATAACTGAGGTGGTAGTGCTAATCGGTAAGCAACCTCTCCCACTCTTTTCAGAATCTTGAATGGACCAACATATCTTGGACTCAGCTTGTCTTGAATACCAAACCTGTGAATCCCTCTCATGAGAGAAACCGTCAAAAATACGTGCTCACCAACCTGAAATTCTAAGGCTCTTCTTCTGTTGTCACCATAGCTCTTCTGTCTTGATTGTGCTACTTGCAACCGATCTCTGATAATACGGATATTCCTGGATGATTCATAAATGAGATATGGTCCCATCCATTGCTTCTCACCTACCTCCTCCCAACATAATGGAGATCGACAGCTTCTTTCATACAAAGCTTCAAACAGAGCTATCTGAATACTGGACTGATAACTATTATTGTAGGCAAATTCAATCAAAGCCAAGTGATCACTCCAACAACCTCCAAAATTGATCATGCAGGCTCTAAGCATATCTTCCACTATCTGGTTGGTTCTTTCAATTTGTCAGTCTGTTTGTGGATGAAAAGCGGTACTGAAATTCAGGCGAGTTCCCAAAGATTCTTGCAATCCTTTCCAAAAATGTGAGGTGAATCTGGGGTCTCTATCAGACACAATGCTGACTGGAATACCATGGAGTCTTACAATTTCTTTCATATACAGAGCCGCCAAGATGTCAACTGTCCATTTAGACTTAATGGGTAAGAAATGAGTAGACTTTGTCAATATGTCGATGATCACCCATATTGCATCAAATCCACTACGAGTCCTAGATAGACTCATGATAAAATCCATGTCAATACTCTCCCACTTCCATTGAGGTATATCAAGTGATTTATATTTCCCTACAGGTCTGAAATGATCAGCCTTGACTTACTGACATACCAAACATCTACTCACAAACTCTACAATTTCCTTTTTCATACTCGGCCACCAAAAGGATCTTTTCAAATCCTTAAAAATCTTAGTACCTCCAGGATGAATAGTGTATCTAGATCTATGAGCTTCTTCGAGAATCTTATTCTTTATTTCAGTTACATCAGGTACACAGGTCCTTCCCTGAAACAACAATTTGCCATCGTCAGCTACCATGAAATCAGGTCTGTTACTTAAACTCTCCTTGATCTCTACCAACTCTAGGTCATTATCTTGCAAGGACTTGATTTCTATCAAGAATTCTGGTTTAAGTTGAATCTGAGCAATCGTAACCCGATCCTTGTCAACATTGAGATCCAAACTAGCTAATTGCTACAACAGTCTCTATTCTTGCAACATGAGATGCGACAACTTAGCTATTGGCTTGCGGCTCAAGGCATCCGCCACTACATTACCCTTTCCAGTATGATACTCTATGGAGAAGTCAAAGTCTTTTAAATACTCAAGCCATCTTTTCTGCCTCATATTGAGTTCCTTCTGAGAAAATAAATACTTCAGACTCTTATGGTCTGAGAACACTATAAATGTCTCTCCATACAAGTAGTGCCTTCATATCTTCAAGGCGAACACTACAACTGCTAGTTCTAAATCATGAACAGGATAGTTCTCTTCATGCTTCCTCAACTGCCTAGAAGAATAGGCTATCACTTTCTCATGCTGCATGAGCACACAACCTAGACCAATACCTGAAGCATCAGTGTACACCACAAAACGTCCTTCTCCATATGGTAAAGCTAAAACAGGGGCAGTAGTTAAACACTCCTTCAAGGTTTGAAAGTTTTTCTCGGACTCTTCTGACCAATCAAATTTGTTCTCCTTGCGGGTTAATCTAGTTAAAGGCACCGCGATCTTGGAGAAATCCTTAATAAACCTCCGGTAATAACCTGCTAGGCCTAGGAAACTTCTAACTTTAGTTACATTCGTAGGCCTATCCCAATTCTTCACTGCCTCTACCTTCAAAGGATCAACAGAGATACCTTCCTTTGTAATAATATGCCATAGAAAGGACACTTCTTGCAACCAGAACTCACACTTACTAAACTTGGCGTATAGCTGATGGTCTCTCAATATTTGCAACGCCATCCTCAATTGTTCAGCATGCTCCTCCTTAGTCTTAGAATAAATCAAGATATCATCAATAAACACCACGACCCACCGATCAAGATAGGGTCGAAACACATTATTCATCAACTGCATGAAAGCTGCAGGTGCATTCGTTAGTCCAAAAGGTATCACTACAAATTTAAAATGCCCATACCTGCTACGGAAGGCCATCTTATAGATATCATCTTCCTTAATCCGCAACTGGTGGTATCCTGATTGAAGATCAATCTTAGAAAAATACTGAGCTCCTGCTATCTGATCAAATAATTTGTCAATCCTCAGCAATGGGTATTTGTTCTTGATAGTCAGCTGGTTCAATTACCGATAATCGATGCACAACCTTATAGAACCATCCTTCTTTCGGACGAACAATACTGGGGCTCCCCACGGGGATGTACTTGGACGAATGAACCCCTTCTTAAGTAATTCCATTAACTGCTGTTTCAATTCCCTCAGCTCTGCAGGGGACATACGATAAGGAGCTTTATAAATAGGGATCGCGCCAGGAATTAAATCAATAGAAAAGATAACCTCTCTCTCAGGCAGAAGTCCTGGCAATTCCTCAGGAAAGACATCTGGAAAGTCTCGGACGAAAGGAATGTCCTTAATCTCGATCTTCTTCTCAGGGGTCATATAAACAAAGGCTAGAAAAGCCTGACATCCTCTCCTCATTAACTTATCAGCTCGAAGGGCCGAAATAAATAGCACAAACTTATGGTGCCTAACCCCTATAAAAGAAAGTCTAGGATGTCTAGGAAAATACACAGAACTAGAACTACAATGAACATTGACCTCATACTTAGCCAACCAATCCGCTCCTAAAATTACATCATAATCCTTCATATTCATACAAACTATATCAGCTGGCAAGTTCTGTTCATTAATCATAACCTTACTAGAAGGATAGAAATACTTAATTGCTGAACTGGAACCAATAGGGGTTCAAATCTCTAACGAAGAATTCATCAAGACCGGCTTCATAGATAAAGACTTAGTAAATTTCTGAGAAACAAAAGAATGAGTGGCACCGGTGTCAAAAAGAACGAATGCAGGCTTATCATGTATAATAAGAGTACCTTCAACGAGTCCACCCTCCTTGGTGGTTCCGACATCATCTTCTTGTAGGGCTTGGAGCTTGCCCTGTTGCTTCCTGTTTCCTTGTGGCTTGGTCGGAGTAGCTTGGTCTGAAAAAAGGGGACACTCAGGAATACGATGGTCCCTACTACCACAACGCAGGCAGGCGCCCAGCTTGTGCTAGCACTCTTCCATCTTGTGATCTGGACGGTCACAATACTTGCACACGCCCTTAAATGGCACAATCGGGCCAAGCTTCTTGTCTTCATTCTTCGACATCTTGCCCTTCCACGAACCAGACCCGCCATTATCGGGTTCGACACTCCCGGAACCAGTAGGTTGTTCCTTATTAACACCCTTTCCATGGATTCTCTCCGTCATTTCTAAGGTGTCTTCCAAGACTTGAGCTTTCCTGACCATCTCCGCATAAGTCTGAATTTCTAGTGGTGCCAACTGGTTGATATATTGCAACTTCAGCCCATTGAGAAAATGCTTAGCCTTCATCTTCTCTGTAGATATCAAGTTAGTGGCATAACGAGATAACTGAGCTTCGTACTCGGCTATAGAAAGCTTCCATTGTTTCAAAGTAGCAAACTCAGCCGCTTTCTTTTCTTGCATTCTATCAGAAAAATATTTGCTATTAAAGAGTTCCTTGAACTCCTTCCATGAAACTTGTCTATCTCCAAGGGTAGCCTACACTGCATCCCATCATGTTCTTGCATCACGCTCCAGCTGAAAGGTCGTTAAAAGAACACGTTCTTGGTCGCTACACTGCATCACTTCAAAGATCCTCTCCATCTCTTTTAGCCAGTGCTCAGTGATGAGGACATCAAGAGCTTATGAGTTGTATTTTGTGTATTGGCTTGGATTGGTGTGTATTATGGGTTGTATTGGCTTGAAGTGTATGTAATTTTTGATTTCTTTCATTTGGGCCATCCTTGTAAGGTTTATATCAAGCCAATGGGCCATTTGTTATGTCAAGTCCAAGGTTAGATTGCCATTAGTAGAGTCCATTAAGAGTGTTACTTCATATTGGGTCATTAGGCTTCAAATGGGTCATTAAGGCACTTAAGGCCCAAATTGGGTTCCACTCTCTCATGGGCCATCTAAGTGGGAGTGGCCCAAGTCTAGCATGATCTAATGGGAGGCTCTTGGCCCATGAATGGCCTTGGCCCATGGAAGGGGGCGCAAGGTTCCTTGTCTTATTAGGCAAGGTAGTTGTGTATTAGGTGGTGTTTGAATGGATCTAGTCCAAGGTAGAATAAGCATGGTCAAATTAGATTAAACTAATGTATTTAATGTGTGATTCACATTGTATCCCAGCCCTTCAATCCAAACCCCTAGATCCAAGGGTTGAGGGTGAGTTTGGTTGGCATCCTATATAAGGTTGTATTTTTCATATTGAATGAATTAATGAAGAGAAAATAGGCATTTGCCCCCCATTGGATCTTGCACCCCTCCCCCTCCTTCTCTCTGGTTCCTCCACCTCCAGCCCCCTTTCTAGAGTGTAATCCCTTCCCCCTTGATCCCCTCCAGCATCTGAAGCAACTCCGGTGATCGCCGCCGCCATCGACTCGCCGCCGACGCGTCGTTGCCAACGGTTTTGGTGTTCTATCCACTCAGAATAAAACCTTCTTCTCCGAATTCCTGCTATCACTCCCTTCGTCTTCTGAAGCTCAAAATTTCAGGGTTGGTTCCCCTCTAGAACCCTTATCCCCACAAAAAAAATCATGTCAAAATTCATCCTTTAGCTATTTTTTGATTTTCGTCCAAGTCCAAGTTACAGATCTGTCCTGGTTCTGTTTACTGTTCATCAGCTCTGAGTTTATCCCATTCGAACCATCTTTTTATTTTTGTTGGGTCTCCCAAATTTATTGGGAGTTCTGTCCACATATATCTACCACCAGGAATTTTCTTAATTTTTGATAAGGTCTCTAGGTATTTTTCAAATTTCGTCCAAGTTCCCAAGAATAGTCTGCCCACAGTTTCCCAGATCCGACCCAGGTCTAGTAAACAAATCTCAGAAAATCCATTTCTACTCCAATAAAAAAATCAAAAATATTCCCGGATTCCTCTCTCAGAGACCTTCAACTTTGCTGAAGAAATCATTGCCAGATTCAGAGGTCTTCTCCCCGGTCAACGTCGATCTTCAGAGAAGTCAGAACCTGCCCCTGCAGTTCTGGCCAGATTCCAGCAAGCTTGTAAAATACATGATCAGAAATACAGAGCTGATTATTTTTTCTAAAGATCCCTACGTCGAAGTATTTTGATTCCTCTTTCCAATGGCTCTAATTTTGTCGCGTTCCGACGACGGGGCTGATCGCAGCAGCAGTTTCCTCCAAGTCGCGCGCCTGCAAACAGAAGTTCAGGTTTGTGGCCGAGTTCCCCGCGAGCGTCGTCCGAGGGCCGCCCGGCGTCCGGTGGTCGTTCCAGCAGCTCGCCATCGCAGGGGAATGCTTCCCAAGTGTCTCCACAACAGAGGAGTCATCAGGCCCCACACGACCCCTCCGGTCAATACGTGGGCCCCCACTAGCACGAGTACGCGTGAAGCCGAAGCATCACACGGAACCGCCCGTCAACCCGAAACTGGTCCTCCCGGGCCCACTTGTGTCGCCCTTTACCTCCCTGCGTGGAGTGGGCTTAGTTGCATTGCTGTAATCATAATGTATTAAGTTTCCGGGGGTACGAGTTCCGGCCGGGTCCCATCTTCGCCACGCCGAGAGCGTGGAGGTATCGCCTTCACCCTTACACTTGGCATTAGCTCAATTCTTTATATGCTTTATATGCCGCTGCTAGAGAGCATGTGTAGGGATACCTAGCCCGCTTTCAATTTATAATATCACTGCTGCGAGAGAGAGCGAAGCCGTCCCGTGACCCGATCCGGGCGCAAAAGAGAGCCGACCACCCTAGCTCATTGCCGGTTTCTCAACCGCGCACATCCGACGCTTCCCTCGTTAAGGGACGATCGCGAGCTTGTCGTGTCCGTGGTCCCGTCCCGCATCAATTTGGTATCAGAGCCAGGTTGAGTCTAGGGTGTCAAAAAGAAAAAAAAAAGAGTGTCATTTACGTTTAGTCATTAGTCGGTCTAAGTCGAGTCTTGGATCATCATATTTTTAAAACAACAAAAAGAGTCATTTTTGGGTCGCATACATCCCTTTACTCGGTATATAAAAAGGTGTTGTCCGACCGTTAGGTTACGCCTATCGGGAAGGCCGCACACTTGTGCGAGTGACCTTCGGGTCGATTATCTCCGCCGCGTACCGAGTTTTGGTTAAGTCTAGGCGCATCATTTTGCATTAGTGTGTTTTGCTTTAGTCGGTGTCTTCTAGTCGGTGTGTTTGCATGCCCACTCGTCGGGGTACTCAGTACTCACCCCCACCCCCACCTATGGCCAACCCACGGGATACCTCGGGAGACTTCCACTCCCTACAAGAGGCGATGATGGCCATTATGACTAGGTTGGACCAATCCGATGCTAACTTTCGGACTTTCTCCGATAATATGGATGGTCGCCTTAGGGCCATGGAGGGACGCTTGGAGAACTCCGATAGGTCGGTCCAAGACCTCGTTGGGCGGTTAGAAAGGATGTCACACGGGGACCCTCTTGGGACAGCCCAAGGTCCACCCGCACCTCCTCCCACGGTGGCCCAAGTCCAACCCGCTCCCATGGCCCAAGTCCAGGCCGCTCCCGCGGCCCAAAACCAGCCACCACTAGTTCCTCCACCCGCCCCTCCTCGGGTTCCCCAACTACCACACCGTGACCTTGGTCTCGAGGACTATGGGTCTGACAATGCCTACGAGGGGTATGGTCAACGCCGTCGTGGTTTTCAGCCACAACGAGATGAAGATGATGATAGGGTCCTTAAGACCGTGCGAGCGGACCCTCCCGCTTTTTACGGGTCTTTGGATCCGAAAGTCTACCTAGATTGGGAGTTTGGCATGGACTGTTATTTTGAATGGTATGATATGTCGGAGCGTCGAAGGGTCCGATTTGCCACCATGAAACTCATGGGGCAGGCACAAACCTATTGGAAGAATGTGGAGAGCCTGCTACTTCAGCGGCTAGAACCCCTGATCGACACATGGGCCGAGATGAAGAATAAACTTCGGCAAAAGTACCTTCCTCCCACATACCGCCAGCGACTCATCGATAGATGGCAAAGTCTTAGCCAGGGAGACCGGTCCGTCTCCGAATACATCGCAGAGTTTGATGAGTACTTTCTACGATGTGGTGTCACGGAGGAGAGTACCATGCCCGTGTCCCGCTTTCGACGTGGTTTGCGGCCACACTACCAGTATGAGCTTTTCCGCCGCAATGCCAAGACGTTGGAAGAGGCATACCAGGTTGCTCTCGAGATGGAGCAATTTGAGGGAGAGTTCGAGTCTAGCCATCGGTTGGGCCCCACCCCTTTCCGTAGTACCGAGCCCCGTCACTCCATAGGCCCGCATCAGCGGCCTCCCATGGCTCGACCTCAGGAGTCCACCCGTCAGGAGCACTTCGCTCCACGGCCTCGCCCTCCTCCACCCCGAGATCTATTTCCATCCCAACCACCGGCACCCTTTGCCCGTCCCCCAGCTCCTATAGCCCGTCCTCTCGTACCGGCACCCCCTCCACTCTTGTCCAAGGCACCTACACCTCCCCCATTGTTGCCTACACCCCCTACCCGACGGGATGATAAGGGTAAGGCCCCTCTTATCGGGGAGAGTAGTCGATCGCGAATACAGTGTTTCCACTGTCACGGGTATGGCCACATTGCTAGTGAGTGTCCCGCTCGCACCACCCTAGCCTTAGGTGTTGGTGGATCCGCACCTCCTGAGCTTGAGCATGTCGATTACGAGGCCGATGAGGCACTGGCCGATGAATACTATGCCATGGGGGAAGAGCTGGGCGACCCTTCGGCCGCCCAGGATGTCGCCACCTAGTGGGCTTGATGCTACCACCTTAGTCTAGAGTCGTGCATGAGTCAGTGTGCTTTCTTTGTGTGGTTTGTTTGTGTGGTGATTTTGAGTCGATTGTTTGCGTGGTTTGCATTCGTGTGTCTATGCATGGTGAGTCTGCATGTGTCTTGTGCAAGCTCGTTGTCGGTCTCTTACGAGTAAGAGGCGAGTGGACTCACTTGATGAGTATGGGATCGGTTTTACTTCTATATCCGGATCAGTCACCTATAGGGACTCAGCGGTGATTCCTAGTGAGTCTTCGAGCTGTTTCCTTCCTTTGAGAGTGCCCCTTCGGAGTGACCACCTTTAGCCATAGCAGTGCGCATATCGAGTATATATGGAATGAGCAGGTGCCGATCACTTGGAGTGGAGCATACCCGCGCTACTTAGCACGGTGACGGATCCGCCGGAGGACCGGAGCAGCCATACCCCTACTCGACGGGGTCGAGTTCCTCCCACCCGGGGAGAATTGATGAGGACATCAAGAGCTTATGAGTTGTATTTTGTGTATTGGCTTGGATTGGTGTGTATTATGGGTTGTATTGGCTTGAAGTGTATGTAATTTTTGATTTCTTTCATTTGGGCCATCCTTGTAAGGTTTATATCAAGCCAATGGGCCATTTGTTATGTCAAGTCCAAGGTTAGATTGCCATTAGTAGAGTCCATTAAGAGTGTTACTTCATATTGGGTCATTAGGCTTCAAATGGGTCATTAAGGCACTTAAGGCCCAAATTGGGTTCCACTCTCTCATGGGCCATCTAAGTGGGAGTGGCCCAAGTCTAGCATGATCTAATGGGAGGCTCTTGGCCCATGAATGGCCTTGGCCCATGGAAGGGGGCGCAAGGTTCCTTGTCTTATTAGGCAAGGTAGTTGTGTATTAGGTGGTGTTTGAATGGATCTAGTCCAAGGTAGAATAAGCATGGTCAAATTAGATTAAACTAATGTATTTAATGTGTGATTCACATTGTATCCCAGCCCTTCAATCCAAACCCCTAGATCCAAGGGTTGAGGGTGAGTTTGGTTGGCATCCTATATAAGGTTGTATTTTTCATATTGAATGAATTAATGAAGAGAAAATAGGCATTTGCCCCCCATTGGATCTTGCACCCCTCCCCCTCCTTCTCTCTGGTTCCTCCACCTCCAGCCCCCTTTCTAGAGTGTAATCCCTTCCCCCTTGATCCCCTCCAGCATCTGAAGCAACTCCGGTGATCGCCGCCACCATCGACTCGCCGCCGACGCGTCGTTGCCAACGGTTTCGGTGTTCTGTCCACTCAGGACAGAACCTTCTTCTCCGAATTCCTGCTATCACTCCCTTCTTCTTCTGAAGCTCACAATTTTAGGGTTGGTTCCCCTCTAGAACCCTTATCCCCGCAAAAAAAATCACGTCAAAATTCATCCTTTAGCTATTTTTTGATTTTCGTCCAAGTCCAAGTTCCAGATCTGTCCTGGTTCTGTTTACTATTTATCAGCTCTGAGTTTACCCCATTCGAAACATCTTTTTATTGTTGTTGGGTCTCCCAAATTTATTGGGAGTTCTGTCCACATATATCTACCACCAGGAATTTTCTTAATTTTTGATAAGGTCTCTAGCTATTTTTCAAATTTCGTCCAAGTTCCCAAGAACAGTCTGCCCACATTTCCCAGATCCGACCCAGGTCTAGTAAAAAAATCCCAGAAAATCCATTTCTTCTCCAATCAAAAAACCAAAAATATTCCCGGATTCCTCTCTCAGAGACCTTCAACTGTGCTGAAGAAATCATTGCCAGATTCAGAGGTCTTCTTCCCGGTCAATGTCGATCTTCAAAGAAGTCAGAACCTACCCCTGCAGTTCTGGCCAGATTCCAGAAAGCTTGTAAAATACATGATCAGAAATACAGAGCTGATTATTTTTTCTGAAGATCCCTACGTCGAAGTATTTTGAGTCCTCTTTCCAACGGCTCTAATTTCGTTACGTTCCGATGACGGGGCTGATCGCAGCAGCAGTTTCCTCCAAGTCGCACGCCTGCAAACAGAAGTTCAGGTTTGTGGCCGAGTTCCCCGCGAGCGTCGTCCGAGGGCCGCCCGGCGTCCGGTGGTCGTTCCAGCAGTTCGCCATCCCAGGGGAACGCTTCCCAAGTGTCTCCACAACAGAGGAGTCATCAGGCCCCACACGACCCCTCCGGTCAATACGTGGGCCCCCACTAGCACGAGTACGCGTGAAGCCGAAGCATCACACGGAACCGCCCGTCAACCCGAAACTGGTCCTCCCGGGCCCACTTGTGTCTCCCTTTACCTCCCTGCGTGGAGTGGGCTTAGTTGCATTGCTGTAATCATAATGTATTAAGTTCCCAGGGGTACGAGTTCCGGCCGGGTCCCATCTTCGCCACGCCGAGAGCGTGGAGGTATCGCCTTCACCCTTACACTTGGCATTAGCTCAATTCTTTATATGCTTTATATGCCGCTGCTAGAGAGCATGTGTAGGGATACCTAGCCCGCTTTCAATTTATAATATCACTGCTGCGAGAGAGAGCGAAGCCGTCCCGTGACCCGATCCGGGCGCAAAAGAGAGTCGACCACCCTAGCTCATTGTCGGTTTCTCAACCGCGCACATCCGACGCTTCCCTCGTTAAGGGACGATCGCGAGCTTGTCGTGTCCGTGATCCAATTACATCCTTCAACAACCAACAAAAGAAAAACTTACATAACAATATTCACTCGGCACTATTACAATTTGCTGACTTCAACTACAACTCTTACAAGACACACTTTCTAGATCATAACTAGACACAAAACAACTCTAGATGACTCTTCGAAATCTCCAACTGGCTCACTCCAGTGTTGTCACTCTTGCCCATCCCCATCGGTCTGCGAATCCTCACCTGAGCTACCTGAAAGGGGGGAAACAACTGGGTGAGCGAACGCTCAGTAGGTAATAACAGGCAAGTTTAAGCAGTTAACCAATTAATTGCATTTATATGTGCGAAAAGAAAAGAACGAAAGGAAATGACGATATGACAAGTAACATAAATACGAGATCATGAACATAACGTAACTGGAAATTGGACAATAAGGAAGAATTAATCAAGTCAAGAAGATTCAAGTGAGAGATTATGTCGTAGACATCACGCTAGTCATGCACTCGGTGCAATGCCTCACCATGTCATTCAAACTCCCCAGGGCACAAGTACTTTTCGGGCGCTCCTCCCAGGACCAGACCGGGCCCTTATGATGTGTTGGCATTGATTTAATGGATCCAAGATCCCAAGTTATGTCTAGACATTAATCAAGTTAAATGGCCAATAATGTCAAGGTATAACTTACCTCGAAAAACCCAAGGATAAGTCGAAGAGATACTTTGACCAGAAAGTTCAAATTATCAAGAACCAACAGGTCCTTGTATTCAAACACGAATAACCACGAAAATCATTTTCTGGAAGGTCACGGTCCATATTGGGCCGTTCAGAGGAATGGACGATCGTTAGCCAGACCGCGCTAAATGGATCGGGCTGAAAGAACAGCCTTATAGAAGCCACGGATAAACGGTCTACTATGGGCCACTCAAATTATAGGATGGTCACAAGTGGGCTTTTCAATAGATATGAACGGTCTACACTGGGCCGTTCACGACAGGAAAGATATGAAGCCCACAACGACAGTAAGCGATTTGGATTGAGCCGCTCAGTAACTGAACGGTCCATTACGATCCGCTCTAACGAATTAGCGGGCCGATACTGTCCGTTCAATTCCTGGGCCTGACTGGCGACTAGAAATCCACCCAAAATGGGCTTTGGGCTGCCATAAGTGGGGCAGAACTAAACCAGGGTCCAGCCCACTATCCACTGGTCAACCTAGGGCTTATTGGGTCGATCAAACCATGATTTGGTCGAAGATGAAACACGGTTAATCGACCAACAAGAAATGGCATTAGTCAGGAATGCACGGTCTCCAATAGGCCGCCTATTGAGTTAAACGGTCTGATTCCGGCCATTCAAAACTCAGTCAGTCCAAATTGAGCTGTGACTCACAACACAGCAATCCAAGCGGTTCGATCACGTGACAGGTTCAGGTCTTGGTGGTACAACCTGCCCGGCGTCCTAGTGGGAATCCCAGGCTCGCGGGGGCTTACGGAGGTCCTGTAATGAAGGTCCTAGTCCGACGGAAGGAGTATCCGGTGGAGAGTCCCAACCATTACAAGGAATAGAGACTAGCAAAACATTGGAAACCAAGTATAGCAGGCAGTCAATCCTACCGGAGTAGAACGATTGTTAAACAATCCTAATAACAATTTTAATTATCAATGGATCATAAGTAAGATTAACTTCATTGGAAAAGATGAATCAAGATCAAGTGAGAACAACTAGCAAGAATTCATAAATGTTTACTTCCATAAATTCTAGTTTATCATGTGTGTTGCTAACTTACCATTAGCCACTAATCTACTAAAACAAATCATGTTGAATGATAATGAAGCAGTTCTGTATTGCTGGACAGTCCATGACGAGCCGTTCACATGTCTCGGCGGTCGCACGACAGGCCGTGCACGCCCTCTCTGGTCCGAAGGCCTGCTGGGGATGAGCGGTCTGTAGAGTGCCGCTGGGGAAGGTGAATGGTATGGAACTGGTCGCCTAATGACAGGGCGGTTAGGGGTCTGCTGCTCGTTCCACGAAACATATCGAAGATAAAAGCACATGAACGGTCAATAACCGGCTGCCTATCTAGGATGGGCGGTCTATCGAGAGGCCGCACAACTCAGGGGGTCATCTGCTACCTTTGCCTTGCCCGCCTCCGGCGAATCCAGCTAGGGTTGGCGAAAATAGTTAAATACACACAACATAGAGGATGAAATTTAGGGCTTTTACTATCAATAGAATGGGCACGAAAAGTTGTATAAGATAGCCTGATCAATTAAAGGTTTAGTGCCTGCAATCCCTACTTAAACGAAGTGAGACATGGCTAACCCTAATTCTAGCATCTTTCCACAAAAACTCAAAATTTTCGGAAGAAACTAGATTACATTTAGGGCTTTTTAGACCAAAAGAAAGAGGATAGGATGACGCTTCTATCCATACATAACACTTAGGGTTTGGCTTGCTATCACTAATCGAAGGATGAAGGGGGAAGAAGAACTCCGATCGCGCTAAAAACACGCCGCCGATGATCGTCGGAATTCACCCTCGTCCGAGCTCCTCACCGGCCGCCACAACATCTAAATGATTCTAGGGTGGCTTAGGTTTGATTTTATGGGGCTAATTGGTCTCTAGAAAGATCGCCCGAAGAGATAAAGTCCTCCCAACCGCGGACGTGCGCGATTCGCGCAAGACTGGGTCAATCCGCCACTCCGCCGCCAAATTCCACTCCTAGGGTTAGGGTTTCAGAGAATAACCAGAGGGGAAATGATCTCTTAATCCTAGCTGTTGACACTCATTTTATGACCAATAAGTTGGGTCATCTCCTGGTTCATTCTATATGATGCTCCAAGTTGTTCATTCTTCATTAAGCCCTCTTGATCAGTTGGAGGCTTATTTCTTGGGTCTTAACCTCTTGGTTGAATTTGGGTTCCTCGGCGCTTTCATTGGATGAAGCTTAGCAAGCTCTTATCATTTTTTTGATCCTCATTATCTCTAACGGTCCATACCAGGGGCGTTACATCCTTCTAACGCATTAGCCATGGACCGTTACATCTTGAGGAGTCCTACAGCTTGAGGCCTTTGTTTCAATCCTTATCCTTTGGCCTGTCCATTGACTCTAACGGTCTGTCGTGCAGCCGTTACGTCCCTCTAACGCGTCAACCCATGGCCGTTACATTCATTCAAGAGTCCAACTATTTTTGATCTTCTTCCCGTTGATCTTATCTTCTTAGGGATAAGGTTAGTGTGATGGTCTCTCCCTGGCGCGTTACTGGTCATGACGGTCTGTCGTGCAGCCGTTACATCCAACAGAGAGTCCTGACTGGTCTGGTCTTTTCTCTGCTACTCCGTGGTCGAGATGAGAGTTTGATCTTGTAATTTCTCTTCCAAATCTGATCCTCAGAACCTTCTGTTTGATTCTATGGACTCTTGGGAGTATTATCTTCAAGAGTTTGCTAAGAGTTATCCTCTTTTCTTGCTGGATTATCCTCTGCTCGCCCAGAGATTTTGATGGCCTATAAATAGCACCCTTAACTTCATGGCCTGAAGGGGAGAAATCTAGAGTTTGCGTCGAAGTGCTGCCGCTTTCATGAGCCATCTTCATCCAAGAGGAGTCTTCTTTCACGTCCATCTGCCTCACAATCAAGGGAGTACTTCAGTTTTGGGTTTCAAAGTTCATAATTTGCATACTTGTGTTCTTCCCCTTGTTCTCCCCATCATAGCATTGTCCCACTCCTTTCTCCCACGTTCTCCGTCTGTTTTCATTATCTAAACATCTTTCCCACGTTTTAAAACGCCCAGAGGGGTTAAAAAACCAACACTTCCTCGGTATTCCCCTTTCCTTTTGATGCCTTTGAGTTTATTTGAGGATTGATACTACGCTTGTTTAAAGGGCTAATTTGGGATCTTTTTCTTGTGTTTCACGTTCTTTGGCAGGTTTACAGGGTTTATTAGACGAGGCCCAAGCTTTCTGGCCGGCTGGAAGGTTTGGAGTTCAAAGAATTCACAAGTTGTTGCTGCAGGTTCTCTAACGGTTTTGAGCAGACGCGTCAGGTTCATATAATGGTTCATCGGGCGACCGTCACATCCCTGTGACGCACAGGTTCCAGACCGTTACATTCCAAGCTGATCTGCAGATTTCACTGGTTTCTCTCTCCCGTGGGCGGGTGCATCATCCTCCTATTTCTAAGGTATGACTTGTTTTATTACCTTAGTGGCGATCACGTTCTTTCCTTAGTATTGGGCATTGATTTCTCTTTTTATATCTCTTATTTCCTTTGCTTGTTCCACCCACGTGGTGTGTTTTTATTTATTCCTTGCTCCACGCTCCGGCTTGTGTTTTTCTTTGCCTTCTTTAGCTTAGTTCGATTGAGATAGCATTGCCCATGCTAGAGCTTGTTCTGATTGCCTAGGTTCATGGTTCACATGTCCATAGGTTGATTGAGATCATTGATTTTTACTTATCATCTTTATCATCTCATCACACCAACAAAAGAAGGAAGCAAACAAATCAACAGATAATTTTTTTGGTGATCACGGTGGGACATCTTGTGCCAATCGTGTTTTGAACTCTGTTTTATACCTGCCATCATTTCCTTGTGTGGTTTTCCCCGGATTTCCCTTCTATTTCCCTGCTGTTTCTGGTTCCCTGGCTCCTCTAACGGTCTATAGTCTCTACGTTACATTGCTTATGACGGTCTGGTCTTCGACCGTTACATACTTCTGACGCGGGTCTCCTAGACCGTTACACTCTCCAGATAGGTACGCATCTCGAGGTGCATTTTCTTTTCACAGTTTCTGCTGTGATCTTTTGCTTGGGTGTTATCTGATCCCCCCCTCAGTTAGTTCATTTACTCATATCATTGTTTGCATACTTGTTTGCTAGATTCTAGGTTAGAATTTGCATGCACTCCGGTGCACATAGGTTCATGCATATTATCATCAATTAGATTGCATTTTCCTACCTTGGTGTGCGGACCTCTTATCTCCATATTCCTTGGGGCCGACTAGGAAATCACGCCAGGGACCTCCATAAGTCCCCGCGAGCCGTGGATTCCCACACGGACGCCGGGCCGGTTGTACCTTTCCCATCCCGTGTCTAGGGTTGCATACGTGAAGAAGTGAATTACATTTAGAGTCAAACCAAGCCTTACATCCCTCTCCTATCAGGAACCCATTTATTGTGAGCACATTTCCAATTAATCCACTAAAGTTCCAAAGGAGAAATCATAAAATCTTGCTCATCATCTTAAGCAACTTGGTTGACTTTGAGTGTCTTCATTACTTTCTCGCTTGCATCTTTGTTAAGAATCACCTAAGTTTGAGTGCTCATTGTGTGATTGTTTGTTGTTTTGTTTGCATATTTCTAAGGTTGTCCGTTGCATATGTAGTCATCTCCATCCGTTAGAGTCTTCATCACCCGGTGGCGATTCCCTCTCCTCATCTTATTTCAACCCACTCTTCGAATCTACCATGGCTTCCTTTGATCTTCCTCGATCTCAGGAGGACTCTCTTCCTCAGGGCCTTCTAGAGGATCCCTCTAGGGTCGTCTCGTTCTAGCCCAGGGAGGAACCCCTTCCTCCCTCATCTTCCATTCCTACGCAGATTGCTCCATCCACTCAAAATCCTCCTCTTCCTTCCGCCAATTCTGTTCTTCAGATGATGGCCCAATTAGACCCGGCCCAGCTTCAGGCGGTCTATCAGGCTATGCAGGGGTCCAACACCCCACCTTCTCCAATTATCTTTGGTCATTCCAATCCGTCCATCGCTCAACCTAGAGCCGATGGGCCCATTGTGCAGCCCGTTGATCTCACTCCGGTCCAACCTAGGACCCTCCGCTTCTCCAATCTTGAAATGGGCCAGTCTTCTGGTTCGGCCCAGCAGTTCCTTGATAAGGGAAATACCTTTGTCCCTCCTTTCCCGTCGGATCATTATACCTCAGGCCCAGCTGCGCCTCAAGTTCTTGTTGGCCCGAACGATTTTATGCGCCCTCAGCAAGGGGCATCCCAGGTCCAATCTAATGTGGGTCATCTTTCGATCCATCATCCTTCTTATGGGCCGTCTCCTCCATCTGCTTATCCGTCCGTCCTCAAAATCCATCCTTTACTGTCCCTGCTCCCTCTCGAGAGCAGGAGTTGCTTGATAAGTGGGCCGCCATGCAGCAGCAACTCGACTTCCTTCAAAAGCGGGTTGGCCCTCAATCCTTGGTGGACGTTCCTGTCCCTAGTTTCCAAAACATTCGGTTCCCTCCACAATCCGAGCTCCCCAATTACAGAAAGTACGATGGGAACAGCAACCCTTTTATTCATGTGAGGGACTTCTTATACGAGTCGGCTCAATTCCAGTATGATGATCGCCTCATGGCGTACCTGTTTGGCCGATCGTTAGATGGTGTTGCACTGGAATGGTTTTATTCTTTACCATTGGAAGACGCCTAGAGTTTCAAGACAGTGAAGGATAAGTTTATTCAGAGGTTCCAAGATAGAGTCGGCCCGGAATATTCATTTACGGATCTGGTGGCCGAAAAGATGAAACCAGATAAGAAATTTGCTACCTATGCCGACCGATGGAGGCAGATGGCCGCTAGAGTGCCCGGCCACATTCCGGAGGAAGAGAAGGTCAAACTGTTAATTTCTAATGCCACTCCGACCTTCCGCAATATTCTAGCCATGAATGACATAGCCAATATGCATCAACTTTATAGCCGGACGCGCTTTATTCAGACGCAGTTCAAGGATTCCCCCATACACTCACTATTTGAAAACCAAAAGCCCAAGTATCACAAGAAACCTCAAGGGCCGGTCACCGAGGGGGTCCAAACGAACGAACAAGTTCAAGCTGTCGCTTTCTCGTTCCAAGCCGCACCCTTCCGCTTCCCTCAAAATCCCCGTACTCCACAGAATCCCGCTCCCCAAACCTTCCAGGCCACTCCGCAAAACCCTCCGCCTACCTTCACCATTCCACAAAATACCTTCGCCGCACCACAGCAACCGCCACCACCTCCACAATACCACAACGTCCCTCCACCCAACGGCTATAACAACAACAACAATAACAAGCACCCGACTCCTAAGAGGGCACAATATCCACTCTTGCCAGAAACCCTCACGGATATCTTCTCGGCCCTCATGTCAATCAATGCTATACAGCTTCCTCCAGAACGGCCTGTCTGGAACCCGGCCGTTGATCAGACCAAATACTGCATGTTCCACAGGCAGCCGGGGCACACGGTCGAAGGATGCTTTCAGTTCAGGGACCTGGTATATGACCTTCATGAAGGACAGAGAATTGATTGGGCCGAGATGCATAAGGCCATTGTTGAAATTAAAGAAAAAAGAAGGCAGCCGCCGAGGCAGCAAGTGCAGCACCAACAAGCACCGCAGCCGCAGCAGCCACCACAACAACAACAGTCGGTTCAAGACTTGGGGATCCACCAGAACCCAATGTCGAACCATCCTCCCGCTCTGCAGTCTCAGCCGTCGGCACCGGCTCAGGTCAATGTTGTTCAACCCCCAGTTCCCAACGCCGGGTGGTCTTTTGATGATGACGGCGCTACGCCGCAAGTAATGGCCCTCCACCATAACTACCACAATTCCCCTACTCCCTCTATCATTTCACCTATGCACCCGACACCTTCCCCACTTGTCCGCTCGTTCGTCTTCACTCCAGTAAATGCACCCGCATCTCTGCCACCCGCAATTCCATCACCTCCGCCACCAGTTACCCCTGCTACCATCATCACACCATCACCCAACCCTTCGCTCATCACCACGCCTCCACTATCCTGTCCTCCATCCGTATCATCACCCATCATCACCACCCCGCCTTCCACTAATCCTTCACCCATCATCCGTCCATCACCGCTCATCACCTCCACCAACACCACTTCCCACCAGATCGTTTCTCCCGCACAGCCTACCCCACTTATCCATCCTACCGGGCTAGTAATATCTTCCCCTGATGCCGTGCCGGCATAAAACCTTGCCCTATGGAGCAGGTGGTTGTTCCATCGGAACTATCCCACTACTTCCAATCCCCAGTCTTCCCAACCGGCTGCCGAGCAGGAAGAGGCCGAACCTCTGCCGGGTACCCAGTACGACTTGCTACATCATCTGGATAGGGTGCCTGCTAAGATATCGGTCCTGGAGCTTATCAAGAGATCTACCCTTCACCAGGATGCGCTCAGAAACTTCTTGCAAAAGGTGATGGTTAGTGAAGACATGGCAGTTGACAGTTTACCCACAGCACTGGCAACAATTTCCAAAGGGCCGGCAATCACATTCGCAGAAACCGAGCTAGCTCCTCCAGAAGCTCGGCAAATGCCACTTTGCATCACAATTACTTTGAACAAAGTCAGTATTGACGCCGCACTAGTTGATACAGGGGCATCGATTAAAGTGTGCCCACTTAGTACCCTTCGAGCTTGCAACATCCCAGAGGAATTGCTACGACCAACCCCCACCACCATAGCTGCATATGACAACTCAAGAAGAGCATGTCACGGGGTGGTCACTATTCAAGCAGAGCTCGGGCCCCTTACCATGCCCGTGGAATTTTACGTGCTAGACATTGACCCTATGTTCAAGGCTATCTTGGGTCATCCATGGATTGATACGCTTAGTGCTGTACCCTCCACTGCACATCAATGCGTTAAATTCCCTTTCCAAGGGAGGGTCGTCAAAGTTAAAAGTTTATCCACGGTCCAATCAGTGAAGGCTATTTCAGAAAAGGTTCTTCCCACATTATGGCCAAGCAGTCGGCCCGTTATGTCAGTGCTAGATCTTGACTTTCCTTGGGCTTACGCACCACGCAAGCCCGCCACTACTCCGGTTAATATCAAGATGAAGCCCCAGATCCGAGACTCAAAGGGCTGGAACATTATATTAAAACTGGGCTATCAGCCGGGGAGAGGCCTCGGTGCTCAATTGCAAGAAAGGACTAAGCCCATACCCAAGGGAAGAAAGATGGGCAGGAGAGGTCTTGGCTACCGAGAGACCGCATTATCTATGATGGGTGATTCTGGGCCACTTACCTGGGACTATCGTCAACATTTTGTTCGAGGGCCTCTCCAGCCCGGCACATTAGCTCCACAGCCAGCTCCACCGAGGAAGGATACAGTCTATCCGATTACCAGTCCACCCACATTGCCAAGGGGGCCAGTTGATGATGTGGTTGACTATGGTCAAGCCCTTCAGGGGCTATTTCATGAAGAAGACTGCCAGAGACACCAAGAGGATCGGCTTGTTCAGTGGAGGCCGAAGAGGCAGCCAGTTGATGATCCACGGAAGAAGGGGAGCTCACCAATTGTCTTTTCTTGGTCTCCCTCCCGCTTTCAATCTCTCTTTCCAACAATGGGAATTTTTACCCCGTCTTCCTCCTATCATGGTAAATCCATCCTTCATTGATCCACCTGAAATTCTATTTGTTCCTTGTGCTTGCGGGCATTGCCGGCCCATTGATCTATCCACTCTATTCACTCCTCCTCCCCCCAACGCCCAACTCCACGAGATGTGGTTCTCTTCCTCCGATTTCATTCTTCGATTGCATCTTCCCCGAGTTGTTCCCCATGCAACTCCCGCCTCCTCCGTCCTGCTGTGTGGTCTCCACTAATCTCCAAAAAAAAACGTCAAATTCAAAACGGAGATTTCAGTGGAAGATTATGCTACCCTGTCTCCATCTCCCTCCCAGGGGCACGAGTCCCCTGCTCCTTCCCTTCCACTAGGTCTTCTTTCCCCTAGGTTAGGATTAGGGTCCGTCGAGTCTAGGGAAGTAGAGTCAGTTAGGTCTAGAGAAGTAGGGTCCTGTTCTAGATCGTCCAACCCTTCCTCCCCTGAGCCGCGCCCGCTTGCGCGTCCTTCCCGATTTGTTCCTGATAGGTTCTTGCAAGATCTAGCTCAGCGTTGTCATGCTCTTTTGAAGTGTCCAGAATTTGTTGCTATGTCAATTATGATTGAAGATGAAGAGGAAATAGAGGAGGTGTGGAGCAATGACGGGCTCGGTGTCTATGAAATCCTGGATGAGAAAGATCCAATCGATGAGGACAGCAACGTAGATGACACTACCGATTTGTATACACAAGGACTAAAGAGATTCGACGAGCCATCATCGGCAGTGGATGAACCTACAAAGGAAATAGATTTGGGAACTGAAGAAGACCCAAGGCCCATCATTATTGCCGCTAATCTCCCTTCGCAAGTAGAAGAAGATTTGATCAAGGTCCTAAGGGAGTATAGCGATTCCTTCGCCTGGTCTTATGAGGACATGCCAGGTCTTGACCCCTCTTTAGTGGAACATCGACTCGTGCTTAAACCAGGGGCAACACCTGTGAAACAATGGTCAATAGGATTTCACCCCCACATGGCCTTGAGGATTGAGGAAGAAGTCGACAAGTTATACAAGGCCAGATTCATCAGAGTTGTTCTATCCTCAGTGGGTGGCAAACATAGTCCCTGTTATCAAAAAGGATGGAAAGGTGCGTATCTGCATCGATTTCAGGGATCTCAATAAAGCATGTCCCAAAGATGATTTTCCGCTGCCTCACATAGACGTCCTAGTCGACAACACTACTGGGCATGAAGCTTTATCATTCATGGATGGATACTCAGGCTACAATCAAATCCGTCTCGCTCCGGAAGATCAAGAGAAAACTTCCTTCACCACGCCCTGGGGCACGTACTGTTAAGTGGTTATGCCGTTCGGTTTGAAAAATGCAGGTGCCACCTATCAGAGGGCGATGATGGCCATCTTCCACGACATGATGCATATCTATATGGAGGCCTACGTGGATGACATTCTGGTGAAGTCGAGGACTAAAGAAGAACACCCCTCTATTCTGGCTAAGGTGCTGCAAAGAGCTAGGGAGTACAAGTTGAAAATGAATCCGAAGAAGTGTGTATTCGGAGTCTCTTCAAGGAAGCTGCTAGGTTTTATAGTTAGCAAATGGGGGATTCATATTGATCCTAACAAAGCACAGGCCGTCATAGACATGCCTCCGCCAAAGAACATCACGGAACTTCAAGGACTGATTGGTCGATTGTAATTCATCAGAAGATTAATATCCCAACATTCTCAAAGGTGCTGCCCGTTTTATGAATTGCTTAAGGCGGGGGTTAAGTTTGAATGGAATCAAGACTATTAGAAGACCTATGAGGACCTAAAAGAATATCTATCCAATCCCCCGGTTCTGCAACCTCCTGTCCCTGGGAAACCCCTAATCCTATACATCTCAGTCATTGAGGACTCCCTAGGGGCGGTCTTAGCACAAGTAGATGATGCAGGGAAAGAGCGGGCTGCTTATTACTTCTCTCGGTTGTTTAACCCAGCTGAGTCCAGATACACCGCTATGGAGAAGACTTGTTCCGCCTTAGTGTGGGTAGCTCAGAAGCTTAAACATTACTTCCTTTCCCACCCAGTTAGGTTGATCTCTAGAATGGACCCGATCCGCTATCTCTTAGAAAATCTTATCCTTTCTAGTAGGTTAGCTCGCTGGCAGAGCTTCCTCTCCCAATTCGATATCACTTTTGTCATTCAGAAGGCGGTCAAAGGATACGCCATCGCTGAGCATCTTGCCCATCTCCCCATTCCTCACACTGACTCTATTCAGGACGATTTCCCTGATGAGCATCTCTCTGCTATCTCTCATCATCCCTTTTGGTCTCTGCACTTCGATGGTGCACTCAATTCTCAAGGCCGAGGGATCGGCGCTGTTCTGCTTACTCCAGAGGGAGTGACTATTCCCTTTGCTTATCAACTTCGATTTCCTGCTACCAACAACATCGCTGAGTATGAGGCTCTCCTAGCCGGATTGAAGCACGCCTATCTCCTAGGCGCATGCTATTTGAATATCATAGGAGACTCTCAGCTCGTCCTGCGGCAAGTTCTGTCTACTTACCGCACTCGTGACCCTAAGCTCAAGCCTTATCAAGATTTGGTCACGCTCCTGGCGAGGCAATTCCGTAAGCTGATCTACATCCATACTCCTAGGTCTCAGAACATTCTAGCCGATGCCTTAGCTTCGCTCGCTTCCTCCCTATCTTTCCCTCTCAGTCGGAGCACTGAGACTATCATCGTTCAGAGACTGGACGCACCCTCTCTTCAGGATCCTTGGTATATCAACCTTAGGAAAGCTGTAGAGGCGAGGGCTGAGAAGGAAGACCTCAAGGAAGTATCTCTGATGGAGCTAGAGGAGATCCTAGAGAAAGAAGAATTGCCTTGGTATCATGAAATTGAGTTGTTTTGCAAAGACGGATCATTCCCAGAAGGGGCAAATGCCGAGCAGCGCAAGAAAATAAGGAGAGCCGCCTCAAGGTATACGATTGTTGCAGGAGAACTATACAGGCGCGCTACCAATGGGATGCTCATGAGATGCTTAGATGATGATGAAGCTTGGAAGGTGGCTGAAGCAGCCCATTCTAGTGAGTGTGGAGGTCATGTCAATGGCCAGGCTCTAGCAAAGAAGATCCTTAGGCAGGGCTACTATTGACCCACTCTAGAGGAAGATTGCTCCCTCTACGTCCGGAGGTGTCTTAAATGCCAACTCCACGCTGATAAAATCCATACTCCAGCTTCATCTCTCCACCCTCTTTCCGCTCCTTGGCCATTCTCTATGTGGGCTTTCGACGTCGTCGGTGTTGTGCCCCTTAGGCACAAGCTTATGATATTTTGTTTTGATGATAGCAACACAGTGAAAGTTTCACAGTGAGCCATTCATTGTGTTTAGTATACATGCATTACTGCTAGTTACTGCATATGCAAACACTTGGTCGATGCATTACATTCTGTCAGATATCAAGTCTATACATCCATTGCTTCAGTTCAATAACTGCCATGTGCATACCTTGTTTAAGTGCATTCAGTATAACAGACCAGCATGCATTCAGTATAACAGACGAGCAAGTCTGTACATCGGACTAGTCTGCATCGGTTAAGTCTATACATCCATCGAAGTCAGTCTGCATAAAGTCTGTACATTCTTCAGGTGCATATCTCAGCAAGTCTATACATTGGACTTGAACATATAGGAAGTCTGTACATCGGCTAGACAGCAAGTCTGTACAGCCCTTGCTTAAGGCAAGTCTATACATTGCATGAGCATAGTCAGAGCACTCAAGTCTGTACATCGTCCATCATTTCATGCATCATCTTATGCATTGTCGTCAAGTCTGTACAGAGTCCATCGTCTTATGCATAGGCTAAGTCTACACATTGTTCGTCTCAATTAGCGTCTTATGCATAGGCTAAGTCTACACATTGCAGCATGCATTATCTTCAAGTATGTATAGCGTCCAGCGTCTCACTTAGCGTCTCGTGGCTAAGTCTATGCATCGGCCAGGCAAGTCTGTACATCGCACGTCTCATGCATCGTCTCAATCAAAGTCTAGACATTGTCTGCCCTGCAGTACACTAAGTCCACACATTAGCACTGTATCTTGCACGAAGTAAAGTCTGTACATTGGACTATCAGGTAAAGTCTATACATCCTTTAGCTGGAACTGTGCAAGTCTGTACATCGCTGCTTTGCCAAAGTCTATACATCGTGCTTGCACAAGTCTGTACAGCCTTTCTTCTGGCAAGTCCACACATCGTGAAGCCTATACATTCGTTGCCTTGGATTGCATCAAGTCTGTACAACCTTTCTTTTGGCAAGTCCACACATTGTGAAGTCTATACATTCGTTGCCTTGCATTGCATCAAGTCTGCACACTGTGTGCTGCATGCTCACCAAATCTATACACTGGCAAGTCTGCACATTGTGGCACACAGAGTCTGCACAACGCTTTGTCAGCAAGTCTGCACATTGCTATAGCACGCATGCAGAGTCTAGACAATCATGAGCAAGTCTAGACATCGTCTGGTTGCATAACGCATAGTCTGTACATGCTTTGTCTTTGCATTGCAAAGTCTATACATTCTGCATTCATTCTTGATGTTCATACTTCGCTTGATGCATTCTGCATAACACACTGCAAAGTCTATACATTGTCTTCGCATTGCAGAGTCTATACATTGCTTCGAATGAAGTCTATAAAAGGTGTCGACATTAAACTGATAAGTTTCTCTCTGTCTGATAGGTACTGTTCGTGAAGCTTATGAAGGGCACGTGATCCGAGGCTGGAAGGGCTGACAGGAAGATGACACGTGGCCAAAACTTCTGGGCGGGAAATGTGGAAGACACGCGCCCAGGGCTACTCCTGCTGTGACTGGTTATATAAGGAAGCCTTCTTCCATAGAAGAAGACTGATCGAATGCAGAAGCCTTGAAGGAAAAGTAGAGAGCAGAGAGCCCTTCGATCCAGCAGAAGAGAAAAAGAAAGAGAGAAAAGAAAGAGAGTTGAGAGAGAGAAGTGTTGAGAGTTTTATTCCTTAGATCTTTGGTTCAAAACCAGATCTGAGGTTTGCTCACCTGTTTGAGCTATATTCCCTGCAGGGATACATTTCCTTTTCGTTTGTTTTCTATTTTGTTTTTTGAACTCATTTCTTCAAGCTGTTAGTCAGCGTTTACAGAGGTGCTGCCTCTGGACGGGTCAAGCTGTAATCCCCAGCGGTTGTAGTGGAGGATTCCACTGGACAGCAAGCTGTGAGGCTCAGCGGGTTGTAGGCAAGCTGTGAGGCCCAGCGGTTCAAGCTGTGAGTCAGCAGTAATCCACACTCGGGTTGAGTGTGGGGTGGATGTAGGTCTGGAGGACCGAACCACCTAAAAACCTTTGTCTACTGTGTGATTGTTTTGTGGTTCGCATAGCTTCTATATTTCTGTTCTTTGCGTAGTAGATGTTTGCTTAGGACGGTTCTTCATTTGTTCTGACTGGTATTTGCTTTGCGCCCACTATCTGTTCAGCAGAAGTTTTCATTCCGCATTTGAATCTGCTACAGTAGTTTTTTAAAGGGTGACTGATCTATTCACCCCCCTCTAGATCATCTTTAGCGTCCCAACACTTGGTATCAGAGCCCAACTCTTTGTGCAGGACTAACATCCTAAAGAGGAATGGCCATGGATGCTAGAGGGTTAACAGCAGAGGGATAGTCCACTACGAAGCCACCATTCTTCGATGGTTCCAACTACTCATATTGGAAGAACCGGATGCAGGTCTTCCTCAGAGCCAAAGATTACGAGGTCTGGAAAATTGTGAGTAAAGGTCCTTATGAACTACATGAGGATGAGGAATTGTGGACTAGAGAAGAAATCAGGAAGTCTACTCTGAATTGGAGCGCTATCAACGCCATTCAGTGTGCACTCCATCCCACTGAATTTGACAGAGTGTCATCCTGCAAGACAGTGAAGGAGATGTGGGATACCCTTGAAGTTATCTATGAGGGAACATCTCAAGTGAGAGAGACGAGGGCTAATATGCTAGTATCAAAGTATGAAGCATTTCGGATGAAGCCTGGTGAAACAGTGACCGAAATGTATGCTCGTCTGACCATCATAACAAATGGTCTAAGAAATCTGGGAAAAAGTTATACTAATCATGAAGTTGTGAGGAAGATCCTTCGATCGTTGACTCTGATATGGCATACCAAAGTAACTGTGGTTGAGGAGTCAAAAGATCTACAAACGATGAAACCCAATGAGCTGATAGGCTCTTTGATGGCGTACGAGATGAATCTTCTACAAGCTGAAGAGCTCGAATACAAGAAGCCTATTGCTCTGAAGGCCAAGCATAGCTGTTCAAAACAGTCCAGATGTAATGGATCATCCAGTGATCGGAGCCAATCTGGATCAGATTTTGAAAAGGATGAACTAGCTATGATTACAAGAGAGTTCAGAAGATTTCTTAGAACTGAAGGGAAAAATGTCTACAGAAAATATCACCGCAGGAAGCAAAACAGGTATAAATTTAACCCTACTGAAAAATCTGACGATAATACTTGTTATCATTACAGGAAGACTGGCCACATGAAGGCTGATTGTCCAGAGTTACAAAAAATCAAAGGAAGACCATGGAAGAAAGCGCCAAAGGGAAAGGCCATGGTCAGTACATGGAGTGATGAGGAAGAAGGCACACTAAGCACTTCCGCAGATAGTGAAAAATCAGAAAAGGACACCTGCTTGATGGCCAGAAATGGAGAAGAAGAAGAAGAGTCTGATCAGGTATCATCCCCTTTCGAACATTTTACTATTTCTGATTGGGAAGATGCTTATGGAGATCTGTTAGATAAAGCGAATGATATTAAGAAGGAAAACAGACACTTGAAGAAGAAAATGAATTCTCTGGTTAATGATAAAACACTTACTGATAAAGTTGCATGTTTACAATCAGAGAATGAAAAATTGAAAAGTGCATGTTCTGAGTTTGATGAATTAAAGCATGTTGTGATTGATTGTAGGAAAGAAAATGAGTTGCTGAAAAATGTCATTGATGAGCTGAAATTGTCAATTCAGAAATTTGAAAATCATGTAAAGATTTCAACTGAAAAATATGAAGCTGTTTTGTCAGTGAATGATGAACTGAAGAAAACTGTTGAAAATTTAGAAAATGAAAATTCTGACAAATAGAAAATCATTGAAAGCATGACCCAAGGAACATAAAATCTTAATGCCTTGCTAGGGTCAAAAGTCAATTTCAGAAAAGCGGGTCTTGGTTTTAATCCCTCAGCTAAAAAGAGTTTTGAACTGAAAACCATTTCATTTGTGGGAGAAAAGAATACAGGACCGCTCATAAAAATGGTCAATGAAAAATCTACTTTCAATAATGTAAAATCAAAAGTGTCCAGTGCTAAGGACAAGGGAAAGTAGAAAGTTGTAGAACCTAGAGCTGCATGCTCTTCTTCCAAGGGTAACTCCAAGGCTAGGGGTCAGCCAGCTAGCACATCAAAACCCCAGTCCAAGGCTGCTAAGTCTCCACCACCATCAACTGCTCAGAAAAAGACCCAATATAAGTCTGTTCAGAAACCTAGAGGGTCAAAGGTGGCAGGGAGACCAAGTGCAGCTAGGAACCAGTTTGCTCATCCCTATTTCCCTAGAGCCCAAGTCTATCATAACATTCATTCACAACCACTTAAAAGGTTTGGGTGGAACCCTGCATACATGAGGTCTAGGTATCAGAATTTCCCTACTTGGTATCAACCCTATAGATCTCAGCCAGCTAGGAGATGGGATAGTCATTTTAGGACATGGAGTCCTAGTCACCAGGGGTTCTATGGTCAGCCTAGGACCAATTTGGGCCACAACTTCCAGTATACTCATTGGCCAAGGCACTGGCAGAAAAACAACAATGCTCTTAATAAAATGAATGCCAGGACTACACAAAAACCATCACAGCACCAGAAAAAGAAAGCTAAACCTGTTAGTGCTAAGAAAAAGGAAAATAACAAAAAGAATTCTCAAGCTGTAAAATCCACCAAACCTTCCACTTTCACACAAATGTGGATCCCTAAACAGCTTTTGTCATGTTTTCACTATCATATGTCTGTTTCTGTCTTGGGGCCCAAACTATCTTGGGTTCCAAAATCTGCTCCCTAAGTGTGTTTGCAGGTGTGCCTGGTAGCCGGGAACAAAATGTTGAAACAGGAATAGCTACTCCAGGCATATGACAAGAGGCAGGGCCAAAAGTTCTAAATGCTGAAAGAGATTGGAAGCCTTGTCAACAATCTGATGCAACACTAAGGGTAAAAATAAATCAGTCAGGTAAAGAAGGTAAGTTTTTACCTTCAGAATTGAATTAAGAAAGTCATGTTGATTCAGTTGCTTAATTTCTGATTTTATATTCTTGTCTAGCTGATCAGTCTGCATTCCAGACTCAGCTACAGATTTAATTCTGCATAAATTTGATGCTCTTCTTCTGCCAACTATTGCACTGAGTTTGAATGGTTCATTTAATGCATATAGTTGATGCATATGTCTAATGTCTGCATTTATCATTTGCATCAAGAAAATTGTTCAATGCATATAGGACTGCTTTGCACTGCATATATCATTTGCATAACCTCGATATATTAAATGGTGAGCTACTAAAAGGCAGGGAAATCTGCCCGGAGGTTCTTACTATGTGTGAGATGGTCCTTGAGACTAGGTTCTTTGCCAAGTACCAAGGGTCAAGTTGATGGGGACATCACCTCCCATGCCCACATTCACGGCTCGTCTCCTCACACCGGTTGCATCCGGCATGGTCTAGTCATTTATTTTGAGTCCTATGTATGTTTCTTTATTTTATTTGAGTCATATCATTGTAATTTCCCTTTTATTTGAGTCATGTCCCTAGGTCTTATGCTTATTTCCCTAGATTTGAGTGTCATTAGGTTTATTAGTTAGCTATTGGGCCCAATTCATTGGGCTTGGCCCATGGGCGCCCCTATCTTGTTGGTTATTAGTCAATGTGTCAAAAGTCAGGGTCTTATTGTAAATTGTGGGATCCCTATAAATAGGACCCCACTCTCTCCATTTTGAGGTAATGAATCAATGAATGAAAATTTACCATTTTGTGAGTTCTAACCTCAGATTTATTGTGGAGTGAATCCATTAGTGAGGTGAGAAGCCTTAGGGAGAGAATCTCACCCATCCCTCTCTTAATCTCTCTCTTCCACTCCCCTTTCTCTCTCCTCCACACCCAATTTCAAAAATTTTCTCTCTCCTCCCCTCCCAACCACCTCCACTCCCCACCTACCCCATTAAAGCCTCTCCCCATTCCCCACAACCCTCTTCAATACTCCACCCCTTCCCAAGACCCCTTCACCAATCCTCATCTCACCTCCCAACCCCCAACTACCCCTCCCACTTTCCCAAGCACCCTTCCCACTACCCCAAGCACCCCTCCACCTCCCTAGGCCATTTGAATTCAAAATTCCCCTTCCCTCCATAGCTTTGGCCGCCCCTCTTTCCTCCCCTTTGGTTAGGGCCACCCCCCTCTCATCCCCTCCATCTTCCCTTGTTCACCTCCATCACCCCACCCTCTACCATCTAGAGTAAGAGAACTTGCAGAAGACCTGAAGCGTTCAGCAGTGACCCTGACCTCCTCCGAACGTTCCTAGAAGCCCAGAAGCCATCGTTGGAAGCGTCTCTCCGTCCTCTTCGCAACGGCGGTGGTCCCGTCTCGTTCTGAGTTCGTGATCGCCCAGGGGAGCCATTCTTCCCCGACTGCGCAAAGCCTCCCTGGCAGGAGTTCAGAGCCGGAGTGGAAGCTCGACTGCGACGATCCTGTTCGGAATCTGATCGAGAGTTCCTCTTTAAAAGTGTTCTACTCTAAGTTTTATTTCATCCTCAGAAAGCAGAGCTCAGTTAGGCGTCCGGATCTGGAAGTTATCAATTTTCTCCCCCGGGTGTGCGGTTCTGCCTCCACTCAGTCTACACCGACCCCTCCTCAGTGTTCAGAGCCTACCGGTCCACTCCGACAACATTTGGCATCCTCGTTGGTCTTGCTTCGAAGAGGACTCGTCAACGGTTCCAACGACTCTAGCAGCACCTGATTCTGAGCTCTGGAGCGACCGTGGCAACCCTTGCTTCCTGCTGTTGAGAACCTGAAGCTGTCAGATCTGAGGGTCTGCCACCCTGTTCAAGCCCCTACCCCGAAGAAATTTACAAAATTCAAGCATCATCCATATCCAGCTATGAAGAATCTCCAAGTGGTTTCATCTACAACAAAATTCGGGGCTGACCACAGCGTCCAAATACCTGACGGTCTGTCCTGAGTCACAGTCAGCGGGCAGATTCGGCTTCGACTTCCCTCTCTTCACTTCTAGCTCGAATTCCCCTCCCCGCTTGGCCGGCTGAAGGCCCCTCCCTACGTGGAGGTCATATTGAGTGTATTCATTGGCTTCCCTTCTCCGAGATCCCCCCCTTGCATGGGGGTAGTTCATGTATTATTTACACTCGCAGGTTTGAAGCTTCATCGACGCGGCGTGCGGGTGCCTCCCCTCGCCTCCCCGCTCGCCCCCGTCTCCGACCGGAGTCGGTTTCTTCAAACCGGCTAGGTGAGAATTCTTCCCTTGCTCTCAATTATACTTGTTCATTTAATATTCTTCAATTGCGCCGTCGGTTAGAGAGGGAGCGCTCGGTCCAAAGGTTCCACCATCTTGTGCGACCACCGTGGGTGTGAGTGAGTGATCCATGTCCCTCGGCCAAGGCCAACACATTGAGTTGAATATCCACACCTCAAGGGGAGGTTTGACTTAGACTTTGTTGGCCCTCTACCAGCAAGGGGCTTGTCCCATTTCCTCGACTCGACATCCCCGAGTTACCCCCATGTTAAGGGTGTGTGCCATACGAAGGTCCGCTTACGTAGGCTTCATAGCCTTGTGGTTGTGCTTGTTAAATTAGGTTCGAGGTGGTGTCACATCAAATTGGTATCAGAGCAAGTTTTAGGCTTGTCTCTACTAAGTCTAGTCCTAGGGCCATTGCATTATTCACTTGTGCATCACCCTTGTCCACCATCATGACTACCTCATACTTGGCATACTCACCACTCTTAGGCCCATTAGAAGCTTTTGTGTTTGATGGATCCCGCCCTAGCATATATCAAGAATGGGAAAATTCCATAGACCGACACTTTGGGAGGTTCACCTTATCGGGGCCTATCCAAGTCAACTATGCCAAGAGTTTGCTCTGGCGCCAAGCTAGGAAAGAATGGGAGTACATTGTAGGTTTGAGAGAAGCCAAAGGGGAAGCACCCATTGAATCTTGGGTTGAAATGAGGGATGATCTTAGAAAGATCTATGCACCCCAATCCGGACCTTCTCAACCAACCACTCTTCCACCCCCAACCCCAACTCCAACCCACGTACTTCCCCTATCATGCCCAACCCAAGCCCATCCATGTTCACCACCCCGGGAGTACCATGAGCCGGCTATCTCCACTCCACCACCAAAAGATCCATTCCTCCCCTTGGAGGAGGAGCCTATGATCCAAACACCCGATCCCTTGGAAGTAAAGACCGACCGACCTACTCCGACCTACCCCCCACCCATTGAGATCCTAAATGCCTTAAACGGTCAACTCACTAGAGACCTTGGCCCAATTTTCTTGGAGGAGGATGACTCACCATTTGGGAACCTTGAAGACATAGAGTCCCTCCCTCTAAGTAGCCCTTTCCATGACCCCTTTGACCCTTTCCTATGGGAGCCTAGATCCCCATGTGACCCACCTTCATCACCCACCACCCACCCATTCCTACCCATACCCACCATGTTGAGCCAAGCCCACCTCAACCATGACCCAGGCTATACGATGAGAACCTTGACCTTAGGTAACATACACCTAGGGATTGATGAATTACCCCACCCCATGATGACCACCTTCTTAGATCCATTCGATCCTTTCCAATGGGAGTTCAAAGGTTGTCCCACACCTATACACATGGAAGTCACCCAAAGGAAAAATATGCATGTGTCTAGGCTTACCACACCACTTGGCATGAACACTATGTTGGGTCCATTCATTCATATCACCCACATGTCAAGTAGAAAGCATGAGTGGTCCATATTCGGATGTATTGGTCCACCTTCATTCATCATGGGTCTTAAGCATGTCAAAAGCATCTACGGATGTCCGGGTCCCCCGACATTCATCACCACTTTGCATGATAGGTTCACATATGGTTGCCCCGGCCCTCCTAATTCCATCAAAGTCTTCTTGGCATCAAAGCATGATTGGTCTACTTTTGGTTGCTCAGGTCTACCCATCACCCAAAGAATGTCAGCATTCATAAAATTGCATGATAACCTTGCAAGCACATCAACAAGAGTCATGAAATTTACAAAAGGGCGGCCGACTCACTGGCGCCACCTAGAAATCCAAATGGGTGATTCTGGGATGGTGAGGAATGAGAGGCTCTCACATAGAGACAACTCAAGATTGAGGTTTTGTGGGATCAGCCCCTTCCAGGTTTTGAGGTGCATTAGCCCTACTACTAAGTTAGGCCTCCTCAAGGGATACGGAGTTAACTTCAGTTTCAATGTGGAAAGCCTTGTGCCACACAAGGGACCCACGGGGGCACCTAGTGAGGATTTCAAGCCCCTTCCTTCCTTGAGAGAGCACCCACCCCTCCCCATGAGAGCATCGTCAGCCCAGAGAGCCCGACGTAAGCAACTTGAGAGAATATTGGATGAACAGGTAATCATCACTCATAGCAAGGTGTACGGGCTCTACCTCGCTAGGTGGAAGAATCGACTTCTTTCGGAAGACATGTGAGCGGTACCACCTCTTACTCGACGGAGTCGAGTTCTCCGCACCCCGGGAGTATGATGGGGATATCACCTCCCATGCCCACATTCATGGCTCGTCTCCTCACACCGGTTGCATCCGGCATGGTCTAGTCATTTATTTTGAGTCCTATGTATGTTTCTTTATTTTATTTGAGTCATATCATTGTAATTTCCCTTTTATTTGAGTCATGTCCCTAGGTCTTATGCTTATTTCCCTAGGTTTGAGTGTCATTAGGTTTATTAGTTAGCTATTGGGCCCAATTCATTGGGCTTGGCCCATGGGCGCCCCTATCTTGTTGGTTATTAGTCAATGTGTCAAAAGTCAGGGTCTTATTATAAATTGTGGGATCCCTATAAATAGGACCCCACTCTCTCCATTTTGAGGTAATGAATCAATGAATGAAAATTTACCATTTTGTGAGTTCTAACCTCAGATTTATTGTGGAGTGAATCCATTAGTGAGGTGAGAAGCCTTAGGGAGAGAATCCCACCCATCCCTCTCTTAATCTCTCTCTTCCACTCCCCTTTCTCTCTCCTCCACACCCAATTTCAAAAATTTTCTCTCTCCTCCCCTCCCAACCACCTCCACTCCCTACCTACCCCATTAAAGCCTCTCCCCATTCCCCACAACCCTCTTCAATACTCCACCCCTTCCCAAGACCCCTTCACCAATCCTCATCTCACCTCCCAACCCCCAACTACCCCTCCCACTTTCCCAAGCACCCTTCCCACTACCCCAAGCACCCCTCCACCTCCCTAGGCCATTTGAATTCAAATTTCCCCTTCCCTCCATAACTTTGGCCGCCCCTCTCCCCTCCCCTTTGGTTAGGGTCGCCCCCCTCTCATCCCCTCCATCTTCCCTTGTTCACCTCCATCACCTCACCCTCTACCATCTAGAGTAAGAGAACCTGCAGAAGACCTAAAGCTTGCAGCAGCGACCCTGACCTCCTCCGGATGTTCCTAGAAGCCCAAGAGCCATCGTTGGAAGCGTCTCTCTGTCCTCTTCGCAACGGCGGTGGTCCCGTCCCGTTCTGAATTCGTGATCGCCCAGGGGAGACATTCTTCCCCGACTGCGCAAAGCCTCCCTGGCAGGAGTTCAGAGCCGGAGTGGAATCTCGACTGCGACGATCCTGTTGGGAATCTGATCGAGAGTTATTCTTTAAAAGTCTTCTACTCTGAGTTTTATTTCATCCTCAGAAAGCAGAGCTCAGTTAGGCGTCCGGATCTGGAAGTTATCAATTTTCTCCCCCGAGTGTGCGGTTCTGCCTCCACTCAGTCTGCACCGATCCCTCCTCAGTGTTCAGAGCCTATCGGTCTGATTCGACAACATTTGGCATCCCCGTTGGTCTTGCTTCGAAGAGGACTCGTCAACGGTTCCAACGACTCTAGCAGCACCTGATTCTGAGCTCTGGAGCGACCATGGCAACCTCTGCTTCCTGCTGTTGGGAACCTGAAGCTATCAGATCCGAGGGTCTGCCACCCTGTTCAAGCCCCTACCCCGACCAGCAAAGGTGCCCGAAGAAATTTACAAAATTCAAGCATCATCCAGATCCAGCTATGAAGAATCTCCAAGTGGTTTCATCTACAACAAAATTCAGGGCTGACCACAGCATTCAAATACCTGACGGTCTATCCTGAGTCACAGTTAGCGGGCAGATTCGGCTTCGACTTCTCTCTCTTCACTTCTAGCTCGAATTCCCCTCCCCGCTTGGCCGGCTGAAGGCCCCTCCCTGCGTGGAGGTCATATTAAGTGTATTCATTGGCTTCCCTTCCCCGAGATCCCCCCCTTGCATGGGGGTAGTTCATGTATTATTTACACTAGCAGGTTTGAAGCTTCATCGACGCGGCGTGCGGGTGCCTCCCCTCGCCTCCCCGCTCGCCCACGTCTCCGACCGGAGTCGGTTTCTTCAAACCGGCTAGGTGAGAACTCATCCCTTTCTCTCAATTATACTTGTTCATTTAATATTCTTCAATTGCGCCGTCGGTTAGAGAGGGAGCGCTCGGTCCAAAGGTTCCACCATCTTGTGCGACCACCGTGGGTGTGAGTGAGTGATCCGCGTCCCTCGGCCAAGGCCAACACATTGAGTTGAATATCCGCGCCTCAAGGGGAGGTTTGACTTAGACTTTGCTGGCCCTCTACCAGCAAGGGGCTTGTCCCATTTCCTCGACTCGGCATCCCCGTGTTACCCCCGTGTTAAGGGTGTGTGCCATACGAAGGTCCGCTTACGTAGGCTTCATAGCCTTGTGGTTATGCTTGTTAAATTAGGTCCGAGATGGTGTCACATCACAAGTCCTCATGTAGAATAGTGTACTGCATCATATTTGAAAAATCTGAAAAGAAATGATCATTGCATAGCATATTTCTTGCATCATGTTGTTCTCGACATTGAATCTTTTTCACTCCTTATAGTCCCCACTCAATTCCTTCATAGTCTTTGACATCAGATGCTCTTGGATCTTATTGCTTATTGTTATCACTGTTTAACAATTGCCATCATTTCCCTAACCTTCACTGAACAACAGCATTGCTTCTGGTTTAGTACATTGAGCTGTGGCTATTGCAATTGTTCATTTATAAGAATTACACTTGCAAAATTGGAAGGAACTAAAAGTTTAACCTTTATAAATTGAAGAGTTAAGTGTCTGTACTTCAGAACTTGAGATAAAAGAAAACTTTTATAGCTCTTAATCTCTGTCTCATGATTAGAGTAGAAAAAGTTTTTTTTATACCTGAATGTGTTAATATGGAAATGTCTAGAAAAGGTAAATAGAGTGTGTACTATTTTTTTTTTTTTACAATCACTCTAAAAGAAATAAGGGCAGCAGTAAATAAGATCATCAATGTAATGAGCTGAACATAGTGACAGAGCAATGGCTGAATTGCACTGAGAAACTGTGATCTCCTCCAAAGAAGCAGAAGAATTCATAAGTCATGAAGTGCTTCAGATACCTCTGTTCATAGGGTCAACTCTATAGGGGGAGTTGTCACCAAGTAACTGGGGGTACTGGCCTCTAATCAAGGTGTACTCTTAATGTCAAAGGTGAAAATTGTTCCTTGTGGGTCTTGATCTGAAATAGATCTAGTAGTTTATGCCTAGTAACTGGGGGTACCTGCCTCTGATCAAGGTGTACACCTAATGTCAACAGCATAAATGCCACTGGTCTATTCACTTAGCTCAATTTTTGAAAATTAAAAAAAAATGAAAAACAAACTGCTGTAACCCGTTGAAATCAAAAGTCATTGAGTGAAAATTATTTTTCTCAATACATATTCAAGTTGCCTTTCTTGATCTTCCATGTTTAATCACAAAGGGTATTACTTCTGACTTTTCTATTAAAACCATGTGCCTTAGATTCATTGCTATAAATGGAGTCCATAAACTCTTTTTCAGTGGTCAGCTGTTTTACTCTATCTTTATCACTGTTAAACCTGAATTTTTTTTCAAGACTATATCTTGTCGATTCTTATGCTTTAACAGTTGTTTATAATCATGCTCACCTTCTGAACCATTGCTTCAGCTGTTGTGTAGTGACCCCTTCCTCATTCATGTTCTTTCCCTCCTATCTTCATATTCCTTTCTCAAAGGGGAGAATCAATTCAGGGGGAGTTTTTCATTCAGGGGGAGTTTGAGATGTTCTAAGGGAAATCTACATGTTGCACTCATGTTTTTCTTTCTTTTTGATCATGTCAAAGGGGGAGAAATTTTTGGTTGGTGACTCACTGTCACTTTGTTGCCATCATCAAAAAGGGGGACAATGTTGTGCCCCTTAGGCACAAGCTTATGATATTTTGTTTTGATGATAGCAACACAGTGAAAGTTTCACAGTGAGCCATTCACTGTGTTTAGTATACATGCATTACTGCTAGTTACTGCATATGCAAACACTTGGTCGATGCATTACATTCTGTCAGATATCAAGTCTATACATCCATTGCTTCAGTTCAATATCTGCTATGTGCATACCTTGTTTAAGTGCATTCAGTATAACAGACCAGCATGCATTCAGTATAACAGATGAGCAAGTCTGTACATCGGACTAGTCTACATCGGTTAAGTCTATACATCCATCGAAGTCAGTCTGCATAAAGTCTGTACATTCTTCAGGTGCATATCTCAGCAAGTCTATACATTGGACTTGAACATATAGGAAGTCTGTACATCGGCTAGGCAGCAAGTCTGTACAGCCCTTGCTTAAGGCAAGTCTATATATTGCATGAGCATAGTTAGAGCACTCAAGTCTGTATAGCGTCCATCGTTTCATGCATCATCTTATGCATTGTCGTCAAGTCTATACAGAGTCCATCATCTTATGCATAGGCTAAGTCTACACATCGCCCGTCTCAATTAGCGTCTTATGCATAGGCTAAGTCTACACATTGCAGCATGCATTATCTTCAAGTATGTACAGCGTCCAGCGTCTCACTTAGCATCTCGTGGCTAAGTCTATGCATCGGCCAGGCAAGTCTGTACATCGCACGTCTCATGCATCGTCTCAATCAAAGTCTAGACATTGTCTGCCCTACAGTACACTAAGTCCACACATTAGCACTGTAGCTTGCACGAAGTAAAGTCTGTACATTGGACTATCAGGTAAAGTCTATACATCCTTTAGCTGGAACTGTGCAAGTCTGTACATCGCTGCTATGCCAAAGTCTATACATCGTGCTTGCACAAGTCTGTACACCCTTTCTTCTGGCAAGTCCACACATCATGAAGTCTATACATTCGTTGCCTTGCATTGCATCAAGTCTGTACAGCCTTTCTTTTGGCACGTCCACACATTGTGAAGTCTATACATTCGTTGCCTTGCATTGCATCAAGTCTGCACACTGTGTGCTGCATGCTCACCAAATCCATACACTGGCAACTCTGCACATTGTGGCACGCAGAGTCTACACAATACTTTGTCAGCAAGTCTGCACATTGCTATAGCACGCATGCAGAGTCTAGACAGTCATGAGCAAGTCTAGACATCGTCTGGTTGCATAACGCATAGTCTGTACATGCTTTGTCTTCACATTGCAAAGTCTATACATTCTGCATTCATTCTTGATGTTCATACTTCGCTTGATGCATTCTGCATAACACACTGCAAAGTCTATACATTGTCTTCGCATTGCAGAGTCTATACATTGCTTCGAACGAAGTCTGTACAAGGTGTCGACATTAAACCGATAAGTTTCTCTCTGTCTGACAGGTACTGTTCATGAAGCTTATGAAGGGCACGTGATCCGAGGTTGGAAGGGCTGACAGGAAGATGACACGTGGCCAACACTTCTGGGCGGGAAATGTGGAAGACACGCGCCCAGGGCTGCTCCTGCTGTGACTGGTTATATAAAGAAGCCTTCTTCCACAGAAGAAGACTGATCGAATGCAGAAGCCTTGAAGGAAAAGCAGAGAGCAGAGAGCCCTTCGATCCAGCAGAAGAGAAACAGAAAGAGAGAAAAGAAAGAGAGTTGAGAGAGAGAAGTGTTGAGAGTTTTATTCCTCAGATCTTTGGTTCAAAACCAGATCTGAGGTTTGCTCACCTGTTTGAGCTATATTCCCTGCAGGGATACATTTCCTTTTCGTTTGTTTTCTGTTTTATTTTTCGAACTCATTTCTTCAAGCTGTTAGTCAGCGTTTGCGGAGGTGCTGCCTCTAGATGGGTCAAGCTGTAATCCCCAGCGGTTGCAGTGGAGGATTCCACTGGACAGCAAGCTGTGAGGCTCAGTGGGTTGTAGTCAAGCTGTGAAGCCCAGCGGTTCAAGCTGTGAGTCAGCAGTAATCCACACTCGGGTTGAGTGTGGGGTGGATGTAGGTCTGGAGGACCGAACCACCTAAAAACTGTTAGCGCAGCGAAGAGTGATATAGAAGGGGGGGGGGGGGATGAATAGATCACTCCTAATTTACAAAACTTCAGCGGAAACCCACTACTTCGAAATACAACCCTTCAGATATGGCTAAACAATGCAGCTAACGCAGTGAGAAACTAAGACAAGATAATAAGGTGCGATTGGAAGAGGCCGTGCACACACAAACACAATGCCGAACAGAAGGAAAGCACAAACGATAATACCAAACCACAGAGGAGACAAGAGATTTTAAGGTGGTTCGATTGTAGTCCACAATCTACATCCACCCCTCACTCCGACTAGAGTGAGGATTCCACTAGCCACTGCTAGAAAACTGCAGACTCAGTATGCGAACAATATGCTGCCACACAGCTTGAACAACCAAGAGAAACAAATCCCTCAACCAAACTCTGCTACCCACAGAGCTTGACACCTGGACCTGCTACCAGCAAGACCAGAACCGGAGATGGCTCTCCCTTCCTCCAACCCGGAGGGAACCTGCTAATGACAACCTGTCACTGGCAAAACCAGAGATCACAGATCTCTCTTCCTCTGTAGCCCATAGGGGAACCGGAGTAACTCTCCCTTCCTCCAAACACTGGAGGGTAACAACTCGAAATCAGATATATGAAGAAATGAAAGGAAAAATAGAAATGTAAACAAGACCAACGATGAACACAAATCGTTTCAGAAAAACCAAAAATAAATGTAGCTTCCGAAGAAGCAAATTGGACTCTTCTCTCTCACTCAAACTTTTCTCTCACAGCAATACTCTCAAATTTTTTCTCTCTATCTTCTTTCTGGAACGTGGAGGCTCTCTCTCTTTTCTTCTTCTGCTCATGAATTCTGCTCTTCAGCTTTTTGTCCAGTTCTATCCATCTAATCGCAGAAGGCTCCTTTTATATGGCATTTGTAATACCCCAAATTATTTTGGAAATTTAATTAGAATTATTTGAATTTATTTGAAATTATTTGGAATTATTTGAATTAATGAGAATTTATTCGTAATTAATTAGATTAATTCTTTAATAAATAGTATAAGTCACTTTTTAATTATTTTATAAAAATCCATAAAAATCATATTATTGTGTAATCCATTTCGTTTAACAATTTTGTCTTCTTCGACTAAGCCTAATAAAATCATTAACTAGGCCTAATCAGTGGATTAAGTCCGATTTCCACACTTACCTACCCAATAGTGAACGCAATAGTAAACCTCATCTTAAAACACCAAATTAGAGCTTAATACTCAACCAAATGAGCTCATTTCAGTGGAAAATGAAAGGCCACGATCTAAGGATCAATATCCCTCTATCAATCGAACATAAACCTAACCCTAACACATGGTGGCGGCCGAGTTTTGGAGTGGTCAACCTTGGCGGCGCCGTTTTCCAACACCTAACTTGCGTGGTCGATTCCTCCCAGCCCCGAAGTCTCCAAAAGCTCTATGAGCTTTCAAAACGAAGCTCTACGAGTCTACTTTCATTTGGTAGCTGTGGTGTTCGCATTGGATTCAGATCTAGGAAGTTCTTGGTCGTTTAGTGGAGGTGGGTCGGCTGCCGTCGTCCTCCTTCCTCTCCTCTTTGATCCTTCGATTGAGGTAGGTTTCCTTAACCAAAATCAGCTTATGAATATATCAAATTATTCCTCTCGACGAGATCTTTCCAATGGTGGTAAAAGCCCCAATTTTCATTAGGTATCCAAGGAGATATCGCAGGTTTTCTAAGGTGCTGTCCAATTCGTTCTTCAGTCTAGGGCTTTAAGTTCTCTCTTCGATTGCTCTTCGATTGAGGTAGGATATAACATCCAAACTCTAATTCATATACATGAATGTAATCAGCATCTTGTTAGCTTTCATTTGGCGTAGAAAGCCCCAAATTTCATTGAGCATGTTTAGAGAATTTTGGATCGAAGTAAGAGCATGTTTAGGCTTGATTTATGGTATGTTCTTCAAGTAGAAGCATGATTTTCGGGCTGTTTTTGAGTTGGATATCTAGATCCACATATGTCATATCATACATGGTTAGAATCAACATTAAGTTAGCTTTCTTTTGATATAAGAAGCCCCAAATTTCGTTGTATATATTGAGAGAACCATACGATTTAGTAGAAGCATGTCAAGAACTAGGTCTTCATGTGTTCATCATAGAATAGGTTGTGATTCATTTGATTTCTGTTGAAATTCGTGTTTCAAAACTCTTGTTTTATGACCCTAGTATGTCTATTAAGAACCCTAGACCATGTGGTTAAGATCCCAACCCATTTAGACCCCAAATCGTGGAGTTTTTCATGATTTCCGGAAGCCCGTTCTTGTCTGGAAACCCAGGGGTCGACCCCATGGGTCGACCCATACCACCCAGCAAGCAGAAGATTTCTGCTTTGCATGGGTCGACCCATGGGGTCGACCCACACTGCAGGGGTCGACCCAATGGGTCGACCCATGCCAGGGCAGCTCCCTGGAACCTCCAGGGGTCGACCCAATGGGTCGACCCATGCCTGGAAATTTCCAGGGGTCGACCCAATGGGTCGACCCACGTGCTGTTTGACCCGAAAATGTTGGTTTTTGAACCGAGGATCGATCCGGATCATTAGGGGATCGACTCATTCAACTTAGTACAATTGAAAACTATATTTTTGAGGATCTAATGACCTATTCATGTACCCCTTTGATTTCAATTAACATTGGTCCCTACATGCAAACATAGTGTAAAAACATGCCGTTTATCATCTTCATTTCAACGTATACAATGGTTAAATAGAAACCCACATAATTAGTGGTTAATTGTGTAACTAGATTTCTGTTAATGCATGCTATTTCATTCCTGTACGAGCTTGTTCCTTATCTCATCATCTTGAATCCACTTTTTGGCAATTGGCTAAATGCAAATGATAATAGATAATCTTTGATATATTAACTTGGTAATTAGGATTAAATTGATTGTTAAGTTGCTGTTTTAGTCATTATTACTCCAGTAGAATGGATTGCTTACACACTTGAACGGTACACTGTCAGCCGTTCTTTCTTGACCCCGTGGACCAAGTTTTGGTCCAATTCTTGTAATGCGGCCCAAAGTGACCGTATAACCGAGTTTTTGTTTTAGTGAATCCAAGGACAAGTTAGTCCTTAAATCTCATACTTGTGGCAGTAATTCCTCTGATTAAATTGGCCATATAACTTGACTGAATGTCTAGACAATCGTGGGATCTTGTATCCAATAAATCGATGCCAACGCACCGTAAGGGCCCGGTCTGGTCCTGGGGAGAGCGCCCGAAAGTTAGTGAGCCCATGGGATGTTAATGACATGGTGAGGCATTGCACCGAGTACTTGACTAGCTTGTTACGTCTATGACATGAAAAATCTCTTGTTACTCTTGTTACTTGATCGTGCTTGAAATGATGTTTAAAATACTTGCTTGTTGGCCAATTCTCAATTCTTTATTACTATCTCTTGTTGTAAATTCTTGTACTTGTTATCTTGTTATCTCTTGTCATCATTATATTTCTTGACCTTGCAAGATCTTTGTATTTCGCTGTTTATTTGTATCGTCATTTATTTCATTTCTTAGCATTGCATATGAAAATGTAATTAACTTGTTAATCACGTAAACTTGCATGTTATTTCCTACTGAGCGTCAGCTCATAGTTGTTGTTTCCCCCCTTTCCAGGCTATTCAGGTGACGATGCGCATACCGATGGGGAAGGGCAGGAGTGATATCTCTTGAGTGTACTTGTAGTAGATGCCGAGTTGGCATGGTTGGTTACCTCTAGTTATTTCCTTAGAGTTGTGTTAGCACTTGTTACTCTTGGAGTCAGTTATTGTATTAGAATTCAGATTGGAAGTCATGTTTGATCGTGTATTAGCAGTGTTGGTTATTGTAATGATTTGGAATCATCTTGATCAATAGAGTTGTATCTTTCCTTAGCATTGTGTAATTGTTTAGTTTAGAATATTTATTTACTTTCTAGCTAGTTTCTAACTGTACGTCCCGATATTCCGCGTCGGGGCGTGACAGTTTAGTTGGTATCAGAGCCCTAGGTTTCACATTCCTAGGTTTTCCTAAGTTCTAGGTTTTCTAAGTTTTAGGGTCCTATGATAACTCCTAACCTTGTTTAGTCTAAGAACCCGACCTGGTGAGATTGGGTAGAAACTTGGGTTAAGTTCGTATCTTAATCGTGTTATTATCTATCTTATTGAACCTTAGTAATCTATTCCTCGTGTAGGCCATTGCAATGGCAGCAGACCGTGCGGAATGGAGGAACTTGCAGCGTACGGTTCAAGGCCTTACGCAGGCTTTACAGCAAGTGGCTCAAGCAGGAGCGGCACACCATGGCACTGGTGACTTATATCGGAACTTCCGAGGAATGAATCCGCCGAGATTTGGAGGCTCGACTGACCCTGATGAAGCTGAGCACTGGCTAGATGAGATGGGAAGGATATTCGAAGTGATGCAATGCAGCAATCAAGAGCGTGTCCTTCTCTCAACTTTTTCAACTGGAACGAGATGCACGTATTTGGTGGGATTCTATCAAGGCGACTCTCGGTGATCAGCATGTTACGTGGGAAGAGTTCGAGGAATTCTTTAACAGCAAGTATTTTTCTGACCGAGTACAAGAGAAGAAAGCGGCGGAGTTCGCAGCTCTGAAACAGCGAGGTCTGTCCGTGGCAGAGTATGAGGCTCAATTTTCACGGCTTTCTCGTTATGCTACACACCTTATTTCCACGGAGAAGATGGAAGCGTTTTCTCAATGGGCTGAAGCTACATTATATCAATCAGTTGGCACCGATGGAAATCTCCACTTATTCCGAAATGGTGAGGAAAGCTCAAGTTCTAGAAGATACTCTTGAGATGACGGAGAGAATCCGTGGAAAAGGTGCAAAGAAGGAACTACCTACGGGTTCCGGGAATGTCAAACCCGGGTATAGCAAGAAGAGGCCTATTAGTGGGCCTGGTTCATGGACTGGATCTGGATCGTGGAAAGGCAAGATGCCGAGGCAGGAAGACAAGAAGCCTGGCCCTGTTGTTCCATTCAAGGGCGTGTGCAACTATTGTGACCGTCCGGGTCACAAGATGGAGGAGTGCTGGCGCAAGCTAGGCGCCTGTTTGCGTTGTGGAAGCAAAGAGCACCGTATCCCTAACTGTCCTCTTATATCGGAGCAAGCTACACCGGGGAAACCTCAAGTCTTCAAGAAACCACAAGGCAAGCTTCAAGCTTTGCATGCAGATGAAGCAGGAACCGCCGAGGACGGTGGGCTCGTCGAAGGTACACTTATTATACTCGACAAGCCAGCATTTGTTCTTTTTGATACTGGTGCCACACATTCCTTTATTTCTCGGAGATTTGCTAAGTCTTTAGCTATGGAACCTGTTTTGATGAATTCTCCGTTAGAAATATCAACACCTATTGGTACTAGATCAGCAATCCAGTATTTCTATCCTTCTAGTACGGTTATGATTGGTGAACAGAACTTTCCAGCTGATTTGATTTGCATGGACATGAAGGATTATGATGTAATCCTAGGAGCGGATTGGTTGGCTAGATATGAGGCTAATGTTCACTGCAGTTCTAGCTCCGTGTCTTTTACTAGACACCCTAGACTTTCTTTTGTGGGAGTTAAGCACCATAACTCCGTATCCCTTATCTCGGCTCTTCGAGCTGATAAGCTGATGAGACGAGGATGCGAGGCTTTTCTGGCCTTTGTCTGTGCAACCCCTGAACAGTAGATTGAGATTAAGGACATTTCTGTTATCCGGGATTTTCCTGATATTTTTTCCGAAGAACTACCAGGACTTCCCCCTGAGAGGGAAGTTATCTTTTCTATTGATATCTTTCCTGGCACATCTCCTATTTTCAAGGCTCCTTACCGCATGTCTCCTGCGGAACTGAGGGAATTAAAGCAACAGTTGATGGAATTGCTCGAGAAGGGTTTCATTCGCCCTAGTACTTCTCCTTGGGGAGCCCCTGTATTATTCGTCAGGAAGAAAGATGGTTCGATGAGGTTGTGCATCGATTATCGGCAATTGAACCAGCAGACTGTCAAGAACAAATATCCATTGCCGAGGATTGACGAATTATTTGACCAGATAGCGGGAGCTCAGTATTTTTCTAAGATCGATCTTCAATCTAGATATCATCAGTTGCGGATTAAGGAAGAAGATATCTATAAAATAGCTTTCCGCAGCAGGTATGGTCATTTTGAGTTTGTCGTTATGCCTTTTGGTCTAACGAATGCTCCAGTAGCTTTCATGCAGTTGATGAACGATGTATTTCGGCCCTATCTTGATCGATGGGTCGTGGTATTCATTGACGATATCTTGATTTATTCCAAGAATGAGGAAGAGCATGCTGAGCATCTGAGGATGGCATTGCAACTATTGAGAGATCATCAGCTATATGCCAAGTTCAGTAAGTGTGAATTCTGGCTGCAAGAGGTGTCCTTTCTAGGACATATCATCACAAAGGATGGTATTTCTGTTGATCCTTCGAAGGTAGAGGCAGTGAAGAATTGGGATCAGCCTACCAGTGTGACCGAAGTTAGAAGTTTCCTAGGCCTGGCAGGCTACTATAGAAGATTTATCCAAGATTTATCCAAGATTACGGTACCTATGACAAGATTAACCCGCAAGGAGAACAAGTTTGATTGGTCAGATGATTGTCAACAAAGCTTTCAGACTTTGAAGGAGTGTTTGACTACTGCACCTATATTGGCTTTACCTTCTGGTGAAAGAGGTTTTGTGGTATACACTGATGCTTCAGGTATTGGTTTAGGCTGTGTACTCATGCAGCATGGAAAGGTGATTGCCTATTCTTCTAGGCAGTTGAGGAAGCATGAAGAGAATTATCCTGTTCATGATTTGGAACTAGCAGCAGTCGTGTTTGCTTTGAAGATATGGAGGCACTACTTGTATGGAGAAACATTCACAGTATTTTCAGATCACAAAAGTCTGAAATATTTATTTTCTCAGAAGGAACTTAATATGAGGCAGCGAAGATGGTTGGAGTACTTGAAAGACTTCGACTTCTCGATTGAGTATCATCCTGGCAAAGGCAATGTTGTGGCAGATGCATTAAGCAGGAAGCCTGTGGCTAGATTATCAAGTCTCATGTTACATGAGTGGAAGCTATTGGGACAATTAGCTAGTCTGGATCTGAATGTTGATAATGATCGGGTTATGATTGCACATATTCAACTTAAGCCTGAATTATTGATGGAAATCAAGTCCTTGCAAGATAATGATCCCGAGTTGGTAGAGATCAAGGGAAGCTTGAGCAGCAGACCTGACTTCATGATGGCTGACGATGGAAGATTATTATTCCAGGGTAGAACTTGTGTACCTGATGAAGCTGGAATAAAGAACAAGATTCTGGAGGAAGCACATAGATCCAGATATACCATTCATCCTGGAGGCACTAAAATGTTCAACGATTTGAAGAGATCTTTTTGGTGGCCGAACATGAAAAGGGAAGTTGCAGACTTCGTGAGTAGATGCTTGGTTTGTCAGCAAGTGAAGGCCGAACATTTCAGACCGGCAGGAAAGTTGAAACCACTTGACATACTCCAATGGAAGTGGGAAAGTATTGGCATGAATTTCATTATGGGTCTACCTAGGACTCGTGGTGGATTTGATGCAATATGGGTGATTGTTGACCGATTGACAAAGTTAGCTCATTTCTTACCCATTAAGTCCAAGTGGACAGTTGATGTATTGGCTGCTTTGTATTTGAAGGAAGTGGTAAGGCTCCATGGCATACCAGTCAGTATTGTGTGTGATCGAGACCCCAGATTTACTTCACATTTCTGGAAGGGACTGCAAGAGTCTCTTGGTACTCGCCTGAATTTCAGTACTGCTTTTCATCCACAGACCGATGGACAGACTGAAAGAACCAACCATATAGTGGAAGATATGCTCAGAGCATGCATGATTGATTTCGGAGGCAGTTGGAGTGATCATTTGGCTTTGATTGAATTTGCCTACAACAACAGTTATCAATCCAACATCCAGATGGCTCCTTTTGAAGCATTGTACGGGTGAAGCTGTCGTTCCCCGTTGTGTTGGGATGAGATAGGTGAGAAGCAATGGCTTGGACCGGATCTTATTTCAGAATCATCACAGAACATCCGTGTCATCCGAGACCAGTTACAGGTAGCCCAATCAAGACAGAAGAGTTATGCCGACACAAGGAGAAGAACATTAGAATTTCAAGTTGGCGAGCATGTATTTCTGAAGGTTTCTCCTTCGAGAGGGATTCGAAGATTTGGCATTCATGGCAAGCTAAGTCCGAGGTATATTGGTCCATTCGAGATCCTAGATAGAGTGGGAGAAGTTGCTTACAGACTGGCATTACCACCGCAGTTGTCTGGCGTACACAATGTTTTCCATGTGTCTATGTTACGGAAATATGTGTACGATCCCACTCATATCATTCAGCATGCAGATTTTGAGTTAAAGGAAGATTTGACCTATGAAGAAAGACCTATCAAGATTCTAGACCGGAAACAGCAGCAACTCTGGAATCGGTCTATACCGATGGTCAAGATTCAGTGGAGTCGGCGTGGAACCGAAGAAGCTACTTGGGAATCTGAAGATACTATGCGGAAGCGGTATCCCGACTTGTTCTAGGTGAGTAATCTCTTTCCCTATCCTCCGTATTTAGTGCAGTGAATTTGGAGGACCAAATTCTTTAAGTGGGGGAGGGTGTAATACCCCAAATTATTTTGAAAATTTAATTATAATTAATTGAATTTATTTGAAATTATTTGGAATTATTTGAATTAATGAGAATTTATTCGTAATTAATTAGATTAATTCTTTAATAAATAGTATAAGTCACTTTTCAACTATTTTATAAAAATTCATAAAAATCATATTATTGTGTAATCCATTTCGTTTAACAATTTTATCTTCTTCGACTAAGCCTAATAAAATCATTAACTAGGCCTAATCAGTGGATTAAGTCCGATTTCCACACTTACCTACCCAATAGTGAACGCAATAGTAAACCTCATCTTAAAACACCAAATTAGAGCTTAATACTCAACCAAATGAGGTCATTTCGGTGGCAAATGAAAGGCCACGATCTAAGGATCAATATCCCTCTGTCAATCGAACCTAAACCTAACCCTAACACATGGTGGCGGCCGAGTTTTGGAGTGGTCAACCTTGGCGGCGCCGTTTTCCAACACCTAACTTGCGTGGTCGATTCCTCCCAGCCCCGAAGTCTCCAGAAGCTCTATGAGCTATCAAAACGAAGCTCTACGAGTCTACTTTCATTTGGTGGTTGTGGTGTTCGCATTGGATTCAGATCTAGGAAGTTCTTGGTCGTTTAGTGGAGGTGGGTCGGTTGCCGTCGTCCTCCTTCCTCTCCTCTTTGATCCTTCGATTGAGGTAGGTTTCCTTAACCAAATCAGCTTATGAATATATCAAATTGTTCCTCTTGACGAGATCTTTCCAATGGTGGTAAAAGCCCCAATTTTTATTAGGTATCCAAGGAGATATCGCGGGTTTTCTAAGGTGCTGTCCAATTCGTTCTTCAGTCTAGGGCTTTAAGTTCTCTCTTCGATTGCTCTTCGATTGAGGTAGGATCTAACATCTAAACTCTAATTAATATACATGAATGTAATCAGCATCTTGTTAGCTTTCATTTGGCGTAGAAAGCCTCAAATTTCATTGAGCATGTTTAGAGAATTTTGGATCGAAGTAAGAGCATGTTTAGGCTTGATTTATGGTATGTTCTTCAAGTAGAAGCATGATTTTCGGGCTGTTTTTGAGTTGGATATCTAGATCCACATATGGCATATCATACATGGTTAGAATCAGCATTAAGTTAGCTTTCTTTTGATATAAGAAGCCCCAAATTTCGTTGTATATATTGAGAGAACCATACGATTTAGTAGAAGCATGTCAAGAACTAGGTCTTCATGTGTTCATCATAGAATAGGTTGTGATTCATTTGATTTATGTTGAAATTCGTGTTTCAAAACTCTTGTTTTATGACCCTAGTATGTCTATTAAGAACCCTAGACCATGTGGTTAAGATCCCAACCCATCTAGACCCCAAATCGTGGAGTTTTTCATGATTTCCGGAAGCCCGTTCTTGTCTTGAAACCCAGGGGTCGACCCCATGGGTCGACCCATACCACCCAGCAAGCAGAAGATTTCTGCTTTGCATGGGTCGACCCATGGGGTCGACCCACACTGCAGGGGTCGACCCATGCCAGGGCAGCTCCCTGGAACCTCCAGGGGTCGACCCAATGGGTCGACCCATGCCTGGAAATTTCCAGGGGTCGACCCAATGGGTCGACCCACGTGCTGTTTGACCCGAAAATGTTGGTTTTTGAACCGAGGATCGATCCGGATCATTAGGGGATCGACTCATTCAACTTAGTACAATTGAAAACTATATTTTTGAGGATCTAATGACCTATTCATGTACCCCTTTGATTTCAATTAACATTGGTCCCTACATGCAAACATAGTGTAAAAACATGCCGTTTATCATCTTCATTTCAACGTATACAATGGTTAAATAGAAACCCACATAATTAGTGATTAATTGTGTAACTAGATTTCTATTAATGCATGCTATTTCATTCCTGTACGAGCTTGTTCCTTATCTCATCATCTTGAATCTACTTTTTGGCAATTGGCTAAATGCAAATGATAATAGATAATCTTTGATATATTAACTTGGTAATTAGGATTAAATTGATTGTTAAGTTCATATTTTAGTCATTATTACTCCAGTAGAATGGATTGCTTACACACTTGAACGGTACACTGTCAGCCGTTCTTTCTTGACCCCGTGGACCAAGTTTTGGTCCAATTCTTGTAATGCGGCCCAAAGTGACCGTATAACCGAGTTTTTGTTTTAGTGAATCCAAGGACAAGTTAGTCCTTAAATCTCATACTTGTGGCAGTAATTCCTTTGATTAAATTGACCATATAACTTGACTGAATGTCTAGACAATCGTGGGATCTTGTATCCAATAAATCGATGCCAACGCACCATAAGGGCCTGGTCTGGTCCTGGGGAGAGCGCCCGAAAGTTAGTGAGCCCATGGGATGTTAATGACATGGTGAGGCATTGCACCGAGTACTTGACTAGCTTGTTACGTCTATGAGATGAAAAATATCTTGTTACTCTTGTTAGTTGATCGTGCTTGAAATGATGTTTAAAATACTTGCTTGTTGGCCAATTCTCAATTCTTTACTACTATCTCTTGTTGTAAATTCTTGTACTTGTTATCTTGTTATCTCTTGTCATCATTATATTTCTTGACCTTGCAAGATCTTTGTATTTCGCTGTTTATTTGTATCGTCATTTATTTCATTTCTTAGTATTACATTTGAAAATGTAATTAACTTGTTAATCACGTAAACTTGCATGTTATTTCCTACTGAGCGTCAGCTCATAGTTGTTGTTTCCCCCCTTTCCAGGCTATTCAGGTGACGATGCGCATACCGATGGGGAAGGGCAGGAGTGATATCTCTTGAGTGTACTTGTAGTAGATGCCGAGTTGGCATGGTTGGTTACCTCTAGTTATTTCCTTAGAGTTGTGTTAGCACTTGTTACTCTTGGAGTCAGTTATTGTATTAGAATTCAGATTGGAAGTCATGTTTGATCGTGTATTAGCAATGTTGGTTATTGTAATGATTTGGAATCATCTTGATCAATAGAGTTGTATCTTTCCTTAGCATTGTGTAATTGTTTAGTTTAGAATATTTATTTGCTTTCTAGATAGTTTCTAACTGTACGTCCCGATATTCCGCGTCGGGGCGTGACAACATTCGACCTGAGTTTCAGGCCTTCACACCAGTGAGTCTCGTTCCCTCCTTTTCCAGAGCATTCTCGGATCACGTGCCAGGTATCATCCTCAGTTCACGTGCCCAATCATTAACCTGAATCATCTGCAGGCAGAAACAAGAAAATGTGATTAGTTAGTTCAGTCAGATATCAACGAATGTATATACATTAGAATAGCAGATGAGTAAGTGTGTACACTGAGGGAGTGTATAGACTTGTGAGTCCTCATGCGACCTCAGTGTATAGACTAGCTGAATAATGCATTAGCACAACAGAGGAAATGTGTGGACTTCTGTGAAGTGTATGAAGCCCTCGAGTGTATAGACTTAGGGATGTCAATTAGGCAAGTGTGTTAATTGTGAGAGTGTATAGAGTTGAAGTTCTTCATGCGAGCTCAGTGTATGGACTTGTAAGTGTTCATGCGACCTCGGTGTATAGACTTCATTCAGCAGGCAAGCCAATGTATGTATAGAGTTGATCGTGTGAAGGAGGACGAGTGTAAAGACTTGTAAAGAAGAGCATCAATGTGTAGATTTGTGAAGCACAACAGTATGCAGTGTATGGACTTCAATGTATAGACGTCGATGTATAGACTTCGAAGAGAACAATGCATGAAGGCATCGAATGTGTAGACTTAGAAACAGTAATTAAGCAAGTGTGTCAAATGAGAGAGTGCATACACTTGAAAACATCATATAGGCAAGTATGAACAACTTGAGAGTGTATAGACTTGCAGGTGATATCGAGTGTATAGGGTTGAAGGATAACTGAGTATCTAGACTTAAAGATGTGTAGACTTGCCAAAGAGCTGGACGATGTACAGACTTGAACAAGTAAAGTCTGTACACACTTGAAGGTTCACAATGTGTAGACTTTGGCAAGGCAACATCAGTAAAGTTCCCAGTGTACAAACTTACTGAACTGAGCGTAGGTAAAAGATATGAGGAATGTATAGACTTACTCAGTTCAGTTTAGAACGTAGGTAAAAGTCCCAATGTATAGACTTTAAGAGAATGCAACCGCTGTACAAACTTGCTCAACCAGTCCGATGTACAGACTTGGAATTTCAACAGAAGGATGTACAGACTTGAAAAACTAAAGCCAATGTACAGACTTCACCTCGTGCAAGCTATAGTGAATGAGTGTATAGACTTAATGGTCTCCCTGGCTGTACAGACTTGATCACAGGCTGAACAGTCGAATGTATAGACTTGCTTCCACCGACCAGTGTATAGACTTTGTAAGCGTGAGACGCTGAATGAGACGGTGGCTGAGACGATGTACAGACTTCAGGTGAAACGATGCAGCTATAGTGCAGTGTAGACTGCCAGTGTATGGACTTGTACAGTGACTAGAGGCTGTACAGACTTTGGGTCATGATGTGTGAGATGAGGGACAGTGTATTGACTTTGAAATGGCAGACGATGTATAGACTAGGGGTTCAACTGAGGGTGTATAGACTTGGAAGATGGAAGATGATGTGTAGACTTTGAAATGAACGGGAGAATGTATAGACTTGACCCCTTGAAAGGATGTATACACTTCAGATGCAATCTACAGTGCCGTTGTATGGACTTGAACTCAAGGAATGTCTGTACAGACTCTGAAGGCTTAGCGGAGGGTGTACAGACTTTGAATATTAAGTTCAATGTATGGACTTCAGGTGAAGATCAATGTACATACTTTGAATATGAAATTTAATGTATGGACTTGGAGAGTAAAGGAGGTGTCGACCCACCAGAGGTGGAGCGTCGACCCATCAGAGTCCAGACTATGCAGACTGAGTGTAGACAAGACCAATGTATGGACTTGGAAAACAAAGGGTGCGTCGACCCATCAGAAGGGAGCGTCGACGCATCAGAGTCCAGACTATGCAGACAGTGTGTAGACATGATCAAGTAGTGCATATCTATCTGACAACCATATGAACTACACAGTCCTACATGATGAAGCATGAATTATTCTAGAGATAGAAGATTGATTTATAGTGTGAGACATCATCAAAACCGTAGGGATGCAACAATCTCCCCCTTTTTGATGATGGCAACGCTATGAATCAAGCAATATCAAAGCTTAACAAGAAATTAACTGCAGTTTCAACAATCAAAGAAAATTCAAGGCAAGTGAAAGCACAACCAAATTAAGCACTACTGCAGAATTCACTCTCAGCTCCCCTACAACCCATTCTCAGATAAAGCCATCACAAGACAAGGTAATCTCCCCCTTAGCTCATGAACAATACTCCCCCAAAACTCATAACGACGATACATGTTCTACTGATATTGCATAACCTCTTCTCCCCCTTTGACATCAGCAAAAGGAAATGCAGAATAGATGAAAGTGCTGGAGACATGAAGAAGAAGTACAGTAACTTCTTAGGGCAGAAAGGCACAAGCAAGTCTTAAGAAAATAAGTGAGGTGCTAAACTTAAGTGAAGATTCTTGAACTCCAGTACACACTAGAGAAATAGAATGATAGAAAAGTTTATCAGCATACATAGAGTATGATTTAGAGCAGGTGTTCACAAGTATGGCCAGATATAGCTGAACTGTCAACAATCCAAAAAGATAACAAGAGACAAAGTCAGAGAGATGTTCTCAAGGTATTGAGGACAAGCAATCCATTAGTTGTAAAACAACAAGGAATTTTTGAGATGATTTTCAAGAAGATCAATGAGTAAGTTGGTGATTCACTCTTTTGACATTAGGGAGACACCTTGATTGGAGGCCTGAATCCCCAGTTACTCAGAGTGAGTACCTCATTACTTCCTCTTTTTTTTTATTAAGGAACATAGTTAGTAACTGTGGCTTTTGACATGAGGAAACACCTTGATTAGAGGCCAGAGTCCCCAGTTACTCACCAGCTAGCCACCATTGCTCTGTCATGTCTTTTTCATTCATTTTAAGCATTTGACACTTCATGACATAGGAGAAATATTCATTTCATTGATGAAGTTCCCAGTTTCTCAGTGAACAAAACAAGACATGTTTGTTTAGTTAAGCCCTTGTGTTGAAGAGATGGAATGATTGAAAACAATACCAGAAGGACTATTACTTGAAGTGAATCTTGAAGTCTAGATTTCAAGCTGATTGGGTCAGATATCAAGACATACATGTTTTGGCCTGAACCAGAATCATTGACAATGTAGGAAGATATACTTTTTACAATTAATCCAGATCTCTAAAGGAATACCAGAGGAAAGATTCTAACTGGACTTTAGTATCACTGACTTATAGACTTAAGAATTAAGTGACATTCTGCTGTCTGAGAGAACCACACTAGATCTGTCATGAAAACCAGCAAAGACACACATCTTGGTCAATCTTTTTGAATCTGTCAAAGAACACTTCTTCTCACAGCTCAACCAGCTCCCCCTCACTCACAGCATTTCTGAAAGCTAACCAACTGTCACACAGAACTCCCCCTCACAAAAAGAACAGGCTACACAATTAAGATAATTTGTATAAGCCTAATTCTCTTCTTAGTGTTGTGAATTTTTTATTATCCAGAGGTTTAGTGAAGATGTCAGCAATCTGATTATCTGTGCCTACATGAATCAGTTCAAAATTGTTTTTAGAAACCTCATCTCTTATGAAATGATGCCTTATCTCTATGTGTTTGGTGCGTGAATGCAAAACATGATTTTTGGCAAGATTAATGGCACTGGTATTATCACAATAGATAGGTGTGCACCCCAGGTCTACTTGGTAGTCCTGAAGCTGGTGTTTAATCCAAATGACTTGTGTTCCACAACTCCCTGCAGCCAGTGGAGAGGGCCACAGAATGTTATTTCTTGGAACCCCAAGACACTAAACACCCACCCAAAATTCACAATGACCACTAGTGCTTTTCCTATCTAGTTTACATCCTGCATAATCAGCATCTGTGTATGCAACTAAGTCAAATGTGTGTGATGCAGGAAATCATAAACCAAGAGAATGAGTAGCTGACAAATATCTGAAAATTCTTTTCACTGCAGCTAAATGTAATTCAGTAGGTCTAGACTGATACCTTGCACACATTCCTACACTGAATTGTATATCAGGTCTGGAAGCTGTTAGGTAAAGAAGAGATCCAATCATACCTCGATAGAGCTTGGCATTTACTTCTTTACCTGTCTCATCTACATCCAGTGAGGTATTGGTACCCATGGGTGTTGTAATGTGCTTCAGGTTTTCCATACCAAACCTCTTGAACAGTTCCATTGTGTATTTGGTCTGGTTGATGAAGCACCCATCCTCTAGCTGTTGTACCTGCAAGCCAAGGAAGTACTTTAGTTCACCAACCAAACTCATCTCAAATTTAGCAGACATCATTTTAGAGAATTCAACACATAGTTCATGCTTAGTTGATCCAAACACAATGTCATCTACATATACCTAAACTATGAGGAGATCTTTATTTGTACCCTTGGTAAATAAAATTTGATCTACTTTACCTCTTTTGTAGCCCTTGCTGATCAGAAATTCAGTCAATCTTTCATACCATGCTCTTGGAGCCTGCTTTAGACCATACAAGGCTTTGTTTAACCTGAAAACTTGGTCAGGTTGAGGAGAAAATTGAAATCCAGGGGGTTGTTCAACAAAAACTTCTTCTTTAATGACTCCATTTAAAAAGGCACTTTTAACATCTATTTGTTGGAGTTTTATGTTCTTTGAACATGCAAAAGCAAGCAACAGTCTTATAGCCTCCATCCTAGCAACAGGTGCATAGGATTCATCGAAATCTACACCAAATTCCTGACAGTAGCCCTTGGCTACTAATCTGGCCTTATTCCTAGAAATGATTCCATCTTCATTCATTTTATTTTTGAATACCTACTTAGTTCCTATGATATTAACATTATCTGGTCTTGGAACAAGTTCCCAGACATTATTTCTTTCGAACTGGCCCAATTCCTCACTCATGGCATTGACCCAAGCTTGATCAGCAAAGGCCTCTTCTATTGATTTGGGTTCAATTTGTGAGACTAGAGCAATTATGTCTTCATTATTCACATTCCTAAAATGAGACCTAGTCCGAAGAGGATCTTCAGGATTGCCTATGACATTATCTATCAGATGGTCTTTAAGAAATCTAACATTGGTTGAAGACTCACCTGTTTCTCTTGGCCCTTCCTGATTGAGGGGATTTGTTGTTCCACTCGGCTGAGTCTTCTCTTCTTCTTGGTCTTCTAGGAATTCCCCATCATGATTGGAGTCCCTGTCAAAAATTTTAATGTTAGACACACCTTTCTTTTCACTGAAAATAATGTGTGGAGACTCTTCCACTTTCTGATCTGATATGTTAAATACCCTATATGCCCTTGACACTTCAGAGTAACCTAAAAATATTCCAGGGTAGCTTTTAGCTTCAAACTTGTCTAAATCTTTCTTGTCATTGTTATGAATAAAATATTTTGTTCCAAAAATTCTGAAATGAAACAAGTTTGGTTTCTTACCTTTTAGAAGCTCATATGGTGTTTTCTTGTGAATGGGTCTTACCATGGCCCTGTTGATTATGTAAGTTGCTGTATTGGCCGCTTTTGCCCAAAACCTTCTTGGTAACTTACTTTCAATCAGCATGGTTCGGGCCATCTCCACCACAGTTCTATTTCTTCTCTCCACAATCCCATTCTGTTCAGGTGTCCTGGGAGAAGAAAACTTGTGAGTTAGTCCCTCTCTTTCACAAAGATCAGAAAACATGGAGTTTTCAAACTCACCTCCATGATCAGATTAAATAGTACAGATCTTGTGTTTTCCTTCTTGTTTGACCTTATTGAAGAACAGATTAAACTTTTGAAATGCATCACTTTTATTTGGTAAGAAGAATATCCATGAATACCTAGAGAAGTCATCTATGATGACATAGCCAAACCTGTTTCCATTAAGACTCTGAGTTCTAGTGGGACCGAAAAGATCCATATGAAGAAGTTCCATTGGTCTAGAAGACAATGGCTCAGATCTTAATTTAAAGGAGTTTCTGGTCTGTTTGCCTAGAGCACATGCATCACATGCTTTTGATATCGAATTGAATTTAATTCTAGGCATGCCTCTAACTAAATCATGGTTGACCAATTTATTTAAAGTAGTAAAGCTAGCATGACCTAGACGTCTATGCCATTTAAAAACATCATTTTCAGAATTGGCAGATAAACAAATATTAGATTGAGATTCCTCATCTAAGTCTACTATGTAGACATTATTAATCCTGTTGGCTACAAATTTAACCACATCAAAATTTATTTCAAAGATTTTGCATGAATTATCATCAAATACAACCCTGTGACCCTTGTCACATAACTGACTAATGCTAATCAGGTTGTGTTGCAGACCTTCCACAAGTAGAACTTTTTCAATGGAGTTTGTGGAAGACTTACCCACTGTACCAACTCTAATAATCTTACATTTGTTCTTTCCTCCAAACTTGACCAGACCCCCTACCTTCATCTCTATGTTGCTGAACTTGGATCGGTCACCTGTCATGTGCCTGGAGTAGCCACTGTCGAGGTACCACTTGTTGTCCTCAGCTGCCAGGCCGACCTACACAAATAACATCAAGCAGAGTGATTTGGAACCCAAGATGAGTTGGGTCCAAGGATATTATTTAAACTTCTAATCAAGTGTTTAGGAATCCAAATTTGCTTCAGCATTGTTTTCTCTGGCACCTTTACTTCTGTTTTATTAAAATTATAGCCGACTGGTCTGGAAAAGTAAGTTTTATTCCATACATTAGGCTTGCCATTTCTAGAATATCTCCTGTAAGTTTGTTGATCAGCAAATTTTTGAAGATGATGATCATTTCTCCAGTAGGTCCTCTTTGGACCCATTTGATTGTAGTAATTCCAGCTTTTCTTTTGATTCACTTGCTTGGTCCATTTACCATTTATGTTCTGATTGGTAGGCTTAGTGAAATTCTTCACAGAATTCATTCCCATCTTAAATGGTTGGCCAGCATTGTTTGTAGGACCTTCCTTCTGACTTTGAGTTTCCTTGCTGCTGTTTGAGCTGGATGGTGTGTCCATCTTTTCTTTTCTCTTCTCTGGGCAGAAGGTAATGGTTTTGAATTATAGGGGTCTTTTGTTAGTTGGGTCGTAGCCTAGACCTTCCTTATTGAAGTTAACCCTAGCCACCAGTATAGCATCCAGACTAGATTTTTCTTGGACAAAGTTTTCCAAAACTTTCTGTTTATCTTCCAGCTCCTTTTGAAGGGACTCAGAATTTTTTAGAAGTTCACCATTGACTTTCTTAACAGCTTCATATTTTTCTGAGTTCACTCTACTTTCATTCAAGCTTTCTTCGATTCTTATTTTGAGTTCATTGAGCTGATTTTGACTTTCTTGGTTTTCTCCCTTGAGCTTATCATTTTCTTTTCTTAGTGAGGTCATTTCTTCTAGTTGCTCTTTTAGTTTCTCATTTTCCTCACAGACCTGGGTTTTTTCTTCAACATTAGTATTAAATTTTCTTTTCAGAACCTTATGCTCTTTACTAAGAGAATTGAACTTATCTAATAACTCAGCATAAGCATCTTCCCAGTCATCAATCGTAAAATTTTCAAAAACATTGGTTACCTCCTCTTCACTGTTTGCCATAAGGCAAATTCCTTCTTCATGCTCCTCTGAGGAAGTATCTTCAGGATCTTCTTCCTCCTCTCTCCATGTGCATACCATCGCCTGCGGCTTCTTCTTCTTCTGCACTTTTGTGTTCTTCTTCTGGAAGTAGGGAACCTTCTTCTGAAGATCTGGGCATTCGCCTTTCATGTGTCCCTGTTTGTTACAATGATAACAGGTCAGTCTCTTAGGATTTCTATCCCTATAATTGGTAGATTCAACATTCTTGTTAAAGGAGTATGGCTTTTTCCTCCTAAAGGTCTTCCCCTTTCTCCTTAAAAATTTACTGAACTGACGTGTGAGCATTGCCTGCTCCTTCTGGTCGAGATCTGAGAAGCCATCAGACTCACCGCTACTTCTGCTGCTGCTGCTGCTGCTACTGCTAGTCTGGCCTTATTCCTAGAAATGATTCCATCTTCATTCATTTTATTTTTGAACACCCACTTAGTTCCTATGATATTAACATTTTCTGGTCTTGGAACAAGCTCCCAGACATTATTTCTTTCGAACTGGCCTAATTCCTCACACATAGCATTGACCCAAGCTTGATCAGCCAAGGCCTCTTCTATTGATTTGGGTTCAATTTGTGAGACTAAAGCAATTAAGTCTTCATTATTCACATTCCTAAAATGAGACCTAGTCCGAAGAGGATCTTCAGGATTGCCTATGACATTATCTATCGGATGATCTTTAAGAAATCTAACATTTATTGAAGACTCACCTGCTTCTCTTGGCTCTTCCTGGTTGGTAAGATTTGCTGTTCCACTTGGCTGAGTGTTCTCTTCTTCTTGGTCTTCTAGGAATTCCCCATCATGATTGGAATCCCTGTCAAAATTTTCATTGTTAGAAACACCTTTCTTTTCACTAAAAATAATGTGTGGAGACTCTTCAACCTTTTTGTCTGTTATGTTAAAGACCCTATATGCCCTAGACACTTCTGAATATCCCAAAAATATTCCAGGGGAGCTTTTAGCTTCAAACTTGTCTAAATCTTTCTTGTCATTGTTGTGAATAAAATATTTTGCTCCAAAAATTCTGAAATGAAACAAGTTTGGTTTCTTACCTTTTAGAAGCTCATAGGGTGTTTTCTTGTGAATGGGTCTTACCATGGCCCTGTTGATTATGTAAGTTGCTGTATTGGCCACCTCTGCCCAAAACCTCCTTGGTAATTGACTTCCAATTAGCATGGTTTGGGCCATCTCCACCACAGTTCTATTTCTTCTCTCCACAATTCCATTCTATTCAGGTGTCCTGGGAGAAGAAAATCTGTGTGTTAGTCCCTCTCTTTCACAAAGATCAGAAAACATGGAGTTTTCAAACTCACCTCCATGGTCAGATTGAATAGAACAGATCTTGTGTTTTCCTTCTTGTTCGACCTTATTGAAAAATAGATTAAACTTTTGAAATGCATCACTTTTATTTGCTAAGAAAAAGATCCATGAATATCTAGAGAAGTCATCTATGATGACATAGCCAAACCTGTTCCCATTAAGACTCTGAGTTCTAGTAGGACCGAAGAGGTCCATATGGAGGAGTTCCATTGGTCTAGTGGACAATGGCTCAGATCTTAATTTGAAAGAATTCCTGGTCTGTTTGCCTAGAACACATGCATCACATGATTTTGAAATAGAATTGAATTTTATTCTAGGCATGCCTCTCACTAAATCATGCTTGACCAATTTATTTAAAGTAGTAAAGCTAACATGACCTAGACGTCTATGCCATTCAAAAGCATCATTTTCAGAATTGGCAGATAAACAAATATTAGATTCAGATTCCTCATCTAGGTCTACCATGTAGACATTATTAATCCTGTTGGCTACAAATTTAACCACATCAGAATTTATTTCAAAGATTTTTCATGAGTTATCATCAAACACAACCCTGTGACCCTTGTCACATAACTGACTAATGCTAATCAGGTTGTGTTGAAGACCTTCCACAAGTAGAACTTTTTCAATGGAGTTTGTGGAAGACTTACCTACTGTACCAACTCCAATAATCTTACCTTTGTTCTTTCCTCCAAACTTGACCAGACCCCCTACCTTCATCTCTATCTTGCTGAACTTGGATCGGTCACCTGTCATGTGCCTGGAGCAGCCACTGTCGAGGTACCACTTGTTGTCTTCAGCTGCCAGGCCGACCTACACAAATAACATCAAGCAGAGTGATTTGGCACCCAAGATGAATTGGGTCCAAGGACATTATTCAAATCTCTAATCAAATGTTTAGGAATCCAAATTTGCTTCAGCATGGATTTCCCTGGCACCTTTACTTCTGGTTTATTGAAATTAAATCCAGCTGGTCTGGAGAAGTAAGTTCTATTCCATTCATTAGGCTTGCCACTCCTAGGATATCTCCTATAAGTTTTTTGATCAACAGATTTTTGAAGATGATGATCATTTCTCCAATAGGTCCTCTTTGGACCCATCTGATTGTAGTAATTCAAGCTTTTCTTCTGATCCACTTGCTTGGTCCATTTACCATTTATGTTCTGATTGGTAGGTTTAGTGAAATTCTTCACAGAATTCATTCCCATTTTAAATGGTTGACCAGCACTGTTTTTAGAACTTTCCTTCTGACCTTGAGTTCCCTTACTGCTGTTTGAGCTGGATGGTGTGTCCAGCTTTTCTTTTCCCTTCTCTGGGCAGAAGGTAATGGTTTTGAATTGTAAGGGTCTTTTGTTAGTTGGGTCATAGCCTAGACCCTCCTTATTGAAGTTAACCCTAGCCCCCAGTATAGCATCCAGACTAGATTTTCCTTGGACAAAGTTTTCCAAAACTTTCTGTTTGTCTTCCAGCTCCTTTTGAAGGGACTCAGAATTTTTTAGAAGTTCACCATTGACTTTCTTAACAGCTTCATATTTTTCTGAGTTCACTCTACTTTCATTCAAGCTTTCTTCAATTCTTATTTTGAGTTCATTGAGCTGATTTTGACTTTCTTGGTTTTCTCCCTTGAGCTTATCATTTTCTCTTCTTAGTGAGGTCATTTCTTCTAATTGCTCTTTTAGTTTCTGATTTTTCTCACAGACCTGGGTTTGTTCTTCAACATTAGTATTAAATTTTATTTTCAGAACCCTATGCTCTTTACTAAGAGAATTGAATTTATCTAATAACTCAACATAAGCATCTTCCCAGTCATCAATCGTAAAATTTTCAAAAACATTGGTTACCTCCTCTTCACTGTTTGCCATAAGGCAAATTCCTTCTTCATGCTCCTCTGAGGAAGTATCTTCAGGATCTTCTTCCTCCTCGCTCCATGTGCAGACCATCACCTGTGGCTTCTTCTTCTTTTGCACTTTCGTGTTATTCTTCTGGAAGTAGGGACCCTTCTTCTGAAGATCTGGGCATTCGCCTTTCATGTGTCCCTGTTTGTTACAATGATAACAAGTCAGTCTCTTAGGATTTCTATCCCTATAATTGGTAGATTCAACATTCTTGTTAAAGGAGTATGGCTTTTTCTTCCTAAAGGTCTTCCCCTTTCTCCTTAAAAATTTACTGAACTGACGAGTGAGCATTGCCTGCTCCTTCTGGTCAAGATCTGAGAAGCCATCAGACTCTCCGCTACTGCTGCTGCTGCTGCTACTGCTACTCTTGTTGCGGGATGCCTTGAGAGCTACATTCTTAGCCTTCCTATCACTTCCTTCACCACCTCCTTTGAAATTCATCTCATAGGTCATGAGGGATCCTATGAGTTCATTCACTGTCAAGGTCATCAGATCTTTTGACTCTTCAATCACGATGGCCTTAGTGTGCCATGCTGGGGATAAGGATCTAAGAATTTTTCTGACTATGTCTGCCTCAGCTAGATCCTTCCCTAGCCCCTTAAGTGTGTTCGTGATCAAGGACAACCTGGCATACATTTCAGTAATATTCTCCTCTGCATTCATCCTAAACAGTTCATACTTAGAGGTATAGAGGTTTAGCTTCGAGGCTTTCACTTGAGCTGTACCTTCGTAGATTAATTGCAGCTCATCCCACATTCGCTTGGCAGTCCTGTAGGCAGATATACGGGCATATTCCTCTAGGTGAACAGCACACTGGATGATGTTCAGCGCCGTCCAGTTGAGTGAAGATAGCTTGACATGGTCATCTGTCCACGCGTCCTCGTTCGGTGGCAGATCATACGGGCCAACAGTGATTACCCTCCACAGCTTGTGGCTCTGTGCTCTGATAAACACTTCCATCATGTTCTTCCAAAAGAGATAATTATTACCATCAAAAAATGGAGGGCGACTAATGGATTGACCTTCAGCCATGAAGCTTCTAGGACCATTAGCATTTCCCTGACCGTTCATCCACAAGATGCAAACCTGCTCTGATACAAAATGGTAGCGCAGCGAAGAGTGATATAGAAGGGGGGGGGATGAATAGATCACTCCCAATTTACAAAACTTCAGCGGAAACTCACTACTTCGAAATACAACCCTTCAGATATGGCTAAACAATGCAGCTAACGCAGTGAGAAACTAAGACAAGATAATAAGGTACGATTGGAAGAGGCCGTCCACACACAAACACAATGCCGAACCGAAGGAAAGCACAACGATAATACCAAGACACAGAGGAGACAAGAGATTTTAAGGTGGTTCGATTGTAGTCCATAATCTACATCCACCCCTCACTCCAATTAGAGTGAGGATTCCACTAGCCACTGCTAGAAAACTTGTAGCAACCCTGGTAAAATAAAAGGAAGATTTCAAGAAAGATTAAGTAAATGATAAGAACCAAAATGAATAAATAATAAGTCAAAAGTAAATAACGCCTCTCAACAAGGCGTGATTTAAATAAGAAACGCCTTCACCTGAGGCGTTAATTCAAAAAGTGACGCCTATACTAAAGGGCGTCAAATTTCAAAAACGTCCAAAACAAATAAAAGGAAAGGGAAAGAAACGCCCTCTTCTTGGGCGCGAATTGTAAAAGAAACGGTATAGGTCAAGACGTCAATTAGAATTAACGCCCTAACCTAAGGTGTTAATTGCATTTGTGTTCCATTCGAACCAGGAGACTATCCAGGGTAAGTTTTTAGGATTGGTACGTGTTCGATTGATTATGGTAAGGACTCTATCAAGGAAACTATAGCTCTAATCAAATTCTAACCCTAAGGGATTCCTAAAACTCTATAAATACCCTTCTAATCAACCTTGATCGCTATTTTGGCGATCTGCTGCTGCTGTCATCCGTGAAGAACACAGGTTTGTTCTTCCTTGTTCCTGCCTTACCTTCGGTTATGTATGATGAAGGAAAATTAATGATCTTCAACTTTTCCTTCTGTAGGAAGTCTGCAGCAAATAGTAACTCTATTGTCGAAGTGAAGAACGGGAGTTCTTCATCGTCTTCATCCGTTACAGAGAAAGCTGGGGATTTCTCTACAGACGGAGCATTAGTGAAGTCTGCTTCCGGACCATCAGAGGGGTGTTGAAGTACTTCTGATTCGGTAGTAGCTGAATACATCGTTCTTCCAGAAAACCCTGTTTAGAACAGAGTTCTCTTCACAACCTTCTCGTACACTCACCAAGATATGATTAATCAGGTAGGTTCTCAAGAACGTTGCCCAAACTAGCTTAAGTTCATAATAATACCATCAGTCATGCATGCATATAGTTTTATTGTGGTGTCAAAGGTTTTTTTATGAAATTTTAAAAGAAGCGACCCTGACAAGGGCGCGTATTTGAAAATAACGCCCCTGGCTAGGGCGCTAATTTGAGTTTTGACGCCCTGCCTAGGAGTCATCAATTTCACCTAATTGTTAATTAACCGTGTTTAAAATTTAATATCTATGAAACTACGAATCTAATATGATGCATGATCATACATGTTGAATCCTGCTATTTTTCTTGTCCTGACCCTGTACCTTGGTTCCTGAAATTTATTATTTAGAAAATTTACACTGTTCATGTTAATATCCCGAATTACGGAGGATAGTGAATTAACGACCTGCATGAGGTCGTCTCTTATAAAAGTGACGCCCTGAACCAGGGCGCGAATTTGAAAGTAACGCCCCTGTTTAAGGCGCGTTCTACTAAAATTCCAGAATTTCAAAATTATGCAAAATAGAAGAAATATGATGGACTCCTGCTGTATAAGTCGTCAAATTGTAAATAAACGCCCCTGCGAAAGGCGTTAATTTAATAAGTAGTGACTTGTGTTAAGGCGCTAATTTCCTGTGTAATTATTTTATACTGTTTACTGTTAACTGAGGGTTTTATATAAATATATATGTGTATATCGGCACTATATTTCTATTCCGTGAATATAGTCCCATGTTTTCCAATGGTTTATCGGTTACCCACTAACTCTCGGTGACATACAAGCTCTCCATTGGACATTCCGTTCCTTTGGACTAGCAAGTTAGTCATTGGGACCTCCGTAAGTCTCCTCGTAGCCATGGATTCCCTCAAGGCCGATTGAGCTGGTTGTACCATAAAAACCTATTACACTATTTTGCCATGTCACTCTATAGAAATATGGTATACCGGCCCTCATGTTATGCTAAGTGGATATCATGAGAATATTCTTAATGGGATGAGGACATCATGCCATTAATATGCTGTTCTTGTGGACCTCAATTCTATATAAAAAGAGTGACCATCTACATATGGGCACTTATTTGTTATGGTACCCGGTTAGGGAACCAATTCCACCCAGTTTATCGACATGTCATGGTTTATATGCTTTGCGTGAATTTTATCGCCAGTATGTCCTTACTCAAGGGCCTTGCCCTTGAATTCCATAAAAATCTTATCTTATCATCCTATTAAAGCTTGTTCTTGAAACTCTTTATTGGCTATAAATTATCGTGGATGTCTAGATCTATCTTTAATGCTGTGCATATAAGGGCCCGGTCTGGTCCTGGGAGGAGCACCCAAAAGTACTAGTGCCCATGGGCCTGACACGGGCAAAGTACTTGCGTGAAATAGCCAATAATCTATAAAGTCTCTCATGAATATCTCTTGTTTAAGACTCGCTTGGATGTTTTACACGACGTGTTATCTATTGATTAGTTATTTCTACATGCATAGCCATATTACATTTACATGTGCTAAATTGTAATTACTTAAACCCATTGTTAGTTCTTGAGATATAATTTCCTACTGAAGGTTCGCTCACTCAGTGTTTCCCTACTTTTTAGGTAAGTCCGACGACGAGACTCAATCGGACAGGGAAGGTCAAGAGTGAAAGAGATTAGAGCTTCTCAAAGCGTCAACTAGTCTTGTCTTTTCTATATTTTCTTGAGTCAATTTTGTACTTTTCTTTTTATTAAGTTTAGCATTTTCAAGGGATTGTAATAGAAATACTTTTGTGAAGGAATAAAAGGATTGGGTTATCTTTATGCTTGCGCATCTCTGATTTGGTGTCGAATACACTAATACTCTGATTGACATGATCGATATAAACTCGTCACGCGTCTCCGGGTATCTTCCGCGTTTGGGACGTGACAAAACTGCAGACTCAGTCTGCGAACAATAAGCTGCCACACAGCTTGAACAACCAAGGGAAATAAATCCCTCAACCAAACTCTGCTACCCACAGAGCTTGACACCTAGACCTGCTACCAGCAAGACCAGAACCGGAGATGGCTCTCCCTTCCTCCAACCCGGAGGGAACCTGCTAATGACAACCTGTCACTAGCAAAACCATAGATCACAGATCTCTCTTCCTCTGCAGCCCAGAGGGGAACCGGAGTAACTCTCCCTTCCTCCAAACACTGGAGGGTAACAACTCAAAATCATATATATGAAGAAATGAAAGAAAAACAGAAATGTAAACAAGACCAACGATGAACACAAATCATTTTAGAAAAACCAAAAATAAATGTAGCTTCCGAAGAAGCAAATTGGACTCTTCTCTCTCACTCAGACTTTTCTCTCACAGCAATACTCTCAAATCTTTTCTCTCTATCTTATTTCTGGAGCGTGGAGGCTCTCTCTCTTTTCTTCTTCTGCTCAGGAATTCTGCTCTTCAGCTTTTTCTCCAGTTCTGTCCATCTAATCGCAGAAGGCTCCTTTTATATGGCATTCGACCTGAGTTTCAGGCCTTCACACGAGTGAGTCTCGTTCCCTCCTTTTCCAGAGCATTCTCGGATCACGTGCCAGGTATCATCCTCAGTTCACGTGCCCAATCATTAACCTGAATCATCTGCAGGCAGAAACAAGAAAATGTGATTAGTTAGTTCAGTCAGATATCAACGAATGTATATACTTTAGAATAGCAGATGAGTAAGTGTGTACACTAAGGGAGTGTATAGACTTGTGAGTCCTCATGCGACCTCAGTGTATAGACTAGCTGAATAATGCATTAGCACAACAGAGGAAATGTGTGGACTTCTGTGAAGTGTATGAAGCCCTCGAGTGTATAGACTTAGGGATGTCAATTAGGCAAGTGTGTCAATTGTGAGAGTGTATAGAGTTGAAGTTCTTCATGCGAGCTCAGTGTATGGACTTGTAAGTGTTCATGCGACCTCAGTGTATAGACTTCATTCAGCAGGCAAGCCAATGTATGTATAGAGTTGATCGTGTGAAGGAGGACGAGTGTAAAGACTTGTAAAGAAGAGCATCAATGTGTAGATTTATGAAGCACAACAGTATGCAGTGTATGGACTTCAATGTATAGACGTCGATGTATAGACTTCGAAGAGAACAATGCATGAAGGCATTGAATGTGTAGACTTAGAAACACTAATTAAGCAAGTGTGTCAAATGAGAGAGTGTATACACTTGACAACAGCATATAGGCAAGTATGAATAACTTGAGAGTGTATAGACTTGCAGGTGATATCGAGTGTATAGGGTTGAAGGATAACTGAGTATCTAGACTTAGAGATGTGTAGACTTGCCAAAGAGCTGGACGATGTACAGACTTGAACAAGTAAAGTTTGTACACACTTGAAGGTTCACAGTGTGTAGACTTTGGCAAGGCAACGTCAGTAAAGTTCCCAGTGTACAGACTTACTGAACTGAGCGTAAGTAAAAGATATGAGGAATGTATAGACTTACTCTGTTCAGTTCAGAACGTAGGTAAAAGTCCCAATGTATAGACTTTAAGAGAATGCAACTGCTGTACGGACTTGCTCAACCAGTCTGATGTATAGACTTGGAATTTCAACAGAAGGATGTACAGACTTGAAAAATTAAAGCCAATGTACAGACTTCATCTCGTGCAAGCTACAGTGAATGAGTGTATAGACTTAATGGTCTCCCTGGCTGTACAGACTTGATCACAAGCTGAACAGTCGAATGTATAGACTTGCTTCCACCGACCAGTGTATAGACTTTGTAAGCGTGAGACGCTGAATGAGACGGTGGCTGAGACGATGTACAGACTTCAGGTGAAACGATGCAGCTACAGTGCAGTGTAGACTGCCAGTGTATGGACTTGTACAGTGACTAGAGGCTGTACAGACTTTGGGTCATGATGTGTGAGACGAGGGACAGTGTATTGACTTTGAAATGGCAGACGATGTATAGACTAGGGGTTCAACTGAGGGTGTATAGACTTGGAAGATGGAAGATGATGTGTAAACTTTGAAATGAACGGGAGAATGTATAGACTTGACCCCTTGAAAGGATGTATACACTTCAGATGCAATCTACAGTGCCGTTGTATGGACTTGAACTCAAGGAATGTCTGTACAGACTCTGAAGGCTTAGCGGAGGGTGTACAGACTTTGAATATTAAGTTCAATGTATGGACTTTAGGTGAAGACCAATGTACATACTTTGAATATGAAATTCAATGTATGGACTTGGAGAGTAAAGGAGGCGTCGACCCACCAGAGGTGGAGCGTCGACCCATCAGAGTCCAGACTATGCAGACTGAGTGTAGACAAGACCAATGTATGGACTTGGAAAACAAAGGGTGCGTCGACCCATCAGAAGGGAGCGTCGACGCATCAGAGTCCAGACTATGCAGACGGTGTGTAGACATGATCAAGTAGTGCATATCTATCTGACAACCATATGAACTGCACAGTCCTACATGATGAAGCATGAATTATTCTAGAGATAGAAGATTGATTTATAGTGTGAGACATCATCAAAATCGTAGGGATGCAACAAAAACCTTTGTCTACTGTGTGATTGTTTTGTGGTTTGCATAGCTTCTATATTTCTGTTCTTTGCGCAGTAGATGTTTGCTTAGGACGGTTCTTCATTTGTTTAGGCTGGTATTTGCTTTGCGCCCACTATCTGTTCAGTAGAAGTTTTCATTCCGCATTTGAATCTGCTGTAGTAGTTTTTTAAAGGGTGATTGATCTATTCACCCCCCTCTAGATCATCTTTAGCATCCCAACAGTCGGCCCGCTTGGTGATCCCAATTCTCAGATCAAGCAGAAATCCTTTATCCTTACCGCCACTGAGTACTTCACCAAATGGGCCGAAGCAGAGGCGTACGTGGAGATCAAAGCTTCAACGGTGTGCCGCTTTATCATGAAGAGTATCATCTCGCGGTTCGGAGTGCCAAGCAGCATCATTATCGACAACGGACCCCAGTTCGTCTCCCAAGAGCTCAAGGACCTATGTAAGAAGTTCAATATTGCATTGCATCATTCATCTCCATATTATCCTCAAGGCAACGGCCAAGCTGAGGCCACCAACAAAACCCTTCTCAAAATCATAAAGAAAACATGCGAATCTCATAAGTTTTCCGATTGGCCAGAAAGATTAGTGGAAGCTCTATGGGCTTATCGCACCTCCGTCCGTACTCCCACAGGACAAACTCCCTATGCTCTTACCTATGGGATGGAGGTGGTGCTCCCATATGAGATATTCATCCCTTCCCTTAGAGTGCAGCTCGATAAGGAACTTAATCTTGACGAACGTCGAGAGGCATTGCTTGTTCAGCTGGAACTCTTATATGAGAAGAGGATGAACGCGGCCGATCACGTATCCGTTTACCAAAAGCGAGTTTTGCGTTATTTTCAAAAGAAGGTGATTGAACGTAAATTTCAAAAAGGTGATATAGTTTTGAAACGCAAATTCATTCGGTCTGCAGGTCCTAGGTCTAAATTACAACCTAACTGGGAAGGGCCGTTTGTTGTAAAAGAGGCTTATCCAGGGAATGCTTATCGATTAGTAAACGCAGAAGGTGAGGAGCTCTCTCACGCTTGGAATGGGTTGTATCTTAAGCGTTTCTTTCCTTGAGAGTCTAATCAGTGCCACCCCGGCAGCGAGGGATTCCCTTCCTTTTGCTATAAGGGTCCCGAGTACGGCAATCACACACTACACGACATCCCTGGTCAGGTTTCTCGCGTTGAAGACACCGTTTCTCCTCGGCCATGCATTGGGAGAAAGTCGAAGTCCCTGTCCATTTCTTTCCTTGGCTGAATCCAGGGGCAAGAGGTGAATAAGGAGGCGATGACCAATCTAGGCACCCTGACGAGGGAGGTCTCAAATAGGGGCAGTTCGTTATGACCTGACGCCACAGAAAAGAAGCAAGAAAAAAGAAAGCAAAGGAGCAATCTTTGTGACAAAAGCAAAAGCATTATCTCAAAAGTCTACCCTACCTATACTCAGAAAAGATCCGGAAGAAAGAAAGAAAGCTAGGCATGGCAAGAGAGGCAGTACAGTTCCCCGCGGGACGAATGAGCCCGGTCGCATGCATGCCTAGAGTGGACTAAGGTTCGATGACGGACACAAAGTCCCGACGCAACAGACCAAATCTCTAATGATTTGTCTGGAGAGGAACCCAAGTCCTAAAAGTTTCTAGATCTGGCCTAAGCTTACCCCCCGTCTTCTATTTTCCTTTTTTAGGATCAAGACTAGTACCCTGGGTATGGCCCTGGTAGAAGCACCGTCATGCAAGTTGGGCCTTGGTCAGGGATTGTCACCCTGTTGCACGCCAACCTCAGGAACTTTCGTTACAATAAGAAGGACCCACGTTATCAAGGGAAGGCACTGGTTTCAAAATCTAACAAAAACGTCATATATTTTCAAAATCCAAAAAAATCATATATTTCAAAATCCAAAAAAATCATATATATCAAAATCCAAAAACATCATATATTTCCAAAATCCAACAAAAAAACCATATATTTCAAAACCCAAAAACATCAAATATTTCCAAAATCTCATAAAAATCAAATATATTTCCAAAAAACTCTAAAAACACCATCATACGCATTGCATGCATCGCATTATTTCTATTATGTTTTCCGTCTATTTAATAAGGCTCCACCCCTTGACCAAATATCAAGAAACGGTCATTTTCTAACTTGCTCCAAGGCAAGGGGTTGAGTCTAAGAACGGATCTAACTTGTCTCTTGTCTAAGTGTGTGCAGAACGCAGGATCAAGCTCAGGGCTCAAATCTCACAATTATGCAGGTTCAGGACTGTGACGCGCCAGGTTCAGGCCGTCACACTCATCTAACGGCCCATCCTGGACCGTTACTTTGTCTTCAGGTATTGGCTTTATTCTCTCAGCAGTTATCTCTCTAACGGTCTGGGTCACGACCGTTGCTTCCTTCTAACGGTCTATCGTTTGACCGTTACACCCTCCAGAGAACTTAATTCTCAGTCTATTCTTCCTAACGGCCTATCTCCTGACCGTTACATCATTCTAGCGGCCCTGCTCAGGACCGTTACATTCTCCAGAGGCTTCGTTTTCAGATCATTCTAGCCAAGTCAAGCCACAACTCATGCGCATACAACTAAGGCACTCTCATCTCATTCAAGAACTTAATGAAACATAATATTAATGAAATTTCAATTCTGATGGTCAATTACAGCAACATCTTTCAACATCTTTCATGAACAAAGTCAAATTACATTCAATTTCTTATCCGCAAGAGGGCGGATTTTCCTCAACTCTTTCACGTAGCCACGGCGTGCTTCGTCGTTCTCTTCCACTTCTTCTTGCCACGGACGCACCTTGCTGATCTCCCACATGGTCAGCGCGTTCCGGACCGCTCTTTCATCCTCCTCGGTCCCCATCTTCCTAGGTAGAAGGGGAGGGTAGTGTGATAGTGCAGGAGCTTCAATCCGAGGTAGTCCGATCTGAAGGTGGCACCGGTGCGGGTTGTAGATCGCCATTGTAGTATTTCCCACTAGCTGGAGGTCTAGGCCTTGACGCTGCGGTATTCTAAGCTAAATACTCCGAAGGATTCTTGGTCGCATGATGAATTTCTCCGTTGGCAAGGTGTTGAAGAAGAGGCGCCATTTATCCCGTGTTTTCTTGTCCGCCGTCTTGCATTCAACCTGTGAAGAAAATCCAGAAGCGCCTCCAATAAAGAACAAAGGGTGGCTCCCGAAGATCCAACTAGCAGAAGTTACGTCTTCATTAGGTTGGAATTTGATTCTCACTCCCATCCAACACTCAAGGAGTATCATGGAACCGAATAGGGGTCCTCCTAAGCAAGCGGAGCTTAGTCCTTCATAGAGATATGAGAGGATCGCTTGAGAGATGGACATTCCCCGCCACAACCCACTAATGATGCTAAGATTTTGGGTATCTAAGAGGTGGTCGGTAGTGGTGAAAAGGAAGACTCCGCATAAGCAAACCGACACTGCCTTGGCTATGGCTTCATATCTCTCCCACTTGTTTTTACAATGAGAGACTATCCATTGTGCCATGGGTATCAAATGAATGTGGTGCGGGCTGATCATGGTCCTCACGTCCTTTGGATTGTGAATGAAATTACTCAAGATCAAGGATGGGTCAATAGGCTCCACCGTGTAGCAAACTAGGTCTTCATTCCCCGCCTTAGTCTTAGGAAGGGCTAGGTAGGTTTCTACCTCCTCTAATAGGACTGTAGCTTCAAAAAAAAGGAAGATGAAAGTATGTGTTTGTGGATGCCACAATTCTATGAGGGCTGAAATGCTTGGCCAATCTAAAGATAATTTCTGAAGGTTCTTGGCTAAGACCAACAAGGGTTGGAGGTGCCATGCCCTAAGGATTGCTACAACTTCTAAAGGGAGTTCCTTGATCATGGGAGCCACCCACTTCAAATTGGAATAGCATCTTGGACCGAGAAGAGGCTAAGAAGAAGAAGAAGATCATGAGGAAAGATGAAGTGCAGAATTGATGAACTTGGCTAAGGTAATAGAAGCTTACCACTCTTTGAGCATTGGAGCTCAGATGTTTGGGAATTGAGGTCAGCCTTCGTAGCTCTCCATGTTCTTTTCTCACCGCCTTAGGTCCGGTGTAGATCTTCTCCTCCATGGTCATCACCTCAAGGCTTCTCTTCATCATGTTTCCTGCCCTTAGGAGAGGTTCTTCAGCCCTTGTAGCAGAGAATTCAGCAAAGCTACGATTTTTGGCTAAGTTTCCAAGTTTTAAAGGCTTGATTTTGGCTTTGAAGTGATAAGATTTGGATTAGAAGGCTTTATCCTAAGTCTGGGAGAAGTCTAGAGCGGATTGAAGGCTTCTTGTCTCAGATTTTGCCTCTTGCGGCTCAATCCGTCTCGGAGTACACTTCGTTCTCTAACGGTCTATCGTAGGGCTGTCATTTGCCTCTGACGCGCCAGCCCTGGGCCGTCACATTTCCTGTGGATTTAATTTAGCCCAATCTTGTTCTGTCAAGCCGACGGTCTAGCATCAGACCGTTACTTGTTGTGACGCATGGACTCTAAGCCGTTACATTCTCTGCCGTCCAGTTTTGGCTTCTTCTTGTTCAATCATTCCTAACGGTCTTGCTCATGACCGTTACCTATCTCTGACGCCCCGCTCCTGAACCGTCGCATTTTCTGCTAGTTGCCCTGATATCTCATTGCTCTGCCATCTTTAACGGTCTATCATTTAGCCGTTACTTATCTCTGACGCACCAGCTACGGACCGTCACACTTCCTACTACTCGGTTCTGCAAATTTGGCCTCTGTCCTCGCTGACGGCCTCCATCTGATGCGTTACATGATCCTGACGGTCTGAACCTGGACCGTTACTTTGTCGGCTACTGAGATTGAGCTATTCCTTTCTTCCTATGATTAAACCTGGCGGTCTTACACACTTTTCCTTCCGTTCATCCTATCCAGTCTCTCATCCACACATTACATCTCATCCATGCCCATTTCATCTACACAAATTCGTCCATTCTTTCACATGACCACATGCATTTCCTGCAATTCCAATCACACATTCTCACATGCATTTCTTGCATTTTCCAGTCACACATTCATTGCTTCATTCACTATATTCACACATTCATATAAAAAGAAGAACAAACAAAAGACCAAAAAGAAATTTTCATTCATTCATTTTCATTCCATTTTTCATGTAAGTCATGTATAAGTAAAGTGATAACAAAATGATCAAAGTACATCACTCGGCCGGTTTTTCTGTCGGGCCGTCGTCATCTCCACCCTCCGGTATCCTTGCCGGTGGCGCTATGGAGGCACTCTCCTCCTGCTGACCCCTCTCTGCCATCTCATTCCTCCGTTGGCCGGAGGAGCTGACAAGGTAGTCTGCCACTGATCCAGCACGAGCAGCACTCCTCGATGCTCCGCTCTGAGAGACGCTCCGCTCTGGTCCTCGGCCCATCATCCGTATGGTCCTCTCCAAGGTCCGGACCTCGACCTTCATGTCGTGGGCCTCGAGTCGCGCAGCCCGTGCCTCGGATCGATATCTCTCTAGGTCTACCGTCTGTGTGGCCATCAGCTCAAGCTCTCCGCTCTCCTTTCAAACGGGCCACCTCTGCTCGGAAGACCTCTGCCTCAGCCCGGTTCCTCTCCGCCTCAGTCCGAGCCAGTTTCGCCTCGGCCGCTGCCGTGGCTAGCTCTCTCGCCTGTAGTTTGCATTTCATATGGTTAGTCACATAAGCATTTAAAAAGCATTTAAGTCAAAGCATTTAGCATCCTACCCGCTCCGCGAGGGTGGCCTCCACCTCCTCGGCCCGAGTAACTGCTCGGGCGAAATCGGCGTCTAGCTCAGCTCTGCCTCCCGCAGGCTGTGATGACGATGATGGAGCGTTCGGTCCTGATCTTTGGGCTCCCTCGGCCCGCTGCATTTGGAAGTCATGGTCAGTCAATCACATTTGCATCATTAGCATCATAAACATAATTATTTAGGTCCAAGGTTTTGGGAATTTTACCAGAAGCTCCAAGGCAGCCCGGTACTCGTCCCGCTGCTGGACGGTGGCATGGAGTAGCCCCTCGAGCTCGGCTATCCTTCCCTCGGGGTCTAGCTGCATTTAGAAAGCATATGAGTCAGTGCATATAGGAAATTTTCATATAAAAGCATTCATAGTTTAGGGTTTAGAATGGCATACCGGTCGTCGGGTACCTCGGTACACCCGGTCCCCGTACCGCCGAGCGAAGGCCTTCAAATACGCCTCGTCACTCTCGTCCCGCTCCTTCACCGCTCTGCCTCGACGGTTCCAATCGTGGACATACTTCACCTTTTGGGCGCACCAATCCACGTCGCCGCTAATGCCCTTTGCTGACTTGCCCGGGCGTTCGTCACCACGGAGTGGAATGGTCACCTCAGGCTGGTGTAGTCCCCGAGTCCGCAGGATCAGCCGGTAGTGGAGTGGCTCGATGACATGGATGCAGTGCAACCATATGTCTCATCCCCGGTACGAGAGGGCTACCTCCACCCATGGCTGTCCCTCGTAGCTCTCGCCTCGGTATGGGGTCCATCTCACCTAGGAAGCATATAATCCATGTCAGCATATTCATCAGCATTTAGAAATATTCATAAACATTCATAGAAGCATTTAAAGCATTTAGAAAACATTTTTGAGTTCGGGCTTACCGTCGTGTGCGGGAAGGAATCCAAGTCGTCCTGGATCGCCCGGGTCAATCTGATGATCGACCCCGGGTCCCTCGCAACCACCCATCGTCTGGCGATCGGGATCCGCCCGGGGTGGAGTAGTGTGCCTCTCCCAATGCCTGCGAGGTACATGTAGCTCCAGATCTGCATGTAGAAGTCTAATGTCAGTCGCATAATCATTTTCATTTGCATTTTCATGAGCATAATAAGAAGCATTTAAGTTTACCTGTAGGAAAGGCGAGAAGCCACCCAGCATCGTCTGTCGGTCCGTGGTGCTGAGAGACTTGAACAGGAAGGCTAGCACTACTGCTCCCCATGCATATTTCCCGACTCTGCCCAAATCTTGGAGCATCGGCAGCAGCCTGCAGCTGATGACATCTGCTCGAGTCACGAACAGGAGCTTCCCGAACAAAAGCATTAGGAATCGTCTCAGGAAACGGTCTCCTTCCTGTCCTGCCTCTGCCGCCACTCGTGGGTGCACCTGCTCTATCACTCTACCCAGATGCTCCTCTGGTAGCTCGCCCACAGCTATGGCTGCTCCTCTCAGTCCTAAGCTCTCCGGCAGTTGTGATCTCGAGAGCTGGGATGATGTCTGTCCCGGCCTGATCAAATCTAGCCCCAGCAGCTCCTGGGCCATCTCTCGGTAGTCTCGATATGTCCATCCCGTCACTGCAGCGCCATGCACTCTCAGTCCGGCAATCCTCACCATGTCTTCCAGCGTGGGGATCATGTGACCCCACGGGAAGATGAAGGCCCTACTGACCGGATCCCATCTCTCGTGCAGCGCGTATAGCAAAGGGGTGTCCATCCTGATCACCTCAATGCTGAGCACCTCGGCAAACCCCATCGCTGCTAATCTCTCTCTCTGATAGTCGGGCAGTGCCTGGTATACCGCCCAGATCTGGAGCCATGAGATCCTCGTCCGTCTCTTTCCCTGCATTCATTTAGAGCATAAGTCAGTCAATTGCATCATAGAACCATTGCATAAACATTCATATAAAATGAAAAACAAGCAAAAATTGAATAATTGAAAACCTAAAAAATAGTTTTAACCTCTGGTGATTGTGACGGCCCTGGGGTGGGGCGTTACATGGCTCTAACGCACCAAGGGTGATGCGTTAGGCTTGTGACGGTCCCTGGAAGGACCGTCACATTCTCTGCTAGAGGGCATTTTCCCCTTTGCATTCCGTTGGCATCTCACCTTGGCCAAAAGGCCTACATATGATCCTAATGGGTTCATAGACCCATTTTCTACCCCCCATTCATGCATGCATACACATAAAAAAAACTCATCAAAATCAAAATTTGAAAATTAAGGTGAAGGGGCCTACCTCTCGGTCTTTCCCCCTTTTCCTCTTTTGCTCCGTCGCAATGGGCTCTCCTTCGTCCTGGGGTGCTTCCCCTTGGTTCTCCTTGGCCGTTGGAGCCTTCTCCTCCTCTCTTGGCCCTCTCGTCGCCGTCCGTTGCTTCTCGGCCGGTGGAACCTCTTCACGGTCCACTCGTGCCCTAAACCGCCGTATGGCCTTCTTCTTCACTCCTTTCTCCCTCCTGAGCGGTGGCGGAGGCTCGTCGCCGGCCATCTCCGGTGGGTGCTCTCGGTGGCTCTCGGTTGGGTTTTTTTGGGTGTTTGGGTTGTTTGAGTGTTGAGTGAGGTTTGAGACCATTCGGTTTTGTTTTTTTTGAACGCTCAGGAAATGTGACGGTCTATCTCCAGACCGTTACATTCTCTGACGCGTAGTCCTTAGACCGTCGGGTCGTTTGAATATTATTGATTGAAGAATGTGAACCGCCATTGTCTAATGGTCCTGTCCTAGGCCGTTACTTTGTGTGACGCACCCTCAGTAGGCCGTTATAGCTTGCAAGTTTCTTGATGAATAAAATGGTCTATTTGACGCTTGAATGGTTGTGTTTTCTTCCATGGTGCATATTATTGATGATTCTCATACGTACAAATGGTTAGGCCTTATTTCATGCTCATACTTATTATTATTGGCTAACCTCTTTCTCCTGAGTGAAGTTATGAACAGCATCATGCTCTGCCGTTCATCAGGCAGGTAAGTCAGGTATTGTATCTCGATCCCTTATCCCTTAATGCATTACTATATGGTATCTATGATATATTATCTCGAGAACCGGTTGGTCATTCATGTGTTCTGGGATCTGATGTTCCCCTTAAACAAAAATGATGATGATCGAAGTGCACGTGTTTAATCGTTGGATAAGACGTTAGGTTGGAAAAATTTAGGGACGACGGTTCTGTCATGCACGCCGTGGTTGCAGATAGTGTCCTGACCCTGATTTCTCTGGTCTAGCAATACTATTCTCGAGTATCTTGTTATCTTACCTTTCTTTGCATTCGCTTTGATGATTTCTTTTATTTTAGCCCAGCATGCATCATACGCATATTTGAGCATTCATGAGTCTCATCTGTTCAAAGCATCTCGATGATGGTGAATAGCTGTGTTCTTGATCTCGAATGAGGAGAGTCGTTCCATTCTGAGTTAGAAGGTTTCCTTCGATCTGTTCGCTTGATCTGGTTAGCTGAAGATTCCTTTCTGGAGTTAATCGTCTCTTTCCTTTCCGTTGCCTCCGACGGCTAGCAGTCTTTTCCTTTCCTAGTTGGTAGTTCCTCCAGACTTGCGTCCTTTGGTTGGCTATTTCCTTGTGATTGGTTTGAAGTTTTCCAGAAAATTCCTATCGCTTGTTGGTTGAGAACGGGTGTCATTTGCCTTAACGCCCGCTTTTCAATCCGCTCCGCTTCATTTCCGCTTCATCTCCATGTCCCATTTCACTTTCGCTTCACCTCCACTCGCTCCCCTGCAAAGAGGACGTTAAGGAGGGGCATCTGTTGACACCCGTTTTATGACCAATAAGTTGGGTCATCTCCTGGTTCATTCTATATGATGCTCCAAGTTGTTCATTCTTCATTAAGCCCTCTTGATCAGTTGGAGGCTTATTTCTTGGGTCTTAACCTCTTGGTTGAATTTGGGTTCCTCGGCGCTTTCATTGGATGAAGCTTAGCAAGCTCTTATCATTTTTTTGATCCTCATTATCTCTAACGGTCCATACCAGGGGCGTTACATCCTTCTAACGCATTAGCCATGGACCGTTACATCTTGAGGAGTCCTACAGCTTGAGGCCTTTGTTTCAATCCTTATCCTTTGGCCTGTCCATTGACTCTAACGGTCTGTCGTGCAGCCGTTACGTCCCTCTAACGCGTCAACCCATGGCCGTTACATTCATTCAAGAGTCCAACTATTTTTGATCTTCTTCCCGTTGATCTTATCTTCTTAGGGATAAGGTTAGTGTGACGGTCTCTCCCTGGCGTGTTACTGGTCTGTGACGGTCTGTCGTGCAGCCGTTACATCCAACAGAGAGTCCTGACTGGTCTGGTCTTTTCTCTGCTACTCCGTGGTCGAGATGAGAGTTTGATCTTGTGATTTCTCTTCCAAATCTGATCCTCAGAACCTTCTGTTTGATTCTATGGACTCTTGGGAGTATTATCTTTAAGAGTTTGCTAAGAGTTATCCTCTTTTCTTGCTGGATTATCCTCTGCTCGCCCAGAGATTTTGAGGGCCTATAAATAGCACCCTTAACTTCATGGCCTGAAGGGGAGAAATCTGGAGTTTGCGTCGAAGTGCTGCCGCTTTCATGAGCCATCTTCATCCAAGAGGAGTCTTCTTTCACGTCCATCTGCCTCACAATCAATGGAGTACTTCAGTTTTGGGTTTCAAAGTTCATAATTTGCATACTTGTGTTCTTCCCCTTGTTCTCCCCATCATAGCATTGTCCCACTCCTTTCTCCCATGTTCTCCATCTGTTTTCATTATCTAAACATCTTTCCCACGTTTTAAAACGCCCAGAGGGGTTAAAAAACCAACACTTCCCCGGTATTCCCCTTTCCTTTTGATGCCTTTGAGTTTATTTGAGGATTGATACTACGCTTGTTTAAAGGGCTAATTTGGGATCATTTTCTTGTGTTTCACGTTCTTTGGCAGGTTTACAGGGTTTATTAGACGAGGCCCAAGCTTTCTGGCCGGCTGGAAGGTTTGGAGTTCAAAGAATTCACAAGTTGTTGCTGCAGGTTCTCTGACGGTCTTGAGCAGACGCGTCAGGTTCATATAACGGTTCATCGGGCGACCGTCACATCCCTGTGACGCACAGGTTCCAGACCGTTACATTCCAAGCTGATCTGCAGATTTCACTAGTTTCTCTCTCCCGTGGGTGGGTGCATCATCCTCCTATTTCTAAGGTATTGATCAGGTTTTTGACTTATTTTATTACCTTAGTGGCGATCACGTTCTTTCCTTAGTATTGGGCATTGATTTCTCTCTCATATCTCTTATTTCCTTTGCTTGTTCCACCCACGTGGTGTGTTTTTATTTATTCCTTGCTCCACGCTCCGGCGTGTGTTTTTCTTTGCCTTCTTTAGCTTAGTTCGATTGAGATAGCATTGCCCATGCTAGAGCTTGTTCTGATTGCCTAGGTTCATGGTTCACATATCCATAGGTTGATTGAGATCATTGATTTTTGCTTATCATCTTTATCATCTCATCACACCAACAAAAGAAGGAAGCAAACAAATCAACACTAGCCTTTCATTTTCATCCGGTTTTAGCTTAAATGATCGGGTATTGGGCTCAAATTTCACGTTTTAAGGTCCGATTAGACTAAGTGTGGATTTGGACTTTAATCTGCTAATTCGGCTTGATTAATAATTTTATTTGGGTCGGTCATAGAAGATAATTTTACTAAACGTTTTATCCTCTACAAGATTATAATTTTTCTAGATTTTTATAAAATGGTTGAAATTTTACTTATCCTTTTTCTTAAAGAATTTCTTATTAATTTTCTCGAAATTTTTATTCATTAATATACCGGGGTGCTACAAATGAAGTAAAATATGAAACAACTTTAATAGGTTATCAGATTTATCCTAATCTTTTAATTGTGCAAGATATAACAAGGCGATAGGAATGGATTATGAGATCAAGAGAGAAAAGAACATAGAACAAGAAAGACTTAAGATATTTAGTTTGTTCCATACTTAACCTAATCACATTAGTTGGCTCAGACGACATGCATAAAGAAAATCATGCCTCTAGACTCTAATAATATCAACATAACATGTTGGTACGAAACTGAGGTTCTAGGAATCTGTGACAGAATGCGGTCAGTACAGAAGCTGCAATTAACGGAGACGCAGTCTATCATGACACTGTGATAACAAAGGAAGCAATCTATCGGGGAGCTGCATTCAAGAACTCCCATGTGGCTTCTGCGACTTCAAATAGAAAGTCGTTTCCAACGAATAAACCCTAAACATCGATACCTCAGTCATGAAACCCAAATTATATGCTATGTAAGCAATAGAAATTGGGGAAAACTATGCATGAATGAACTAGACATGCAGATGTATGCAAATGTATGCCTTTACTTCATTAATTTAGAGTTTAGCTTGAGAGATCACCCACCTTAGATCACCCAAAAGGAAGAAGAGGAAAAAGAACAACTACAGCACCAATGCCCAAGGAAAGGCCCTCGATTTCTCCTCCAACCACGCGCCTCCCACACCTAGAAGCCTTCACTCACAAACTAAGGCCGACTAGAGAGGATATGAGGTCATTTTTATAGGGTTTCAAGTATTTAAGAGTCCTAATTAGGTCAAGAAAACCTAGATAAGGAAGAACTCAAAAAAATGTGATTCTATCTATATTTAGGGCCGCCACCACCCCATCTAGCACGAATTAGGGTTAAGGTTTAGGTTAGATTTTGACCTGACTTAGTGGATTAGGGTTTACTTGTGGTTTTTTAGCCCATTTGGTACTAGTTTAACCAATTTAACCCAACCAAAACTAAGGGTTTTAGAAATTCCAAATTTAGAAGTTAATTCAACCTTTTAAGCCCATTAGCCTTAATTATAGACCCACCATATATTAACCATCTACAATTTCTTTAATTTAACTCCATTATAATTATTTAAATTTACATTTTATAATTAATCATATTAAAATTCAGGTTGCTACATCCCCCCCACTTAAACAAATTGGTCCTTCAAATACACATGACATTCTTTTCCAAACAAAGTGGGGCACACCGCCTAATACCCAAACAACTCCAAGATTACACCTTGGCCACTAATATAATCAAACTAGCAACAAAATCTATTAACAAAATATGACTAGCTTAGGGTGAGGGGTTACCTCCTATAACTCCTTCAATGGCAGGCTCGAGCCCTCGCAACGCTTGAAGCCTTCCTTGATTCCGCGCTCCCTTACGATCTACGGCTTGCGGGGGTTGGTCCTTCGGAAGAGGGCAATCTGCCACCTTGTGGTCTTTGCTCCCACAGTGAAAACATTCTTTCGACATCCACCAGTATTTCTCCGATCTATGGCTATTCTTGCCACAATACCGACATGCTCCTTGTGGCGCATCAATCTGATTTCTTCCCTCCTTGAGCTTCATACCATTTGATGATCCACCACCTTCATTAGGTCACCTTTTGCCATTCATGGGCCCCTTCTTCTCTATCCAAACTTCAACCTTCGCGGCCATCTCCATGGCATCCTCCAACAATTAAGCTCTCCACACCATCTCCGCATACCCTTGAATATCCATTGGCGCCAATTGGGGTATAAACTGAAGCCGCAAACCATTCATAAACCTCTTGGCCTTCATCTTGATTACAAAATGAGGTGTGTCCGAGATAGTCTTCAAAACTAGACCTCGTATTCTGCCACCGTCATATTCCTTTGTCTTAACGAGGCAAATTCCGCTGCCTTCTTCTCTCAAATCCTTTCGGAAAAATATTTGTCATTGAAATGTTCTACAAACTCTTCCCATGTTGCTTGATTACCGGGCAAGATTGCTTTGATTGACTCCCACTAGGCCCTTGCATCTCTTTCTAATTGGAATGTAGCCAATAATACCTTCTCTTGGTTATCGCATTGCATAACCCTAAATATCCTCTCTACCTCCTTAATCCATTGCTTCCCCTCATCAGGGTTGACAAATCCATTAAACTTTGGGGGATTCACTCCTTGAAAGTTCCTATGTAAATCCCTAACGCCATGATTCGCTCCTCCTTGAGCTACCTACTGCAACGCCTGGGTCAAATCTTGAACGGTCCTTTGCATCTCCTGCCACATGCTCAGCCGCCATCTTGCTAGCTGATTAAGTCCTACAAAAAAGTATCAAAAGTTAAATTATCTATTTCATTTCAAATTCTTTAGCAAGTTTTAACACTTAGCCCATAGCTCTACCCAATGTCACCAGGTGACAATAGGGGATGACATGGGTCTAATACTCAAGATAACCAATACTTATGGCCAAGAACATAGGGTTTAGATAACCTAGGCTTTGATACCACTTCTGTCACATCCCGAACCAGTAGCAACGAAAATTACTCGAAACGTGACAGCGAACAGTCATGACAATTAGAGCAACACAAGACACAGCCAACACAAAATAAATATAACAAGAACAAAGTTGAACAAACATAATTTATTAATAACAAATCTCCTTATTACATTTCTCGACTCAAATTACAATCTTAAAAGAAAAGACTCAAATAAAACTCTCAATTGTATATTAGACTGAAGAAAACAAAAGACACAGTCTTTTAGAATCCAGCACGCTCGGTCACTCTTGCCCTTCCCCATCAGAATTTATTCCATCTTCGTTATTACCTGAAATTTTTTAAAGAGAATTGGATGAGCAAAATGCTCAGTAGGAATTACATCTCTATAACCGGGCAAAATATAAATGATTAGCCTTTTACCAATGTGCAGAAAATGCTATGCCAAGAATGGTATAAAACCATGAATCAATCTAAAATACAATCTATCGATTAGAGGAGACAATCAATAACAAGTTTCAATGTAACACCCTCAAATATAGCTAAGTTGTACTCTATATCACCGAGATGCCTTTTGAAGTATCGGCTCAGTTCTTGAAAAAGAACTCTGAAGTTAAGCGTGCTTGATGGGGAGTAGTATTGGGATGGGTGACCTCCCGGGAAGTCTCCCATTCTGGACCCGATCACTGTTAGAAAGGGATAAAACCGTGAGGCCGATAGGCCAAAGCGGATAATACCTCGATGGTATAGAGTACGGGGCGTGACAGAATGGTACCAGAGCTATACCCCAGCCAGAAGTGTGGGAACTAAGTGCCATACAGGGTAAAGTGCTACGCTATGGGAGCCACCTCTTGAACCCGCAATGGGACAAAGTGCTACGTAGTGGGAGCCACCTCTTGAGCCTATAGGGGCCACCTCTAGAGTCCTACCTGCCCGGGGGTTTGATTGCGTGCTATATGTGCCCAGCGATGAGGACGTCGCCTATATAAGACACCCTCAAATATAGCTAAGTTGTACTCTATATCACCGAGACGCCTTTTGAAGTATCGGCTCAGTTCTTGAAAAAGAACTCTGAAGTTAAGCGTGCTTAATGGGGAGTAGTATTGGGATGGATGACCTCCCGGGAAGTCCCCCATTCTGGAGCTGATCACCCTTAGAAAGGGATAAAATCGTGAGGCCGGTAGGCCAAAGCGGACAATACCTCGACGGTATAGAGTACGGGGCGTGACATTCAATGTCAAGGAAAGATATGACGCTCAAAGGAAGGGAACAATCTCAATAATGAACAAGGAACAAGATAACATTATGAGGCAAGGAACATATGATCCAGATGAACATAACTATAGAATTGGCCATATTATTATATCAGAATTCCAATAACATTTAAGTAAAATAGCAGAATAACAGAATAGCAAAATATCAGAATATCAGATTAACATAATATCATAATAGCAAAATATCTGAATAATAGATGAAATGTCTAGCCAATCATAATAAGAGAGTTGGTGCAATGTTACACCCAGAATTTTCCCATGGGCTAGAATAAGTGGACTTCTGTCCTGACTGACATTGTATGTTGTGGACCTAAAGCCCTTATAAATTTACTAGACCATTTCTAGATAACAATTATGGACAAATGAGTCCAAGAAAAATTATGTTCAAGATTAACAACATTGCAATGCAGAAGTCATGTAGGGACAATATCAATCGAATGAAGATTCAATATAGAACAAATATCAAGAAAAATCTCAACTTCAAAAGGATTCGAAAATGAACAAGCCTACAGAACCAAACCATACTAATAGGTAGGTCCATTGCAGTAAATCATCAATTTCGGACTTAAGATACTGAAGTTACTCGATTGGAAAAAATTGGGTTAAACGCAGTCATGAACAATGACACGTTTAGATAAATGTGGTCAGTTGTAGGGCCGCGTTTAGAGATAGATGATCCAGAAAGATGATTAAGGCAGTAGATAGATACAGTTCTCCAAAAGAATGCAGTCAGGGAGTGCATTGCAATTAGGTGAACACCGTCAATGGGACAGTCGCGTCCAGGATAGACGAGCTCAAGTGAAAAGCGGTCTCTGGTTCCATCGCCTTCTCCAAACAAAATCTGAATGCGATTTCTGTGGAAGCTGCGTTCAAAACAGAAGGAACAGAACCCAATAGAACCTCGTTCTATGGGTCCAAAGGCCAGTTGAACCCTGTCTTACATCAGTAAGATGATATTCTCAGAGTTTTTAGAGTTTTTGTAGTACAACTAGTGTTAGTATTGGCTGTCCTACAAGCCAATCTCGGGTCAGGTAGGCCCAATAGTTGTACAATCTTGTTCATCATTAATAAAGTGATATTTGAGCGTAAATTAGTAATTGTATATTACTCTACTATGTCCTTAGGATATGTGGTTGTAAAGTCAACTCGAGATAGGATTTCGATCATGAGACGGACTTTACATGGACATATACCTTAAAACTGTTCCTGGTCGGAGGGTAATCACTCGGGGACTTTGATTACCTATTAAACCAGTACACATGATGTATGAGTGAGCAGTCTCATGGTCAATGGTGCGGGGAACCAATACATATGTGTAGGTGTACGTCCTGGGAGGATGTACACTGGACTGATCCGCCATTGATCTTCAGATGGTTTTTTATACCTAATGTCAACTGAAGATCTAATTATCTCAGTAGCATCGTTGGTCCTTTGACCTGAGACTTTGATTGGATCTTACACAAGGATTGTGACGGTTTGATACTTGGCTAAGTGACTTTAACCACAAGTCATGAATTTCCAAGTCCTTAACCATTTCAGGATACGTGTGAAGATCATCAATGGTCAAGAGGGGATCGCTCACTGTCGGGTATATATCAGACAGTTAATAGGTCATGACACTAACGCTCCACTAAATCCCTGGAGAGGGTCATGTGAGTTTGTTTAGAATGGATGTCATACACTTTAAGGAGGTCGTGATCGAATGACACGATCATAGGGTTTGACAGTTACCATACTCTCGATTGAACCAGACTCATAGAAGGAGCGAGGGATTATAGCGATACGGTAACTATAGACATACAGGTACCAGAAAGGGTGGTTTGAACCCGACGTCCTCTAGAATCACACAGATTTGCTTGACCCAACATGATCAAAGGTTCGAAATAAATTAAACTATCATTCGGCTCTAGTAGAAGCGAATAATAAGTTTAATTTACTTCTAATTAGGAATTAGAAGTTAATGGGCCTTAAACTAGAGTGACTATGGGCCTAGAGGATCACACACCATAGGTTCTCGGGCGATGGGGTATTATTGTATAGATGTATATGTTAAAAGCCTTAAATTCTTTTGAGAAAAGAACAATGAGAAGGGCTTCATGTATGTATATACAATAATGCAAGGACACATACACAATATATGTGGTTGGGGGCTCTTTTAGAAAGAGCCCAACCCATATATATATGGGTGTTATGTATTACGTGGGTGGTCTTCTCCACCAAGGTTTGCCGACCCGGCCGACCCGGCCTTGGCGCGGGACGGGTCGGGTCGGCCGGGTCGTACAGCAACCCGGTCGACTCTCTCGAGCTCTCGGCACGTGATTTTTTATTTTTTTTTTAAATTTTTATTTAATTTTTAAAAATAAAATTTTAATAAAATGTGTAATTTAAAGATTAAATGTTACATAAATTTAATAATATTAGAATGTAGAGTTTTTTTTATGATAATAGATCCATACTAAATTACACATAATTAATTATATAAAAATAACATATTACACCTCTTACTTAAACATCTTATTCTAAGACATAAAAAAATTCACTTAAATTACTCAATATGTTAAAGTAAACAGTGACATAATAATGATATCATTCAACTCCAGTCATGAAGTATAAAATACAAAAGCTCACTCATCTGAGTCATCTGTGAAGCCCGAATCTCAATCTGAATCAGATACATGAGACTGATGACCCGTATAATCTAACTCTATCCTAGTGGGTGGAGGTACATGTGGGTGAGACTGAAAATATGTAACCATCTGCACAAATGATGGGTCATGTGCAGCGGTGGATGGTACATGAAAATCTCTAAAAAAAGTCCTCACTACATCTATACATTCAATTCTATCATGTGCTACTGGTGCGACTGGTGCTGGTGCTGGTACTGGTGCTGCTCGAAGTCTAGACATGGAGGAAGATCCTGCTCTACCCGGTGCTAGTGGTAGTGGTACCCTGGACGTAGAAGAGGATGTCCCGGGTCTGCTACGACAAACATATCCCTCCCGTAACTGTGTCAGAAAGGAATGTCGAACATCCCCTGGAACTCGGTCGCATGCACGGTAATCGCGTCCCACTCCCGCAAGGTGCTCTCCAAATCTGTGTATGCCGGTGACGCGATGTTCGCAGTATCTACAGTGCACATGTCGATCACCCTCAACAGTGTACCCATGCTCCCACGCAGGGTGACGTCGTCCGTCCATGATGACCTGTAAATATTGTAAAATTTTACATCAGTAACTTCAATGGCAAATGCAAAAATCAAGATATAAAGAAATTTACAATTAATTATTAGTTACTTATAAATATAAACAAATGATACATACTCCTAGCCATATGGGCCCAAACTTGGCCACATCCCATCTCCAAATAATCTGACATTAAATGTGGTCCGCAGATAGGACAGATAGTCTTCATAACGCATCGAACCTGTATAGTTCTCCCAGTACATGCGTACGTAGTATTCATACTGCTGTGAACCTTGTGAGTACATGACCGGTGGTGGCGCAGGTGAGAGCTGACCGTATCCTTCCGTATATTGCGGCATTAAAGTATGGGCCTGAGGATATGGATACGATGGGAAGAATGAACTACTAGTCTCAGAATCGTCATGATATATCGACTGCTGCTGCCATGACCGTCCATACTCACTTCCTGATCCCTGAGAGTCATGTGTGCTCATCCTCTCAAAATCAGACAACATGCCTTGATAGCTGGTACTGTCTGCAACAGAACTTCCATAGTAGGGATCCCAATGATCAGCTGCCCGCCTCGTCCCTGACGGTGGAGCACCGTGGTCCTCATCTTACGTGGCATGTGTGAAGTGCTGCTCCTCTGTCCATGCGGCATGTTCGCGGCCCCCATGACCTCTACTTTGACCACTGCTGTACTCTCTGCCACCAGCACTAGTATCCCCACGATGACTCCGTTGACCACCTTGAGAACCGCCACCTCCATGGGATGAAGACCCTGTCGATGTACTATCATCATCGGAGTCATGACTGCCACTGATGCTTGGCTCAATAGAGGGCTCGGGAGTGTCGTCATCTGTATTGGGATCTAATGTCTCTAAGTATGCAATATCTATCAGATTTAATGGTGGTTGCGTGTCCTTATTACTTCTGAATAATGTGGACCATGATGATTTTTTCTTCTGTGGAGCAGGCGGCGACTTAACTACTGCATGTTGTGTCCCTCTTGATGCCTAAGAAGCGGAAGCTTTGTTAGATAATCATTCAATTTACTTTGTACTGTGTAAGTCTATACGTATACCTGAGACGATTGACTAGGTGTCTTAGATGTTGAGCGTCGTGGCGCAGCAGACAGAGATGGTTGTTTTGATGCTACCAAAGGCTACACAATTGAAACAATAATATATTCAATTACCAATGAAATACAACATATAAATATAGAAATGACAATATAATTTCACCTCTCTAAATGATGAACTCCCCCTAGCCTCTCTAGAAGTGGTAACCTTCTAGGTTCCGCAGATATTGAATGCCACGGTGCAGCAACCCGGGACCACTGTTCATTTACCGGCTCACCCTGTAATATATTTCTTACATCATCATACATAGATATATGCCTACGCCCTCTATTCAAATATGCGATTCGATTTGTAAATATTATTTCACCTGAGCTAGCGGTGGACGCTCAATTGCTGGAGGTTGCATCAATCACTCCCATGCTGTATCATTGTACGCATACGATGTGTCTCCACCCCCAATGATGAGGTCTTCATCCAAATTAACTTCCTTGTCACGTCCCGTTGCTGACTCGTCACCACCCATCTGCACATGGATGTCATCTCTCTCCCCCACTGCCTGTTGTACATCTGCTGCGAGAAAAGTATTAGGTCGTTGTGTCTCGCCTGGTTCTTCACCCTCCTCATCAAGTTCTACCTCACCACGCTCGGTTGTGGCTCTTGCAACCCATGAAACCATAGGGTCATCATCATCTCGCAAGTACACAGCATCTGTTGGGTTGTAATCTCCCTCTCCTCTCCTTGTATCCATCTGCACATGCCGAACCTTCAGCTTCATGTTGTAATGAACATATACCATTTTGTCCAGCCTGTGGTGTGTTAGCCTATTCCTTAGCTTAGTATGTAAGAACGAGAATGTCGACCAATTCCGCTCACACCCACTCGACGAGGATGTTTGTGATAGAACTCTCATTGCGATCTTCCTTAATGTCGGTGCACTTGTGCCGTAATTTAGCCACCACTCAGTTGTGATTAAGGCAGATGACGTACAATATAATTATTAGATGCAAAAATTACTTGTCGAGCTATACAATGTGCATTATTAAGATACATTACCTGCATAGAGTCTGTCACGGCTGCCACGACATTAGGTGTCGTAAATGAACGAATTGCCTCTCTAAATATTTTCATCTGCATTATCGGAAGCTTTATTAAGTGTACATTTCATTTCATATTCACACTAGAAAAATATCCAAGTATACCTCATTCAACGCATCAGCAGCATCTGTTGGGCTGCGACACAATCGGTCTACCATAATGTTGACTGATTCTATCAAAGTATCATCATAAGCAAGAGCCCGAGCATATTGGAAGGCCGGATGTAGGTAGTACACTACAATCATAAGACAATGAATTACGTATTGGTATTAGCTGAAGATTGTAGCTCATTTATTGGTAGAGAATGTAAGTGTTTACCTGCCATGTTAAGATCGCGGCTCATTTGCCTATCCCATCTGTCCTCTACAATCTCTAAGATGGTGGGTCCATATTTTTTGGACGTTGTAAGAATCTTCCGCTTGGCAGCTTCAATTTTGCTGTACACCAACCCCATGGTTGGTACTCTATCCCCATCCACACATCGCAGTACCTCATACAGTTACTCTATCAATGATACCAATACCTTCACTCTATCCCAAAAATTAGCGGTGTTGACAATCCCCTCGACCTCCCCTCCTTCACGTGAAGCATCAAAAGAGGAACTCAGCCAAGTCTCACCCCTAAACATTTACTTCAACCCATCCTTGTGCTTCACAAGGCTCTGCAATGCGATGTAGTTGGTGGCAAATCGTGTGATGCCAGGCCTCAACAGTTCGCCGCCACAATGCTCCCTCATCCATGCCAATACAAGTGTGTGGTTGTAGATATATTTTGTGATTTTTTGTGCCACCTCGACCACAAATTTGACTACATGAAGTTGGCAAATCTCCTTTAGCATCAGATCTACACAGTGTGCTGTACAGGGGGTCCAGAAAATGTGTCATCTGCTCCTCATCAGCTCCTCCCCAGTCTTCTTATAGTTCAAGCCATTGTCAGTCACCACTTGTACAATGTACTCCTCCCCGATCTCAGTCACCACTTGTTCCATCAATGACAAAATATATTGGTAACTATGGATTTGACCAGACGCATCCACTGATTTGTGAAAGAAAACATGTCTGTCACAATAAACAAGGAAGTTTATCAGGCTAGATTTTATGGTACCTGACCATCCATCACACATCAGTGTGACTCCGTACTTTGTCCATTTCTGTTTGAATGAGTCAATATAACTCTTGATCTCAGCAACTTGTTCATCAAGATAAACGCCGGCCAACTCTCTCGCTGTAGGTGGTTGCACGTGTAACCCAAGGACTTGTGCTTCTTGAAACATTGGCTTGTAGTAAGGGCTATTGGCTGCATTAAAAGGCAGACCCGCGTGGTGCCACCATTTTGCAATGGCCTGACCAAGTTTCCATTTAGGCCCCTTCTGGCCATATGCATCGTCCATCCTCGTTTGCTTGCCATGCTCTCGGGATAGTGCACCAGGGTCCACATCTTCAATGTTGATCGATTGTGTCCTTTTTCTTTGTGAACCCGAGTCACCAGTCAAGAAACTCCTTATGCCCTGTGATTCTCGAGTCGTAGATGAACCACCACTCCCTGATGTGTTGTGTCCCTGTGATTTTGATGATAGCAAACACTATAAGTCATTTGAATGCATGCAATTCTGTTTGGGGTGCAGATGAATATTTTATTGAAAATCTTATCTGAATTATTGCTGCATTTAAATATGGCTGTGTGATGTGTGCTTTGGTGCATTTCTGATGTGAAACGACCTCGGACTTAATGCAAGCAAGCACAATCGCATTCAAATGGGCCGAATTGGGCCACCGCTCTATCGTCGCTCACCCAAGCCCGGGGTAACTTGGCAATACCAAGGTGAGGTTGAGGGGTTGGGCCCTTGCTGGTAGAGGGCCAGCAAGGCCAAAGTTTGATTCCCAATGGGTGAGGATGCCCAATTCAACGGGGCCGACGAAGTGCCGAAGGCACCGGTTGCACTCTTCCCACGGTGATCACTCAAGTTTAAGGGGCTTGAGGATCAGGCTCTCACTCGCATAACCAGCAGAATTAAGAACTAATATTGAAAGACAAGCACTAATTTGGAGTGAAGGTTTGAGCACTTACTCGACCGGTTTGAAGAAACCGGTCCCGGTCGGAGACGAGGGCGAGCGGGGAGGCGAGTGGATCCCCACACGCCGCGGCGGTGTCGCTTGACCTGCCCAAACAAATTACACCACTACACCTCTCGCAGGAGGGGGAACTTGGGGTGGGGGTTAATGATATTACATCAATACTACCTCCACACAGGGAGGGGCCTTCAGCCGGCCAAGCGGGGTGGGGAGACCAAAGCAAAGAACGAGGAACTAGGGTGGACGCCGAATCTACCTGCTGTCTGTGAACACGGACAGAGGGTCGGTGTTGCTAATGTAAATCTTGCTCAAGAATCTTGCTGATGGCGAGACCAGCGGCGAAATCTTCGTAACATGAAGGGGAACGCCTAAGAAGTTTTGTAATTTCTTCTGGAGTCGCTGTAGGTCGGGGCAGGAGCTTGAACATGGCCTCTATTTCTCGGACTAGCAGGGGCAGGTCACCAACAGTAGGATGCAGAGGCTGTCCTGGCTGCTCCCGAACTCCAAATTTGATGCCATCAGCGCCGTTAGAACCGTGGGTGAGTCCTCTTTGTAGCAAAAGAAACGGGGACGCCAGAAGAGAACAGAGACAATCTGTGGAGCCAGAAGAGTGAGGAGGTGTCGATGCAGACTGGGGAAGGCAGAGCCGCGCGACCGTGGAAGAAAATTGGTAACTTCTGTTCCCGGATGCTGAATGGGCTTCTGCTTCTTGATTCTGAAAGTAGACAGGCCGATGAAGAACTTTGAAGAAGGACTTAAGGACTGATTCCTTCGGGGCTGATCGTGGCAGAGCTTCTAAGCCGGCTCAGGTCCTCAGCCGAGGTAGAACCGCGTAGATGTGGGAGAATGGACCTCCTGGACGACTCAGAGATCGGAAGAAGACGAAACCACTTCGGTTGCGAAGGAGACTGGCAGACGCTTCTGAAGATGGCTCTTGGGTCTTCAAACTCATCCGGAGGAGGTCGTGGTGGCCGCTGCAATTTTCTGGTCTGCTATAGATCTTCAGTTGAGAGCTGTAGGTTGATGATGATGGGGGGGAATGGGGTATATGGGAGAGGAAATGGGGGTGGATGAGTGTGGTGAAAGCCCGGGCTGTGAGGGGGTCTAGGAGGGGGTGTTCTAAGGTGGGGGAAGGGAAGAATGGGGTCTGAAAGGGGGTCTAACAGATGGTGGGAGGAGGAGCTACGAATTTGGGAAGGTGGGTGAGAGGAGGAGGTGAGGGGGGGGGGGGCACAAGTGAGTGGAGGGAAGGGTGGATTTCAAATTTGAAATGGCATTGGAAGTTGTGGGGTTGTGTGGGGAAGGGGTTGATTGTGTTGGAATGGGGAAAGTGGTGTTGGAATGGTGAGGGATCTCCTTGGGACTAGGGGGGTGGAGTAATGGAGGCCATGGGGAAGTGGAGGGCTTTAATGATGGTAGGTGGGGGTTGAGGTGGTTGGGAAGGGAGGAGAGAGAAGAAAATTTGAAATTGGGTGTTGAGGAGAGAGAAAATGGAGTGAAAAAGAGGGATTAAGAGAGGGAAGGGTGGGGAATCTCTCCCCTAGGGTTTCTCACCCAAAAAATGTTGGAATCACTCCACTAAACTAAGCTTTGGACTCTCAGATGGCATTTTTTTCATTGATTGATTCATTACCTCCAAATGAAGGAAATGGGGCCCTATATATAGGAAACCCACATTTTATAATAAGACCCTGACAAAAGACTCATTGACAAATAACCGAAGGGGTAGGGGAGCTCATTGGGCCAAGCCCGAAGAAATGGGCCCAATTAGCACATTACACACTCTAATGACACTCAAACATAGGAAAATAAATGCAAGACCTAGGGACATGACTCAAATAAAATGTAAATTACATCAAATGACTCAAGTAAAATTACATAGGACTCAAAATTAAATGACTAAACCATGCCGGATGCAACCGGGGCGAGGAGACGAGCTGTGAAGGTGGGCATGGGAGGTGATGTCCCCATCATACTCCCGGGGTGCGGAGAACTCGACTCTGTCGAGTAAGTGTCCTTCCCTCCTTGGAGGGTGTAGAAGTGGTACTGCCCTCAAGCCTTCCGAACGAGACCGATCCATCCACCTGCCAAGATAGCGCTCGTATACCTTGCTCCGAGTGGTAGTGACTTATTCATCCAATATTTGTTCAATTTGTTCACGCTGGGCTCTCTTGGCTGGTGGTCTCTCCTCACGGGTGGGTGCTCTCTCAAGGGAAGACGTAGGCTCAATCTCCTCACTAGGTACCACCGTGGGTCCCTTATATGACACTAGGTCGGTAACATTGAATGTGGGACTTATTCCATACTCCTCGGGGAGATCTAACTCATAGGCATTTGCACCAATGCGCCTCAGGACCTGGAAGGGACCAGGCTCACGTGGCCTCAATTTGGAGATGGCTCCCGGGGAGAGCCTCTCAGTCCTTACCATCACAAAGTTACCCTCATGGAAGTCTTGGTGACGCCGATGAGAGTCGGCCCGCCTCTTATAAGCCTCATTCTTTTTGCTTATGTGCTTGCAAAGGCTTTCATGCAATTTCGTGAATGTTGACATTCTAGGGGTGATGGGTGGACCTGGGCAATCAAAAGTAGACCGATCATGCTTTGATGCCAAGAAGACTTTGATGGATTTTGGAGGGCCGGGGTAACCATATGTGGACTTATCATGCAATGTTGTCATGTAGACTTTGGTGGGCCTGGGTGGGCCGGGGCACCCGTAGGTGAACCTATCATGCAAAGTGGTGATGAATGTGGGGGGGCCCGGACATCCGTAGATGCTTTTGACATGCTTAAGATCCATGATGAATGAAGGAGGACCATGACATCCGAATGTGGCCCACTCATGCTTTCTACTAGACATGTGGGTGATATGAATGAATGGACCCAACATAGTGTTCATGCCAAAGGGGGTGGAAAGCCTAGACACATGCATAATTTTCCCAAAAGTGACTTCCATGTGTATAGGTGTGGGACAACCTTTGAACTCCCATTGGAAAGGATCGAATGGATCTAAGAAGGTGGTCATCATGGGGTGGGGCACCACCTTATTACCTAGGGATATATGGCTCAAGGTCATGGCTCCCAAGGTATAACCCGGGTCATGGATGAGGTGGTTTTGGCCCAATATGGTGGGTGGGGGTAGGAAAGGGTGGGTGGTGGGTAAGATGGTTGGGTCACCCGGGTTCTTTGACTCCCATTGTAATGGATCATAGGGATCATAAAATGGGTTACTAAGGGGAAGGACCTCCATGTCCTCAAGGTCCTCAAAAGGTGCTAAGTCATCCCTATCAATGATAATTGGGTCAATGCTCTTGGTGAGTGGGTTGGCCATGAGGGGAGGGCTTGGCTCTCTACCCGATATAAAAAGCTCCAATTGGAGGAGAAGGTCGGGCTCATCGGGTGTGGGGAGGAATAGAAGGAGGTCGCTAGTGTAGCAACCAATGGTGCAAACTGAGGTGATAGACTCGATGCATAGGTGTAGGAGGCTAAGGCTCCTAGGTTGTTCGGCTATAGGGGTCAACATACTAGTGAACTCAATTTGCCATGCTAGGCCCTTAAGAAGATCCCCTAAAGTTTCCAATTGGTAGGATGCTTGGATTGTGGTGTGATAGGAGAAGAAGGGCACTAGGGGAAAATTTTGTTCTATGGGAGGGCAAACATGGGCCGAGATCTCTCTAATTAGGCTCTCCCTTAGCCACCTAACAAGGGACTCTTCTAAGATGATTTCGGCCTTATCTAGAGGGGGTGGTGTAGGGTGAAGATCCTCGTGCGAGGCTTCCTCTTCAATTGGGACATGGGTGCTCTCCATGGAGGGGATAGGTTCTCGAGAGGTATTTGTCTTCATGTGGCAAAGCGGGTGGACTACTTCTTCCAAAGCTAATGGAGTGGGAAGGTTCTTTGATGGTGGGGTGATGATGGCCGGAGTATGGTGCACCCGGGGTGGTGAACAAGGGCGGGATTCCCGCGGGTGGGAGAATACAAGGTTGTTGAATTTAAAGGTTCCCGAAAGGTGGGGTGGATGCACTAGGCAAGTCCGACGTGTTGGGTCGATGTAGGCATTCCTTTCATCTAACCATTTCTTACCTAGGATTATACATGGACCCGCCAATGTTCCCTTTTGACACCAAGCCCCATCCAATTACTTAGTCTTCCCGAACCATTTATGGAATTCAATGAAGACTTGGTCTCCATTGTGCACAATTTGTCCGATCCTACAAAGAGAGGTAATGATATCGGGGGACACCCAATTTTCAGATTCTAGGTCAATGAAATCAATTTCTATGGGCTCCCCATTAGGTAACCATGCATGGGATATGATTGGGAGAGGGGCCATGTGACCCAAGACTCAACGTTAACAATGATGGGTTTGCACGGTTCGGACAAGAATGCAAGCATGCCCTAGGACTTGACTTGTAGAGACAAGTCAATGACTTGCTCTGATACCAATTTGATGTGAAACGACCTCGGACTTAATGCAAGCAAGCACAATCGCATTCAAATGGGCCGAATTGGGCCACCGCTCTATCGTCGCTCACCCAAGCCCGGGGTAACTTGGCAATGCCAAGGTGAGGTTGAGGGGTTGGGCCCTTGCTGGTAGAGGGCCAGCAAGGCCAAGGTTTGATTCCCAATGGGTGAGGATGCCCAATTCAACGGGGCCGACGAAGTGCCGAAGGCACCGGTTGCACTCTTTCCACGGTGATCACTCAAGTTTAAGGGGCTTGAGGATCAGGCTCTCACTCGCATAACCAGCGGAATTAAGAACTAATATTGAAAGACAAGCACTAATTTGGAGTGAAGGTTTGAGCACTTACTCGACCGGTTTGAAGAAACCGGTCCCGGTCGGAGACGAGGGCGAGCGGGGAGGCGAGTGGATCCCCACACGCCGCGGCGGTGTCGCTTGACCTGCCCAAACAAATTACACCACTACACCTCTCGCAGGAGGGGGAACTTGGGGTGGGGGTTAATGATATTACATCAATACTACCTCCACACAGGGGGGGCCTTCAGCCGGCCAAGCGGGGTGGGGAAACCAAAGCAAAGAACGAGGAACTAGGGTGGACGCCGAATCTGCCTGCTGTCTATGAACACGGACAGAGGGTCGGTGTTGCTGTTGTAAATCTTGCTCAAGAACCTTGCTGATGGCGAGACCAGCGGCGAAATCTTCATAACATGAAGGGGAACGCCTAAGAAGTTTTGTAATTTCTTCTGGAGTCGCTGTAGGTCGGGGCAGGAGCTTGAACAGGGCCTCTGTTTCTCGGACTAGCAGGGGCAGGTCACAAACAGTAGGATGCAGAGGCTTTCCTGGCTGCTCCCGAACTCCAAATTTGATGCCGTCAGCGCCGTTAGAACCGTGGGTGAGTCCTCTTTGTAGCAAAAGAAACGGGGACACCAGAAGAGAATGGAGACGATCTGTGGAGCCAAAAGAGTGAGGAGGTGTCGATGCAGACTGGGGAAGGCAGAGCCGCGCGACCGTGGAAGAAAATTGGTAACTTCTGTTCCCGGATACTGAATGGGCTTCTGCTTCTTGATTCTGAAAGTAGACATGCCGATGAAGAACTTTGAAGAAGGACTTAAGGACTGATTCCTTCGGGGCTGATCGTGGCAGAGCTTCTAAGCCGGCTCAGGTCCTCAGCCGAGGCAGAACAGCGCAGCTGTGGGAGAATGGACCTCCTGGACGACTCAGAGATCGGAAGAAGACGAAACCACTTCGGTTGCGAAGGTGACTGGCAGACGCTTCCGACGATGGCTCTTGGGTCTTCAAACTCATCCGGAGGAGGTCGTGGTGGCCGCTGCAAGTTTCTGGTCTGCTATAGATCTTCAGTTGAGAGCTGTAGGTTGATGATGATGGGGGGGAATGAGGTATATGGGAGGGGAAATGGGGGTGGATGAGTGTGGTGAAAGCCCGGGCTGTGAGGGGGTCTAGGAGGGGGTGTTCTAAGGTGGGGGAAGGGAAGAATGGGGTCTGGAAGGGGGTCTAACAGGTGGTGGGAGGAGGAGCTACGAATTTGGGAAGGTGGGTGAGAGGAGGAGGTGAGGGGGGGGCACAAGTGAGTGGAGGGAAGGGTGGATATCAAATTTGAAATGGCATTGGAAGTTGTGGGGTTGTGTGGGGAAGGGGTTGATTGTGTTGGAATGGGGAAAGTGGTGTTGGAATGGTGAGAGATCTCCTTGGGACTAGGGGGGTGGAGTAATGGAGGCCATGGGGAAGTGGAGGGCTTTAATGATGGTAGGTGGGGGTTGAGGTGGTTGGGAAGGGAGGAGAGAGAAGAAAATTTGAAATTGGGTGTTGAGGAGAGAGAAAATGGAGTGAAAAAGAGGGATTAAGAGAGGGAAGGGTGGGGAATCTCTCCCCTAGGGTTTCTCACCCAAAAAATGTTGGAATCACTCCACTAAACTAAGCTTTGGACTCTCAGATGGCATTTTTTTCATTGATTGATTCATTACCTCCAAATGAAGGAAATGGGGCCCTATATATAGGAAACCCATATTTTATAATAAGACCCTGACAAAAGACTCATTGACAAATAACCGAAGGGGTAGGGGAGCTCATTGGGCCAAGCCCGAAGAAATGGGCCCAATTAGCACATTACACACTCTAATGACACTCAAACATAGGAAAATAAATGCAAGACCTAGGGACATGACTCAAATAAAATGCAAATTACATCAAATGACTCAAGTAAAATTACATAGGACTCAAAATTAAATGACTAAACCATGCCGGATGCAACCGGGGCGAGGAGACGAGCTGTGAAGGTGGGCATGGGAGGTGATGTCCCCATCAATTTCATTATTGCTGATGCATTTCATAATTGATTGTTATCTGGATTGTTTGATGTTAGTCTGTACAATGGGTGTTGCTGCCATACCCTTTCAGCATAGTCTATACATCATTCATCAGTCATCAAGTCTGCACATTCAAGTTTGCATGTCCATACACTACACTGTAGATGCTCGAAGGGAAGTCTATACATCGCATGGCAAAGCATGCGTCCAAGTCTGAACATTGCATTCGCCAAGTCTGTACAGCCCATGCTCAAAGCTAAGTCTGTACATTGGCATTTGAACACACAAAGTCTGAACAGCTTGCATTGTCCTGTAGCTCGCATCGTTTCACAAGTCTATACAACAGTTAGCATTGCATCTTGTTCATGAAGTCTATACATTGGCATGCAGCGTCTCATGAAGTATGTACATCCTCTTCAAGCATTTCAAAGTCTGTACATCGTTCATGCATGTGACCAAGTCTACACATTCCTCCATCTCACTTAGAGTCTATACAGTGGCTAGCTGCACAAGTCTGAACATTGTCTTCATGGCATCGCAAGTCTATACATTGTGCATTTCGCTGACATGTCTGCACATTGCACATAGTCTATACATTCACTTGCATGTTCATCGGTCTGTTGAAAACTCAAGTCTGTACAGCGCCCAGGTTCCTGCATTTCAGGCAAAGTCCATACATTGGGCCCTTCATTAAAGTCCATACAGTGCACTGTTCATCAAGTCCATACATTGCATAATGTTCGTCAAGTTAATACATTGCACTGTAGATGCATCGAAGGGAAGTATGCACATTGGACTGTTCATATGAAGTCTGTACATTGGAAGTGTGTACAGTGTTCAGTTGCCTTTCTCCAAGTCTATACATTGCCTTTGGGCAACGAACTCTGTACATCCGATCGTCTTGTTCAGCGTCTCAATCTTACAAGTCTGAACATTGCCTTTGAGCACTGTAAAGTCTATACAGTCCTGATCGAACGTAAGTCTATACATTCCAACCTTTTCCTACGTTCGCTGCTTTAGCTACACCCTAAGTCTACATATTGGCAAAGTGTATACATCGCTCATGCAAGTCTGTACAGCCAACGCATTCATTGATTCAAAGTCTGTACACTGGTCCTCAGGCGTCCCAAGTCTGTACATTGGTTCAGGCTTACCAAGTCTGTACATTGACCTTCAAGACTTTCAAGTCTGTACAGCCTGATTTGTCGTTCAGAGTTCAAAGTCTATACATCGTGGGCTTCAGTTCTTCGAGTCTATACATCCTTCAAGGGCCAAGTCCATACACTGTCTCGCTCACATCTTCAAGGGTGATTGAGCATCGTGAAGTCTGATTGAGCACTGTGAAGTCTATTCAGTGGATGAGCATTGTAATGTCTATACATTGGTTAGGCTTGATCATGCAGCGTTCATTTCATGTCTATACACTGAGGATGCTGAAGGCTTTCAAGTGTATACACTCTCACATTGTTCATACTTGCCTATATGCTATTTTCAAGTGTATACACTCTACACACTTGGTCAACTAATGCATTTAACTTCAAGTCTATACACTGAGCTCGCATGAAGACTCAAAGTCTATACACTCACTCAGTGTTTACATTTGCTCATTTGCTGCTTATAAAGTCTATACACTGCATTTTATAGTATGAGTTATAAAGTCTATACACTGTCTTCAGTTGATTTTGTTAATCGACTGAACTCCTCATTTGTCTTGCAGGTGTCTGGCACGTGATCCAAGGAGCTGAGATGCTGACACGTGGCAGAGTCGATTGGGCGGGAGCTGCGGAGACCACACGCCCTAGCTGCTACTGCTTCTGATATAAATAGAAACATTCGTCTTCAGATGAAGAATGATCGAAGTAGAAGGACTGAAGTCTTGAGCAGAAGTAAGAAGAAATAGAAGAAGAGTGAGCCGGCAGAAGAAAAAGGGTTGCAGAGAAGAAGGAGAGAACATCGTGAGAGAAAAGGAGAGCAGAGGAGAAAGAAAGAGAGATAGAGAGAGAGAGAGTTCGTGGAGAAGAAGGAAGAAGCTACTGAAGATCTGTCTACTGGACCGTGGATCAAATCCAGGCCAGTCAGCTCCATGAGAGCCACATCTGATGTTCTTTCATTTACAGCTTGTGTTTGCTGTGTTATTTTCATTTCTTATTTTTCCTTTTTATTTGATCTGATTTACTGTGTTCTTCCGATCATCTGGACTGAGGTTGGGTTTCTCCTGTTGGTTCAGGAGAAGGGAGATCTGATCTCCGGGTGGCAAGTGACAGGTTGTCACTTGTGGGTTCCCTCTGGTTAGAGGAAGGGAGGCTCGTCCTCCGGTTCTGGGCTTGTAGTTGCAAGTCCAGGGGTCCCTCCTGGTCTGGAGGAAGAGAGGTCTTCGACCTCTGGTTTCCAAGTGGCTGGGAGTCACTTGGGGTGTCCCTCAGAGTATCCCACACCGGCTCCTCTTGCCAAGTGCTTCTTCAACCAAGACACCTCCTCCCCGGTGTTCTATTTTACAGTAGTTGCAACGCCAACACCTACGGTTGCCATCCAACATAACTCCGTGTGACTATCCAATGTCATTTGGTTGTTCCTTAGGAGCCATAGAGTGATTAACTATATCTCCTAAATTTAAGAAATATAAATTATAAATGCCACTAAATTTGTTAATGAACTAATATAATCTAAAAATATCTTAATTTGATAGTAAATTAATTTTTACGTAGAGCTATCGAATATAATTTACAAATAAATCATCTATGAATTTTTTTAAAAATAAAAAATTACATTATTTTACGTCTACAACTAACAATGAAAATAATATCATTATTTCTACAACATGCAAGACTAAATTCTAAATTTAATACATCTCAATTAAATCTACATTTTATGTTACAAATATAATTTAGTCCAAAATAATATCGTTATTTTTACCGCATATTAGATTAATTATATTATTTAATACATCTAAATTAATTTTAAAATTATTTGTAAAATATTTATCACTAAATTTATATTTAAATTAAAAACATCTTTAATTAAATTAAATTATACATCTAAATTAACTTTAAAATTATTTGTAAAATATTTATCACTAAATTTATATTTAAATTAAAAATATCTCTAAAATTTTCAAAAATAAAAAATTACATTATTTTACGTCTACAACTAACAATGAAAATAATATCATTATTTCTACAACATGCAAGACTAAATTATAAATTTAATACATCTCAATTAAATCTACATTTTATGTTACAAATATAATTTAGTCCAAAATAATATCATTATTCTTTCAACATATAAGATTAATTATATTATCTAATACATCTAAATTAACTTTAACATTATTTGTAAAATATTTATCATGGCGATTTATATTTAAATTAAAAACATCTCTAATTACATGAATTAAACAATACATCAAAAATAAAATTTAAAAATCTAACAAATTCTATTCTTAACTTTCTAAAACTAAAAAAAAAATTATTTAAATTAAATATTTAATTAATTTTTTTTAATCTCCACCCCTCCCCCACTCGCACCGTCCCCCACTGGTGGACCCCCCTCCCATCGTCCCCCACCGCCGCCCACGGTCGCCCCCTGCCCCACCCAAACCTCCCACCGCCGCCACGGCCGCCCAGGGCCGCCCCTGCCCCACCGCCACCTCCCACCACCGCCAGGGCCGCCCAGGCAGCCCCCTGCCCCCTCCGGCCTCCCACCGGTCAGATCTGGCCGGTGGCCGGCCAGATCTGACCGGTGGGAGGCCGGAGGGGGCGGTGGGAGCCGGTGCCCCCCCCACCTCCTCCGCCCTCCCACGCCCCCCCACCGGCCACCCTCCCCCGTATTAATTTTTTTTTTCAAAAACTAAAACCTACCTCCGATCGCCGTCCACCGCCGCTCACCGCTTGCCGCCGTCCACCGCCGTTCCTGGACGTCCACCGCCATTCCTGGACGCTTGCCAATGGTTGGAACCGTACCCCCCACCGGGCCGTTAAATGGCCGGACCCGCATGAGCAGGCCAACCCGCACGTACCAGGCCGTTCCGTCCACGGACCGGTCTGGTACGTGGTGGGTCGCCAGGGACGGTGCGGGCCAGTGGGACCTAGCCACGTCCCACGGTCCGCCCGACCTGCTACGCGTCTGGGACGGGCCGGGTCGTGCGGCCTGGGCCGACCCGACCCAATCCGTCAAACCCTGTTCTTCACAACCAAGCATCAAAGGAGAAAACTCCTCTACCCTTCTTCTCTCCCCTCCTCCCCTCCCTCTTGCTCTCTGTGATGACCCAGACTCTGGATATCGAGAAAACCTGATACCACTTAGATCCTGAGAGGCCTCCCAAGAGCGGTAAAGCTCCGAAGGGATAGAAAGGTGTGGGTGAAGTACATTGAGCTTCCAGATAAAGCAGTAAATAATTAATTACTATGATCAGGATTGCTAAAATAGCATAAATAAAATTACATTTTCAATTAACAATTTAACTACAGAGTTAGCAGAGTCTAGTCCAACTAAAGTACAGTCCAACTGGAAAGAGAAACGTACTGTCAAGTCGGGGGAAACCCGACACTGGCAAACCTGGCAACTAAGAACCACCGCACTGCACCTCCGACCACGAGGAAGAACAACTACACCTGAAAAGTCAGGGATGAGCCTCATCTCACTGGCTCAGTAGGGGTCCCACGGATCCCCACCACGAAACAAAAGCGGTAAACAGCAGTGCTAAGCAACAACAACAACAAGAGTAACAGCAGGAGTAGAAATAACCGTAAAAATAAAGAGGGAAGCCATACTGAACAAAAACACGATAGCCGATAGAACCTCGACCCCCTAAACTACTCCTATCGATAAATCACCAATTCCCGTACTCACAGTCAGGAATCACCGAACTGATAAAAAGAAACTCTGGCTACACAGCCAGGACACATCACGACACCTCAGTCGTGCATGCTCATCCACAAAGACAAAAGTCCAACTTAAGACCACACGGTCTAAAAGCACTAATACACACACGACCTCGCCGTCGTGTACGTGCACTGACTCACCAAAGAACTACGTGAGTCACGAGTCACGAATCCCGTGTCATGTGACAGAAGCACCTCCTTACTAGAAGAAAAGCCAGATGGGTCCACTGACGTCTTACACTGCGCCTCAGATATCTCCTACTCACCTTGAACGCGGTAACTGATACACCGAACAAGTACCAAGTACCAAGTAACGAGTGATTAGTAAGGGTCACGCCCATCGGTGCTGGTCCAACGCCCCTGACCACGTGTGCACACACAAACTCAATGTGTTGAGCCATGCCTCTATCTGGTTTTCCCCTCCCGTTGGACTCTAACGGCTAGACAAAGGGGACCATGACAACCAGCCTAAAAATCATCTCTATCAGGAACTCACCCCGCCACCACTCCCAGTTGGGCCGACACATGAAAGTGTCGTCAGGCTACGACTAGTGGAGGCTCACTAGACACAGAGACTCAAAATAGAAACACTGAAGTACAGACAGGCTAACGCGTACCTGTCACAAGGATCACAGAAATAAAGCAACACATAGCCGCCAAACTCAGGACAGTCAACTAGACCTACTAACACAACGATCCTTGAGTCTCACGACTCGGGTCAAGATCGTCGCATATCACGGCAGCACGCCATCAATCGGCCTAGTCTCTAAGCCAAGACCATGGTAAAACACATCCTGGAAGTGACATAGAACAGCCGGATCCACACCAATTGAAAGTCCTCGGCCCCAAGGCGGCTCAACGGACTCACAATTCCGCACAACGAGAGACACGGAACACGAGGGATCAGTAAAGCCCTCAAACCACATGGACACATAAATCGAGGTAAGATGATATCTCTAAGTATCCGAAACACAATCTCGATCTCCACGGGACTGTCGAGACATTCACGAGGTCATGTGTCAACCATTGGGTCGCAACCGGGTTGATCAGGGACCATAATGACTCCCGAAACAACACGGCACACTACTCGGCATTACAGCACTTCTGAACACCCTATAACATAGTCGTAGCCTTCATAGGACGTCCAAGACATCCATGGAACAATGGGCTATCCAAGGGATCGAAGGCAAACCAACAGGAAGCCAAACCGTCGAAAAGAAGACTCTGGGCAGGTGGCGGTCACCCCCCTTGGCCACTACCAGACGGCCCAGCAAATGGCGGTCTCATTGGGACCGCTAACAGAAGGTGATGGTCTCCAAAGGGCCGCCTCCTAAAGATGGCGGCCATGGCCAGACCGCCATTTAACAGGAAACTTCAACAAGGAGATAGGGAGAAAACAGGCAGAATGCGGTCTCATGGGGGCCGTAACTTGCATAAGGCGGTCACCCCAGAGCCACTGCTTGGAGGTGGCGGTCATGTCCAGATCATCTTCTCCAGGCTACCTCTAGAGACGCTTGATAAGCCAAACAAGTGGCGGTCTCCCTCTGACTGCTACCTCTGGTGGCGGTCAGTCGCAAGACCGCTACTTGCGAACCGACATACGAGCCTAACCGACTTACAAAGCCAAATAGCGGTCTCCCTAGGGTCGCTAATACAAGGTTGCCGTCGGAGCAAGGCCGCTACCTCAAACCGACATAAAACACTTAAGAACCAGATAGCGGTCCTCCTAGGACCGTTTCTTCAAGTGGTGGTCTTACAAGGGCCGCCTTCTCAAGTAGCAGTCTCTGGTTCGACCGCTACATCCTACCGGTGCGAAAACCATAGGAGAGCTCAAAACTCAATTGTTCCACACCCCAATCATCCCAGAACGATGGGAAAACATCCATAGACTCGATCCCAACCTTCCACAAGCCGGAAGGGGCCAAACAAACCACAAAATAGTTCAAAACGGGCGATTTTCACAAATCCACCCAAAATGAGTCACGAGGGCATCCGGCCTCATACCAGCCCCAAACCACGGGCAATTATAGCCAAACTAAAGGGAATCGAATCCCGACAAGATAGGGGTTCAAATTATGCTATTTGAATAGAAAACCATCGCCTGGAACGGTGATTTCGTCTCATACTAAAACATGCCTTTTCCCTTAACGCAGAAAAACCAACTCATACTCACGCCTATCGGCTTGAAAACGCGAGGGAAGGTAGGAAACAAGTAGAGTATCCATCCCCATACCTCCACTAAAGATCTCGCGCGCTGAAAATACCAAAAACCATCACACAAACCATGCCGTGCTTTGATCCACGGAATGGGATTGCGCCTACACCATGCTCCATTCCTCGTGCCTTCACGCTCCACGATGCCTCCACAGCATCCCTGCCTCGTCCACCTCCATCACGGTCGCACGCCCAGGGGAGAGGGGAAGAGAGGAGAGAGAACAGAGGGAGAGAGTGAGGGAACGGTGAGAGGAGAGAGGTGAGGGTTATATAAAAAAGAAAATAGAAATATTTGTGAAATCCGATTTTTGGCCCAAAATTCAATAAAATCAAAAAAACACAGAAAAATAACCTCCGCGATCCTCGGAATGAGCACAACACATCTGCAGCGTCTCAGAGTCTCAAAACTCAATGGTTCACTCTCCACAGGGTTCCGCAAGATATATAGGGTAAAAACTCGAGTGGATCGTAAAATATGATCCGGGACTCGCAAAAGCACTCCGAAAGCTCTCCGATTTTGATCCGAAGGATCCAGTGTATTACATCCTCCCCTCCTTTAAGAAATTTCATCCTCAAAATTTAAGGAGTCAACAAGGAACACGGAAGAACAACCCAATCAGTTGGCAACGCTCTCCAAGCTCCAGCCAAACCTTGAACACCCAAAACACAAAAACATTATTTTTGAAAAACATAATTCATTGGAACACTGCCAGACCATGATCACAAACAAGATCATCATGCTCCAGATCTTAAGACACATCGATCCACAGAACGAGCACGACACAGAAAGGAACACAAGTCTGGCACCTCTAAATCATGGCATCATCGCTATCGTCTCAGAAAGCAAGGAGACACGACCCATGCCACGAAATAGCCACCGACAAAACTCATGCTTGGCAGACAACAACAAGCATCGGCTCTCACAAGGAAAACGATTACCTCAATTGACTACTCCAACCCATCGGCTTCCGCGCCATAACAACAATTGGAACTGGTGCATAGAACGCCAATGACACCACTAGACCACAAACATAATCGAGTCAGTTCTCACTCAGAGATTACATCTGATTCAAGTTCTTTGCCAACTCTGCCCTCTCAGGAGAGTACAGCAAAACCAATTGACAAGATCTCAGTCCACACAAATCTAAAATTTAGACTCACAGGGAACTCCTCCTAAAGCTGACCACAAGCAACAAACCATCATACAACCAAATGATGGACGCCTGCAAATCCCCGGCTATGTTCTCAACACAGAACCACGGGACAACACCGTAAGCTGGATCACATCAAGGCACAATTACAGCTAACCACATGGCTAAAATGTACTAGCCGCTAGTAGCTTACCAACAAGGACCCACAAACAACTCTCAGAGAATGCATCTCTAGGACCACGATCACGTCCCGAGAGCACAACTACCAAGAAATGTAGAAAAAGAAAGGGTACTTATCCAGCACATTCGCCGACATATTTCCCCAATTCTCAAACCTTCCAGTGCCAACAACCATAATGCCTCAAGCAATGGCACGACAACGAACAACATCAAGGCGCACATAGCCAAGATAATGTCATATCGAGGAAACAATCCTCTCGGCTGGCCAGAATCTTCCAACCCTACGATCCTCGACCTGTGGGTTATAAGCCCACACTCTTCCGCTGTGGACTCAACACAACGCACACATGCATCACAAATAACTTGGCATCCGCGTCTTAGCACACCTCTCGGTGCCATCACAATTCACGAAACTACAATATACCTTGCCTTGAGCACTAAACATGACAACAGCCGATCACAAGTTGACATAGCACAAACTTCAAAGAGCACTAGCCTCAGCTTAACCTCAAAACAACGCCACAAGATAGGATGATAAAGATCAAGCTCGACTAACAATAGCTCACCAGGAAGGAAATCCTAAGCTCGCCCGAGCACTCTCTCAACAAAGGGCATCGAAACAACCATCTCAAACAACAACCTTAACACCTTAGCACCTCAAGGGCTGACCAAACCTTAAGCTGGGATGGCCAAAACAACATCAATCTCCTCAGAGAACATGCACGGCCACTACACCAAAGATAAGTCCCATCAGCCACCTGATCATGCCACGAAAAATCTCGAACACTGCACCATAGACTCACGCCAGTTGGCAAACTCTGCCCAGCGCAGCACAACTGAGGCCCACATCATGACGAAAGAAGAACTCTCCACCACATCCTGACAAGAGCAAAACCACATTCGCGGCGCCAACACAGCGCACGCAAGTTCTCACGCGAGAAGCAAAGCGGTAAAGAAACCAATACATATGTGTAGGTGTACGTCCTGGGAGGATGTACACTGGACTGATCCACCATTGGATCTTCAGATGGTTGATTATACCTAATGTCAACTGAAGATCCAATTGTCTCAGTAGCATCGTTGGTCCTTTGACCTGAGATTTTGATTAGATCTTACACGAGGACTGTGATGGTTTGATACTTGGCAAAGTGACTTTAACCACAAGTCATGAATTGTCAAGTTATTAACCATTCCAGGATACGTGTGAAGATCATCAATGGTCAGGAGGGGATCACTCACTGTCGGGTATATATCAGACAGTTAATGGGTCATGACACTAACACTCCACTAAATCCCTGGCCAAGGTCGTGTGAGTTCGTTTAGAATAGGCGTCATACACTTTAAGGAGGTCACGATTGAATGGCATGATCATGGGGTTTGACAGTTACCATACCCTCGATCGAACCAGACTCATATAAGGAGCGGGGGATTATAGCGATGCGGTAACTGTAGACATACAGGTACCAGACATGGTGGTTTGAACCCGGCGTCCTCTGGGATCACGCGGATTTGCTTGACCCAACGTGATCAAAGGTTCAGAATAAATTAAACTATCATTCGGCTCTAGTCGAAGTAAATAATAAGTTTAATTTACTTCTAATTAGAAATTAGAAGTTAATAGGCCTTAAACTAGAGTGACTATGGGCCTAGAGGATCACATACCATAGGTTCTTGGGCGATGGGGTATTATTGTATAGATGTATCTGTTAAAAGCTTTAAATTCTTTTGGGAAAAGAACAATGAGAAGGGCTTCATGTATGTATATACAATAATGCAAGGACACATGCACAATATATGTGGTTGGGGGCTCGGCCTCGACCGTCTGCTTCTCCGCCTCGGCTCGATCTGCCTCGGCCTCCATTCGAAGACGTACGGCTTCCTCGACTCGGTCCACCAGCTCGGCACGCTCAGCCTCCCATTGGCCATCCAGCTCTACGCGGGCCGCGCGCTCCTCCTCCAGAAGCATGCTCTTCATCTCGAGCAACTCGCGGGCCCGAGCCAGATGCTCGGACAGTGTCTGAGCCTCCATCTGGCTCGCCCGCGCCTGCTCCCTAACCCAAGAGAGCTCCCGCCGAAGCCCATCACGCTCCTCGGAGAGCCGAGTCATCTTCTTGTCAGACCCACCAAGGGTCCAGGCAAGGTTCGACTGCTCCGACTCCGACCGGGCGTAAGCTTCAACCAGAGTGGCCCCCATCTGGGCCAGGACCTAGCCGCCCTCCATACTCATCTCGAGGGCCGCGTGTGGGGAGTATTGCCTGTCTCCTCCCTTCACCCTTGTAGCTATGCCACGGCATACCTGATACAGAGGACCTTGGATACCCAGCCTCTCCAGGGCCGCCGGAAGAGGGACCTCCCCTCCGAGCGATGTCCCGTAGGTCGGCCTGGATCGAGCCACTGCTTCATCCGTCCCTCTCGCCTCGGTCGGTTGGGGCTGTGTCGCCTCTCCTCGCGACCCCCGACCTCGACCGACTCGGCCCCTACGCCATCGCCCGGAGCGCCGCCTACCTCGATCGACGCTCCAACCTCGGCCGCAGCACTGGAGACGTCCGCCTCATCCCCGGCCTCCTCGGCTCCTGCCAAGGGGAGAGCCGAGCCAACATCACCGCCGACCGTAGAAGCTACCCTGACCTCCTTGCCCCCCTCTTGCTCAGCGGATGGGAGAGCCCGCCCAATTGGGTCGGCCCCATCATGCTCGGCAGAGGGGTGAGCCGAGCCAGAGTCGCCTTCGACTGCGGGGACGGCCCCGGCCTTCTTGGCCTGCTTCCTGGCCTTCATGGAGACCCGGATCATGCCCTCCATGGGATCGTTGCGCTTGGACCCCCACGGTCTGGAAGATTCACCCCGGGCCGCCCCCTTGCCCTTATCTCGGGCTCGGGAGTGACCCGCGGGAGCGATCGACTCTTCGACAGCCGAATCATCGCCGAGATCGATCACCGCCCGCTCGGCCGCAGGCTCCTCCTCCACAGCCGGCCGCCTGACGTCTGCGCAGAAGAAGATGTTATCAGGAAAAGAAATTGGTCTCGTCATCCGACTAAGAAGCTGATCTGTAGCATCTGAACCTATCGGATGTAGCCGCATGAGAAAGCACCGCTCGATGTTCTCCGGGGTAATCAGCTCCTCCGTGGACTGTCGATGCTTCAGCAAAATGACCGCATACTCATCCACATCCGAAGAAAACTCATCCTGCCTTAGAGGGATGTTCAGATGGAAATTGGGGATTACGGGACACCTCCACGTCTCCTCCACCGAAGAAATCTCCACCCAGAAGAATTGAGTTTTCCATCCCTTGTGCGAAGAATCCTTCACGGCCAAGGAAACACAGCTTCTATTCCACCTCGCCTGGATGAAATAGAAGCCCTTCCCAGCCGAGGGGTGCGCCTTACACTCGAAAAAATAATGGAAGAGGTCCAAGGAAGGAGGAACCCCGCATTGGCGACAGAGGATGCGAAAGGCGGAAAGAAGAAGATAAGAGTTGGCTACCAACTGTACGGGCACCAACCGAAAGAAATCGAGAAGCTTAAGCACAAAGGGCTCGAAGGGAAGGCAGAACCCACCCTTCCACGACAAAAGGAAGGTGCAGATATGACCCGTACGAGAATCCAAGCTCATCTCGTGCGGGGCAGTCGCGGCGAAGTAAAACTTATAGGGCAGGTGAAACTGGTGCTCCAGCTTTTTCACCTCTACCTCACCCGGCTCGCTATAGTTTGGAGGAGGCGGTATCACCGTCGCCCTCATCGCAGGCTCGCCCTCCCACTCTTCGACCTCCAAACGCTGATCCGCCATGGATTCTGGAGAGAAACTTGAAGAGGAATACTCCTGAGATTCCGAAGACTCTGGAGGAAGAGGAAGCTGTCGTACCGCCTCCGCAGTTATCTCTGCCTATTAGGGTGCTAGGCCCGGATACAGAGGGGCGTGAATGTATCCCCTTCAGAAATTATGCCCAAATTAAATCTCTAAAGCTCAGATATGTGGAATAAAAACTAATGAGCTTTCCAAGATGAGATGATAAGACAACAATAGATCAAACAGTTGGACTGCAACAATGCGGCCACCTGATCAAACCAGAAACGCAGACAGAACAAAGCAAACCAATCACACCTAGCAAAAATATAATGCTCAAGGTTAACTCCCTAGATAATACAACTAGTCAAGCATGCACAACCTGTGAATGGGAGGTAGAAGATATGGAGCTAACGCAAGGCAAACCACTGCACATATAATTTTTAGGTGGTTCGGTCCTCCAGACCTACATCCACCCCTCACTCCCAACCGGAGTGAGGCTTCACTAGCCAACGCTAGAAACAAGCAGACTCAGTCTGCGAACACTTGCAGCCACACAGCTTGACCAGGGGAACAGCCTCCCCTCTTCCTCCCAACCGGAGGGACACCCCAAGTGACTCCCAGCCACTTGGAAACTAGAGACCGAAGTCTCTCTTCCTCCAAACCAGGAGGGAACCCACCAGTGACTCCCAGTCACCAGCAAACCAGAGGTCAAAGACCTCTCTTCCTCCAGACCAGGAGGGACCCCTGGACTTGCAACCCACAAGCCCAGAACCGGAGATCAAATCTCCCTTCTCCTGAGTCCACAGGAGGAACCCAATCCCCAACAAGGCAATCGGAAGAACAAAGCTAACCAGAGAAACAAAATGAAAAATAAGAAAACATAAAAGGAACAGCGACAAAGGCTGGAAATGAAACACAATAGTCGTTCTGGATTTGATCCACAAACAGAATGAACAGGTCTTCAATAGAACTCTCTCCTCTCTTCTTTTCTTCCTCTTCTTTCTTCTTCTCAGCTCACGCAATCTTTCTCTCTTTCTTCTGCTGCTCTCACTCTCTATTTTCTTCTCTTTCGCAGGATCTCCCTATCTCTTCTTTTCTCTTCTTCTTCTGCTCTTTTGATCATTGCTCTCTTTCTTCTGCTTCTCTACTTTCTTCACTGGCTTCTATTCTCTCTGTATATACTTGGCCACTTCGATCAGTCTTCTTCTGTGGAAGAAGGCTCGTATATATAACAGCAGCAGCAACAGCCAGGGCGCGTGTGGTTTCCACATTTCCCGCCCTAAGAATTCAGACCACGTGGCAGCATCCAGCAGGCTGTCAGTACACGTGTCCTCATCTAGGCACCTCGTCCTTCCTTGGATCACGTGCCTTCATTAGGCTTCACGAAGATTCCCTGTTAGACAAAGAACAAATTATCAGTTAAGTCTAAACCCTGTACAGTCTCTGAAGAATACAACACATTGTATAGACTTCAGTTTAAAGCCAACGTACATACATTACTGTATGGACTTTACAAGACAAACAGCAATGTATAGACTCTTCAATCGACAGGCAGACAATGTATATACTTGCTCAGTGTATGGACTTGATTGAACGAACATGCAATGTATATACTTGCTCAGCTTGAGGCAATGTTTAGACTTAAACCATGATGCATGCAATGCATCACAGATACAGACTGTATAGACTTTGGCAAAGGCATGAGACATTCCCTAAGACAATGAAGTCTGTATAGACTTTATAAGCTGCAAATGAGCAAGTGTGAACACTGAGTGAGTGTATAGACTTTGAGTCTTCATGCGAGCTCAGTGTATAGACTTGAGGAAATTCAAGCAATGCAACACAATGTATATACTTAGAAATAGTAAGTGAGTAAGTGTGTACACTGGGAGAGTGTATAGACTTGTGAGACTTCACTTCGAGCAGCCACAGTGATGTATAGACTTAGCCTTTGAGATGTGGCTGTACAGACTTGGAGAGTTGAAGCCAATGTATAGACTTGACGATATCAAACCGATGTACAGACTTCGAAGCTCACGTTGTACAGACTTTGTTACCCAAACGATCAATGTATGGACTTGAACTTATGGAAACGAATGAATAGACTTTGCCACAGTCTAATGTATAGACTTCCGGTGTGAATGAAATGCTGTACATACTTGCTCAAACAGTCCGATGTATGGACTTGGAATTCCAACAGAAGGATGTATGGACTTTGATAAGAGAATGGCTGTACAGACTTCAACACAGCTGCGATGTACAGACTTTGACAAAGCAGCGATGTAGAGACTTTAAGTGAAGGTCTGATGTACAGACTTTAGCTGAATACCACTGTATAGACTTCAAATATGAAGACCAATGTATAGACTTCAATTGAGTGCATTGGTTGTACAGACTTGGAAATCTTTGAATGCGATGTACAGACTTGGACTCAAGGAATGGCTGTACAGACTCTGAGTGAAGGCATGAACAGTGAATCAATGTGTAGACTTCACTTCAAGTAAGCTACAGCCCAATGTATAGACTTGCCACCAATGCAATGTGTAGACTTGACTGCTGCGAGCACAGGCTGTACATACTTGGTGTGAAGAACACAAGCCAACTGCAGTGTATCGACTTTATGCAAGAAAACAAGTGTGCATTGTATAGACTTGAGTGATGAGTGGACTTTCAATGAAGAGGCTGTACAGACATGATGAAATCACGATGTGTAGACTTGCCAAATATAGCTGGTCGATGTACAGACTAGAACAAGACTAAGTCTATATAGACTTGAACAAACACAGTTTATAGACTTTGGCAAGGCAACGCCGGTAAAACTACTAATGTGCAGACTTTCAAAGCTGAACGTAGGTAAAGAACCCAATGTGCAGACTTGGAAGTGCAACGTAGGAACAGATGCCAATGTACAGACTTTGGCAAGCAATGATGTACAGACTTGCACAGTTCCAGCTGAAGGATGTATAGACTTTACCTATAAGTCCATTGTACAGACTTGAACTGAAGACTAATGTATGGACTTCAAAATAGATGCTAAGGTCAAGAGGAGTGTATAGACTTTCACGATGTATAGACTTGGTTTTGTGAAAGCTACAGTGCAGTAAGATGTACAGACTTCCTATATGAAGGCAATGGCTGTACAGACTTCACCTCAGGCTATCTACAGTGCATCAAAGTATGGACTTAGCTTCGTGCATGCTACAGTCCAATGTATGGACTTTGAATGCAAACACCATGTCTGTACAGACTTACTTCACTTGACACAGTCCGATGTACAGACTTGCTGATGAAATAGTCTATTGTGCAGACTTGCTGATGAAACAGTCTGATGTACAGACTTTGATCTCGCCATGCAGTGTATAGACTTGATACGTGTGAACACTGTAATGTGTGGACTTGGCCAATGTACAGACTTGGCCAAATGCATAGACTTCACAAGTGCAAGCAATACAGTAATGTATGGACTTGAAGATGCTGAAAGGGCAATGTATAGACTTGGAAGTCTAGGGGGGGTCGACCCATCTAAGAAGGGGGGTCGACCCACTTCAGTCCTGACAATGCTGACAGAGTTTACACTTGAACAAAAAATGAATGTGAAAGATTTATGCAGCAGATAACATGACTGAACATATAATGCAATGCTTCATGATTTGATGAACTGACTGAACAACAAATTAACTGAACATATGAGAGACTGCATTATGATCAGAAAATGACTGAATAACAGCATGATGACTCACACAGCAAGATGACTCACAGTGATTAACTCACATCAAAACCAATCATCAAAAGATTAACTCACATCAAAGCCAATCATCAAAACCACAGGGACACAACAATCTCCCCCTTTTTGATGATGGCAACACTACACTGTGAGTAATTCTGATGACACAAACTATTCTCCCCCTTTGACTTCATCAAAAAGAAAATAGTTTGAGAAGTTAAAGCAAACCAGCATGCAATGATTGAATAAAATTCTCCCCCTTTGATATAATCAATATGAATGCAGATGCAAAAGGAGATACCAAAATGCAAGAGCTCCCCCTAAAAATATGAATGCAAGAACACAATTCTCCCCCTTTAAGAGTTTCTATGCAGCATGATACATATGACATGGAAGCTCCCCCTCAATAAGTGGAATCTTATGAGATGGATAACAAGGAGAGGTTCAGGTCAATGAATCAATGATATTGAGTAGAAGAGTTTCAAGTAGCAGATTTTCAAAGAAGCTCCAATCACAAGAAATTTAGTCAGATTTTCAAAGAGATATCAATCTCATAAATCTAAAACATAAGTTTTCAAAGTCTTCCATTATAAGGGCTTATGAATGATCTTTATTGAACAGCATGGTTTAAACATGATGTATGCAGAGTTTATCAATAAAATTCTGTATTGATATTTAAAACCATGGTTTAATAAAAATGAACCAAGCCCTCATATTTATCTTGATTAATCTCCCATTCTCTTACACAATCAAATCTATTGACTTCTTTCAGAATTACATGCACTAGTATTGAGATCAAACAATTATGAAGTCATATGATTTTGTCTAGGGTTGTAGTAATTTGATTTTAGCATCAATATTCAGATATTGAGATATGTTCAACAATTTTTTATGCTACAAATTTTACGAGCACTCTAGTTCAGTGCACACCTTGTAACTAGAGGATATACCTTGATCAGAGGCCAATATCCCTAAGCACTTAGTGTGACTAACTATCATGCTATATATGAACAGAGATAGCATTTACACATCATGACACACTCTAAATCATTTCTGGATGAGTGAGTTATATTTCTCAGTGTGCATGCCATTGCTCTGTCTGATTTTCAATGAATTTTATTTTACAGAGTTAACTAAGGCACCTCATGACACAGTCCTTTGGACATGGTTTCTCAGTGACCAAAGTCATTGCTCTGACAACACTTTACCCTTTAGACATTTTAGACTACTTCATTAGCTTCAAGTCAATAATAATTTCATGTACTTAACCAATTAAAGCCATGAATTCAATAATGCAGATTTCAGAAGATTTTACAAGACACAACATGAAAAAAATGGTTAAGGTTTATTAAACATACTTCAGATATTTTTAAGAGATTTTAAAGTCAAACTCCATGAACATTAAACTTAAACCACATGAGTTATTTCAGACATTCATAAAAATATATAATAGAATATTTCTAGTTCAAGAGTTTTCAGATTTATGATCAAGATAGCCCATTGAAATCTTCATGAAAGACTGATAGAATTCTGAAATCAAATGATACCAATTGATAAGAGAGATTTTGAAGCCTAGTATTTTTCAAAATGTGATCAAGGTTTGTCAATAGAATCAATAAGAAAGTGTATGTAATGAATTCTCACAAGAGTATGCATTTGACAACCTATATGCAATGTATTGACTCCCCCTGACAACATGCATTCAGTCAATCTTTTTGGTATTTTCAATGAAATGAAATGCAATGCACTATATGTATGCAAGGATATGCAATTTACTCAACATTGATTGCTATGTAAAGTCATGCAATTAACTCCCCCTGAAAACATGCAATGTTTGCCATGAGAAATTGAACATATGATTTTGATTCATGCACATTCAGACTGTCCTATCAAGTAAAATGACCCATGGTACTAGGCGGAGCACTTGGTCTAAAAGACCACCTCTCACATAGTAAGAACCTCCAGACAGATTTCCCTGCCTTTTGATAGCTTACCATTTGATATACCATAGAGGTCATGAATAACAATGCAAACCAATAGTCCTATATGCAATTCAGGTTTTCAATGAACTATGTAACAGACAAATTTCAAACAACATTCATATGCAGTCCAGATTTTTCAAAATGCAATTTGTTTTCAGAGTTTATACATTTCAACAATTATCAAACAACTACAAATGGCATATATGCAAGATTACATCAAATCAGATATGCAATGAATTTCAAAATAGGAAATGCAGAGAATTTACCTGAAAATTTCAGAAGGGGTTTTTCTTTGAGTGCCTTGGTTTATTTACCCCTATTTATTCCATTCCAAGGCACACCTGCAAAGTAAAGTTATTTTGCACAAACAGGTACCCAAGAGGTCTTGGGTCCTGAATTGACAATGACATTCGTAGCAGGTTTTCTAAACAATTTTCTAGTTGCTTGGTCATCAGATTTCATCAAGTAGTAATTATTTATTGAATGACCAATTTGTCCACAACAATGGCATGAATTAGCAGATTTTAAATTCCTCTTATGCACATTACTGTTGTCATGAAGTTTATTGGCAGAGAGAGAGTTCTGTTTACTATAATGATAGTAAGTTGCATCAGGTTTCAGATTTGATCTATGCACATTCTTGTTAGCATGAAATCCATGTGCATATGCATGAAACTTTTTGTTGTTGACAGAATTAAAATTCTGTTTACTAAAACCGGCCAGCCAACATTCAGCAGCTCTATGGCTTGGCTTCCCACAGTTATAGCATGAAAAGCTCACAGATTTTCTGGCAGAGAATTTGATAACATGGGGGTTAAAAGAATTCTTCTGAATGTGCCAACAGTCCTTGACTGTGTGGCCATACTTCCCACATTTGAAGCACTCATTGTGCTTGCCTCTAAAAATATTTCTTCCAAAAGCATTTTCATTTGCAGGGAGTTTAACAGTTTTAGAATTGAATTATCTACCCTGAGCATGCCAACATTCAATGGCCCTGTGGCCCAATTTGCCACAGTGATAGCATTCAGTTTTCTTTTTGTTCTGAGCAGAGACATGTTTCCTAGCATGCTTTTTGTTGTCTTGTTTCAGAATGAAACAATTATCCATAATGTGGCCAACCCTACCATAGTAATGACATGAATTCTTATTTTTATGTGCATGTGTATGTGTATTCATGTCAAGCACAGATTGAACTTTCTCAACATATTTAAAATCAGTCTTTTTCTTGGTGGCAGGAAAGTTCGAGTGATGTACAACATGCATTTTTTCAATGTGATTCACTCCTTTCTTCACATGACTGACCTTTTCCATTTTTCCAGTTTGTTTCTGATTCTTCTGAACATTTGGTTGTTTATTTTCTGAGGTGGTGGCTACATCTGATGCTTTGATAAAAGATGTCATTAGCTTATTTTTGAAAACCTCTTTATTGACATTCTTGTAGCCTAACCCTTCCTTTTGAGTATTGACCTTAACTCCTAACAACATGTCCAGATTCTCTTGTCCACTCACAAACTTTGATAGAGATGTTTTCAGATCTTGAATTTCATTTTCTAGTGAGGAAATGTGTAACTCATAACTGGCAATCTCTTGCTCACTGTAATTCATAGCTTCATTCAAAACTTTGTTAGCAGTTTTATATTTCTCAATTTCATTTTCCAGATTGCTCAGTTTATCAGAATCTTCAATGCAAACACTTTTACCTCTTTCTAAAGCTAGAAGTCTCTCAGACATGGTGAAGTTCAGCATTCTTAACTTCTCATTTTCTTCCTTAAGTTTGTCATTTTGAACCAATTCATTTATTAGAAGCTGATCTTCTGAATTGACTTCATACTTTCTTCCATTTTTAATTTCCTTCATATCTTTTTGCTATTTTTCAAGATCTTTCTGTAATTCTATGTTTACAGACTTTATGGCATTAAGTTTTTCAATCAGCAAATCATTCTCTAATTTAAGTTTCTCTAATTGTTCTTCATTTTCTTTGGAAAACTTTCTGAGAGAGTCATTCTCATTTTTCAGCTTGTTTAAATCAGATTTAACACATTCAAATTCTTTCAGAAAATCCTTGCTCTGAACAGAATAATGACTAGCTAGGCTAAGCTTCTTTTCAAGTTCTGAGATTTCTTTTAGATGATCTTGATTTTCAATTTTTAGCAATGAAATTTGTTTCTTCAGCATTTGAGTATCAGACATACTAGCATCAAGAACATTTTTCAGTTCAGCACAATTTCTACAAGGAGAACTTGAACTAACTAACCCAGAACCCTTCTTCAACTTTTTATACTATTTTCTTAAACTCTCATGTGACTCTAATAATTCAGCATATGCATTCTCCCAATCATCTAGAGAAAAATTCTCGAAGAGATTTACCTCATCATCATCATCTTCTTCATTTTGGCTGCCACTTTGATTGCTTCTGTTAGACATCATGCATCTGTCCTCAATTCTCTTCTGAGTTCGCTTCAGTATATCTAGAATGTCTTTACCAGACCTGCAATCATGAAGGCAAGACCATAAGGCTCTGTCAGTAGCTGCTTTCATCAGATTAAAGGCTTTCTGATTTTCTCCATCCTTTGATCTGTGTTTGTCGGTCCATTTGGATACTTTCGTTGGTAATGTGTGAGGACCTTGTGAAATTAATTTTCACAGATCTGGATCAACAGATTTAACATAAGCACGTAAAGCACTGTGCCACTGACTGAAATGAGAACCACTAAAGACGGGTGGATGAGCCATTGAAAACAAATCAGATTAATGCAATAGGAATATTGATGCACTAAAAACAAATTAGCACCGAAGACTCCAAGATCGGATCTGCAGGTCGCTGGACCTTCTAAGCAGACACCGCTCTGATACCAATTGTTAGGGTGCTAGGCTCGGATACAGAGGGGGGTGAATGTATCCCCTTCAGAAATTATGCCCACATTAAATCTCTAAAGCTCAGATATGCGGAATAAAAACTAATGAGCTTTCCAAGATGAGATGATAAGACAACAATAGATCAAACAGTTGGACTGCAACAATGCAGCCACCTGATCAAACCAGAAACGCAGACAGAACAAAGCAAACCAATCACACCTAGCAAAAATATAATGCTCAAGGTTAACTCCCTAGATAATACAACTAGTCAAGCATGCACAACCTGTGAATGGGAGGTAGAAGATATGGAGCTAACGCAAGGCAAACCACTGCACATATAATTTTTAGGTGGTTCGGTCCTCCAGACCTACATCCACCCCTCACTCCCAACCGGAGTGAGGCTTCACTAGCCAACGCTAGAAACAAGCAGACTCAGTCTGCGAACACTTGCTGTCACACAGCTTGACCAGGGGAACAGCCTCCCCTCTTCCTCCCAACCGGAGGGACACCCCAAGTGACTCCCAGCCACTTGGAAACCAGAGACCGAAGTCTCTCTTCCTCCAGACCAGGAGGGAACCCACCAGTGACTCCCAGTCACCAGCAAACCAGAGGTCAAAGACCTCTCTTCCTCCAGACCAGGAGGGACCCCCGGACTTGCAACCCACAAGCCCAGAACCGGAGATCAAATCTCCCTTCTTTTGAGTCCACAGGAGGAACCCGATCCCCAATAGGGTAATCGGAAGAACAAAGCTGACCAGAGAAACAAAATGAAAAATAAGAAAACATAAAAGGAACAGTGACAAAGGCTGGAAATGAAACACAATAGTCGTTCTGGATTTGATCCACAAACAGAATGAACAGGTCTTCAATAGAACTCTCTCCTCTCTTCTTTTCTTCCTCTTCTTTGTTCTTCTCAGCTCAAGCAATCATTCTCTCTTTCTTCTGCTGCTCTCACTCTCTATTTTCTTCTCTTTCGCAGGCTCTCCCTATCTCTTCTTTTCTCTTCTTCTTCTTCTGCTCTTTTGATCGTTGCTCTCTTTCTTCTGCTTCTCTACTTTCTTCACTGGCTTCTATTCTCTCTGTATATACTTGGCCACTTCGATCAGTCTTCTTCTGTGGAAGAAGGCTCATATATATAGCAGCAGCAGCAGCAGCCAGGGCGCGTGTGGTTTCCACATTTCCCGCCCTAAGAATTCGGACCACGTGGCAGCATCCAGCAGGCTGTCAGTGCACGTGTCCTCATCTGGGCACCTCGTCCTTCCTTGGATCACGTGCCTTCATTAGGCTTCACAAAGATTCCCTGTTAGACAAAGAACAAATTATCAGTTAAGTCTAAACCCTGTACAGTCTCTGAAGAATACAACACATTGTATAGACTTCAGTTTAAAGCCAACGTACAGACATTACTGTATGGACTTTACAAGACAAACAACAATGTATAGACTCTTCAATCGACAGGCAGACAATGTATATACTTGCTTAGTGTATGGACTTGATTGAACGAACATGCAATGTATATACTTGCTCAGCCTGAGGCAATGTCTAGACTTAAACCATGATGCATGCAATGCAACGCAGATACAGACTGTATAGACTTTGGCAAAGGCATGAGACGTACCCTAAGACAATGAAGTCTGTATAGACTTTATAAGCAACAAATGAGCAAGTGTGAACACTAACTGAGTGTATAGACTTTGAGTCTTCATGCGAGCTCAGTGTATAGACTTGAGGAAATTCAAGCAATGCAACACAATGTATATACTTAGAAACAGTAAGTGAGTAAGTGTGTACACTGGGAGAGTGTATAGACTTGTGAGACTTCACTTCGAGCAGCCACAGTGATGTATAGACTTAGCCTTTGAGATGTGGCTGTACAGACTTGGAGAGTTGAAGCCAATGTACAGACTTGACGATATCAAACCGATGTACAGACTTCGAAGCTCACGTTGTACAGACTTTGTTACCCAAACGATCAATGTATGGACTTGAACTTCTGGAAACGAATGAATAGACTTTGCCACAGTCTAATGTATAGACTTCCGGTGTGAATGAAATGCTGTACATACTTGCTCAAACAGTCCGATGTATGGACTTGGAATTCCAACAGAAGGATGTATGGACTTTGATAAGAGAATGGCTGTACAGACTTCAACACAGCTGCGATGTACAGACTTTGACAAAGCAGCGATGTAGAGACTTTAAGTGAAGGTCCGATGTACAGACTTTAGATGAATACCACTTTATAGACTTCGAATATGAAGACCAATGTATAGACTTCAATTGAGTACATTGGTTGTACAGACTTGGAAATCTTTGAATGCGATGTACAGACTTGGACTCAAGGAATGGCTGTACAGACTCTGAGTGAAGGCATGAACAGTGAATCAATGTGTAGACTTCACTTCAAGTAAGCTACAGCCCAATGTATAGACTTGCCACCAATGCAATGTGTAGACTTGACTGCTGCGAGCACAGGCTGTACATACTTGGTGTGAAGAACACAAGCCAACTGCAGTGTATCGACTTTATGCAAGAAAACAAGTGTGCATTGTATAGACTTGAGTGATGAGTGGACTTTCAATGAAGAGGCTGTACAGACATGATGAAATCACGATGTGTAGACTTGCCAAATATAGCTGGTCGATGTACAGACTAGAACAAGACTAAGTCTATATAGACTTGAACAAACACAGTTTATAGACTTTGGCAAGGCAACGCCGGTAAAACTACTAATGTGCAGACTTTCAAAGCTGAACGTAGGTAAAGAACCCAATGTGCAGACTTAGAAGTGCAACGTAGGAACAGATGCCAATGTACAGACTTTGGCAAGTAACGATGTACAGACTTGCACAGTTCCAGCTGAAGGATGTATAGACTTTACCTATAAGTCCATTGTACAGACTTGAACTGAAGACTAATGTATGGACTTCAAAATAGATGCTAAGGTCAAGAGGAGTGTATAGACTTTCACGATGTATAGACTTGGTTTTGTGAAAGCTACAGTGCAGTAAGATGTACAGACTTCCTATATGAAGGCAATGGCTGTACAGACTTCACCTCAGGCTATCTACAGTGCATCAAAGTATGGACTTAGCTTCGTGCATGCTACAGTCCAATGTATGGACTTTGAATGCAAACACCATGTCTGTACAGACTTACTTCACTTGACACAGTCCGATGTACAGACTTGCTGATGAAATAGTCTATTGTGCAGACTTGCTGATGAAACAGTCTGATGTACAGACTTTGATCTCGCCATGCAGTGTATAGACTTGATACGTGTGAACACTGTAATGTGTGGACTTGGCCAATGTACAGACTTGGCCAAATGCATAGACTTCACAAGTGCAAGCAATACAGTAATGTATGGACTTGAAGATGCTGAAAGGGCAATGTATAGACTTGGAAGTCTAGGGGGGGTCGACCCATCTAAGAAGGGGGGTCGACCCACTTCAGTCCTGACAATGCTGATAGAGTTTACACTTGAACAAAAAATTCATGTGAAAGATTTATGCAGCAGATAACATGACTGAACATATAATGCAATGCTTCATGATCTGATGAACTGACTGAATAGCAAATTTACTGAACATATGAGAGACTTCATTATGATCAGAAAATGACTGAATAATAGCATGATGACTCACACAGCAAGATGACTCACTGTGATTAACTCACATCAAAACCAATCATCAAAAGATTAATTCACATCAAAGCCAATCATCAAAACCACAGGGACACAACACTGCCAACTCTGCGAATGCCGCTACAAGCCTCTGCTCTTCCATCGTGTCCTCATGACGCATCAAAGAGCCCCAAAAACAAGCACGAAGGAGAGCCAAACCCTAAAAATGGAGGGAGTCTGGAGCGATGACAAGCGCACGACGCCTATATTCCCACGCGGAAGGCGACGCGTCGTTCCGACCTCCGAGAAAAGGGGGCCCCTTCAGTTCAAATCCGTTAGGATCATCATTATTATGGGCCCAGGTGACTACGACACGTGGCTTCTTAACACCGCCATATCTCCACCCACCCGAGCCACGCTGGTCCAAAACCCTAACGGCTACTCTCCCGAGCTTACCAAAGCTCGAGAGTAGGAGGGGGACAAGTGGAGAGGGGGATTTCTGTAGCCCATCTAAGAGCGGCTGAACTAGGTCCATCAGGACCAAACGAGGCCCAGCTCATCTAAGTGACAGCCCCGCAGGGCCCACTTAGCATCAAAGCCCAATAAAATCACTCGGGATCAAGCCCTTCCTCGACGGCCATTAGGTTCGGAAGGCCCGAGCGTCGGTCCGGTTGGAGAAATACCCAAGCCCAAGTTATTCCCCTCACCGGGATAAAGGCTAGCACCCCGCGCCCACTCCGACCGAGCCTCATCCGAGCTATGCTTATCACCCGGAAAGGGCTGGCACTCTTCATGCTTGGGACGACCGATGATTACTTATCTCCGATGCCGTTGAGAGCCCTTTATGAGCAGGAGTTCACAAGGATAAGGGACCCACGACCCCTCAAGGCTATAAAGATCCCACGATGAGGACGTAACTCCCGCCTTGAACTCCTCAGCTTACGGGACTCATGAGGCTAGTGCACTATTTAAACTTGGGACTCCCTCCAGCGAAAGGTAAGGCCAACACATGCCTAGCATTTCCTGAGCAAGAACCACTTCACCATCTTGGTGTAGAGAGATCTCGTGCATCTCTTTCCCCCTCCTTTCATAGCTTCCACCATCGCTCTGCTGACTTAGACATCGGAGGGTTTTCCCCAGGGAACCTTCCCTGGGCCCCCTGATCCGTTTCCCTTCTTTGCAATTCACTACTCGGTGATCATCTCTTACAGCTCAGGACTAGCGCGAGATCGCCCCTCTTCAGTCATACACTTTAAGGAGGTCACGATTGAATGGCACGATCATGGGGTTTGACAGTTACCATACCCTCGATCGAACCAGACTCATAGAAAGAGCGAGGGATTATAGCGATGCAGTAACTGTAGACATACATGTACCAGACAAGGTGGTTTGAACCCGGCGTCCTCTGGGATCATGCGGATTTACTTGACCCAACATGATCAAAGGTTCAGAATAAATTAAACTATCATTTAGCTCTAGTCGAAGTAAATAATAAGTTTAATTTACTTCTAATTAGGAATTAAAAGTTAATGGGCCTTAAACTAGAGTGACTATGGGCCTAGAGGATCACACACCAAAGGTTCTCGGGTGATGGGGTATTATTGTATAGATGTATATGTTAAAAGCCTTAAATTCTTTTGGGAAAAGAACAATGAGAAGGGCTTCATGTATGTATATACAATAATGCAAGGACACATACACAATATATGTGGTTGGGGGCTCTTTTAGAAAGAGCCCAACCCATATATATATGGGTGTTATGTGTTACGTGGGTGGTCTTCTCCACAACCAAGCATCAAAGGAGAAAACTCCTCCACCCTTCTTCTCTCCCCCCCCTCCCCTCCCTCTTGCTCTCTGTGACGACCCAGACTTCGGATACCGGATAAACCAAATACCACTTGGATCATGAGAGGCCTCCCAAGAGCGGTAAAGCTCCGAATAGATAGAAAGGTGTGAGTGAAGTACATTGAACTTCCAGATAAAGCAGTAAATAATTAATTACTATGATCAGGATTGCTAAAATAGAAGAAATAAAATTACATTTTCAATTAGCAATTTAACTACAGAGCTAGCAGAGTCTAGTCCAACTAAAGTACAGCCCAACTGGAAAGAGAAACATACTCTTAAGTCAGGGGAGACCCGACACTGGCAAACCTGGCAACTAAGAACCACCGCATTGCACCTCCGACCACGAGGAAGAACAACTACACTTGAAAAGTCAGCGGTGAGCATCGTCTCACTGGCTGAGTAGGGGTCCCACAGATCCCCACCACGAAACAAAAGCGGTAAACATCATTGATAAACAACAAGAGCAACAAGAGTAACAGCAGAAGTAGAAATAGTAGTAAAAATAAAGAGGGAAGCCGTACTGAACCAAAAACACGACAGCCTATAGAACCTCGGCCCTCTAAACTACTCCTATCGGTAAATCACCAATTCCCGTACTCACTGTCGGGAATCACAGAACCGATACAAAGAAACTCTGGCTACATAACCAGGACACATCACGACACCTCAGTCGTGCAGGCTCATCCACAAAGACAAAAGCCCAACTTAAGACCACACAGCCTTAAAGCACCAATACACACACGACCTCGCCGTCGTGTACGCGCACTGACTCACCGAAGAACCACGCGAGTTACAAGTCACGAATCCCGTGTCATGTGACAGAAGCACCTCCTCACTAGAAGAAAAGCCAGATGTATCCACTGACGTCTTACACTGGGCCTCAGGTATCTCCCACTCGCCTCGAACGCGGTAACGAGTGACTAGTCAGGGTCACGCCCGTTGGTGCTGGTCCAACGCCCCTGACCACTTGTGCACACACAAGCTCAATGTCTTGAGCCAAGTCTCTAGCTAGTTTCACCCTCCCGTTGGACTCTAACGGCTAGACAAAGGGGCCCTTGGCAACCAGCCTAAAAATCATCTCTATCGGGAACTCGCCCCGCCACCACTCCCAGGTGGGCCGACACACGAAAGTGTCGTCAGGCTACAACTAGTGGAGGCTCACTAGAAACAGAGACTCAAAATAGAAACTCTAAAGTACAAATGGGCTAACGCGTACCTGTCACAAGTACCACGAACACAAAGCAGCACACAACCGCCAGACTCAGGACAGTCAACTAGACCTGCTAACACAACGATCTATGTGTCTTACGACTCAGGTCAAGATCGTCGCATATCACGGCAACACGCCATCAATCAGCCTAGTCTCTAAGCCAAGACCACGATAAAACACATCATGGAAGTGACATAGAACTGTCGGATCCACACCAATTGAAAGTCCTCGGACCTAAGGCCGCTCAACGGACTCACAATTCCGCACAACGAGAGACACGGAACACGAGGGATCACCAAAGCCCTCAAACCACATGGACATGTAAATCGAGGTAAGCTAATACCTCTAAGAATACAAAACATAGTCTCGATCCCCACGAGACAGTCGAGACATTCACGAGGTCATGTGTCAACCACTGGGTCACAACCGGGTTGACCGGAGACCATAATGACTCTCGAAACAACACGACACACTGCTCGATATCACGGCACTTTCGAACACCCTATAACATAGTCGCAGCCCTCATAGGACGTCCAAGACATCCACAGAATAATAAGCTAACCAAGGGGTCGGAGCCAAACCAACCGGAAGCCAAATCGTCGAAAAGAAGACTCTGGGTAGGTGACGGTCACCCCCCCTGGCCGCTACCAGACATCCCAGTAAATGGCGGTCTCATCGGGACCACTAACAGAAGGTGACGATCTCCAAAGGGCCGCCTCCTGAATATGGCGGTCATGGCCAGACATGCCATTTAATAGGAAACCTCAACAAGGAGACAGGGAGAAAACAGGCAGAATGCTGTCTCATGGGGGCCGCAACTTGCATAAGGCAGTCACCCCAGGGATGCCGCTTGGAGATGGCGGTCTTGTCCAGACCGTCTTCTCCAGGCTGCCTCTAGAAATGCTCAATAAGCCAAACAAGTGGTGTTCTCCCTCTGACTGCTACCTCAGGTGGCGGTTAGTCGCAAGACCGCTACTTGTGAATCGACATATGAGCCTAACCGACTTACAAAGCCAAATAGCGGTCTCCCTAGGGTGCTAATACAAGGTTGTGGTTGGAGCAAGGCTGCTACCTCAAACCAACATAAAACACTTAAGAACTAGATAGCGGTCATCCTAGGACTGTTTCTTCAAGTGGCGGTCTTACAAGGGTCACCTTCTCAAGTAGCGGTCTCTGGTTCGACTGCTACTTCCTACCGGTGCGAAAACGGTAGGAGAGCTCAAAACTCGATTGTTCCACGCCCCAATCATCCTCGAACGACGGGGAAACATCCATAGACTCGATGCCAACCTTCCACAAGCCAGAAGGGGCCAAACAAACCACAAAATAGTTAAAAATGAGCAATTTCCACAAATCAACGCAAAATGAGTCACGAGGGCATTCGGCCTCATTCCGGCCTCAAACCATGGGCAATTACAACCAAATTGACGGGAATCGAATCCTGGAAAGCTGGGGGTTCAAATTATGCTATTTGAATCGAAAACCATCACCTGGAATGACGATTTTGTCTCACACCCCCGAAACATGCTTTTTCCCTTAACGTTGGAAAAACTGCTCATACTCACGCCTATCGGCTTGAAAACGCGAGGGAAGGCAGGAAACAGGTAGAGTATCCATCTCCCTACCTCCACCAAAGATCTCGCATGCTGAAAATGCCAAAAACTATCACACGAACCACGCCATGCTTCGAATCCACGGAACGAGATCGCGCCTATGCCATGCTCCATTCCTCGCGCCTTCACGCTCCACAATGCCTCCACAGCATCCCTGCCTCGTCCACCTCCGCCATGGTCACGCGCCCGGGGGAGAGGGGAAGAGAGGAGAGATAACGGAGGGAGAGAGTGAGGGAACGGTGATAGGAGAGAGGTGAGGGTTATAAAAAAAATAAAATAGAAATATTTATGAAATCTGATTTTTGACCCGAAATTTCATAAAATCAAAAAAATATGAAAAAATAACCTCCACGATCCTCGAAACGAGCGCAATGCATCTGTAGCGTCCCGGAGTCTCAAAACTCAACGGTTCACTCTCCACAGGGTTCCACAAGATATATAGGGGAAAAATCCGAGTGGATCGTAAAACACGATCCGGGACTCACAAAAGCGCTCCAAAAGCTCTCCGATTCCAATCCGAAGGATCCAGGGTATTACATCCTCTCTCTCTCTCCTTTGTTGCTCTCTCTCTCTTCCTCTCAAGGGAGAGAGGCTTAAGGAAGAAGAAGGGAATTTTTGAGCATCTGTGGTTCGTGCGCGGGGGGAAAGAACGGGTGGACGCCGTCACTGCATGAGGATCCGTGTGGATCTACTCTAGAAGCTGGACATCTGTGCGGCTCTGCGTTCGTTGAAATCTTCATCGGGCACTGCGGACAGCATCGTTCCACGCAAGGTAAAGATCTACAAACCATTTTTGGGGTTGGGTAATTTTATTGTATCGATTAGAGCACGGTTCTGGGATTCCGATAGGACCTGGGTTCGAGATTTAAGTTTTGTTGAACCCCCTCTATGTGGGTATTTGTAATGAATTTTGATGATGATTAAAACACTACATATCTTCTGTTCTAACTTTTATGCCATGATAAGCTTTGGAATTGTTTCCACTTAATGAGATAAGGAGCTTTGGAAGTACATGAATCACTTCTGTTAGTAAGAAGTTTAATTTTAATTTGCAAACGCCAAAGCTAACTCAGAATGCATGTCTTGACAGGGGCAAGGAGGCAATTAAGGACTTGAATGATACAAGGACATTTGGTGAGATCAATCCTACCTCTTTTAATATCCATGTTGAAATTCATGCCTTGCGTTAAGTAGGCAATAGAGTAATATTCATAATCTAAGGTAATTTGATTGGGTCTTCATTATACATGCCTTAGATTCATGTATTTTATTGGTGTGAAATCTATTCCTTAACCCCACTAGGTTGGCACCTTATCTTGGTGTTTTTTACCACATTACTGGTTGTTCTGGCGTAAGGGTCGACCCCTGTAAAATTTCTGCTTAGCAGAATCTATTTGAACGAGGGTCGACCCATTGTTCCTGAATTGATTTACCCTCTTTGAGGGTCGACCCCAAGGGTCGACCCTTTCCGGTTCGACCTCCCGCAGTGAATTTTGACTTCCGTTTCTTTGCACCAAAAGTCTTCCTATCCTAGTCCAACCTCCACAAAACATTCCACAAATTGTGGATCTGGTCTCTAGGGTGTCTTTGAATGTTCCAAACTCTTTATATACATCTTATTGGGGTATGAAACCCTAAGGAGAGAGAGGCATCTAAAGTTGTGTTATTTTTCTAACCCTTGTGAGTGCAGGTTCGCAGCAGCAGCTCCAGGGGCTTCTTCCACCTTGTTCTAAGCCTGAAAGTGAAGGGAAGAAGCTTGAATCAAGCCTCCATATCATCCCCAACAACAAGATGCATGGGTTGTCAAAGCTACAACCTCATTTGTATGACAAAGCTTCATTCTTCCTCAAGGATTGATCTTCCTCCTGCAGAAGCATTCAATTACATTCAAGGAAGTGAAAGGGGGAGCTTCAACCAGGATAAATCATTCTTCACTCCTTACTCTCAGATTTACTTTGTGTCTACTTGAGCATTTGATGTAAAAGTTGATTCAGTTCTGTGTGTGGGTTGTTCATGTTCGGAAACACGAACGTGTGTGTGTGTGTGTGTGTGTGTGTGTGTGTGTGTGTGTGTGTGTGTGTTCTGTGTGTGGGTTGTTCATGTTCTGAAACACGAACGTGTGTGTGTGTGTGTGTGTGGGGGGGGGGGGGGGACGTCGGGGACACGGCAGTGTACCCGAACCACCTAAAAATTTCATGTGTCACTTGTGGTTTGTTCTTCCGCATCCATAGTCGAGTGTGCTTCACGGTGATTTGAGCGTACACCAATTCCTTTGTCAAACACCTACCATAATCCACACGCATTCACAAGTGTATCCATGTTCGGGTGAGATCTAGTGCTTATACGTTTACTTATCATTGTTTTCCTTGGAAGAAATTTTAATTGGCCAATTAATTCACCCCTCCCCTCTTGATTGCTGCCTTTCGGGAGTCAACAAGTTTTATTATCCGCTGCGCTACCTGTGTGGCGACCCGGATCCCGGATACCAGGTATACCCGATAGGACTACCGAATACACGTGATACCACATGGAACCCGCGAGGCCTCCCAAGAGCGGTAAAGCTCCGAAGGGAAAAAGGCATGTGTAGAGTACATTGAAGCCACAGAGATAGAACAGTAAGCAATTAAATTTCATTAGATCGGTTTGCTAAAGTAGTAGAAATAAAATTAGTTTTTAATTAACAGTTTCAATTTAACAATTATACCAGAGTCCAGTCCAGGAAATTAAAGACAAGTACAGGCCACAGGAATAGATACACTGAGGTCGGGAGAAACCCAACGCGGGTACAGCTAGCAGCTACGAACACGCCATGCCAGGAACCACGAATAGAGACGACGCCCACCTGAAACGTAGGGGTGAGTCTCCAAACAGAGGCTCAGTAGGGGTCACGTGAATCCCCACTGAAAAACACGCGGAAAACAGAACGGAAGTAACAACAGAAACGGCAGGTGTAGCAAAGAAGGAAAATCTACACTATTAAGATGTAAAAGTACTCTAGAAGCAGTAAAGAATAGACGGGGAGTAGGAGTAGTGGTGAGGACACGCGCCGCATCACTCGACGGAGCACACGGAGCACGCCAGCATCTCTTTGGCTAGGCGATTACGGCATCTACTAGAGGATCCTTCTTCTCATTTGAGGCCATGTTGGGCCTAGGTTTGGTCCCTGCGTGGACACGTTATCTAGTTCTTTTATGTTATCAGACTATGTGTAGGGAGTATTGGGCTGTCTTCCTTTCTTATTGGGCTTAGCCTTGGCCCATTGCTGGTTGGATTAGGGTTAGGGTTTTGGGGAAAAGGGCGCATCCCTCACCCATGGTGGCTGCGCCACCTTCCCCCCCTTGGCCCCTCCACTTGCCTTTTTGGGCGCCCCCCTTTCCCCATTCCATCTCCCTCCCCCTTTCCCCCTTGGGCGTCCCCCCCTTGATCCCTCCTTGATTGGAGGGGGGATGGCCGCACCCCCCTTGAATGGAGGAGGGCTGGGTCGCACCCCCCTTCCATTTGCGCCCCCCCCTTCCTTGTGGCTTGGGATGAAACCCTAGCTCTTTCCCCCCGGATATATAAGGCTTGTATCTTTCTTTTGGTGGATTATCAAATGAATAAACAAAAAAAGTTGCTGTTTCTCTTGAAGGAGGCTGCACCCCCCTCTGTGTCTCTTTGATCCTGCAACGGGATCAAGCTTGGGGTGTGACTCCCCATCCCCTCGGTGCGACGCCGAGGTTCCCCCTCTCTTCTATCTCTTCACAGGTTCAAGTTCAGTGCAACCAGATCTTATCTCCAAGATCTGCGACGACCTCCTCTGTTCTTGGCGACTTTGGGCGACCAGCCCATTTTTGGGTGATTCTGCTACGAGTCGCCGACGCGTGCGAGGTGGTCTCGCCGCATTTGGAGTTCGGCGTCACCCGTGGCGATTTTCCTCGTGAGCGCGCGCAGGACCCCCTCTCCCTGCGAGCCTGGTTCTGTTCGCCCCCTTGAAAAAATCCCACGGGACGGACGTCTGCGATTTTGGGCGTGGGATCTTCACCGGTCGTACCTCTCTTCGTCCTCTGTCCAACGCCGCTGATCTCGCCTCGTTCCGACATCCGAGCTGCTCGTGGCGTTCATTCCCGTGAGGTCGCGCAGGTCTGCCCTGTCCACCCGGCGCCAGAACCACCTGCGGATTCCAGAGCTTGCTGCTCTCAGCCACGACCAGATCTGACCGATTCCTTCAGTCAGGACCTGCTGCTCTGTGTCCTCGTCGTCCCCCAACAACCGGAGCTCCGTTCTCCCTTCGGAGCTATTTCTTCTGATTTTTCCCGCTCGAGCGCGCGGTTCTGGGAGCAGAATCCTGTCGCAACTTGCAGGTGCACCCCCGGCTTCCACGGACGGAATCTGCACGCCCCCTTTGGCCGAGGCTTCCTCCCATGACCTAGCTACGCGCCATCACTGACGGCGCCTCAATCGGACCCTGGACCCGGTCGTGGGAGCTTTCACCGCGGAGTCACGCATTGCTGCGAACCTGCCAACCACCGTTCGGGTCCTCCTCACGGCCAACCCTTCACCGAGTGCCGCCCGTCAGCCCGTACATCGGCAGCCCCGAATCTCTTTGTGTAGCCTGTTATCTCCCTGCGAGGAGTGGGCGTTGGTGGTCGAGGTTGTATTATTGTTCGTCCTTGTGTATCGGGGTTTGTCGATCTCGGCCGGGGTTTCTTCCCCACGCCTAGGCGTGGAGGTACGTGCGACGCTCCCTTTGTTGGCATTTGCTTTACTAGTATACTTTCTAGCATGCCGCGTGAGTGTGTGTAGGTTCCTAGCTAGCTTATTATTCACCGCGTGGTTGTGAGTTGAGAGCACCCATTCCGTGGCCCTAGTCGAGCGCCGAGCTCGGACTAGATTCCCATAGGCACACGGCGGCTCCTTAGTCGCTGAGATCCCCGCGCTTCCCTCATAGGGACGGTCGTTGGGCTTGAGTTTCTTGTTGAGAGACGCCTCCACCCGGAGGAACGCTACGGAGGTCAGCCGCCCGGCTTGCCTTTGGCGTGCGAGTGCTGGCCGCACTTGTTGCATTCGTAGGTCTTAGCTCATTTCAATCCCGTCCCGCATCAAGTAGGGAACAAGCAGGAAATGGGGAGAATCTGCGCCAGACAAGCGGCTGCCGAACTAACCTCGACACCCCAAACTACTCCAGGCAGCGACAGAAGGGCGACTCTGAACTGACAATGTTAGGAGTTACCGATCTGCCGACACGACGCCAGGTCTAAGACAAAGACCTGTAAAGACAGCCAAAAGTCTAGAAAAGATCTAGACAGACGACGGACAAACACGACGGCACACACGACTAGAACGTCATGCACACAACGCCACACAGACCTCGAGTAGGGCCACGAGAGGGCTAACTCGGAAAGGTCACGACGCACAAGAAACGCCGAGAGTCACGTGTCACGTGACGGAAGCACCTCCTCGCTAGAAGAACAGCCAGCTGCGTCCACTGACGTCTTATGCTGCGCCACAAGTGTCTCGCCTACGATACCGCTGAAACCACGATAGAGTCGCAGACACGCAGTGAACCAAACAGGAACAACCGAATCAAGTAACTAGTCAGGGTCACGCCCGTCGACGTAAGTCCTCAGTCCCTGACAACGTGTGCACACACTGGCTCTAGCCTAAGCCAGGTTCTCTAGCTAGTTTTCTCCCTCGGTAGGACGCTACCGTTGGCTGGGAGCCCACGGAACTAGCTTACAAACCGTATCAAGTGAACACCCCTCCGCCATCCGCTAGCGGGTCGGCAACTCAAAGGCCTTAGGGCTACAACAAGCGGAGGCTCACTTGACACAGAGACTCAAAACATGAGTGTTGAAGTATAGGCAGGCAAGAACGCCCCACGCCACATACTTCGAGGCACCAATGGCAGCACAACCACTGTCGACAAACTCAGGACAAGGCAACTAGACCTACCACGTAACGATCCTTGAGTCGAACGACTCAAAGGCAAGATCGTCACAGACAGCGGGACAAGCCGCCAATCGGTCTAATCCTAAGCCAGAGGAAACGACACTCCGCAGGAACCGACTCACGGAGACCTGAGGGAACATCAAGAACCCTCAGCAGACCTGGACACACGAACCAAGGTAACACAGTACCTCGAGGCATCCAGAACCAAAGTCTCGAACTGGACAGAACCGTCGAGACACACACACGGTTACCCGTCAACCACTGGGCCACACCGGGTTGACCGGAACCAGACAACAACAACTCTAAAGTAGGAAAAGAATCCTACCTCAAGCAAGAAGACTCCTGGCTACCTTACAACGTAGTCTTAGCCCTCATAGGATGTTAGGAGACATCCACGGGAAAATGGGCAGGCCACAAGGTCAAGCCAAGACAAGCAGAAACGAAACGACGGAAATCGGAGCACAAGGACTGTAACACACCACCCTTAGACCGTTACACGAATGTGACAGTCTAACTCTAGCCGTTACACTCCAACTATGGCGGTCTAATGCAGACGCGCTACAGCAACGTGACGGTCGGAGAAAGAGCCGTCACACACACACCGCCCTAACCAACATCTAAAACACACAAGGCACGTAACGACCTACACCAGGCGCGTTACACCGCTCTGACGCGCCCGAGCTGGGCCGTCAGGGCCAACAGACCTCAAACTTAAAATGACAACTCAAACCACGTAACGCACTAGACCAGGCACGTTACACAGCCTAACGCAGCAAAGCAGGCGCGTCAGGGCCAACTGGCTCAAGTCAAGAAACCACTGGCCGAAAGGCACGTAACGGTCCATCACGGACCCGTTACACAAGCTTGACGCATGGGGGCGTGGCCGTTAGAGCCAACGACACAACCACCCAACTCGGCCAAAACAGCACGTAACGGCCTGGGGCAGGCACGTTACAAAGCTGTGACGCACGGGGACACTACCGTTAGATGAACCGACTCAAACGGTCAAAATCAGTCAAACTGAACGTAACGGCCTGGGGCAGGCGCGTTACACAAGCCTGACGCACAAGGGCAGGCGCGTCAGAACGACTTACCCAAAACACTAAAAGACAAAATAAGCGTGACGCATCAACCCGGATGCGTCAGAGAGCTGTGACGCGCCTCCCTTGGGCCGTCACACTCCCACAGCCATGAAAACTAAAAATGCCCAGACACTGTGACGGTCTATCGTAGGGCCGTCAGGGACTGTGACGGTCCCTGGAACGACCGCTACACCGGTCACGGCGGGAAAATAGTGGAAACGCCAAATCGGGCCGTTCCACGCCCCATTCACGCCGAAGCGCAGGGGAAACAAAGGCACACGATGGAAAACAACACTAGGAGGCTAAAAAGCCCACATGCAAGCACTAAGACGAGAGATCGGGGCGATTCCAACGAATCGACCCTAAACGAGTCAACGAGGTTCCCGGACTCCTACCGGCCTCGAATGACCACCGATCAACACGAAACTAACATGAATGGGATCCAGACATCCCAGCGGTCAGTTTGATACTAACTACGCCGCAAATGGTTGCCGTTTTCGGCGAACCCTACTAAACCCAAAAATCACAGTTTAGGCAAAACAAGCCCAAACTTAGCCGTTTCCACGCCGAACGACGTGCAATGGCAGGGAAAACAAGCAGAAAGAAGTGAGGATCCGTCACCCTACCTCCACCGAAGAAATCGCGCCCCGAGGTGACTAAACCACGCCGAAATCTCCAAAACCACGAACGACGCCATCTCAGAATCCACCGAGGGATCGCACCATCCCACGCTCCATTCGCCGCCCTAAACCGCATCCCGATCACTCCATCGCGTCCCCGCCTTGGCCAGCTCCGCAACAGTGCGCGCCCCGCGCCGAATGGCCCACAGACGAGAGAGAACGAGAGAGGGAAAGAGAGGGTGAGAAAGGGAGGAGAGAGGGAGATCGTGCGAGAGTGGGGGAGAGAGAGAGGGATATAAAAAAAAGAAATTAGAAAATTTTCTAATTTCTGAAAATCTGATAATTGAGCCGAAAATGCAATAATTCAGAAAAATACATAAAAATAGTCAAAATGACCGACTCGGAGAGTACATCGCAGCTGTAGCGTTCACGAGTCGATGAATTGAGAAATAAACTCACCATAGGGTTCCGCAACTAGTACGAGAGAAAAACCCACACAGCTCGTAAAACTCAACTCGGAAGCCACCAAAGCGATCGAACTCACCGAAACAGATCCGAAAGATCCAATAAAGATCCAACAAAGATCCACTAAGGATCCGGGGTATTACATCCTCCCCTCCTTTAAAAATTTTGCCCTCAAAATTTAAGGACTAGCAAAGGAGAAGCAAGGGAAGAACAACCCAAACATCGGCAATGCACATCACGCATCAACCAACAACAATGCCGGAAGCACGAGAATACAGATCTTGAAAAACACGGCTCAGAGGACATCGTCAGATCACAATTACAGGCACACGCTCTGGATCTCAAGGCAACAATCCACAAAAGAGCACGGTACCCAAGTGAGCACAATCTGACACCTCCGAAACAGGGCAACGTCGTTTACGTCTCACCAGAAATAGAGACACGACTGCCACGATAACAAACAATCGATACCGAGAAACACAACGACAGCACGACAAGCAGCAGCTTACACGGGGAGACACAGTCCTCTCAGCTGACAGCTCGACCACATCATCGGCTCCAGTGCGAAAGGTGACACAGAACACCTGGCACACAGGACGCCAACGACAATATCATCGGACCACAAACACAATGAAGTCAGCACTCACTCAGATATTACGTCCGATCGAGTCGCAAGCTAACTCTACCGGAGAAAGGGAGTACAGCAAGCTAACTGACAAGGTCATAGTCCAAGACAGAGACACAAAATCATAGAGAAACAGCGATCAAACGACAACAACAACACTTGCAAGATTCCGGCTCCGTACAGAACACAGAACCATGGAACACAACTGCAAGTAGGATCACATCAAGGCATAAGAACAGCTAAACACACGACCACAAAAGATGGGTCACGCATCAGACTGCTCACCAAGAAAGGACCCACGACAACGAGAAACAACAATATTTGGGAACGCACCTCAAGGACCATGATCACGCCTCGAGAGCACAACACCCAAGAGAAGGAATGCAGAACATAGGGTACTCAATCAGTAAGGAATGCCGACAAATTCCCCAATATTCGCAAGTGACAATGCTGGCACCAGAAAAGACCTCGGTATCCGCCTCTCAGCACGCACTCGGCGCCATCGCATCTCCTAAAAATCACAACGTAACACGCCAAGAGTACCGATCTGGGGAATAACGATCACAAGAAGCCTAAGTGCAAAGAAGAGGAGTACCAGCTTCAGCACAAGGCACAAGGAAAAAGCTAGTCTCAGCTTACCTTCACGTCCTGAAAACGGTAAATGAGCCTTCACAACACATCGGCCGCTGGACACGGCATGACAAACACGCTACACAGCATCTCTTAACACCATAAAGGAGTCCAAAGCCAAGCAACCATATAGCAAAGAGCAGATCAGGCTCAGAATAAACACTGTCCGCACTTAAGCAGACACAGGACAAAAGCATCGCCAAGATAGCAATTCCAAGGCAAACCTCAAAAAGATTCCACAAGAAAGGGCAAGAAGCAATTAACTCAACCACGAAAGCTCACCAGGAAGGGAAAATCCTAGCTTGCCTGAGCAACTTCTCAACCACGGAATCAAATCGAGCACTTCAACAGAAGCGAGACACATCAGGAGCTGAACAAACTCAAGCCGGGACGACCAAAACAACGTGAGAATGTGTACGGTCATCAGACCAAGGCCAAAGGTCAACAACAACCTGAACAACACATGAAGAAAACAACGCGACAAATCATCGCAACACCTAAGCCAGCAAAAGCCTGTACTGGACTTTAAGGACTCTGGATACTGCAATATCTCAGATTCCCATGTACTTCACACAACAATGCTCTGATAGCTCAGAAAAGAACTCCGAACATCTCAGAACACTGCTCTGATACCACTTGTGGCGACCCGGATCCCGGATACCAGGTATACCCGGTAGGACTACCGAATACACGTGATACCACATGGAACCCGCGAGGTCTCCCAAGAGCGGTAAAGCTCCGAAGGGAAAAAGGCATGTGTAGAGTATATTGAAGCCACAGAGATAGAACAGTAAGCAATTAAATTTCATTAGATCGGTTTGCTAAAGTAGCAGAAATAAAATTACTTTTTAATTAATAGTTTCAATTTAACAATTATACCAGAGTCCAGTCCAGGAAATTAAAGACAAGTACAGGCCATAGGAAAAGAACGTACACTGAGGTCGGGAGAAACCCAACGCGGGTACAGCTGGCAGCTACGAACACGCCACGCCAGGAACCACGAACAGAGACGACGCCCACCTGAAAAGTAGGGGTGAGTCTCCAAACAGAGGCTCAGTAGGGGTCACGCGAATCCCCACTGAAAAACACGCAGAAAACAGAACGGAAGCAACAGCAGAAACGGCAGGTGTAGCAAAGAAGGAAAAGCTACACTACTAAGCTGTAAAACTACTCTAGAAGTAGTAAAGAATAGATGGGGAGTAGGAGTAGGGAACAAGTAGGAAAGGGGGAGAATCAGCACCAGACAAGCGGCTGCCGAACTAACCTCGACACCCCAAACTACTCCAGGCAGCGACGGAAGGGTGACTCTGAACTGACAAAGTCAGGAGTTACCGATCTACCGACACGACGCCAGGTCTAAGACAAAGACCTGCAAAGACAGCCAAAAGTCTAGAAAAGATCTAGATAGACGACGGACAAACACGACGGCACACACGACTAGAACGTCGTGCACACAACGCCACACAGACCTCGAGTAGGGCCACGAGAGGGCTAACTCGGAAAGGTCACGACGCACAAGAAACGCCGAGAGTCACGTGTCACGTAACGGAAGCACCTCCTCGCCAGAAGAACAGCCAGCTGCCTCCACTGACGTCTTATGTTACGCCACAAGTGTCTCGCCTACGATACCACTGAAACCACGGCAGAGTCGCAGACACGCAGTGAACCAAACAGGAACAACCGAATCAAGTAACTAGTCAGGGTCACGCCCGTCGACGTAAGTCCTCAGTCCCTGACAACGTGTGCACACACTGGCTCTAGCCTAAGCCAGGTTCTCTAGCTAGTTTTCTCCCTCGGTAGGACGCTACCGTTGGCTGGGAGCCCACGGAACTAGCTTACAAACCGTATCATGGGAACACCCCTCCGCCATCCGCTAGCGGGTCGGCAACTCAAAGGCCTTAGGGCTACAACAAGCGGAGGCTCACATGACACAGAGATTCAAAAAATGAGTGCTTAAGTACAGGCAGGCAAGAATGCCCCACGCCACATACTTCGAGGCACCAATGGCAGCACAACCACTGCCGACAAACTCATGACAAGGCAACTAGACCTACCACGTAACGATCCTTGAGTCGAACGACTCAAAGGCAAGATCGTCACAGACAGCGGGACAAGCCGCCAATCGGTCTAATCCTAAGCCAGAGGAAACAACACTCCGCAGGAACCGACTCACGGAGACCTGAGGGAACACCAAGAACCCTCAGCACACCTGGAGACACGAACCTAACACAGTACCTCGAGACATCTAGAACCAAAGTCTTGAACTAGACAGAACCGTCGAGACACACACACGGTTACCCGTCAACCACTGGGCCACACCGGGTTGACCGGAACCAGACAACAACAACTCTAAAGTAGGAAAAGAATCCTACCTCAAGCAAGAAGACTCCTGGCTACCTTACAATGTAGTCTCAGCCCTCATAGGATGTCAGGAGACATCCACAGGAAAACGGGCAGGCCACAAGGTCAAGCCAAGACAAGCAGAAACTGAAACGATGGAAATCGGAGCACAAGGACTGTAACGCACCACCCGTAGACCGTTACACGAATGTGACGGTCTAACTCTAGCCGTTACACTCCAACTGTGGCGGTCTAATGCAGACGCGCTACAGCAACGTGACGGTCGGAGAAAGAGCCGTCACACACACACCGCCCTAACCAACATCTAAAACACACAAGGCACGTAACGGCCTACACCAGGCGCGTTACACCGCTCTGACGCACCCGACCTGGGCCGTCAGGGCCAACAGACCTCAAACTTAAACCGACAACTTGAACCACGTAACGCACTAGACCAGGCGCGTTACACAGCCTAATGCAGCAAAGCAGGCGCGTCAGGGCCAACTGGCTCAAGTCAAGAAATCACTGGCCGAAAGGCACGTAACGGTCCATCACGGACGCGTTACACAAGCCTGACGCATGGGGGCGTGGCCGTTAGAGCCAACGACACAACCACCCAACTCGGCCAAAACAGCACGTAACGGCCTGGGGCAGGCACGTTACAATGCTGTGACGCACGGGGACACTACCGTTAGACGAATCGACTCAAACGGTCAAAATCGGTCAAACTGAACGTAACGGCCTAGGGTAGGCGCGTTACATAAGCCTGACGCACAAGGGCAGGTGCGTTAGGGGAACCGACTTACCCGAAACATAAAATGACAAAATAAGCGTGACGCATCAACCCGGACGCGTCAGAGAGCTGTGACGCGCCTCCCTTGGGCCGTCACACTCCCACAGCCACGAAAACTAAAAATGCCCAGACGCTGTGACGGTCTATCATAGGGCCATTAGGGACTGTGACAGTCCCTGGAATGACCGCTACACCGGTCACGGCGGGAAAACAGTGGAAACGCCAAATCGGGCCGTTCCACGCCCCATTCACGCCGAAGCGCAGGGGAAACAAAGGCACACGATGGAAAACAACACTAGGAGGCTAAAAAGCCCACATGCAAGCACTAAAACGAGAGATCGGGGCGATTCCAACGAATCGACCCTAAACGAGTCAACGAGGTTCCCGGACTCCTACCGGCCTCGAATGACCACCGATCAACATGAAACTAACATGAATGGGATCCAGACATCCCAGCGGTCAGTTTGATACTAACTACGCCGCGAATGGTTGCCGTTTTCCGGCGAACCCTACTAAACCCGAAAATTACAGTTTAGGTAAAATAAGCCAAACTCAGCCGTTTCCGCGCCGAACGACGTGCAATGGCAGGGAAAATGAGCAGAAAGAAGTGAGGATCCGTCACCCTACCTCCACCGAAGAAACCGCGCCCTGAGGGGACTAAACAACGCCGAAATCTCCAAAACCATGAACGACGCCATCTCGGAATCCACCGAGGGATCGCGCCATCCCACGCTCCATTCGCCGCCCTAAACCACATCCCGATCACTCCATCGCGTCCCCGCCTTGGCCTGCTCCGCAACGGTGCGAGCCCCGCGCCGAATGGCCCACAGACGAGACAGAACGAGAGAGGGAAAGAGAGGGTGAGAAAGGGAGGAGAGAGGGAGATCGTGCGAGAGTGGGGGAGGGAGAGAGGGATATAAAAAAAAGAAATTAGAAATTTTTCTAATTTCCAAAAATCCGATAATTGAGCCGAAAATGCAATAATTCAGAAAAATACACAAAAATAGTCAAAACGACCGGCTCGGAGAGTACATCACAGCTGTAGCGTTCACGAGTCGATGAATTTAGAAATAAACTCACCGTAGGGTTCCGCAACTAGTACGAGAGAAAAACCCACACGGCTCGTTAAACTCAACTCGGAAGCCACCAAAGCGAACCGAATTCATCGAAACAGATCCGAAAGATCCAATAAAGATCCACTAAGGATCTGAGGTATTACATCCTCCCCTCCTTTAAGAAATTTCTCCCTCGAAATTTAAGGACTAGCAAAGGAGAAGCAAGGGAAGAACAACCCAAACATCGGCAATGCACATCACGCATCAGCCAACAACAATGCCGGAAGCATGACAATACAGATCTCGAAAAACATGGCTCAGAGGACTTCGTCAGATCACAATTACAGGTACACGCTCTGGATCTCAAGGCAACAATCCACAAAAGAGCACGGTACCCAAGTGAGCACAATCCTGACACCTCCGAAACAGGGCAACGTCATTTACGTCTCACCAGAAATGGAGACACGACTGCCACGACAACAAATAATCGATACCGAGAAACACAACGACAGCACGACAAGCAGCAGCTTACATGGGGAGACACAGTCCTCTCAGCTGACAGCTCGACCACATCATCGGCTCCAGTGCCAAAGGTGACAAAGAACACCTGGCACACATGACGCCAATGACAACAACATCGGACCATAAACACAATCAAGTCAGCACTCACTCAGATATTACGTCCGATTGAGTCGCAAGCTAACTCTACCGGAGAAAGGGAGTACAGCAAGCTAACTGACAAGGTCACGGTCCAAGACAGAGACACAAAATCATAGAGAAACAGCGATCAAACGACAACAACAACACTTGCAGGATTCCGGCTCCGTACAGAACACAGAACCATGGAACACAACTGCAAGTAGGATCACATCAAGGCATAAGAACAGCTAAACACACGACCACAAAGGACGGGTCACGCATCAGACTGCTCACCAAGAAAGGACCCACGACAACGAGAAACAACAATATCTGGGAACGCACCTCAAGAACCACGATCACTCCTCGAGATTGCTTGCTTGCTGGACTTAAAACTGTAGCGACTTGTTCAACTGGGATATCTTCATTTACCATTACCTTTTGCAGATATTGCTTCAGGGCCAACTGATGTGTAGTGGATCTTCTAATTAGTTCCAGAATGGAAATTCGGGCCGGTGTTCTGTCCAAATGCTTCAATAGATCATACTCCGTGCCTGGTACAGACTCTTGTTCCTGTTCTCCTTGCTCTTGTACCGGCTCCTGCTCCCGTTGAGGAAACACTCGGTGGAACATCCGTCCACTACGGAGCACCATTATTTTCGGCGCCTCTGTCGGGCCTGAAGTAGGTAAAGGGTTAAAGGAGGTAGAGGGGACCGTGGAAGGTGGGTCGGATGCCAGAGCAGGATTGGTAAAGGGAGGGGTTCTTATAAGAGGCCTCACCGGCTGGGGGTTATTGGAAGACGGAGGTGGGGGCTGGGTGACAAGGAGGGGCCTCGGAAGCATAGTGGTGGACGGGGTAGGTTGTGGTGAAACATGAGGGGAGACGGATGTCGGTGGGGGGCGGATAAGGAGAGGTCTATTTGGTGGGGGGTTGTGAGGTGAAGGATAATTTGTGGGTTGGCGTATAAAAAGAGGCCGTGAAGGAGTAGGGTTAGGGTTAAGTAGCCTGGAGTGGTGGTGGAACGTATGAGAAGACGTGGCGGTTGGGAGGAAGGTGCGGGTTAATGTCTTCTCAACAATTGTGGTGGTTGTGGTTGACTGGAGTTTTGGTTGATGGCCCCGACAGAGGCGCTTTCTTTATGCCAGCCCTGCCCTCTCTCCACTTCATGGATTGAGGTGATAGGGTTTACTTGCTGATTTTGAATCGGATGCTCCGGTAGTGGATTATTAACAATCCCCATACTTGGCTGAGGTGCAGGAGCCTGCTGTTGCTGCTGACCTTACTGTTGCTGCGGAGGCTGCTAAGCCTGTGGTTATCAAGGAGGCCTTCGTGCTTTCAAAGTAGCAATGAACCTCCTCATCTCATCCCAATCAATATCACCTTGATCATTCATATCATATATGTAATCCTTGAAGTGAAAATAATGGTCGATAGTGTGTCCCGACTGCCGATGGAAGACGCAATACCGAGAGGTGTCTACATGTTGCGGCCATACCGTCTTTCTTTAGGCAAGGTGAGCAAGTTTGCGGCCATAAGGGTGTTGAAGATATCTGGTAGACTTTCTGGTAACGGAGGGTATTGGGCCCTTCTAGGCCCCAATGGTCTTCTTGGTTGCTGCGATTGTTGTGGTGCATAATTGGCTGGCGGGGGCACTTGGTGGTATTGTGGGGTTGATTTTGTGGAGTAAAGCGAGGCTATTGTTGTTCTTGAGGTGGAAGAGGCCGGAAGGTCGGAGGAAGATTTTTATTCGGCTGGTGGACTTGGTTTTGGAAGGCAGGCTGTTGTGATCTTTGCTTCGGAGGGTGGCGTAAAGGTGTGGAGTTGCCAAACGCGCTCACCTGCTCGTTAGTAACAGTACCTTCGGTAGGAGCGCCAATATTACCGACATTGATGTTCTTCCTTATCATCTTTGGTCTTGGTTCAAACATGCCCATAATGGGTGAATCTTTCATCTGTGTCTGTATGTATCTTGCTCTTTCATAAAGCTCTTCCATGGTGCTCAACTTATTCATGGCTAGAATATGACGGAATTGCGGAGTGGAGTTTGATATAATCATCTTCACTTGCTCCGTTTCCGACAGTGTGTCTTTCAGTTTTTCGGCCATGGCTCTCCACCTATCAGCAAATAAAACAAAGTCCTCCTAGGGCTTCATCTTTCCGGCAACCAAATCAGTAACAGACAAGGAGGGACCCACACGGTCCTTGTACTTCTGCAGAAACTTTCGTTGAACTACATCAAAATCACCGACATCCGCCGGCTCCAGGGAGTAAAACCATTCTAGTGCCGGAGCATCTAAAGACCGCCTGAAGAGATAAGCCAGAGAAATCTTGTTATCCTGCCAGAATGATGCCTCATATAAGAAGTCTTTCAAATGGATGTACGGATTACCCGTTCCATTATACCGCCGAAAATTTGGCATCTCAGATGGGGGTAGGTGAAAGACTGGCAGAGTGGGAAGAGTAACTTCGGGAGCGGCCTTGGGTGCAGTGACCTTCTTGAGCTGCTCCTCCATACTAGCAATCTTTTGGAGAGTATAGTGTGATTATTGGACTCAGCTGGGCCGGACGAGAAGAGTATTGGTTCGGCATAGACCTTCTCAAGAATTGAGGAACAAGAGGTTGTTGAGGCCTAGCAATAGAGTGACTTGCCGGTTGGGCCGGTGTAGTCATAACAGGAGTTGGTGGGCGCGAGGGCACCCTAGGTGCGACTGCCTGGTCGTTGGGAGAATTAACAGAGTGGCCACCTACGGCCTGGGGAGGGTTAGAAGATGACGGGATGGATTTTCCTTTTAAGGTGGCTTGGGCCGCCTGGCGTTGGGAATCATCCAGTTGAGCGAGAGCTTTGAGAACATCATTGAAATTGAAAGAAGGGGAGGTGTCCTCTGAAGTATTTTGGATGGTAGGTTGAGCTTGGGAAGAAGGCTCAACCTCTGGAGAAGTGGTGTCCATCATGTGGACCTGAGTGAGAGAGGGAACATAGTTCCCCTCGTAGTAGATAGAATCCTGAGAGTGAATCTCGTAAAACGGGTCAGATTGACCCTCCTCATAACCATCATAAGTATACCCATAGTTGGCCATATTGATGATTTTACCTGAACGAAGTTTCATGCTTAAGGAGAGAGAAATATGTCTAATAAGCAAGTGTAAGCCAAAGATAATCGCCCAATCAAATAAAACACACACTCAAGTTATGATGAGCCCAAGATTTTAAGGTTTACTTTGGAGATTAAGGTAAGTTTTATAATAAGTTCTCTCCTTTGACTGTAGGTCCTGGTTGAAAGTTTGGGTATAATCTCCGGGTAACTAGGTTCTTTCTCTCTTCTCACCAACGTATGGGTCAACTATACTCCGGGTGCTTCAATGGTACAACCTGCCTGGCGTCCGTGAGGGAATCCACGGGTGCGGGGACTTACGAGGCTTGGTTTAGGAATTCCCAGTCCAATGAGATGAATGCTCAAAGGAGGGTCCTTCCTTCACCAAGAGGGGGTAAGATCCTATAAAGTGTGGGGAGAGGAGGTCTCCCAAACCAAATGCCCTAAATGCAGTCTAATGCAGGCAAATCAAGCAGATAATGATCAGATAGACAGTAATAGCAATCGACGGGTGAATGAGCAGCAACAAGCAGGGTTTGTGGGCACAGAACAAAATGACGACCTGGAGGAGGTCGCTGTATCAAAAATCAGCGACTGTGTTTCAGTCGCTAATCACTGTGAACAGTGTAAACTGAAAGCAACCAAAATGAAATAGCGCCTTGGGGTTAGGCGCTGTCTGAAGAAATGACGCCTCTGCAAAGGGGCATCAAATGGCAGTAAACAGTGTAATGATGATCCAGATAACGCCTTTGAGTAAGACGCTGTACCAGTGAAAGACACCTCTGAAAGGGGCGTTAAAACACTGTAAACAGTAATCAGGAAAATGCCCAAATCAATAATAATCAAAGAAACTGACGCCTTGGCATAAGGCGTTAAATGTGAAAATGGCGCCTCTGTGAGGGGCGTGGATTATGAAAATAATAAAAATGCGGAAAATAAATGGAGACAAGTCCTGTTTGAACAGTCGCTGTATGTAGAAATGACGGCGGAATGAAGGGCGTTATTTAGTTCCAGAGAACCGAGGGCCCTGATAACAGACAGAAATCAATTTTCCTTTTTAATAAAAATGCTATGGATACTTCAAAAATTGGCTAATCCAGTGGGAGGTGTGCATGTGGTGCACAAGGGGAGTGTGCTACGTGGAGCACGAAGGAGGGGGCATGCGAGGGTGCCTAAGAGAGGGGCACGCGAGGGCGCCAAAGGGAGGGGCACGCGAGGGCACCGAAGGGAGGGGCACGCGAGGGTGCCGAAGGGAGAGGTAATCAAACTAAAAACAAAAGAGTACCACCGTGATCGCCAATTTGTGAATGTGTCACATAGACATTTTAAAGAGAAGAGAAAAAAAAGATTTAAAAAAAATGGTGATAGAAGAACAAAAATGTGCTAAAATATGTGGGGCATGAAGGAAAAGAGGATGAGCATGAGATGCTCTATGGAGGGTGATCGCCAGAGGGGTTACCTCAAAAGGGGAATGATGATCGCATGTACCTTTTATTGAGCGGGTGAGATTGGGAGTTCTTCCTTCCTCCTTCTACAGGCCGACCGATGAAGGCGGTTTATAGTTTGATTACCCTTGCACAGAAAACACACAAAATAAACAAAGATATGGATTAGCCAAGTGTGTAGTATCAATGTTAAAAAAAGTAATCAAATTAAGCATGAACACACCTTGTGTGTTTTGGTTTTAAACCCCTTAAGAAGGAGTAACAAGATATGGGATTATGTGAATGATATGCAAACAGATATATGATGAAAATATCTTCAGCAAGAATAACTAAGAGAAGGATGCATATGATGACATGATAATCAAAACAAACTAGAACTAAAAGAGTGGGGGGGCCTTTCTGCTATGTGTGGCAGTAGTATAGGGATAAAGAAAAAGCTTCAATTGTAGCAGGCGGACTCCGCCGGAGGAAGACCACCATCGTGGAGGAAGAAGATCACTGTGAAGAAGACCTCTTGGAAGAGAACCTGCAAGGAATTGTTAGCTCTTTGTGTGTTCTTCTTTTTTTTCCCTCTCTTTTTCTCCTCTCGCGCGAGAAGGACATGTGGGGGGTATTTATAGGTCAAAGTTCTTCACATCAATAGGATTAAAATAAAGCAATGAATCCTCCAATAAGGAACCCTCTTCCCAATCGAACACAGGGTGTAAGATGGGGAAGGGATCACTACTGGAAAGAAGTAGGGGAAACGGAAGCGGAAGTGAAAATGACGACCTGGATAGGGGCGTCAATTGAAATGACGACATTCACACAGTCGTTAATTCCTGGATTTATTTATGGCAATAAAGGACTCTTAATTTAAAATGGATAAAAGACGCCTGTTTGAATAGGCGTTAAATAATCAACGCTTCTCAAGAGGACGTCAATTCAATGAATTTTATTTTCTACTGGGACCCATAAAATCAAGGAAACAACGGCTGTTTGAACAGTCGTCTATTTATAGAACACGCCCCTCATTAGGTCGTCAATTAAATGACGCCCTTCCTCCAGGCGTTAATTATACTTATCATAAATAATTAAAAACAACTTCGTATTAACCCAATATTGAAGTACACTTTGGGGCGTCACGTGGTAACATGAGATTTACTCAATATAGCATCGATTTTAGCGTGTCTACAGGGATGCAGTCAAATAAAGTAAAGAGCCAATCATACCTCTATAGATTTTTGCATCTACTAATTTACCATTTTTATCCGAATCCAGTGATGTTGTGGTGCTCATAGGAGTTGCAATTATTTTGCTGTTTGTCATGTCAAATCTTTTCAGCAGCTCCTTGATGTATTTGACTTGACTTATGAAGCACCCATCTTCTCCTTGGTTGACCTGCAAATCGAGAAAAAATTAGAGTTCTCCTATTAGGCTCATCTCAAATTCGCTAGTCATGAGGTTAGCAAATTCCTCACACATTTCAAATTTAGTAGAACCAAACATAATATCATCAACATAGATTTTAACAATCAAGATGTTCTTACCTTGCTTCTTGGTGAAAATGGTTTGGTCAACCTTACCTCGTGTATACCCTTTTTCAATGAGGAACGAGCTTAGTCTCTCATACCAAGCTCTTGGTGCTTGCTTCAAGCCATAAAGCACCCTATCTAGCTTGTATACAAAATCTACATGGTTAGAGTTCTCAAAGCCAGGGGGATACTCCACATAGACTTCTTCCTTAATCAAATCATTCAAGAAAGTACTTTTAACATCCATTTGATACAACTTTATTCTAAGGGAGCATGCAAAGGCACGTAAAATTCTGATGGCCTCAAGTCTAGCTACTGGGGCATAAGATTCCTCAAAGTCTACCCCAAACTCTAGATTATACCATTGAGCCACCAATCTAGCCTTATTTTTTATTATCTTGCCATCCTCACTGAGTTTGTTCCTAAATACCCATTTGGTGCCTATGACAGATTGTGATGAAGGTCTAGGAATAGGAACAAGATGCCAAACTTTATTTCTTTCAAACTGGTTTAATTCGTCTTGCATAGAGTTTATCTAGTTTTCATCTTTTAATGCTTCATCAATATTCTTGGGTTCAATCTGAGAGACAAGAGCAAGATGATCTAATTCTTCCACAATTCTAAAATGTGACCTTGTTCTAGGTGGATCATTCAAGCTACCAATGACATTTTCTAAAGGATGATCCTTAAGAATTCTAATGTCTGTAGAATCATTACCTTCTCCTGGAGCTTGATCCCTTGCATTGCTTGACTCAGCTAGGTCACCATCTTCTCTTGTTTCTTCTTGTGGATGATCATTCTTGTCCTTCATGCTTAGGAATTCCCCATCTTCATCATTTTTCCTACAATAGTTATAATTTTTAGAATCATCATGATATTCATCAAAGGAAACATGGGGTGATTCTTCCACAGTTTGACTCTTAATGTTGTAAATTCTATAAGCCCTAGATCTATCAGAATATCTAAGGAATATACCTTCATCGCTCTTGGGCTCAAATTTATCTAAATCTCTTTTGTCATTATTGTGGATGAAGCATTTAGATCCAAACACTTTCATATGTGTGAGAGAAGGCTTTTTACCTTTCAGCAACTCATAATGAGTCTTTTTGGTGTGTGGCCTTACCATAGATCGGTTGATAATGTAACAAGCCGTGTTTATCGCCTCAGCCCAAAACCTCCTTGGGAGTTATCGTTCGGAAAGCATTGTTCTCGCCATCTCTATGAGTGTTCAATTCCTTCTTTCAACTACACCATTTTGCTCAGGGGTTCTTGGTGATGAAAATCGATGTGAAATGCCTTCAGCCCTGCAAAGATTATAGAATTCAGTATTTTCAAACTCACCACCATGATCAGATTGAAGCTTGGAGATTTTAAACTCACCGTCATGCTTTATCTTCATATAGAGTGCCTAAAACTCATCAAAAGTATCATTTTTATGTGTGAGAAAAAAAACCCATGTGAACCTAGAGAAATTATCCACCAAGACATATCCATATTTTATACCACTTAAACTAGCAATTCTGGTTGGACCAAACAATTACATATGAATCAGCTCGAGTGATTTGGATGACATATTTTCAGATCTTCCCTTGAAGGATTTTCTTGTTTGTTTACCTAGGACACATGCATCACACAATTTGTTTTCTTATTTAAAAGATAGTTTAGGCAAACCTTTCATCATTGAATGCTTTAAAAGCTTATGTAAAACATTGTAGCTAGAATGTCCTAGTCTACGATGCGATAACCATGCAAGCTCAGATTTTGGTGCAGCAAGACAAATGTTTAAGTGAGCAGGATCATCTAAGTCAATCATGTAAACATTGTTGACTCTTTTATCAGTAAATTTTACCTTGTCAGATTTTGGTTCAAGGATTCTACATTCATGAGAGTCAAACAACACTTTGTGACCTTTATCACACAATTGACTTATACTGAGCAAGTTGTATTTCAAACCTTCAACTAGCAGCACGTTACAAATGGAGTTGGAGAGGTTCTTACCTACATTACCTATTCCAATAATTTTTCCTTTGTAGTCCCCTCCAAATGTGACGTGTCCTCCTTCCTTTTTCATCAAGAAACAGAATTTTGTTCTGTCTTCAGTCATGTATCTTGAACAACCGCTATCAAGGTACCACCTGTTATGCATGGCTGCAAGACACTTCTGCACAAGCAATTAAGCAATGGTGTTTGGAACCCAACAAAATTTGAGTCCCATCAAGCTCTTCAGATTTTCAAAACATGAAACCATTTCTTTTGGAATCCAAACCTTCTTAGCATTCATGTTTTGTTTGCTTAGAGCAGGGATTTGGTTTTTCTTTTCGGCTTTGACAATCACTTTCTATTTAGAGGCTCTTTGTTGAATTTTGTGGGCATTTCAGGAAGTTTGCTTCTTAACCCATTGAGGTCACTTGTTGGTTTTGGGTTGAAAGTAACTGTTTTGCCACCTAGGGGTTTGAAGCTTATAAGATTGGTGAACAAAGGAATCACAATTGCCCCAAAAATAAGGTGGTGTCGACCTGTATGAATGTTCAACCCAATTATAATGGCATCTAGAAGGCTGAATTTGTTTGGCGGCCAGAGTGGGCGATGGCCAAGGAAGTGTCGACCTGTGCTGTGGGGAAGGTTGACTTTTCTTAGGCTTTTGAGATTTCATCTTGGGGATTTCAGTGATTTCCTCTTCAACCTTTTCTTTTCCTTTGGATGTTGTTTTTGAGGTAGAAGCATCAGAAGAGGAAACAAATGTGACAATCTTTAACCCAATTGACCTTTTGTTTGTTGGTTCAAAACCCAACCCTTCCTTGTTGAAGTTCATTCTAGTACCTAGCAATGCATCTAGGTTTTGTCTTCCATCTACAAACTTTTCCAATGATTGTTGTTTATCTTTCAACTCTTTATGTAGATTTTCAATGTTTTGAAGAAGTTGAGTGTTAACTTGTTTGACAACTTCATACTTCTCATTGCTCAATTTGCTGTCCTTTTCATAGCTTTATATTTTTAGCTTCATGCTATCAATCTCATCTCTTAACTCTTCATTTTCAGTTTCCAAGTCAACCATTTCTTTTCTTCCCTCTTCCAAATCCTCAATCATTTTCTTAAGATCTTCAATTTCAATTTCAAGAGAAGCAGTCTTATCATTCATATCATGGTCATGCATAAGCAAGTTAATTTTCTTTTTCAATGATTTATTCTCCTTCTTGTACATGTCATATTTATTCATGAGCTGTATATATGCTTCCTCCCAATCATCAATTGTGTAATTTTCAAACGGTGAGTTTACCTCAGTTTCTTCGTCACCTCTGGCCATGAGACAAAGATCTTATTTTTCCTTGTCCGAGGAGCTAGTTCCACCATCACTTTCTTCCTCGTCACTCCATGTGGACACCATGGCCTTGTTCTTCTTCTTGCCCTTCCATTTGTCAGCTTTTTTGAATTTTTTTGGACATTCAGTCTTGAAATGCCCTGGTTTGTTGCAAGAATAACAAATAATCTTGTCAGCTTTCTTAAATTTTTTAGAATTGGATTTGAAACCTTTCCTTACCTGTGACCTTCCTCTCATGAAGCTCTTACCTTCCTTTCTCAGAAATTTTTTGAACTTACGAGTGAGCATGGCTACGTCATCCTCATCTCGCTCACTTGCAGAAGCCTCACCTTCATCAGAAGTGCTTTGACTGCTGGGTCCTACTTTAAGAGCTAGGGACTTTTTCTTAGGTACCTCAGCCTCTTTGTTCTTAAAGTTGATCTCATAGGTCATCAATGACCCAATGAGTTCATCTACCTTAGTAGTTGCGTTATCTCTCGATTCTTCAACCACAGTTGCCTTCCTGTGCCATGCGGGAGTCAGTGATCTGAGAATCTACCTCACAATTTCCTGTTCTGAATATTTCTTTCCCAAATCTATTAGAATATTAATAAGCACAGTTAAGCGAGCATACATGTCTTGAATTGACTCTTCAGGCCTCATCCTGAACATTTCATATTCAGAAACTAAAATGTTGGCTTTTATTTCTAGTATCGGAGATGTTCCTTCGTAAATTATCTCTAACCTGTCCCACATTTATTTTGTAGTCGTGCAGGTAGCCACTCTTGAGAATTCTACTAGATGGAGTGAGCATTGCATGCTGTGTTTAGCACTCCAGTTGACAGTGGATTTTCTTATTTGTTCTTTGGTCCACAAGTCCTCATCATCTGTAAGCTCATACGGACCTTTGTTGATCACTCGCCAAAGTTTGTAGTCTTGGGCGCGAATGAACACCTACAAGCGATGTTTTCAATAAGGATAATTAGTTCTAGTGAAATAAGGAGGCCTATTCACAGAATGTCCTTCAGGTAAAAATCCCTTGGACGCTAATCCACCATTTCCCTCAAGGTCGTTGGACCTCATAATGAGAGATTAGGCTCTGATACCACTTGTTGAGTAGTGGATGGCGGATCTAGAGGGGAGGGGTGAATAGATCTGCCCCTCTTTTCGTAGAACACCCCTCTTAAAAGCTAGAAATAGAGAATCGTAGCGGAATATAACTAGCTTAACGAAGGACACAACGATTTGCTTAGCAAGATGAACAAGCAATATAGAAATTTAACCTAAACATGCATCTTACACAAAGCAATCGCACAATCAAACCACAACACATGAGATTTTAAGGTGGTTCGGACTGAATCCCCAGCCCTACGTCCACCCCTCACCAAACTCGGTGAGGATTCACTAGTGCAACGCACCAAACCGCAGATCGGAAAAACCTTCGATTGCCTTCCTACTAACCACCGGTAGGGACGTCAACACCGCAGATCGGAGAACTTCCGATTACATTCCTACTAACCACCGATAGGGACGTCAACACTGTAGATCGGAGAACTTCCGATTACCTTCCTACCAACCACCGGTAGGGACAAATCTCAGTTTCAATAGTTTGAACAAAATGAAAAGAGAACAAATAGATGTTCAGACAAGAGATGAAATATGCTTAGAGAGAAAAGATCTTGTCTGAGATTGTTAGAGCTTGAATTTGATTCTTCAATCGATGTAGATCACCAACAGAGGCTTCTTTCTTCTTCACAAAGCTCTCCTCTTGATTCAACAACAATGGCTCCTTCTTCCTTGTGAAATGAGCTTCCTTGGATCCCCTTGAGTGGATGAAGAAGTTTATGGATGAAGATTTGATCACCCTTGAGAACCTTGATTGCTTTTAGCTTCCTTGGAGGTTGCTTGCTTGAGATATAACCTTGAATCACCTTGGAATGGATGAAGAACTTCTGCACGGAGTACCGTTCACGGCTACAGTACCTCTTCTTCCAACCTCCTCTTTAGCCTCTCTTGTTCTCTCTTGATGCCTTGGATTCAATTAGGGTTTCTAATCCTCTTGTGTTGGTTTTATATCTTTTGAATGGTCCATAGACACCCCCCAGACCAGATCCACAATCCATGGGAGATTGGGTGACTTTAGGATTAAACAAATCCAAGAAGAGGGGCTGCCCACGAGGTGGAAAACAAAGTCAAAAGTTGCTGCATCGGGGCTTCCGGTCGACCGGACGTTGGTGGCCGGTCGACCGGCAAAATCCAACCAGAAGCCATTTTGGTCCGATAGACCGCCCCTATGGGACCGGTCGACCGGTTCCTCTGCAATTCGTCAAAACAGAATTATGTTTTGGTTCGGTCGACCGGCTAAGTAGCACCGGTCGACCGGTGATCCTCTGCTATGTCCAAAACACCATTATTTTTGGTCCGGTCGACCGGCTAAGCAGCACCGGTCGACCGATGATCCTCTGCTATGATTCAAGCTTCATGAAATGCATCAGAAACCCATGATTTGGAGATCCATTTAGGGCCAAACTTGACCTTGTGTATAAGTAACCTTTGGACGTTGAAACCAAGTGTGCAGTAACCTTTGGACGTTGAAATCAAGTGTGCACGGCCTCGTGTTGGCTATCCTTCATTGTGCATCGACCTTGGCTATATGAAGTGTCGACTCTTGCTTTTGTTTTGAAGAGATTTTCATCCTTGCTTGGGCGCGATCATTGAGCTTTCACTTTTGCCATCTGCACTCCATTCCTTGGCTTATCTGACATGAAAGAACATCAAGTATTTCAGTCATATGAGAGTGGGAAACATCAATGACTTATAGTGTTTAGCCATTATCAAAACCATGAATGTCAAATGGCTCAAATGACCACAGGGGCACAACAAGAAGATGAGAACTAAAGAAGCAAGAAGATCAGTCCTACAGAAATAGCTTCATGAAACGTTTCCGAAGCTACATTTGTCTTGCTTATTATTGTCTTGCATTTTTCCTCTTGCAATTTCTAATCTGCATTTTAGTGTGTGTCCGGTGCTCTGGCTAGAGACCGGAAGTGTTTTTGCTGCACTTGCAACTTGTTATTTCTTTTTGTTGGTGTGTGTGTGGGGGGGGGGTTGTCCCCTTGTGTGTGTGTGTGTTGAGGACTTCGTCCTCGTGTGATAAAGCCTCACTGGTTTTGATGAGGGGTGGATGTAGGTCTGCGGGTTTGCATACTGAACCACCTTAAAAATCCATTGTGCAGTGGTGTGTCATTGTGTGATTGCTTCCATTCTCCTACCTACACTTCACAGGGATTTATTGTTCTGTTTATGCATTTTTGTTATGGCCGAACACTGCACATATTGTGAGCCATCCACCGTTTACTAGCATTCTTGCTGAATGAACATAGGCTCACACTCACATCCATAAATGCTCATCTTATTCCTGAGAAAGATCCAATGATCAATGTTATTCCGCTGTGTGGTTCTTGTGGAACCTTGCAATCTCAGGTTCTCACCTTAATGGCTCTATGTTTGTATTATTATTTATATGGCTATATGTGTTTGATTGCTATCCCAAGGACAGTCCGTGAGCCCCAGTGTGCTCATCACTGTGAGCATTCTTACCCCTAGCAAATGTTCAGCAAATCAGTGCTTGTGGTGCAGCAGACTTGTCTGACTGCTGGTTGTTCAAGTTATATTCCTTCTGGTCAGCAGCTCTCAATCTTGAGTAGCTTGATACCTTGTGGATCTCTCAAGCACTTATATGTCCTAGTATCATTTCTATATCCGCTGTGTTCAAACTAGAATTTTGTCTGGTCAAATGAGTTTTTAAGAGGGCAAATTTTTAAAGGATCTATTCACCCCCTTTAGATCCGGTTGCACCTAAGCAAGGGACCCAACACAGCCCTCCCACATGCTATCTAGCAGGCCGACCCCCCTCCCCTCCCCCCACCTACTGTCAGTGCCCTCCCTTCACCCCACTTGCAACATACTAAACCGCCTCCCCTCCCCCCACTTGCAACATGCCTGCCCCCCTCCCCTCCCCTCCCCCCACCTACTGTCGGTGCCCTCCCCTCCCCTCCCACCACCTGCAACTGGCTGAACCCCCCTCCCCTCCCACGCCCGGCCGAACCTCCTATTTTAGACCCCCTCCCCTTTCCTCCCCTTACGTGCTACCCGTGCCCTCCCCTCCCCTCCCACACCTGCAATCGACTGACCCCCCCTCCCCTCCCCCCACCTATTATCCCCCAACAGGACTCTCTCTCCCCCCCTCTCTCTCCCCCCCATTAACCAGGGATATTTTTGTCATTTGATCACCTTAGGTCAAATTAACCAAAGTACAATTAACTTATGTTGAACGGAGCGAACTTCAGGGACTTACCCATCTAACGGTGAAGATTGTACGAGTTTATATGCATGCCTCTAGAATTGAGGGACTATTATGTAATTAGGTAACATTGTAGGGGATTATTAGAAAAAATCCCTATTTTAATTAATATGCATATGAGAGTGGTAATTCTACAAATATATATGTAAGACAGTTAGTTTTATAATTTTCCCCAAAAGAACATATGAACTTTCTTATCAAAAGTAGAACTTAAATCAATGAACTCTCATTCGCTATTAAGTTTGAAATCCCTTTTGGGTCATATTTTGAGCTATGGGAGTGAGAAGCATCCTACCAAACTTGACATATTGGAAGTCAAAAAAATAAATAAATATGAAGTTTAAGAAAGTCTAAGGGCATGAATGGCAATTTCAGTGTTTATAAGGCCAGGCAGCCCACCAATCTTATTGTCCAATGTTCAACATCTGGCATGTACCCATCCAAGAATCTTGCCTTGGTCGATGATTCAATCATTCACTACAAGAAAAATAGGAAATTTTGACGTCCATTTGCCATTGCAAATACGTCGGAAATACGTCGTAAAGTAAATTTTTGACGTATTTTCGACGTACGACGGAATATGGACGTCGGAAATCTTACGTCGTAAATTTTTGACGTATTACAATAGCGTCGCCAATTCGTCCGAAATTACCGACGAAACTATATCGTCGAAGTTATGGTGGCTATTTATGTCAGTAATTAATAATACGAAAATTAATTAATCATTGTGACGGAACATAATTTAGTTGAAAATATGTCTAAAGTTTTTGACGTTTTTCCGACTAACACTTATTTCCGATCTATTCACTACTCATTCATGAACGATCTTAAATAAACATACCCGCAGCACGTGGTGGGGTCGGTGTACTCTGTGTAGCTGGTGCAGAGACATAAACTATCATTATCAAAACGAAGTGCATATTCACTACTCATTTATCTATGAATTTAAATAAATAGACCCGCAGCAGGTGGTGGGGGCGGTGTAATCTGTGTACCTGGTGCCATAAACACAAACTATCATTACCAAAATGAAGTGCATATTCACTACTCATTTATCTAAGAATTTAAATAAATAGACCCGCAGCAGGTGGTGGGGGCGGTGTAATTTGTGTACCTGGTGCCATAAACACAAACTATCATTACCAAAATAAAGTGCATATTCACTACTATTTTATCTAAGAATTTAAATAAACATACCAGTAGCAGGTGGTGGGGGCGGTGTAATCTGTGTACCTGGTGCAGAGACAAATTATCATTACCAAAACAATGTGCATATTCACTACTCATTTATCTAAGAATTTAAATAAACAGACCCGCAGCATGTGGTGGGGGCAGTGTACTCTGTGCACCGGTGCAGAGACATAAAATATCATTACCAAAATAAAGTGCATATATTCACTACTCATTTATCTAAGAATTTAAATAAACATATCGGTAGAACCCCTCCCGGAACCACCTCTCCTCGAAGATCCGGTACGACCTCGAACCATCTAATTATTGACAACAATTTATTAAAGTAGTGCATATTAGTCCACAACTAATTACGAGGAGAGGTGGTGAGTAATAATGATAAGAAGTGTATTTTTGTTAAATTTCTTACAAAATATTCAATCAATATCTATTTCATCTTCAGACGCTGAAGATATATCAAACTCATTGTCATCTTCGTCATCTTCTCCATTCTCACTAGATTCATACACTTCATTCTCAGAGGACTCCTCCTGCCCATCAATTGCTTCATTTAGCTCAGTTGAATCAACTTCTTCCACTTCGTCCTCTATAGACAACCGAAGTGGATCGTTAGATTCGATCAGATGAAGATTAGAAGTAACCAACTCTACGATGTCACCCTCGTCTGATTGAAAAAAGTTGGCACTTGAATCCTTTGAGACTCCTTCAATCAGATCTAACTCATCATTAGGCACAAGTCTTGGTTTTTCCCTACAAACTGCCCACCAATCTTTATTCTTGGACGATGAATAACTTGAATAATACACTTGCTGGGCTTGTGCGGCCAAAATGAACGGCTCATAGGTATTCAATTTTGATCAATGTTTGACATCGACAATCCCATATATTATGTCGTTTCGAACTGAATGGGGATCAAACCAATGACACTTAAAAAGGAATATATGCTTGTCTTGTCCGAGATACTATAATTCTATGACCTCCTCAAGAATACCATAGTAATCAAGATCATTTTCATTGTATGTACTACCTTTCACGCATACGCCGCTATTCATCGTAGACTTATTTCATCCATAATCTCTGTGTGAAATCTATAACCATTCACAAAAAATCCTGGATAGGCATGCGCGACCTTCGAAGGTCCATAACTTATCACCCGGACTCTTTCATCAGTAACATAACCTTCTTCAACCTATGAATATAAACCACGTTACTTTTCTTTGATACGTGCATACACCTCAAGCTTTGTGGAATTGGTAGATTGACACTTACTTGACCTTTAAGCCATCTGGCAAAAGATCTCTCGTTCATTTTGAACCTCCATGTCATTGAGGTGTGGACATTGAGTAATTAATTCTGAATCAAATTGCCTGCAATGATGAATGCAACATCCCGTAAATGGGAGGAAGAACGTCAAGATGCTTATAAATTTTTGGGAGCTGCGGAGTTGACAACTCACTCAACATAAGGTTCAATCTCAGCACAGTTTAGGAGAACATATATCTTTGAGGCCAACAACTCTCTGTCCTCTAATATGCGATTCGAACAACGTCCAAATACACGTCCTGGATACTTAAATATGGACAACCATTCGGACGGACCCACCTCTCCTCCAGCATCATTACGTGGAGGTCGATTGCGGCAAGTTTGAATTTCAAGTTCGAAGTACATCGAATAGAAGTTCGAAATTTCTTCAATAATATACGCCCCGGTAATCGAACCCACTACTTTAGCCTTGTTGCGAACCTTCATTTTCAGGTCATGCATACACCTATGACAACAATTCATATGACAATGACATACAATGACAATGATAGACACATGTAACTACTGTCAAATAATCAGTAAATACATAATGATTACCTCTCAAATGGATACATCCATCGAAATTGTACCGGTCCTCCAACTTCGGCCTCGTATGGCAAATGGATAATCAGGTGCTCCATGGAATCGAAGAACGTAAGGGGAAATATCTTCTCCAACTTGCATACCGTCGTGACCACATTCTTTTCCATAGTTTGCACGTCCCCAAGTTTGAGTTCTGATGCACATAGAATCCTGAAAAACTGACTCAACTCAGTCAATGCTCCCCATATAGGCTTTGGCAATATGTCACGGAATGCAATGGGCAGAAGTCTCTCCATGAACACATGGCAGTCATGACTTTTCAATCCATATATTTTTCCCTCATTGACATTCACACAACGGGCTATGTTAGACACATATCCATCAGGGAATCTTAATTGCTTCAGCCACTGGCACAGTTCATTGATCTATGTGTCTTTCAACACGTAAGCTGCTTTAGGTTGCACAACTTTGCCTCGTACCGGCCGCAATTCCAACTCTGGTCGTTTGCAAACTATCTTCAAGTCCGCTCGCGCCTTGGCATTGTCCTTTGTTTTGGCTTTCACGTTCATGATGGTGTTGAACACATTATCAAAGACATTTTTCTCAACATGCATGACGTCCAGGTTGTGCCATATCAAAAGGGCTGACCAGTAAGGCAATTCCCAGAAGATACTTTTCTTCACCCAATTGTGATCCTCTCCAAATCCATGAAGATGTCGTGTACTACCCGACAATTGCACTATATCTGGTAAGTTTTGCACCTGTGCCACCATTTGTCGACCAGACATCCGTTCCAAGTCTGCTTCATCCATTTCAACTGTGTTATTAATGAATGAGTCCTTTTGCCTTCGAAAAGGATGGTCAATTGGTAGAAACCGTCGATGACAATCGAACTAGCATGATTTCTTACCATAGTTCAGGACAAATGATTTGGTATCAACCATACAGTAAGGACATGCCAACCCCCCATGTGTGCTCCAGCTAGATAGCATTCCATATGCAGGGAAGTCACTTATTGTCCACATCAATGCAGCCTTCATAGTGAAATTTTGTTTTCTATACGCATCATAAGTAACAACTCCATCATTCCATAATCTTTTCAACTCATCAATCAGTGGCCTGAGATATATGTCCAAATTTTTTCCTGGATTTTTTGGACCTGGAATCACCAAAGTTAAGAAAAGGTTCTCTCGCTTCATGCACATGCCCGACGAAGGTTGTACGGCGTCATGAACACTGGCCAACATGAGTAAGACGCCACTGAACCTCCAAATGGGTTGAAGCCGTCTGTGCATAAACCTAACCTAACATTGCGTGGCTCGTGAGCAAAAGCAGTATACGTACGATTGAAATGAGCCCAGGCTTCACCGTCGACGGGATGACTGATTATATCATCTACACGACCTACTCTCTCCGTGTGCCATATCATATGCCGAGCTGTCTTTGACGACATATACATCGCTGCAATCTGGGCGTGAGAGGGAAGTATCGCAGTGACTTGTAAGGCACATCTTCTGCTTTGAATTGTCCCCTCTCTTAGGTTTAAATCTATCATGCTGACAAATATCACATGATCTTTTATCTACATTATCTTCATAATATAGCATACAGTGATTAGGGCATGCATCTATTTTTTGGTATTCAAGCCCTAACTCATTGACCATCTTCTTTGCACGGTAAAAATTTTCAGGCAGCTTCTCATCTCGAGGCAGCATACTCTTGATAAGGAGGAGCATACGGTCAAAACAACTCTCACTAAGGTGAAATTCGATTTCAAATTCAACAACTGTGAGACAGCAGACAACCGAGTGTGATTTTCACAACCATCCCACAGCGGCTCATCAGCATCCCGAAGTAACTGATAAAATCTTTCAGCCGACTTGTTTGGTGGTTCTTCGTTGTACACATGTTCCCCTTGTACATTAAAGTTAGGGCCAGCAGCATCGATTACCATGTCTGCATAGGTACTTGTGCTTGCAACATTGCCGGGCTCATACGACCAGAAGTCCTCACCATGACACACCAAATTCATATAACCTTTCGTGAACCCTTTCCTGTATAAATGAGCTTGCACATCCCATAGCGAATGAAATCTCTTATTTTTACAACGTAAACAAGGACATCGATGTTACCACACTGGTCCACTGCTGTTGGATGCCCCAATACAAACTGAATAAAACTATCAACTCCATCCTTAAACTCCTCTGACACCACTCCGTCAACTACTCTGCGATTCATCCATGAACGATCAATTCTAGCCATATTTACCTAACATATTAAAAAATTCATATCAATATGTCTTATCACTACATCTAAGAAAATATCATGTACATCTCCCCTAAATATTGACTAATTTTCCACACTTGTACATCCTGTTTGGTCAGATATACATCCATATCCACATCCACTTTCACTTCCATATTCACACACCGTGGTTGACATCGACATCATCTTCTGAAAAAATCATTAACATACTCGCATTCACATACACATTTTCTTACATATCGGCATCCACACCTGTCTACCAATTTAATTCACATCCAAGCATACTAATCACATATATCATAACAAAAGTCTTGAAGGGGCAAAAATGAAAAAAGGGTCATATCACATTTACGCACACACATTTATACCCACATCCCTCTTCCACCCTCCCAATAAAAATAGGGGCTTGAATTTCATCTGATGTTGTAAGAGTATAGCAGGTGATAAGGAGAAAAGGTTCATCTTGTAGATCAGGCATGAAGGTTAAAATTCTCAAAGGAGCATTTGGTTTACTTAAAAGTAATCTCTATGCAACTCTTGAGTACATATTACTTGGGGGATAATATGTCCTCAAGAGGGGGGCCAACGGGAGAGGGAGAGAGGGGAATATCTGCAGTGGGGGGGTGTCTGCCGGAATGAATTTGACCGTCACCACTGTCGGAGCTCACCTCCGCCCGCCCTCGCCACTCCGCCGCCCGTCGGTGAGAGATTGAGAGGTGGGTGCGATCGTGAGATAGGAAAGGGATGCAGTGGTTGAAGGAGGAGGAAGGGGGAAGGACTAAGGAGGTCAAGAGAGGAGTCGTCTGCCTGTTCTTGTCTCTTTTCATTTGGCGCCATATTTTCATTCATTCATTCGTGATTTTTTGTCATACATTCATTTCTTCTAATAGGATAAAATCTCCCTCAGTAAAAAATATCATTAGATCTAAAAAAATTATTATTTAAGATTTTGGGATCTGTAATTTATAAATTTTCAACTTTTTTTATGACCGATAAGTCGATTCCTATAAAAAGAAGAGAGAGCGTGTTGAAAAGCCTAGCTACCTTGAAAGCAGGGTTTGTGGTCTCGACCGACCCGCCCGTCCCGGTCACGGCCTGGGACGGGTCGGGTCGGTGCATATTCACTCCGTGTCGGTCCATCTCGTAAAATTTTAAAATAAAAAAAGACTATTTATATATAATATATATAAAATAATAAAACAAAGTAAAAAAAGACTCTTTATATATATAATATATATAAAATAGAATATTAAAGTAATGAAGTGTTCCGGTCACGACCCACGACTCGGGCGTCCCGCCCACCACTTGGGTGGGGTCGGGATGTGCGGGTCGAGGCATCCCAGAGCGGGACGTCAAACCCTGCTTGACTGATAAGTCGATTCCTATAAAAGGAAGAGACAGTGTGTTGAAAAACCTAGCTACCTTGAAAGGCCCACATCGGGGTGCGAAAAGGTACTCAGAGACGTATCGGTCACATGTTGACTATTTCTTATTGTTCCGTGCCCCCGCCAAACTCATGTGTTTTGAATTTACCGTCACGTCTATAATGAATTTTCGGGAGCTAGGGCTCCTCGCGAGGAATGCCACGTGGAAGCACTCAGGATAATAATTAAATATCATTGTATCTTTTATCGGTTTTACTCACGATAGGGAGTGCCAATCACTTGTGTGTGACAATGTGTTCAAGTTCCAAGACGAGAATGGTCTGGACTAACCGAAGGTGCGCTCCTTCTGATCACTAAGAAGATGATGGTGGGCATCAGGTCGGGACTGGCGACCCGCCGTGCCATAAAGGTCGATCACGGCGATAAGAGGGGAAAACTTTTGATTAATCGCCAAGCAATGGGGTTGCATGGCCGATAAGTCGATTCCTATAAAAGGAAGAGACATCATGTTGAAAAGCCTAGCTACCTTGAAAGGCCCACATCGGGGTGTGAAAAGGTACTCAGAGGCGTATCGGTCACATGTTGATCATTTCCTTATTGTTCCGTGCCCCCACCAAAATCATGTGTCTTGAATTTACCGTCACGTCTATAATGAATTTTCTAGAGCTTGGGCTCCTCGCGGGGAATGCCACGTGGAAGCACTTAGGATAATAATCAACGTCACCCTTCAATCACATGCACATCATTCGGGGCAGGTGTGCCTGTCCTTGCCGAACCAGTCGTCCCAGCCACGGCTCGAGATTGGATTGGACATTACGTACCGATACGGTAAACTATAATATATATATATAATGGAATAAACAAATTGAAATGACATGTTGTATCATTTGGTTTATTGTTCTGCCGTTTGAACGAGTTTCTCCGGGTTCGAATTTTAGCTTTAGCTTAAGGTTTCCTTAAGTTTTTTTAATATAACTTATTTAAAAATGTAAATGAAAACACAGCAAAACTTTGTTTCGAACCCGACACCTCATGATTAACAACGATACACTTAAGGAAGTTATTTGTTACTCCAGTTGAGCATTTGTCACCCACACTCACCTAATTATCACCACTAAAGTCCACAAGACGTCACCCTTACTCTTACACTGTCTTGAAAGCCGCGCGCCAGCCTTGTCTATATTGAGCCCTATTTGTCACCGTTAGCAGGGTATTTTTCACCCTTGCTAACACATTTGTCACCCGTGTAGACACATTTGTCACCCTTAAGCTCCAATTGGTCCACGTGGAAAACGGGACACGTCGGCCACGCGTGGGTGTTGTTCGCGTATTGCCGCCGATCCAACGTCGCAGGCCACATCAACAGAAATGATGACGCTGAACTAGATCCTCGAAATTAAAAAGCCCCAATTACTTATTTACCCTTCCCGCCATGTCTTGGCTCTTACGCAACCCACCAGAAGCCGGTTCGTCTCTCCATCGTGCTCAGCATCTCATCTTCCTCGCGGTGCTATTTGCGACCTCTCCGTCATTTGCTATTCGAGCACTCCTGAATTGAGAGCTCTCTTTCATCACTGACAGCCAAGGAGCCGAAGGAGACACCCATGCAACGCTCTGTCCGTCGTAAACTGGATGTCCCACCTGCATCTCAGGAAATTGTACCGGTTCCTACGGCCGAAGAAGAAATATTTCACATACCTAGGGTTTCTAAGGCGTCCACTTCAGGACGACAAGTTAAAGGTAGTATGGTTCCTTATCTCCCTTACATAGCTATTTGCCCCCCTTATCGACCTATTTATTTGTCACGCTTATATCTACCTATTTGTGTCAGATTTAGACCTACCTGTCTCAGAATTTCATACATTTGTCACCCTTAAGCACCTATTTGCCACACCTAAACTCCCTTGTCTATACATTTGTCACCCTTGTCTTACTCTTAATATTTTTTATATTTCTTGATCAGTCAATTAGCTGAATTTCTTGTTTACACATTTTTTTGAATCTAGTGAACACAAAGGTCATCTTCGCCCGGTGTTCTATGGACATTTACATGAAGGATAGGGATCAGATGGCATTTCAGGAATGCCACAAGTCATTGATGAGGACCACACCCTTTGGTCCATATGTTGACAATGCTTCTCCCGTCACCTTTACCATGATACTATTGGAGGAGATTATTTGCGCCCATAGTGGTGGAAATTACTTCCGTATGGGTAGTAAGGAGGTCGCATTCAGTGTGGAAGATGTGGGCATAATTTTAGGATTACCTTGTTCTGGTCAGCCGGTTCAACATTATGGATCCGCGAAACAGAAGTCGAAGTTGCAGCATCGATTTGGATTTGCAGTAACATTTGACCGGAAGAAAGTGTGCTCTCTCATCTAGCAAATTGTTGGGTCCGATGAAGAGCAGGATGTGGCCGACACTGTCCGACTGTGGATTGTACTCTTACTGTCCACTTTCCTTTGCCCACGATCGACGCATTCTTGTCCACAACAGATGCTGTCATGCTTAGATGACATTGACAGAGTTTCAGATTACAACTGGGCAGTCGCCGTGCAACAGGTAACGATGCACAAGTTTGAGCAATTAGTGTTGGTGGTCCAGAAACGACGGTCAGGTATAATTGACCGTGCTAAGAGAAGAGCTGGGGATGCATCCCAGGCCCATACATTTATATTTGGTTGTTCTACCGCACTTGCTGTAAGTTTTTTTATTTTTGTTGTGTAATAATTAATGTGTCAATCATTAATTCTATTGCATTGTAAAATAAGTTGATATATATCATATTACAGGTCTGGCTTTTTGAGCACACGCGGGTGCGGCAGCCACTAAGGCAGGTGGCATTCCCCTGACTATTTAGGTGGGGGCCATTTCAAGATAGGAAATTAAAATTCTCCATTGGATCCCTGCGAGGCCAACAAGTATTATGAGTACTAAAAACTTCTTCTTTGTCATTCAACATTAATGAATAACCGAAGTGATGTGGTTTGAAATGCAGGTGATCGAAGGGCTCCTTGTTGAACCAAGTGAAAGGGACACAGTGTACGGTGGTCAGATGATGACCCGACCCAGTGCTCAGGAGACGTCCTCATCAGCTCCATGCATGCCTGTGCTACAGGATATTTCCACTACATTGAAGATCCAACAACGGCTACTTGAGGAAATGAGGGCCTTCTTTCTGACTAGGGTGCAAGAGGCTCACATTGCCGCTGATGCATCACCTCCTAGGCCCGTCGAACAGGTGACAGTTGATGTCATGCCACCTCCGACAGCCCCTGTCAAGGAAGTGCAATGGGCTGAAAATGTTGAGCAAAGTATATGTCAAACCTCTGAAATAGACATTGTCGCCGATGTCCCACCTCCAAGGCCCTTTCAACAAAGTACAGATAATACTGTGCCATCTAAGGCAGCCCCTGAAGAGGATGTGCAAGGCGATATCCAAGCTCAGATAGAGGCGACCAATGGGCATGGTGACCATCGTCAAGGTGTCTTTTCTAAGTCCCTTCATCAACGGGACGAGAAGCCCATGAGGAAATGACGGGCACCTGCAAAGAAAACTATAGGACGGGAGAAGAAGAAGGTGAGTCTGCGTTGTTCCTACTTCTTACAGTATAGAATCTAAGATTGGTATATTGGCATAAATGTAGAAGGGAGATGAAGCCGACCCTTACAGAAAGCTCATACAGAGTACTGATTGGATCTGCAAAGGCCGGCTAAAGTCGACAGATAACACAATTGTGAATGAATTCATTGATGCTTGTGCCTCGGGGATATTGAGTAAGTTGTCCTCTTATAGTTTGTGTAATTATCCTGATCCGCCTTACTCTGACTACCATGAAAATTTTTATCCAATATAGTGGCCCCATATTTCAATTACAGAACGGGATTGTTTTGAAACGTCGTCATGTCATTGATCTATTATGCAGCCAGATGATAGATGATACGGTACTTTCTTTCATTAATTGTGAAATTTTTTGTCACTTGCCGTACCCTGAACTTGTGTTTCTACTGCTAATAGAATCGTGATTGTTAATTTGCAGGTGATCGACGCCATGCTGTACCTCCTCCACTCACGATTCAATGAATCTCACACCTTTCATCAGTGAGTTTGTTTTCCCACCACTTTAGTGAATCACATAAACGGCAGGACAGCGGCCAACTACGAAAAAGCAACGAATTGTTGGAGTGCGCCTACGAGAATGTTGAATTATCAGAACTGCATAAGAATAAATATTTATTCTTCGTGTTACACTCTGGAGGTCACTGGCATCTACTTGCTGTTGACACGGAGAATCGCCGCTTTGTCTCATACAATTCCATGAGAGGCATAGCCATCCATGATGCCACTATAAGAAATTGGGTACTTTTTCTTATCAATGTACTCGAAATCATAGATATTTATATTATCTTTTAATTATTCCTTAATAATTTATAACCTTTCATTTGCAGGCTGCAGTTGTACGGGGGTCTCTGAAGCTCTATGGGACATTCGAGGCAGTTGAGAAATGGGATCTTGTATTCGACAATGAATGTCCCCAACAGGCAGATGGAAGCCTCAACTGTGCCATTTATGTATTGAAATATGTTCATGAATTGTCAAGGAAGGGGGAGACATCATGGACATTTAATGAGGGTGATTGTAATATGTTTAGAGCCTGGTTTGGGGTCGACCTCATTACCTTTGGAAATACAAGATCTTAAATATTTCTCAAACCTCAGAATGTGGCATACCTGTCTTCATTGATATTTCTTTTGTCATACATTTTGATCTTCAAAGTTTTATATGTTTTAATGCTGTTAATGTGTGTGCTTGATAATGTTAATTCATGAATATCAATGAGTTTTCTGAAGACAAATTCAAGTTTGGTTAAGGAACAAGGCTGAAGTGTGAAAAGATGAAGGCTTTACTTGCACAAGTGTGGACTAGAGTCGACCGTGGAGCCGACTCCAGTTCAGACTGTTGAAGAGAAAAACCCAAGTCACCCGCTGGATGAAAATGACTTTGGCTATGCTTTAAGGGTGACAAATAGGTGGCCAATGGTGAAAAATAGGCCTTACTGGTGTAAAAGAGGTGACAAAGGGTGAATAATAGATGATCAGGCTGAAATATGGAAATATCCTTGTCCCATGAGAGAGAATATACCTCTGATAGGGTATCCTCAGATCACGTGCAAAGCCCGGGCACCTGGCCTTCGAGTTGAACATGTGTCAGACACACCGAGCCTGTGATTCACCCTTTCGGCCCATTTGTCAGCCTTACTAGCTAATTTACATGCTTATCGTCCATTTTTCAGTCATACGGGCTATTTGTCACCCTTACTGCATATTTGTCACTCTTATCTTACCACATGACCAGACAGTTGCCTTCTTTTCTCTCCATTAGCTGCTTGTCTTTGACCTGGATCACTGTAGCGGACTAATCTATTCATTAACCTTTGACTTTGACTAGGACCTCATGACTATAGTCAAGAAAAAGTTGAGCTTTCTAGAGTCCTCTTTGACTGGCGTGGACCTTGACGAGTCGACATTGACTGTCTTGGCATTGACCAAGTCCCTTCATTCTTCTTCTGATTGCTCTATAAACTCTTGATACACTGTTCACATTTTTGTCCTCTTTTGAACTTGACTCCTCCTTTCAGCTCCTTCTGCTTTTCATTGGTTAGCTCTAGGATTTATTTTTCACCCTTACCAGTGTATTTGTCTACTCTGTAGATCTAGTTGTCGCCACTGATAGGTATTTTTCACCCTTATCCAGTGTATTTGCCTACACCCTCTCTTGTCCAATCACCTCTGCAATATGCTCCGATTGAGCGACGATCGTTCGGCTAGGGTTCCCGACGTTCCCCTTTTTTCTGCTTCTGAGGGGCTATGTTACCACCTCCATTGCAGCGATGTGTTAAATCGACACACCGATCCCGCTCGTGACCCTACATTGACACCCACTCTTCTATTTTAAGTTCTTAAGGCTCCTCCGTAATGTCATCCCTTTCATCAGTGCGTGTAGCGGTGGCCTCCCCAGCAGAAGAGCCCGTCTCCTCTGTGTCCTCCTCGGTCCCTTGTCGTCACTGGTTCCTGCTGCAGATGCCCTCTTCCTTTTTTTTAATCCTCTTCCATGTTTATGCATTTTACAGGCCTTTCATATGTTCGTATATGATATACTCTGGGTAGTTTCATATTAAACGGATGCAGTGGTTGTTTTGTTCTTAACCTCTGCATAAGTATTATTTTTCGTTGGACCTCTACCATGCTTTGTGTATGCTCTGTACACTGTATTGGGCCTAACATTTACCTTGCTTTGATAAGAGCACACGGAAATGGACTTCCATATTGTGATTACTTGCCAGGAAAGCATGTAAATATGTTCAAATTTTATTCCACCACATTAAGGCATACTATTGCTTAGGGTTGATTGGGTGTTAATTCACATGACATAAACCTTGTTCATGCACTTGAACTAGCAGACTTAAATCCCCTACCCCACTATATCATGCTTCATGCAGTGTAACCTTAAACCTACATGCTTTCTGATCTACAAACTTGCTCTTATGGATTAGACTTCATATTAAATTTGCTGCAATTATTATCTCTGTCATACCTATTGTCTTTTATAACACCTTACATGCAGAGAATTGAGGTTCAGAAAATGGAAAGGTATAAATGCTATGTAGTGTGGGTTGGTCGTGAACCCGTTGTATATTATAGTTGGCCCGAATGCTTTGTCCAAGTGAATGGATACCCTGGAGATAGTTATAAGGGTTTTCACTCGGTAGAGGAAGCACATGCTGCTATAAATGGGGTTGGCAATAGCAGGCATACGTATGTTGATCATCCTCAACTATAGGAAAGGCCAATGCCTACATATCATGCAAGTCCCGGGCTTGACTATGATTCAAGGAACCAGGCACTACGCCAACAGACTACACAAATGTCAAATGTGCTTGTATTGTTGTTGTTCTATTATGTACTCTAGTAGTGTTGCTCCTCTTCATATTAGTTACTTTGTTATTACTGTTGTTGTAGGTAAGGAAGTGTACTACGCTTGGTCTGCATAGGGAAATAATGTACTGGACATTTTACTCATTGACAACGACTTCGTTATTTCATCTTTGATGTCTTGGTGATGGACGTGCTTTGTGTGATGTGTAGACTTTGATCGATTGTAATGGAATTTGTAATGGAGGACGATGAAATGTTCAACGACATTGAGGAGGTTATTTTAGACCAACTGGAAGATGAGGAGATGGCACCACCTATCCGGAGACAGATGTTGTGGGGAGATTGTATGGGATAATGTGTCTCATGTTGTGTCTCCTTTAACTTGTTTCTCTGAATTTAATTTCTAATTAAGTTTTGATGATTGGCAACAGTACATTTTGTCTTCAGCATATGGATATTGGTAAATTGTGATATTCTGAATCTACTTTTCATTATGGAAACACTGTTAGTATCTTATAGCCTCTCATGCTAGTGTGTATGTGTTTCTCACTAAGGTCGGTGCATGTTCATACATGTTGCATTTGAAGGTCGATGCATGTTCATACATGTTGCATATGAAGGTCGGTGCATATTCATAGTGCTGCGTATGAAGGTCGGTGCATGCTCATAGTATTGCATATGCAGGTCGGTGCATGTTCATGCATGTCGCATATGGAGGTCAGTGCATGTCTGCATGTAAGCACATAAGGTCGGTGCACATGTTCAGTGTTGCATTTCAGATCAGTGCACATGAACAAAATGCTACATGCAAAGGTCGGTGCACATTGTCACTGTTGCACACTAAGGTCTGAGCATATGTGCATGAGCGCACACTAAGGTCTGAGCATATGTGCAATTTTAGGTCTGAACATATGAAAGGCAGGTCGAGTTAGAAAGACAGGTCGAGTTTAATCAGTGTCGTTTGATGATTAGGAAAGCTTCAGATTTGTGTTGGTAGAGTTAGGATCGCTAGGACACGGTTAAATCCTTCAAACGAACTTGAGTTTCTTCAAGTTTCACTGCCATGAGCTATTTGTCACCGTTACAGAGCTATTTGTCATTTCTAATGGCTATTTGTCACTCATAACAAGCTATTTGTCACCCTTATTGCTCGCTAGGCGTCACCTTTGTTTCGCTTCATCACATATTGTGACTTCTGTTATTGATTTATCACCCTTACGAGACATTTGTCTATCTTGAAGCCTATTTGTCACCACTGATGACTATTTGTCACCACTATGCGGTGTTAGCCGTTGTAGTATCTCTCTCCAGCCTCTCATCTACTATGCGGCTGATGTATCCGGATGAAAGGAACCTCGGTCCAAGCGATCTCATGACCCACAAAAAGGAAGGACTGAGAGTCAAAAAAGTTGGGGGAGATGGAACGATCTTCGCGGTCCTGTCGCTTCGATTTCCACAAAGTTGAGGAGGCACGAAGACTCTTTTGCATCCTATAAATAGAGACTCTGTGGGAAACCCTAAGGACATCCTGAGTTCCTTTGGCGGTCAAAGACACTCTCGTGAAGATCTCGTCGTCTGAGAAGTCAGATTCTTCGTCAGAGCAGGTTCCCGCCAAAAGGTTGTGCTTCCGAAAGGAAGCCCTGCCGGTGCCGGACCAGCCATCAGGGGAAAGCAGCGGCGGTGACTTTTCAGAGGAATACAAGCAGGGGTACCTACAAGGGTGGCAGGACACCTTGGCGAAAGTGGACCGCCTGTTTTGTAACAAGGGGCTGTTGAGCCTCCGACCTGACAGGTTCCGTCCCAAAGAGGACAAGTAGCCGCTTGTACCCTCTTCCCCTATCAATGTGGCAAAGGTGGATCGCCTGTTTTTCTGCAACCTTTCTTTGCATGATGGATGCTTGATCTTTGTGTGATGTGGTTGTCGTCAAATGAAGGATACCATCCATCACAGGTAGGGGTTACCTTTACGAAGGGGAGTTCTTCCCCTATAAGTAGCAGGATTTGTCGATGGTTCTAATATTAGTAGGGCTTATCTTCATGCTCATAGTTCATCGTTAGGATCCATTTGTCACCCTTCATGTGCATTTTCCCCCTTGTTGATTTATTTGTCACCACTAATAGGCATCTTTCACTCTTATAGCATGCAGGAGCCATCTGCCTTTGCCCCTGGGAGCCGTCGCCTTTGTGCATTTTTTCACCGTTAAGAGCCTTTTGTCACCCCTCATGCGCATTTGTCGCCCCTGTCAACCTATTTGTCACCACTAATGTGCATTTGTTGCCTCTGTCAACTTATTTGTCACCAATAATATGCATTCATCACCCTTATCATTCATTTTACTCACTGCTCTCACATACGGAAGGTGAACCCAAAAGAGAAAATAAATATAACAATAAAAAAATCCATAAAAAATGATAATCGATATATAAAATAATTTGCCACATAGGCAAGAAAATAACAAACAAACCATGAAAGTCGAATCATTCCGACGTATTTCTGACGAAAACTTTTTAGTTGGATAATACCGTCGGTATTTCTCATTTTTTTGAGCTATTTGTCACCGTTACAGAGTTATTTGTCACTGTTAATGACTATTTGTCACTCATAACATCTATTTGTCACCCTTATCACTCGCCAGCCATCGTCTTTGTTTCACTTCAAAATATATCTTTTACTTCTGTTATCCATCTATCACCTTAGGAGACATTTGTCAGCCCTGAAACCTATTTTTCACCACTGATGACTATTTGTCACCACTATGCGGTGTCACACCCCGAGCATTTGATACAGCGGAAGGAATATCGGAATGTGAACAGCCGGCATGGTAAGTCTCTTGCAAGCAAGAAATTAGAGTGCAAGATAATCACATAGAAGTAATTGCACAAGTAATTCCTCAAAGAAAATTCTAACTTTATTTCATAACCACCATTAATTTACATAAGATCACTTCTTGGCAACTTTCATTACTATGACTCAAGAAAAATAAAAAATTACAATAGGACTAGACTAGACACTTTGGTCATCTATGGCTTCTCTCATCTTGAATCCTTCGTTCACTCTCGGACCCGCTGCTAGCATAATCCGAATCTGATTCACTAGTATTTCCTAAAGTAGACAAGAAAATAGGTATGAGCACACTTACCCAGTAAGTATCTTCGCATCAACATGAAGGTAATATTTAAGTGATTAACGTCTTAGCTCTAAATCTGAAGGTAAAAATACGAATGCGATAACCAAGCGATATAAACCAAGATGACCAAGAATCATGAAACAACTGAGCAAGTAGATGTGAGTATAGACCATGAATTCAAGCAAGATTAATCATGTAGATGTAAATTCGGCCTTTCATGAATAAGAATGTACGAGCATGTAACTAGAAAGTACTTTACACAACCTTGTAAAGGCTATGCATTAACAAGCATGTAAATTTTCATAACGAGCCTCGTGAATTTCACTCATTTATAAGAGAAAGTACTCCCAGCGCAATGCGACACCAGTATCATCATACCCCATGGTTTATAGCACGTTTCCGACCATCGGTCGTGGGGACTAGCATGGAGCCCTTAGACACAATCCGTGCCCAATCTGGCATCTTCAAGTTATAAATCCAGCTACTTTCATGAGATATAACAATAATGTCGGCCAATACTTCAATTTCAAACAACAAGTTTAATGATCAAGTAACCAAGGTATAGAACATACCAAAATTTGATATGATTCCAAAGAATGATTTAAAAGAACATTATACTCCGGCGACAATCCGACAGCATAACGGTACTTTCATTAAGTTCCATGTTTTAATATTAACTTGCTAAACATCTGTTTGAGACTCCAGATAATCCCAAGACCATCTAGGAACTCAAGAAAACCAACCCCAAAGGTCAAACCTCGGGTTAGACTAAATCAGAGAATAGGTGATCGTTTCCTGGACCGTTTCACTTAAAAAGCGATCAGAGTCTAGACCGTTTAATAAATTAGAGTCGATACATGAAAACTTTCTGGAGCTTTGCGGTCTAGTGAATGGCCGCTTGGTAACCTTTAGCGGTCTAGTGAAGGGCCGCTAGAAGAATCTGGCGGTCAACCATAGGGCCGCTAAGGTCCAGAACACATAAAACACCGGTAAAGTGCTTTCTAGACAAATGGGTTTTGATGGTACAATCAGTTCGGCGTCCTAGTGGGAATCCCAAGCTCGCGGAGTCTTACAGAGGCCTTGAAATAAGATCACCTAGTCTGGTGGAAGGAATATCCAACGGAGAGGATCACAAGTTCAAGAGAGTGTGTCTATAAGTGCAAAGTGTAACGAATGGTCACATATCGGAGTATATGCCATATACTTAAGAAAATGACTCATAGATGAGAAAGATCGTGATAAAATAGCGATAAATTCAAAACTAGACAAGTCATGAACCATATGAAATTTAAATGTAATTATAAAAGTATATGATTTTGACATGAATTTATCATAAGTTTAAACATAATGCCAACGTGTATAAAGAACATGAAATCTGCTAGAATGATCAATAATATAATCAAGTGTATAAAAATCACACTTAATACAAGAATAAAACCTATTTAACTAGGCTTAGCATATGATACTTAGGGCTATTCCGCATTATGTTTCGGATTAACATAAACATAGAACATTAGAAAATGTAACGGTCATGTGAGGACCGTTTTATCGGGCCTAGCAGTCTATCGCAGGGCCACTAGCGATTTCAGGCGATCTTCAGGAAGATCGTTTCTTCCTGTTTACAGTAAATAGCAATAAAACCCATTTATGGCTATTCTAAAGTAAATAGATGCATGGAAAACGACGTAAAAACATGTAATAAACCTATCAAAAGAAAGTTGGGTCAAGAATTTAGTAAGAATTACATCCTTTTCGTTAAAGGGTTGGGGTTATGCATGAAAATAAACAATTTTGCGTAGTCCCAATAAAACTTCAAATACTCAACGTACAATGCATGAAATCAATTGGAAATTGAGGGTTTTTACTCCTAAGATCATGTTTAAGCCATTCATGAGATAACCTACCTCTGGTAGTGCTCCTAGACTTCGAATTTCTGACTGGAAGTTGACCCTAGTTACTGCACGTCCTGTGCTAAGCCAGTAACCTCCCGTCCCTCTATCTCGATCTCCCGATTCTCTCGACCTAAAGTCACGAAATTTTGAGGGTAAGAAGAGGGTACTAAAAGGAACAAATAGTTCTAAAGAACTTCTATCTAATTATCTCGTTTAGGGCTTCTAGTTTGCTGATCAATCTGGCTCGGTCGCACAAGTTCCTGGGTTGCTTGTACTGAACTAGCGTCTTTGCAGGCCTCAATCTTTCTGATGGCTTGATCTCCTAAGATGAACTTTGGAGGGCAGTTAGGTCTTAGTATTATGAACAAAATATTCTAAAGAATCTATCTCAGAAAATGCCTCCTTACCTTAGTTCCACGCGAGCCAAATGTAAGGGTCGCTCATGTGAAACTTTAGGTCTATTTATAAGGTTAGCTTGGGTTTTGAGGATTAGAACGAACCTAGAGTCCAAATTAAGTTTTCAATTCGATTTTCTAGCATACTAGACTCTTCTAACTAAGGGATAACATTGATCCTAGGTGATTAGGATGCCAAGGTTCCCATTTTTTTCATGCCTCCATCCATTCACGGAATCTGCAATGTCTAGCGGTCTAGTATTAGACCGTTTTATGCTCATGCAGTCGCCTGATAGACCGTTTCTACTGTTGGGCGCCGAATTTGAACTGTTTTCAAACTCTTTTAATATTATCTCCTATTATCTACTTAAATTTCGTAAATAAGCATGTTTTAAGCTTCTAGAATATGGGCCAAAACTAGTGGGCTTGGTTTTGAGCTATTTTGGTCTTATTTAAAAGGCTAGGTCAATTAATAAATATTGGGCACTATTATTTGGTTTTAAATTAACCCCAAATCCTTTTAATAGTCTATCTATCTCTAGAAAATCTTAAAATTTTTTAATAAATTCTAGAAAATTCCTAAAAATATTATATACAAAATTTTGAGGTACTAGATGCGATGTTAGCCGTCGCGCTTGATTTTGGCTTATCTGACTTACTGGCTCCAAAACTTCAAAACTTGTTCTTCTTTTTGTCTAATAATGATAATTAATAAATATAATACTGTAATTATAATAAAATAAATAAAAATACCAAAAAATCATATAAATTAAAATTTATAAATATAATAGAATAATAATAATAATAAAATTATGGAAAAGATAAAAACCATATAAAATGATAATTAATAAATGTAACATCATAATAATAGTTAAATAATTATGAAAATGATAAAAACCAAAAAAATTGAAAATGATAATTAATAAATGTAACAGTAAAATAATAATGAAATAACTGAAAATGAGAAAAAACATAAAAATGATAATTAATAAATGTAACAGCATAATAATAGTAGAATAATTGTGAAAATGATAAAAACCATAAAAAATGATAATTAATAAATGTACCAGTATAATAATAAATTAATTATAAAATTGATAAAAATAATAAAATTGATAATTAATAAATGTAACACTATAACAATAATATAAAACCACCTAATTGTAAAAAATGATAGAAAAATAATATAAACGTTTCGTTTCATTTAATCAGTGTCGTTTGATGACTAGGAAAGTTTCAGATCCGTATTGATAGAGTTATGAAACCCATACACGGTTAAACCCTTCAAACGAACTTGAGTTTCTTCAAGTTTCACTACCATGAGATATTTGTCACCATTACAGAGTTATTTGTCACTACTAACGACTATTTGTCACTCACAACATATATTTGTCACCCTTTTCGCTCGCCAGCCATCGCCTTTGTTTCGCTTCAAAACATATCTTTTACTTCTGTTATCCATTTATCACCCTTTAAAACTACAATTATACACACAACCTACACAACTCAACATAAAACACACATCCCCCGATAACATCCACACAACATATAACTCAATGAATAAAAGAAATTATAATTACATTAATTCAAATGTGTCATTTTTTACAATTATAATTACAAATCAACAGATATCCGTTGGATCATCCTCCAACATTACCAGTTGCAGAAGAATTCCCTCTCAGATGACTCCTCCTGTCCAACAATTGCTTCATTTAGCTCAGTTGGATCGACTTCTTCCACTTCGTCCTTTATACACAACCGAAGTGGCTCGGCAGATTCGATCAGACGAAGATTAGAAGCAACCAACTCTACAGTGTCACCCTCATCTGATTGAAAAGTTTCGGCACTAGAATCCTCTGAGACACCAATTTTTTAGAATACTCGCTCCATTCAAACCACAATTTTGAAAGAAGCTCCTTTTCTGAAGCCGGTATCATTATCTCTCTCTTCTAGAGAATCAGCATCGACCAGCCTGTATGTGTAAACCTTCCTCGTCTGCCCTGGTCTAAAAGCACGAACAATAGCTTTGGTATCTCGTCAAGCCATTGGTCTTGCTTTTAGATCAGGACAGACCATGAAGGTTTACACATACAAGCTGGTCGCTGCTGATTCTCCAGAAGAGAGAGATCATGATACCTGCTTCAGAAAAGAGCATATTTCAAAATTGTGGTTTGAATGGAGCAAGTATTCTAAAAATTTTCGACAACATCTCCCTTAAAAATTGATTATTTTCCAGTTTAGTGCATCCTAAAAAATTATATTAAACAAAATAAAAATACATCCAACATGTGAACTGAGAGATAAAATTAGGAATCATGACATGAGGGATTAAACCATGGTAGTGACACCTTGGATGTGATGTTATAGAGGCCCTGCGCTGGCAGCGGTGGTGGAATGGCGATAGGCGGCCGAGGATGGCGGCCGCAGCGGTGCTGGACGGCAATCGGTGGGCGGGTCCGACTGGAACAGCGGCCGACTGCCACGGTTAGGCACCGGAGGGGCAGTGGTGAAGTCCCGCGATCAATGACACCCAAGAGGGGGGTGAATTGGGTGTTTATAAAGTTTAAGGAAAACTTTTGGCCTTTTTAAAGAATGTGATAAAATACCAATTAAAACATTCAAATCTGTTGAACTAGCAAGTTGGATTACAACGTACACTAACACTCACGTAGAATGGAGGTAGAAGAAATGAATCACACCACACAATCTAAACCACAATGCACAGCGATTTTAAGGTGGTTCGGATGCAACGATGGCAATCCTACGTCCACCCCTCACCAAACCCGGTGAGGCTTCACTCGGGGATAAATCCCCAAATGGAGATGACACTCCAAACACACACGGGACGATGCCCGTACACACACACGCATACACACGGAGACGAGGTCTCCAACATGATCCGACAACCGGATCAACAACACACACACACGCTATGACAGATGCAACACTCCACACACTAGAACGATCGGATCTAGATAGATCCACACACACACAGAGGCAGATCTAGGAAGATCAATGCACACACACGAATCAGACACGACACACACACACGACCATGGATCCAAAATGATCCACACACACACAAGTGCTTACAGTTTATGAGGAACACAAATATAACACCCAAAACATAAAGACAATGAGGCACAATTTAGAAAACTCCTGATTTGGTTTCCTGATCTTTGAACGTATGCTGCTGATCTTTGAACGTTGCTTCAATCTTCACTTGAGTAGAGCTTGAAAGACTTTAGATGGATCTTAAGAAACAATATTCTTTCACCTTTTAGCAGCCTTCTCTCGAATCCGTGCTTGCTTGCTTCTTCTTCTTTCTCCCTTGGGAAATCTTCCTTTGAATCCTTGCTTGCTTACTTCTTCACTTCCTTGGAGGTGGCTAGCTTCAGATTGAGCTTGAAATACCTTAGAGATGGATGAAGATCTTGCTGCACGAAGTACTGTTCATAGAGCTACAGTACTCTTCTCCCTCCTTGGACAACCTCCCCTTAATCTCTTCTTGGTTTCATAGGGTTTATGACCCCAATGAGATCTTTTATAGATCTTGGAAGGTTAGGAGACAAACCCCAGACCAGATCCACAAATCCCTCCTTGATTGGGGGTAATGGGATTAAAGAAATGGGTGAAGATTCCTCTCCACGAGCTTGAAATCAAGGTCAATATTGGGGGCTTCGGGGCGTTCGGTCAACCGGAAGCAACGGGTCGGTCGATCGAAATTCTGTAGGTTTGAGATTTTTCATTTCTGGAAATTTCGGTTGACCGGCCACTGCCCGTCGGTCGATCGGATTGTCAAAAACTTGAGTTTTCTGATCCCTGGAAATTTTGGTCGACCAATCCCCTATGGTCGGTCGACCGAACTGTGAAAAACTGTAGTTTTTTGAATTCTGGTAATTTCGGTCGACCAATGCTATAGGGTCGGTCGACCAATTGCTACAGTAAATTCTAGACTCTAAGATTTCAGCCCCAAACTCTATTGTAACCCTTCCAAACTCTGTGGCATCAAACCCCTTTGATCTTGGAGGGTTTGTACTGAGTATTTTGACCTGCAAGAACATAGACAATTGATTAGAACTATAGCTCAAACATTCATATGATGCATGCATGAACTTCATGTCCTCATTCATTCCACGTAGTTTTTAGGTTTGTTTTAACTTGATTTATATATTTGGAAGGCTTAAACCATTTGAGCATTTGTCATGATTGGAATGAGAGACTTATGCATTCAAACTGAACTGGTACGCTAGCAAGCCATGCAACCATTGTGAATCGCAACTACCTTGAGTGAAGTAGGCTTGAAACCTCTTGTAAAATAAACATTCTCAACCAAGGGTCAAAACCATATAGCCATGCATTTGGCCAACATGTTTGAGCCTCAAGCCATTTGTCATCTCAATCATATTTGAACAACAACATGAATGCACACAGTCATTCAGAACATGGGCAATCAACCATTAAGTTTAGTTATCATCAAAAACATATGCAAGGCATATACAACAATCTCCCCCTTTTTGATGATGACAAACTTTATGACGGACACCGACATCATATTCCCCCCCCCCTTTGACATGATCAAAAAGTGGGAGGAAAGCAATGAGGTTCAAATTGCAGCAGGCAGATTCATAAAGCAACGAGGGACCACTTCAGAAGTGCAAGTGCGGCAATAGCAAGGCAAGGATACGGTGATCAAAACATGTTGAAACCAATTGAAACTTATGGAGACAGAAAGGTATGCAGACCTCATTGAAGATTCACAAAGCAAGATGATACCATTCAGGGCAAAGACATTCAAGCACGTATTGATTACCAATTGAAGGTAGTGGTTGGCCTCAATGATATGAACTAGTGGTGGAAGATGTTCACAAGTGAGGTGTACAGCATGGTAGCATTCAAATTCTAGAACTCATTTCAGAGTTTCACAAGATGCAAGAGCAAAGCAACAACATGATGGCATATCAAATGATTTTCTTTGATTGTCAAATTTTCTGATTTTTATATTTTCTGGAAATGCACAAAAACTCAACGCAAGCAATCATATGATGTTATTATGAATGCATGCAATGCAACTAAACAGACATGATGACACTATGAATGCAAGCACACAATGAAATGAAAGCCAATTGGGCCAATTGTTGAATTAAAAAAATGTGAAGATTAATTCTATGTGAGGGTCACAAAATTTTGATTTTCTTTTGAGGCCATGAAGCTAGTTACATACAAATGAATTGTATGAATTGCACACAATACAACCAGACAGTTACATATAAATATACATGTAAGCATGTCTCCCCCTTACTTATATAAGTAGGGAATGTGTATAAGAAAGATGCATGAGAGTCATGACAGCCGGAGTGCATATGTATAGCACATAGGAGATTGTGCAATCATATAGGAGATTCATGCAATTGCTAAAGCAGTCAATCAATTTTCTGAATACATAATAAATCAAATTTCCAGATGTGTAAGTGAGTAACATGAAAAATGATAGTTGCAATATGGATATTCAGATTTTCAGATCAACACAAGGAGATATTTTACAGACTGCACTTCAATTTTGAGAACAACGTATTGGAGACTTCGCTTTACCTCAAAAGATTTTTCACACTAAATTTCAATGATTTCACAAGAATAATCAGAATTTTTTTTGTTTTTTAAAGAATGATCGGGTTCAAATAATTCCTTTTTACGCGAGTAGACACATGGAGCTCATGCCAGAATCTCCGGTTACTTAGAATACTAAACCATTTCACCTCATTCTGAACAGAGGTACTTTAGTCAACACTTTCAGAAATGAACCACATCACGTCTCAGATGACATGTGCTCAATTTACTCAGTGAGACTGAGCATTGCTCTGCCTTTCTTTTTCATTTCAGATTTTTTTCAACAAGGATAGGTAGATAGCTTTTTCCTCAACTATCTCTTCAACATACATGGAGCAAGTTTAATATCTCTATAGTGTTGAAAGGAAATTCCTATATCCTTATTTTTAACACTCATTTTCACATTTTGTGCAAGATGTGTATGAATTTGATTCAGCATGTATATCGAAAATATCATGAACACATAACAATGCAACTCCCCCTAAAAAGATGTACTTATGAGATATGAACTCTCCCAGAGTGTATGACATGAAACACTCCAATAATGACTCAAATGTAACATTATTTATCAAGAAAGCATAAGGTCATAGAAATTCCAAAGGATGGGGTTGAATAACATATATAAGCATGCAAACACACATTGGGAGTATATGCAATATGCACTGCAAAATGAAAAGATATGTAATTTTAGTTCTTGAATTGTTGGCCCCAAGGATATCCATGCTGAAAATGCCAACTATGTAACAAGGCACATGATGAGTTTCATTTTTCAAATGCACTATGTGAATGATATGTAGATATGATATGCACATGTGCAATGTGATGTAAAATTTCAGATCTTTATTTGAATGTTCTAAATGCATTTCAGAATTTAACATGGATACAAAAAAATGAATTTTTCAGACTTTCATGTGAATGATCTAAATGCAATGTAAAGTGCAAGATGTAGCATGGATGCAAATTACAAGTTTTCAGTTTTTCATTTGGATGATCTGAATGCACCTAATACATTGAATTCTAATGCATGCACCCTATACCTATATGAGAATGAGATGTAAGAAGCAGAAGCAAGATGCAAGACAAGATGGGAAGGCTTGATTTTCAGAACAACATGATAGATTGCACAAGTGAGCATTCACATTCAGATGATTATTAACAACATTTTCACGATATGGCCTTTATGAACAAGGATGCAAATATGATCAAAAACAAACAATGCAACCCAATTGTTTTCAAAGATTTGTTCTAAAACAGATTTTCAAGAGCATTTTACAAGTTTAGAAATGAGAAATCATCCACAAGCCATTTAAAATTTTCAAGATCTGGTACTAGGCGGATATTTTAGTCTGAAGACCCAGCTCAACGCATAGGGAATACTTCCAAATGGACATAATCTACTCTTCCACAGACGCCATTTGATATACCAGATATGCAGTTAAACTCAAAGGTGATCATGCAATTTTGATTGAGAAATATTCAATATTCAATCACTTCATAAACATTTCTCAAGATTTTTAATTTGGTTCAACCAATTAGACAAGTTCATAACAGCATGCTAGTAAGTGACAGATCAAATTTTCAGAATTGTATACCTGAGTTCAACAATCATCACCACATGCCCTCAAGAGTCAAAATCATTGATTTCATGAAGATCACATTTTTGCAAGCCCAATTCTTATATTTCCAAGGAATGATGCATCATAAGCTTTGAACACTTATCAAGCAACTTACAGCTTCACTTCACGTTATGCACGAGTTATATAAATGATGTTTTAATAGAAAATCATGCATCCATGGTACCAGGCGGAGGCACATTTTCACGCATGGTGATAGGCTTCAGATAAAAATGACTTGTCCTTCCTCAAGTCACCATTTGATATACCACGTAGTCAGGCAATGATAACCAAATGAATGAATTTTCATTTCCATGAAATGCAATTATGCAATGGTGATTTATGAAAAATGAAATGCATTTTAATGACAAAACTAGTTTTTTTTTATTTTCATTCATGAAGATATGGTTAAAACAAGTATGAGTTTTTCAAATAGAGCTCAGAAATTTATTTTCAATACTTGTGCCTTGAGCATCCATCATCTTCCAAGCTTTCCACCTGCAATCTAAAGAAAGTACAATTCAGTTCATCCATTAGGCTTGTTTCAAAATTTCCTTGCAAAATCCCTGTAAATCACTTACAAAAGGCATTATTAGTAGCTCCAAAAGTGATATCATCCACATGTACTTGAATCACTAAAATGTCTTTACCTGATTGTCTCGTAAAAAGTCTTTGATCAACCTTACCTATTGAATCCATTTTCAATCAAAAGAGATGTGCCTTTCATACCATGCCATGGGTACTTGCTTGAGTCCATACAAAACTTTCACCAGCTTATATTTAGCAGTGGATGTTGAGTCGATCCTGGAGGTTGTTCTACACAGGTATCCCATCTCTTGGTAGCAATTGAGAGGGTTCTCATCATTTTTCATCCTTGTAAGATTATCCTTCGGTTGATTCAAGATTGACCATAACTACCCCACTCTCACTTGTATTCTTGGGAGTGTGATCTGCATCCAAGAATAAATAGATTTAATTTGTCAATTATGATTCAGATTTATTAACAATGACATGAAAAGTTCCCAATTTTGATTCAGATTTATTAACAATGACATGAAAAGTTCCTTAAACAACCAACATCCCCTTGAGAGGCTCCAAACTTGATGCATGACTCATATGTGAACCTAACACTAAGTCCATATGACGAATGTGATTGCTCCCCCTTAGTGTGTACATGAATGCAAGATGTTCAATGAAATTCTAATGCCATACGCAGTCATGGATGTGATGAAGGCAAGGAAAATGCAATGCATTATGACATGAATTCATTCTAGTTGGAAAGTGGATTCTTCAACTTTTGTGCATGACAGCATGTGAAGGTGTATGCAAACTCAATATATGTAGTGAAATCATGATTTAAAGAATCTTCAAGCTCTCCTACAATAAGATGCTATATGACAAGTGATATACACACAGATATGTAAACAACTATTGATGGAATGCTTGTAGAGACATATGCATTATCACAAGACTATTCAACACAATATGAATCAAACGATGACACAGTTACTGAAGAGAGTAAGAGGGATATCACCTGAGTTTCTAAATTTCAGTTTTGGTTTTTCTTTTAACCTTGCTTGAGTCAATTGACTCTTGTGCCTTACCTTCTTGACGAAAATAGATTTCATACTTTACATTCACATGGCACACCTGCAAAATAGATTTCTCATCTGGCATTCTTAGGTACCCAAATCATCTTGGGTCCTTGTGGGTTAGCAGCAACATGGGCATGTGGTTTCCAATTTTTGACAACATTCAAATCATCATTTTTTTTAGAAAATAATCATGCTTAACATTCCCAGATTTGCCAGAGTGATGGTAGAAAACACGTGGCATTACATTTTTCTTTCTCATTGGCTCTACTGGTTTGTGTATGTAAGCATGACTCGTTGAGTGAAAATTCTTTTTCTTCATCAGTGACCAGTAGTGTGAATTTATGTGACCTCTTTTACCACAATGATTACAATGCATGGAAAGTTTTGTGGTAAATGATTACTGTGTATTTTTTGGATCAGCTTGGTTTCTACATGCTCTCAAGTCATCATTTTTCATAACGAAACAATCATGCATTAGGTGTCCAAGTTTTCCACAGTAAAGACAAGACGCGTTTCTTTTGTTGGATGCATGGGATTTCGCATGAAAGTTTTTAGCATGCACATTTTGAACATTGACACTGTTTTTTAGATTGGCTTGGGTTCTTGACATAATGGGTTGCTGGAAGTTAGATTTAGAGGTGCTGGGTGTACATGCGCTATGAACAAATGAAGTGTATAACTTGCTTTCAAATTTTTTCTTGTTCACAAGATTAAATCCCAACCCTTCTCTTTGAAAGTTCACTTTCATCCCCAACAATTTGTCCAAATTTTCTTGACCATTCACAAATCTAGACAGTGAATTATGCAAATCCTGGATTTCATTTTCTAGAGATGTGATATGCAATCGAGTGTTGGTGAGTTCTTCTTTACAAGAAGGAAGACTGACATTTAGCACATCATTGGTTTTCCTAAGACTTTCAACTTCTTGATTTATTTCATCCACATCTTCACACTCATCCAGAACCACAGATTTCCCTTTTTCTAGAGTCAACAATCTTCCAGAAATGTCCCTATTTAATTCCTTCAGTTTCTCATTCTCTCTTTCAAGCTTTTTATCATGAACAAATTCATTTTGCCCATTGTCCATTAACCTTAATCTCTCTCTCAGCTCTTTATTCTCATTTCTCAGAGAAGAGATTTGATCTTTATAGAATTCAATGTCGAACACATGGGTCTCAACCAATTCCCCTAAATGTGAGCATTTTTTACAGGAGGAATTACAGTTGTTTTGTTCATCATTCTTTTTCAATTTTTTGTTTTCTGATTTTACCTTCTTGTATTTATCAGCAAGCTCATCATATGCAATCAATAGATCATCAAGGGATATGTTTTCAGAATCTGAGTTTACCTCCGAGGTTGATCCAATATGCTGATCACTCCCTTGATCACTTGTGCCTGTCACAAGGCATTGGTCTTCATGCTCTTCCTGGAGACCAGTTAAGCCATCCAATATATCCTTCGCGGATCTGTAATGGGAGACAAAGAAAAAATGATTAGAATTAACTGTGGCAGTAAACAACTTTAAAACCAAACAATTTTGATCATGTTTAAACTTATCATCTGCGGTCCAGACAGATTTATCTTTAGACAACTTATAAGGACCATGTGAGATAAACTTCCATAGCTTAGGGTCGTATGAGTTGACAAGACTACACATTTTTCCTAACCACAAATCAAACTTACAACTATCAAACACTGGTGGAGAATTCAGGGTATACATGTTGGTAGTCATTGATCTGGATCTCTCTAGATCGTTAGATCTATGAAAAATCGAGCCTTAGCTCTGATATCAATTGAAGTCCCGCGATCAATGACACCCATGAGGGGGGTGAATTGGGTGTTTACAAATTTTAAGGAAAATTTTTGGCCTTTTAAAAGAATGTGATAAAACACCAATTAAAATATTCAAATCTGCTGAACTAGCAAGTTGGATTACGACGTACACTAACACTCACGTAGAATGAAGGTAGAAGAAATGAATCACACCACACAATCTAAACCACAATGCACAACGATTTTAAGGTGGTTCGGATGCAACGACGGTAATCCTACATCCACCTCTCACCAAACCCGGTGAGACTTCACTCGGGGATAAATCCTCAAATGGAGACGACCCTCCAAGCACACACGGGACGATGCCCGTACACACACACACATACACACGGAGACGAGGTCTCCAACATGATCTGACAACCAGATCAACAACACACACACACGCTGCGACAGATGCAACACTCCACACACTAGAACGACCGGATCTAGATAGATCCACACACACACACGTAGATCTAGAAAGATCCACGCACACACACGAATTAGACACGACACACACACACAAGTGCTTACAGTTTATGAGGAACATAAATATAACACCCAAAACATAAAGACAATGAAGCACAATTTAGAAAACTCCTGATTTGGCTTCCCTTTGAATGTATGCTGCTGATCTTTGAACGTGGCTTCAATCTTCACTTGAGTAGAGCTTGAAAGACTTTAGATGGATCTTGAGAAACAATATTCTTTCACCTTTTAGTAGCCTTCTCTCGAATCCGTGCTTGCTTGCTTCTTCTTCTTTCTCCCTTGGGCAATCTTCCTTTGAATCCTTGCTTGCTTGCTTCTTCACTTCCTTGGAGGTGGCTAGCTTCAGATTGAGCTTGAAACACCTTGGAGATGGATGAAGATCTTGCTGCACGAAGTACTGTTCACGGAGCTACAGTACTCTTCTCCCTCCTTGGATAGCCTCCCCTTAATCTCTTCTTGGTTTCATAGGGTTTATGACCCCAATGAGATCTTTTATAGATCTTGGAAGGTTAGGAGACAAGCCCCAGACCAGATCCACAAATCCCTCCTTGATTGGGGGCAATGGGATTAAAGAAATGGGTGAAGATTCCTCTCCATGAGCTTGAAATTAAAAGTCAATATTGGGGGCTTCGGGGCGTTCGGTCGACCAGAAGCAACGGGTCAGTCGACCGAAATTCTGCAGGTTTGAGATTTTTCGTTTCTGGAAATTTTGATCGACTGGCCACTGCCCGTCGATCGACCGGACTGTCAAAAACTTTAGTTTTCTGATCCCTGGAAATTTCGGTCGACCAATCCCCTATGGTCGGTCGACCGAACTGTGAAAAACTATAGTTTTTTGAATTCTGGTAATTTCGGTCGAGCAATGCTATAGGGTCGGTCGACCAATTGCTACAGTAAATTTTAGACTCTAAGATTTCAGCCCCAAACTCCATTGCAACCCTTCCAAACTCTGTGGCATCAAACCCCTTTGATCTTGGAGGGTTTGTACTGAGTATTTTGACCTGCAAGAACATAGACAATTGATTAGAACTATAGCTCAAATATTCATATGATTCATGCATGAACTTCATGTCCTCATTCATTCCATGTAGTTTTTTGGTTTGTTTTAACTTGATTTATACATTTGGAAGGCTTAAACTATTTGAGCATTTGTCATGATTGGAATGAGAGACTTATGCATTCAAACTGAATTGATACGCTAGCAAGCCATGCAACCATTGTGAAGCGCAACTACCATGTGTGAAGTAAGCTTGAAACCTCTTGTAAAACAAACATTCTCAACTAAGGGTCAAAACCATATAGCCATGTATTTGACCAACATGTTTGAGCCTCAAGCCATTTGTCATCTCAATCATATGTGAACAACATGAATGCACACAGTCATTCAGAACATGGGAAATCAACCATTAAGTTTTGCTATCATAAAAAATATATGCAAGGCATATACAACAATCGGTGCTCTGCCGGAGTGGCTGCAAGGGGGAGCGCGGCGGTGGGCTGGCCGGCACTCACGGAGGTGCTGGTTTGCGGAGGAGAGGGAGGGTGCGCAGGGCACCCATGGGCACATGGGGACAAGGTGGCGATGGTCTGCACCGAGGGGGGAAAAGCAAAGGATGGGGGAAAAATAAATGGCTTCTAAGGGTAAGAAATACGTCGTAAGGATGACAAATAGGTCGTAAGGGTGGCAAATGCTTCTAAGGGTAACAAATGGGTGCTAAGGGTGACAAATAGCTTCTAAGGGTAACAAATGGGTGTCTAAACGTGAAAAATAGTTGTAGTGGTGACAAATGAAAGAGAGAGAGAGAGAGAGAGAGAGAGAGAGAGAGAGAGAGAGAGAGAGAGATTAACAAATAGAAAAAATGCTACCTCCTGGCACACGTCTCTCCCTCCTGTAGTCCTGCTATCCTGCACTCCTGTTGTTGGTAGAGTATTCGTATTTGTTTACTAAAGTCGGTGGAAGACGAATGGTCTCTCCTAACTTATTCCAACTACTCATGAGTTGAGATTTTTAAAGACGAATTGAAGGGTCTCACTACGGCTGGTTTTAATTTTAGAAGTCAAATAGTTAAAATGGGGTAGTTATTATAGTTTTGGGAAGTGTAACAATCTTCCATCTTATCATATTTTTTATATTTTATATTTTATATTTTATAACATATTATTTACATAAATATATATTATATGATGTATATTATTACGAACGGATATTTTATGAAACGAATATTATAATATCCATATCTGGTCCGATTCAAATTCTAATATTATCCGTATCTGAAATAATAAATATAATTTAGAATATTATCGGCTAATTAATACGGATTCGAATTCGAATATTATCCAGCTAAACTATTGATATATTTATATTTATTTTTGTTATTTATTACATATACGTATTACGATTAAACATAAACTATTCTAGGTGTTTCCGACAGAATCTTATTCAGTCGGAAATAAGTTAGAATTTACACACATATTTATGTTCATTTTTAATAATTATTACATAAATATATGTAAATATTAGTGACAAAATTTTTTTTGTCAAAAATCAGTGGGTGATTACCAACGTAATTCCGACGAAATTTAAATTATCTCAAAGTTGTCTCTTTTTAGAGACAGATTTCCGCCCGCAATAATAGGTCGGAAATCAGTCCGTATTTATCGACAGATTTGCGACAGAATATCTTCTGTTGGAAAGTTATAATAGTTCCGACGTCTTTCCGATGGATATATTGCCGTTGAAAAATTACGTTGGTATTTATCATTTTTCTTGTAGTGATTCCTAGCCCACTTTGTGGATAGCCGCACATGATTTAGGAGTGTGAGAGATAAGGTTGCCAAGTGTTCTTATATGAAAACTATCCTTTGCACAAATTAGCCTAAGAATTTGAATTTTCAAGTTCAAAGTGAATGGCATGGACTTGTAGCTTCTAACTAGAGCTTATTTAAACACATAGATCACATTAAATTATTAATATATGGAGCAAGAAAGACTCAAGCTAGGTAAGGAGTACCTCATAAGTCGAACTATAGAGGAGTTGGTAGTACCATGATGTTTCAGTCTTAACTCAATCTTCCTCGACTTAACCCTAATCTTATGACCATTATTAGTAGATGAGAACTAGTTTTAAGATCCATTCAATGAAGTGAGTGGAAAATGTGTAGATCGAATTTCAACCAAGTCTCAGACTCGGTGTCAACACAACTTGGGGCAATCACAATGATGGGGCTAATATCTTAGGGCCCCTTTGATAAACGAATAGCCTACATCGGGATAACGTATTTGCTGATTGGAACGGTGTATTCATTGGTTCTTGATGTAACAACACTCCCCAACTTTAATAAGCTCTAGAGTAAGTAGGTTGAATAGGCGCTTTTGCCTTGTTTTGGTCGAACAAGGTATTCAACCAGGAGGGGTCGAATACACCATTCACCACGGTTAAGGTGAACGGCATATTCGCCCCACCTTGCTCATTTATCAAAGGAGGCCTTAGAACATGCCCCATATGAGTCCCTACCAAAAAGATCCAATGCCGGTCACACTCATTTACCACTACAAACACATTTATTTTTTATTGGATTTACTAGTTTTAATGGATGTAATAACATATTTACAAATAAGAGATAATGTTGTGAAAATTTCATGATTTGTTATGCTTTATTTTAATGATAACAAAACATGGATTGTGTGATTGTTTATTGGGTCGTGACTTATTGATATGATAAACAGAATTCTTTGTGTTTGATTATTGGGCCTTGATCCATTGTGATAATAGTTAAATTTGTTGGCCCGCTATATGGCAAACCAAGAGGGGGGAGGAGGGTGAATTGGCTTTGCTTAAAATAATGTCCGATTTTCGTGGAAGACATGCATACTATTAGATCTACTTGATTTAACCATATCTATTCGCCTTAATACAACATACACACACTGTAACCCGCACCAACCACAACCACAACAGGTGCTCTACGCTCCAACAACAATGGTGCAACATGCACTAACCACAACAGTGCCACATGTACTACAAACCACCATACACGGTGCTCAACGCACCAACCACAACAATCCCTTGTGCTACATGCACCAACAACAATTATGATCGCACACTCGTGATCTACACACTTATTCTTATTCTTTTTTTGATATACAATAAAGTACAAAAGAAAAATAGAGAAGAATAAGAACTAGCATTGTGTAAGAAGCTCCCCCTTAGTAGATGCCAGAAGTAGAACATGAGGAAGAAGGCTTGATGGTAGTAGACACGCCTTAGGGTCCTCTTATGGTAGGATGCAGTAGAAGTGCAAGGAGTAGGAGAAAGATTTGCCCGATGAACTATAAAGCTGTGAGAACGCTTAGAATTTTTCCTCCTTAGCATTTAGAGTCTCCATCACATTGTATTTATAGTACTTGCTATGTAATAGCAAGTTTGGAGCCGTTGGAGCAAGGATAGAAATCCGAAGTTTGAATCTAGAGCAAATCTAGAAACATCCCCGAGCATAGGCGGTTGACCCGGGCGATCGACTGCCTCAACTGGGATGGATTTTCTGAGTTTGAATTTTCTCTAGAATTGGCAGTCGACTTAGCCGTTCGATTGTCCTGCCTGGGACCTTTTTCTCACCCTTCATCATTTCAAACTTGTTTATGACTTTGGCCTTCTATTTTTGGGTTCCAATCTGTCTAAAACAATCAAGAAATCTTTCCAAATGATATTAACATAATCTAGCAAATAATTATACCACATTTTGATTTTCTCAAAGATGGAACATAACTTAATAACCATTTTCAATTTGAATCATGGCCCAATAGATAACTACATATCAACCTTCCTCCATCATAATGGATCATGCCCAATAATCAAGTACACACATTATTTTATTTGTCATCTCAATAAATTACAATCCTTGTTTCGTTATTATCAAAATAAATCATCATAAAGCATAAAATTTTTATGACAATCTCTCCCCTTTTTATGAAGACAAAATAACCAAGTGAAACTCAATTTTACACACCATTCTCAAGTTAAATTATGCAAGTGTACAATCCATTCACGATAATTAATTTCACAAGCATGTAATCAAAGCACAAATTCTTTCATTAACTTCTAACATCTATTTCACAAGCATGTAATCAAAGCATGTAATATTCTCACATTTTAATTAGTTTAATCAATGAGGGGCTTAAAGGCACTTTTAATCCATAGAACATCTTGAAATATTTATAAAATAATAATAAAAAATCTCTTAAAATGAGAATAAATATTGTAAAAATAACTTCCTCACATTTAAATCTCAATTAGTTTAATTACTGAGGTATTTTGAGATACCTTTAATTTATAGAATCTATTAAATACATATTTTTGTGATGTATATTTAAATTGTAAGAAAAACTCTAAAAATGAAGAGTCATAATTATTACATCTAAATTCTAATTAGTTAATTAATAATGTTTTATCAAAAGACTTTACCATTGTCGGTGCTTTTAATTTAAGAGAGCACTCAAATATATTTAAAAAAATAAATAAAGATAAAACTAATAAAGTGTAAAATAACAAGTTTGTATAATTTAGGTAAATAAAGATATGACTTGTAACATGAAAGATGGTGAGTTAAAAATAATTAAAAAATAAATAAAGATAAAATCCGTAAAGTTAGGAAAGATGAGTATTCATTTAATTGATAAAACTCTTTAAAGATATTTAAGAAAGTAAATAAATAAATACTTGTAAAATAATACTAGTAGCTTATGTATTTGTTAATAATTAAATTTAGTCCATTGTAGCACGTGACTCTTGCATGATAAAAAATATAATAAGACCTTAAATGAACTCTATTTAATACCATGCTAATCACCCTAATCAAAAGTGATAGTAGAAAATATAATTACGATATATTCTTGAAAATAATAATAATTTTAATCATAAATAATGCATTTAAGTATGCTGATAATGATGTTAACAAGATAAATTAGAATGGGCTTTTAATTCATTTAAATCTCTTAGTTTAATAGGTCATTAGAATATTAGTTTTTGGGCTAACTAGATTAGGCCCATTAGGATCCTAGCTTGTAGAGGAGTCCACTTGATTTGGTTAGAGACTTATTAGATAATTAGTCTAATTAGATAATTACTCAATTAAATAATTATTATTTTAAGTGTCCTAATCTAAATAAAAAAGGAAGATAAATTAATACGAAGTAATTAAATCTAGTTAACTATTTAATTTGTTAAGAGTTAAAGATTTGAATTAATCATATTAATCTTGGTTTAAAATAAAGAAATTATTCATATGGTTACCTTATATAATATTAAAACCTAAAGCCACATTCACTTAATCCTAAACTAAATAGGGTAAGTTGAGGTCGACGACGGCTGTAGTTTGGCTTTGGGTTATCTCCTCAGTTATATTATTAGGACTCTAGAGAGGTTTTACCCTATAGATGGCCTTTTAGCCTCCCGCATGTTAACCTAAACCCTAATAACCCAATATTCCTTTGTGAGGCTGCGAAGAAGAGGATTAGGCTTCGTGTGAAGGTTTGAAGAAGATGAATACAGTTTTTACGTGTTGAAGTAAGATGTGGCTGGTTCGTGTGGGTATGAAAGCTTGGAAGGACTAGTTTATTAGAAGAAGAGGGAGGAGTTTCACGAAGATTGGATCGTGGGAAGGCTTCTCCGTCTAAGGTAGGTTTACTCGTCAAGCCTCAAGTAGGAAAGAATAACGTTAATCTCGATTATCCTAGAGTGAATTCCACAAATTTTAGACTGTTAAAATTCTCATATGCATTTTTATTCTGCTCGCTATTTGTTCTGATTGTTATTGTTCCTGTCCTATTCACCCTTTGTTGGCATCCCTGCAACCCAGATGCGTTGGCATTTCTGCGAAACCTAAAACCCATACGTTGCCTGTAAACCTGAGCATGTTAGTTTTGCTATCTTGCCCTATGTTGCCTGCCCTATGTTGCCTGTAAATCTGAATTTTTATGGGTGATTTCTTGCCCATACGCTTCCTGCAAATTTGGGTTATTAATCTCTGCAAACCCGCTGATTTTTATTCCTGCAAATCTAGTTGTTAATCCCTGCAAACCTAATGATTTCTATCCCTGCAAACCTGCTCTTCAATCTCTGCAAATCTGGTTTTAAACCCTGCAAATCTGATCGCCCTCCTATCCCTGAAATCTGTTTTTTTAATCCTGCGAACATCTGATTTTGAAACTCTGTAAACCTCGTTTCTATCCATACAATCTGATTTTTAAACTCTGTAAACCTGGTTTTAAACAAACCTGCTGATTTAACCTCTGTAAAAACCCAATCTTTAATCCCTGCGAAATCTAAACTCATAATATCTGAAACTGAGACTTCTAAACCTGAAAATCTGATCGCCCTTAATCTCTAAAAAAATTGATCATTCTTAAACCTTGTAATTGGGTTCTTAAAACCATGCTACTCTGAACTTTAAGCCTTGCGAAATCTGGACCTTTAATCCCTACGATATTGGATTTCTAAAATCTTGAAGAATCTGGATTTTTGTTAACATGAGAACCCACATTTTATAGACCTAAAAATCTGATCCACAATAAACCTATAAATATGAAATTTGTAAACTTGAAACCGGATCACCCTTAAACTTGTAATCTGATTTATTTAAACCTGAAACTTAAACTCTTTTAACTCGTAATATTTATAGAGAAAAAGAGAAAAAATAAAAGAAAAAAAATTGATTCTTTAGCCTTGAAAATTAGCACATTTAAATCTCGGAAATATGAACTTTTAACTCTTGAAACCCAAATTTAAAATCTCCAAAAGGCTTGAATATCAATCCCTACAATTTTGGGCTTTCTTACCGGATTAAAATTGACTTAAAATCCATGCTTCGTTCCACTGATTTTCTTTGAATTCCTTCATTACATATTTCTGCATATGATTCTTGCACTCTAATTGTTCTACTTCATACTACATGAACATGACTTCCTTGGAATCCATGTGGCCATCATTTCTTAGAATTGTCTAGTGTTTATATAGGATCTTTGATTCAAAACTTAATGCCTGGCATTTATAGGGTCCGATCTGATCCTAGGAGGAGCGTCCGTAAGTACTTGTGCCCATGAACGTTGAAAGAATTGATGTGACATTGCACCACTGCATGTGTGCTAGATTGATCTAAACAATTCACATAATACTTGTTACTTGCTACACGTTACATGATTGATTTTTTGACTTATTACATGACATGCTTGACTTGCTACTTGTTATTCTTGGATCAAAAGGATATATATATATATATTGGAATTCAATTGTGATATGGCTAATTTATAGTTGTGTTCACTTGTACATGTTCTTCATTTGTTATACGTATCTTTTATGTTATTATTTATTAGGCCATGTAGGACAAAGTGCTACTCTATGGGAGTCACCTCTTGAGTCCATAGTGGAACAAAGTACTAAATAATAGAAACAAGCTCTTGGGCCTGTACGAGTCATCTCTAGATTCCCTCCATGCTAGTCCTTTGAAATTGATCTTCTTGATATATATCTTTGAAATTGAACTCGATGTTATACTTCTTTGGCATCTATTGTCCTCATGATTACATTCTTGTACTTGATCTTTATTCTATCTCTTTCCTGCCATAACTAAAATTTTAATTGTAAAAAGCCATTAATCACTTTAATTTGTTGTGTTGAGATGTAATTCCTACTGGGCTTTATGCTCATGCAGTGTTAGATATTATTTTTCAGGTTATTTCTTGTCACGTCCAGGGATCATGCAGCGAAAATTAATCAGGAACGTGAACAACCGGCTAGTACGCCGTAAGGGAGCAATATAATCAGAGCGCCAACACATTCACACATAAAAGAGGAATGCACAGGAATATGCACTCAAAAACCCAACTTTATTGAATAATAATCGAAGTTTACATGACCACATGACTTTGACTCTTTAATACTAGACTCAATAAAAGAAAATTACATAATGACTCATGACTAATTGCAAGGACTCATATCTACGGCTTCACTCATGTATCATTCGCTCTCAGATCTGTCTCTTGAATAGTTCGAATCCGACCTGCTAGTATTTCTTGAAAAGATTGAAAAAGTGGAGAATGAGCACACTTGTCCAGTAGGTATCTTCGTATCAAAATGAAGGTAATATTTAATTAATTAATATTTTAGCTCTAGGAAGTAAGATAAAAGAAAAAGATGATAAATCATGCGTTTAAAACCAAAAGTAACACAATAACATGATGCGATCAAGATAAGATATTTGAGATCATATAAGAGCATGATCAAGCAAGAATATAATATGACCTTTCATGAACGAGAATGTACAAGCACTTAACGAGAACACAGTTTTCATAACTATAAAGGCTATGCACTAGTAAGTCATGTAACAAGAATGCACTAGCAAGCATGTAAATGGCCTCGTGGATCTCACTCGTCTATAAAAAAAGTACTCCCGACGTAATGCGACGCCAGTGTTCATCATACCCCATGGTTTATATTATGTTTTCGGCAATCAGTCAATGGGGCTAGTGTCGAGCCCTTGGACACAATCAGTGCCCGATCTGCATCTTCACGTTATAAATCAAGCTACTTCCACGAGATATAACAATAAAGTATGGCTAGTAATGTAACAATTCAAACAATAAGCTTATGATAACAAGATCAAGGTAAGAACGTACCAAATATGATCATGAGAGTTCAAAGATCGGATTAAGGACAATGTCATGCCACGAAAGGAATCCGACAGCATAACGGTACATTCATTAACTTTCATAATTTATTAATAACTTATTGAATAAGGTGTTAGGTTCTAGATAATCAATTGTCCATCTAGAAACATAGGAAAATCAACCCTCAGCTCACACCCTAGGTTAAACACTCTAGAATATAAAATGGTATTTCCTGGGCCGTTTCCTGAAATAGCGGTCTCAGCCTGGCCGCAACTCGAAGGTGGCGGTCCTGGGATGGCCGCAACTAGATAGAGGCGACACTAGAGAGAAGAAAGAGTTGACACACTAGAATTCTGGTAGAAAACGATCATCAGACGGCCGCTACTTTATAGTGGCGGTCTCCTGAGGGCCGCTACTAGCTAGGACATAGAAAAACGCCGGTAACTTGAGTGCTTTCTAGACAAATGGGCTTTGAGGGTACAATTAGCTCGACGTCCTAGTGAGAATTCCAGGCTCATGGAGACTTACAGAGGCCTTGAAACATGATCCCCTAGTCTGACAGAAGGAATATCCGGTAGAGAGGTTCACAAGTCTAAGAAATTATGTCTATAAGTGCAAAGTGTAACTAATGACATCGTACCGGAATACGTGCCATGTACTTAAGAAAGACTCATAGATGAGATGGAATCGTGTAGAAAACAGCGATCAATACATCCATAAAATAAGTGTATAACCCATGTAAAAATAGCTTTAATACAAAACTATATGACTTTTGGGCAAGAAATAGATATACATAAAAATAAGGTTAAAACATGCTAACATGACACAAAATGTAGTAAGAATCATGAACAACAGGAAATAACTTCTAACCATGAGATAGTGTCAAAAATAACAGGGCTAAGATATGGTTTCTATCATTGTAAACTACGGATATACATATATATAAACTAGATACAGGAAACAAGTTGCGGTCATGATGAGGCCACAATCATCAAGCTGCGGCCTATCACACGGCCGCTATCTGAGGGTAGCGGTCTCTGATGGACCGCCTTCTGTCTTTCAGACAGAAAGGTAAAACTCATGCGTGCAGGGATATTCTAGGTCAGTAAACATGCGGAAATCATGCTAAACAAGTAGATAAAGCATGGTAGGATGAAGATAAACTAAGAAGATGCATGGGTTTGTACGAATTAAGCCAAAATTTTCATCTTTTCTTCTTAAGGTGCAAGGAAAACATGCTATGAAGACTATACATGCACAATCATAGGAAAACGTAACATACTCTATGTATAATGCATGAAATCATGAGAGGATTGAGGGATTTTAATCCTAACTTGATATTTAAGCCATTCATGAGATAACCTACCTCTGGGTAAGACTCTAAACTTTGAATTCTGGGCTGGAAGCCGATGCTGGCTCCTGTCCGTCCTGTGTGGAACCGTTGATTCCCCGACTCTCTAACTCTAATCCTCCCGTCCTAAATTCATGAAATTTGGAGGGTAGGTAGAAGATACAAATGGTAATAACTTATTCTAAAGGTTGGACATGAGATTACCTCAATTAGGGCTTCTAATCTTCAGATCTTTCTGAGACGGACACACTGGTTCCTGTGCATGTTACAGCGAACCAGTAATTTGCAGAGCTTCTAACTCTCCAACGGCTTGGTGTCCTTGCACGAGGTTTGGGGGAATGTTAGACAAAACTAAGGGAAACAAAATATTCTAAAGGACTAACCTAAGATAACGTCTCCTTACCTTCGAAATACGCGCGTCAAAAGTAAGGTTCGCGCAGGTTGATGTTCAAGCCTATTTATAGAGTTTGAGTTAGGGCTAAGGATTAGATCGATTTGGGAGTCCTATTTGAGATTACGATCGATCCCAAAGAGTCCTAGATAGGTTTACATGTCAGGTAGCTTCGAATCATAAGGATCAGGATGGAAAAAAAATCCCATTTTTTTACATTTCTAAGAGTCCTGTTTTCTGAATGAAGTAGCGGTCCTCTCTGTACCGCCTCCATCAAGTAGCGGTCTGGCGATAGACAGCTACTAGATAGGGCGCCATAATTTGAATTAAATTCAAATTCCCTCTTACAATTATCCCTATTTATCCTATTTTAAATTAGGAAATTATCCTGGTGACGTTTCTAGTAATGGGCTTGGGCCTATAGGTCTTAGAATTAAGTTTTTGGGCTTGATTTCAGTAGGCCTAATTAATTGGTTCTTATTTGGGCTTTCATATTAATTTATTTAACCTAAAATTCATTTAATAACCCCTTAGCCCTTTTTAAATGAGAATTAATTCATTTTAATTTGAGAAAAATTTCTAGATAAATTACAGAAAATTTCAAAAAAAATCTGGGGTGTTACACCCTCCCCCACTTAAAAAGAATTTGGTCTCCAAATTCATTGCATGAGTTTTATGGAGAGTGCGTTGTAATTAGTCGCACTAATAATTAAGGCAATGCTAAATGTAAATAAGTCAAGATGATACCTTCAATCGCCTTACCTACCTCGTCCAAGATGGCATTTAGTCGGCCTCGTCGCCCGCGTCCATTGTTATCCATTGAAGATTATTCCTTTATTAGAGGACACATGGACAAACGATGCTCTCGACTTCCACATTTGAGACAAGGGCCGAGACGCTTCCTACATTCTTCAGCCGAGTGCCCGAACTACTTACAGAATGAGCAAGCCGCCATGACATGCTTTTCTTCCTCCTCTTTGGCTCTTTTACTCTTTTCATTGCCATTGCCATTTTCATTCCTTTTTCCATTACCATTTCTTTTACTATTATCGTTCCCATTGCGGGACCTCTTATTGTGATCGGGTTCGTCATCCTCCGCTTCTCTCTCCTCTCGCCTATCATGTTTCTGGCTCGACTCGTCTTTCCTGCCTCTAAATTTCTCTACCTTCTCCGAGGTCCTTTCACATAAATGGGCTCATTGGACCATCTCTTTATATGTGCGGATATTTTGAGCCCCAAGTTGGTGAAAAAAGTTGGGCCTTAAATCATCTAGAAAGTGATTAGCCTTTAACAGGTCCGTACCGACCAGATGGGGAGCATAAGGTGCCAATCTTGAAAATTGGAGCTCATATTCCGCCACTGACATCATGCCCTACCTTAGCGAGGCAAATTTCGCCGCCTTCCTTTCCTTGACATGCTCAGAGAAATATTTTGCACGGAATAGTGTAAGAAACGCATCCCATGTAGGCTGAGCATTTTTAGGTTGTGCCGAGGTGGCCTTCCACCACGTACGCGCATCTTTGCTTAGCTGGAAAGTGGCAAGACGGACCTTGTCTTGGTCGATGCATTGCATAACTTCAAAGATCCGAGTCACTCGTCAATCCAGTTTTCTGCTTCATCGGGGTTGGAGGATCCCGAGAATCGAGGAGGATTCAAACTCTTGAAATTCTCGTGTAAATTACCCGCGCCAGCCCTCGCACCAGCTTGGGCCACCGTTTGAAGGGCCTTGGTAAGACCCGCAATAGTCTGTTGCATCTGATCCCAGTTTACACGGTGAGGCATTGCGAAAAGGTACTGGAGAAAAGGAACGATTTGTTAATTCCTATGGAATTGAGGGGAGTTAACCTAGGGATAATTTCTAATTAACTATCTCATCCCGGGCTCTACCCAATCTCTCATGGGTGCGAAATTTCTTTCCAAGTTCATAGGTGTGGGTCCTTAAACCTTAGACTTAACCTATGACATGACATTCCCTAGCACTGACTTATGCTCAGGCTCTGATACCACTTTAACTGTCACGCCCTGAGATCATGCAGTGGAAATTAATCGGAACATGAACAGCTGGCTAGTACGCTGCAAGCGAGCAATATAATCAGAGCGCCAACAGATTCACACATAAATGAGGAATGCACAAGAATATGGACTCAAAAATCCAACTTTATTGAATAATAATCAAAGTTTACATGACCACATGACTTTGACTCTTTAATTCTAGACTCAATAAAAGAAAATTACATAATGACTCATTACTAATTGTAAGGACGTATTGTAGATGCCTAATTTCAGACATCCCGCAGATCCCAGTGGGCCTTCATGTGAGTGACGCACAATCGTTGCACCTGATTTATCAATGTTCCCTGATTTAAAGCCCAGCCCGTAACACACCTTTTGTTATTGGGCCTCACCCATTAGGGGCCCCAAACTCTAGGGCCTAGGCGGCCAAAGCGATGGCCGCCCCCCTTTATCTGGGTCCAGCCCTTGTAAAAGGCCAACTATTTGGCCATCCTCTTGGTATTACCCGGTCAGTGAACGTGGCTCGGTTCTTGAGCACGATCTCCCCCCGTCCAGCACGATGTCCCCACGATTTTTGAACTCCCCTCTCAAAGATATAACTGGGAATTTCCCAGAAAAAAAAGGAGGAAGACGAGGAGAAAAAAAGAGGAGGCGATCAAGGGGTGGCGGGGAGAGGAGGAGAAGTTTTTTCGGAGGTTAGTGGGTAGAGAACGAAGATACGGAGGAAACCTTCCTCCACCCATTCATTTCTGCACCCCTGGTTGGTATTCTCGGACTCTCATCCTTCGCTCATTGCATCATGGCTCCCTGGTAAGTACATTCATCATACTATAGATTTCCTAGCTCCTTCCATTCAGAGGTTTCCCCCAAACAAACGGGAAGGGGGATGGTCGAAAGTCTCAGCCATTCCCCCTTCCCACCACCCAAGGTAATCACGCCACAATTCTTCCCGTGGTAACTAGTTCTATTTGGAGTGGATACTACAACTTCTCATGCTAATGGCCGTTCCATTTTGTTTTTTTTCTTGAGCTTCATTGTTTACAGGACTTTGGCATTGTGGGACTACACAGGGCTCCTTGCCCTTGGCCGGCCGAGGACGAGGAAGAGGGACCCCACCTTCTCCCTGTTTGCAACATCTCCCCGCGATCTTCATGCCTGTGAGGTTCAGGTAAACACCTCTGGCGATCACGTATAAACTTATGCTATGAAACTGTTCTTTTGCAGGTACTAAGGTCTAGTGCGAAAGGTTAGGAGACACCAACGCACGACACTCTCCAAACGACCATCCCCCGGAACCTACAACTGGAGTAGCGATCACGGTGGGACATTCTATTACCTACTGTGAGTTCCTAATGCCTGAAGTCCAAGATAATTGAAGCATGTGTTTGTTTTAGTCACCACGTTAGCTTAGTCTCCGTAACTCTATTTTTTATTTTTTTTTCTTCAAAAAGTTCTACAGAAGAAGACCAACCTCCTGGCCGCCTAGGCCTCTGGGCATCCCACCCAGTGGCAGCCTAGGCCCACTCCTGGGCGACCAGGAGTCTGGCCACCCTATCCTTTGGACGGCCCTCGATCTGGCCGCCCTGTCTTGGCCACCTTCTTCTCCGAGCGGCCAACGGTTTGGCCGCCCAAGTCCTTGAACGGCCGGAGAACTGGCCGCCCTCTGTCCGCTCCTTGTTTTCCCCGTAACTTGTTATTTTCTTGTTTTGTGTTGCTTGTACATTGTATGGTAACTCTCTCTACAGGTTTTGGACGTGGTTGGGTCTAGGTAGAACCGGCATCACACTTGATAGGAACCCCTCCCGTTGGATTCGAAGCCTTCACCTGAGGATTCCCACTCGGGTGTAATTGGTTTGGTTCAATCGGGAATCTCCGTGAGTCCTCGCGAACCGTGGGTTCCCACACGGACGCCAGTCAGGTTGTACCACCGGAAGACCCTGTAGCTAAACCTGGGCTTTGAGTGAGATCTCTGTTAGGCTCCCCGGAGTATACCTTCACACACCTAGTTCCCTTCTCTCCTCCGAGTGAACAAAACAAAATCCCCAAAAAAGGAGTAAAGTAAAAAAAATGAATTTTTTGGGACGTTGCTTGTGGTCACCCTTTTGTGTGGATTGACATGTTTACCCTCCCAACTTTCATTTCCCCTTTTCTAGACCAATTGAAGTTGGTAAAGAATGGAGAGGATTTTCACAAATCCAGATTATGAGGAGGAGTTCCCTCCCCAATATGAATCTGGGACTAGGGGCAACCCTCTATTTCAAATGGAGGATGATCACCCGGACGCCTTTATAGGCATGCTCTTGGCCACACCAAATGAGGTCGCCCACACTGATTCGGCATCTTCAGCAAGTGATCACGACCGCGGTAGCCCTAGGGCTCCTACACTATCTCCACACGAGGATCAAGAGTTGATCAATGTGCTATCCCGCTACACTCCAGCGGACTTGGTCATGATGGATTCTCGTGGGAAGGCTCCCGCCACCCCACGCATGTCTCCCCATACCACGCCTCCCCCTGTCCAAACTCCCTTTCAAGGGTCCACAAGCCGGCCCGTTCCCGAGAATCCACTCCAATTCAACTATCCAATGGCTCCACAAAGGGTTCCTTCACCCCCGATTCTACCAACTGTGGGTGCCCCGTCTAAGGGGATAGACCTGACATTCAGGCAGGAAATCCAAAGCTACATTCGGCAAGCGGTGGCCGAAAGTATGCCAAATTCACGTCCCCATTCGCTAGCCCAGTATTGCAAACTCCCCAATGCTCATTTTCCGCCTGGGTTCAAGGCTCCTAAGTATAGGAGGTACGATGGTACCACCGACCCCCATCATCACCTTTCGGGTTTCCTTATGGATTCTCATCAATGGCTCTATGATTGGGTCTTATTGGTCCATTTGTTTCAAAAATCCCTTGAGGGCGAGGCCCTACGTTGGTTCTCTTCCTTGCCAGCTATTGATCTTCTCAACTTCGATATAGTCTTCGAGCGATTCCTTGCTCACTTTGGTCATATGTCTTCCATTTCTCCCACACTGTTCGACCTGGTCATGGAGATAATGAAGCCCGACGAGGACTTCATTAATTTTGCAAATCGATGGAGAATCATGGCTTCTAGGACGGAGGTCCCCATCCCCGAGTCTCAGGCCATCACCATGTTGGTGAATAATGCCACTCCTCAGCTAAGGGCCATCTTAATGCTTAGTGAGCTCCACACTTTTCATCAGCTATATAACCGAGCACGGATAGTTCAGGCCTAGGTTGGGGATTCTACCTTGCCTCCTTTTTTTGAGCCTCGCACAAAGAGTAGGAAGACTCCGGCCGTCCCCACCATTGAAGGCATCACGGTGAATGAACATGTTAATGCAGTTGGCCCGCCCTTCAAGTCTAACAACTACCAGGTCTCCCATTCCACTCAGACTAATGCGAGTCAGGGTCAAAGTAATCCCAAGCCATATTCCAATGTCCCTCCACCTCAAAGCTACAATCACACTGGGCCAAAAAGGACTTCTTATCCTTCGCTGCCTGAAACTTTAGACGACATATTCTTTGCCCTTATGTCCTCCGAATCCATTCAACTTCCCCCACAACGGGCTTGGGTCCATCCCAATGCTGATACCTCCAGGTACTGTCCGTATCACCAAACCCCCGGACATGATATATTCAATTGCTTCCAATTCCGAGACTGGGTGTATGACATGAATAACGAAGGAAGGATTAACTGGGACGATGTGAAGCTGGCCATTGCTAACCTCAAGAAGCCTAATTGGGACCTCAGAATTGTGCAAAACCCGTTTCCAGCTCATCAATCAAACAAAGATCCCTCGAGCTTGAGACAAAATGAGCAGGTAAATACAGTACTTGGAATGCAGCCACGGGTGCTCAAGAGGATGCAGATGTGGGGCGTCGAAGGATTCCCGGGATGGTACGGGAAGTTAGAAGTGGAGGCCAATGAACCATGGACGGACATCAACATGTTCACCCAATCCCAATTTCCAAATGCTACAGTTGGGTCCCGTAGTGCAGGAACACGGATCTAGAGGGGGGGTGAATAGATCCTTCTACTAAAAACTATGTCCAATTAAAAACACAAACTAGCGCACAACGGAATTAACAAGATTGATAAGATAGAGGAATTTAATGCTACACAAGTTAACTAGATTCTCTCACTCTCTCGTTCACACATGATCACACAAATAAGTATAACAAGCTAACCATACAATCACACAATTCAAACCACAGGAGACGAGGATTTTTAAGGTGGTTCGGGACCGCGACGGGCTCCCTACGTCCACCCCTTACCAAACCGGTAAGGCTTTCTCCACACGCTGCAAATGCAGCGAACACGGGGATTTCTCCCCACACACACGGGATAAAAACTCCAACACAAACACGCTACAAAAGTAGCTCACACACACAGGGATGTCTCCCCACACACACGAGGCAAAAACCCCAACACACACGCGGATATGCTCTGCACCAAACGACGCACAAGCGTCAACACAAACCACTCGGAGAAACTATTCTCCGAACCCACACACAGAAAATCATTTATAGGTTTGTAACAAGCTAACAAATGAATGCTCTAAGCCCAAAACATGTGCTAAAGACTAAAACAAGAAAGATTCAACAAGCACAAGGCTCCCCCTTCAATTGAATCTCCAGCTCTTCTTGGTTTGATGTCGGAAGATGGTGATTTTGGCGTCCTCGCGTTCCTCTCTTCGAGATGCTTCTTTTCTTCTTCTACCACGAGCTCCAGATCTCCATGGAAGTAGATGAAAACCACCTTGCAAGAGCTCCACCACATTTTCCCCCTTTTCTTCACCTACAAGAATGAACGAATGAGCATTAGGGTTACCTTATCCACAAATTCGTAACTCATATATATACACACCAAAGAGAGGGGAAAAGACACATAAAACCCTCCCAATCCATGTTGGAAACACCCTAATATATTTAGGAACCAATTAATGGAGGGTGTTTTGGTAAAGTTTGGAAGGGTTTAGAATATGTTTTAAACACTTTCACAAATCCCGACCGGAAGGGGTCAACCCTTGGGGTCGACCCTCGTTCTGCCAGAGCATAAAACCCGCAGCCAGAAAAATTTTGGGCACAGGGGTCGACCCTTGGGGTCGACTCTTGCTATGGGTTGACCCCAGGGGTCGACCCTTGCAGCCTGGGTCCTTTATTTCGCTTCTGTCCGAACCAGAAGCTGTAAGGGTCGACCCTTGGGGTCGACCCCTGCCTATGAGGGTTTCAAAAACACTTCAAACCTCCAGAAATTCAAGAGAATAAAAGTGATTAGATGTTACCATAATCCCATGAAGATTAACCATGTATTTTCATCCTGAAAATATGAAAAAGTAAGAGGTTACATGAGAGTCAAAATTCATGAACCAAGCATTAACTCTTTGAACTAGTTCACATAAAAATACATCATTGAACACATTCAAGCATGTATTTGACTTCTCAATTCAACCATCAAAAACACATTCACCATATGACAATGTTTTGATATGATGAACATGAATCTCTCACTTAATCAAATATAATGACATGGGAGCTCAACCATTCAACTAGTATTCTTGTATATACCAAATGCTCAACATCAAATAGCGTCAATTGAGGGATATTCATTTACACATACAAGAAGCAAATATATAGCTCAACACCAAAGACATGATCAGACGATGTGCAGCCACAGAGGTATGAGGAACCATACTATATCACAAATGCATCCACACATTGAAACCACGATGACCTCATGAATGATATCAATCTAATAGAAATGTGTGTTCAATGAACACAATCTCATTGATTGAGACCTAATTGAAGTCATCTTCATAAGAGCCAAGTTCATGCAATTCTTTCACACATCAGGTCAATAAATCAAGCTTTTAGTGCATAGTTCACAAGACCAAGCATCCATGCAATGCATGAGCAATATAGAACCAAATCTCATGAAGTCTTGTATGAATATTTCAAGCACAATACACGCTTAAAAGATTCAAATAGAAAATGCATGAATCACATTCATGTCATTAGCAACTTAGAAGATTATGCATGAAAGCCTAAGGCATCTCAACCAAAAGTCAACAACATAATGCTTCATCACACAAGTGTTAACAGTTATGCCAAATGTAAAGCATGCATAATATCATGGAACCACAGTCATTCAAATGGCATTCTTGTTGATTAAAAGCTAACATTCATGAAGCATTATCTCAAGAGGAGCATTGATATAAACTTTCCAAATTAAATTACCATGAGTCCAAGAAACGAGCAAGCATCATTAAAATCACATCCATCAAATTCTAAGTTATAAGGTTGAGGATATTTCAAGTCTAAAAATCTTATGAGGAAAATGCATGAAAATACCCAACCAAGACTTTGAAAAGCTATTTGATGAAATGCATGAAATATAGAAGAGTCAACGTAATGCAATGAGCGAGTCAACTCCCTTTTTTAATAAGATCTTCATTGATGCACTCCTTTGAGTTTCAAACATGAATCATGGATTTTTATCCTATAAATCAAAATATTCAAAGCATGAAATCCTTAAATACAAATCATTCATATAACTTTCAAATATGAACAGAGTTAACTCCCTTTAAGAAGAAGAGCTTCATTGATGGACTCCTTTAGAGTCCAAGTATGAGCCATGAATTTGTGTTCTTACAAACCAACATAAATATCACATTAGTTCCTTAAACACGGGCTCACATGGCTTTCAAGAGTGAACATTGACTCCATCTTTCAACTCATCAAATCAAGATATAAAACATGTTGCTCAATGAAACACATACACACATAAACACAATCGTTTTGATATCATTGAAACCAAACACGAACTAGGGGATGCAACAATCTCCCCCTTTTTAATGATGACAAAACGATGTGTGTGATAATACAGATTTTACAAACATTTGTAACATACACTAATTCTTCCATTCTCCTCAAGACAACATCATTCATAAATTCTCCCATTCTCCCCAAGACAACAACATTCATAAAGCATTGAGCACACACCAAACATTCTCCCCCTTTTTGTCATCTACAAAAAGACAGGGGGTTATGTGACATGAAATGAACATGGTAGGCCAAAGGATATGATTCCAATTTAAATACCAATGGATGCTAAGTAGGGGCTCAAAGATATGATACCAAATGTGGATCAAAAAAGAGGCACAAACATAGGCAATTTCAATTCTCGAAGAGAGAGCCTCGAAGATAGGATACCATTTGTTGGTTGAACTCATTTTGGCATTTATGCAACATGAAGTGTTCAGAATATGCATTTCAAAATGAACTATGCCAATTGTTGGAAAGTATGGATTTGTTCAAGATGATATCATGAATGAACTATATGCATGCTGAAAATGTCAAATATGCAAATATGTACACGATGAGCGTCATCTTTCAAATGCAATGAATATGCACTATGTGAATGCCAATCATGCAAGATATGAAGCTATGCACATGATGACTTCTATCCTTCAAAAGTAAGATTTATGCTCAGAATTAGACTCAAGGGGAATGCATAAACATGCAAGCACACAAGCACAATCGTCATGCACACAAATAGTACATATAGTAACTCCCCCTATTTGAGGCACTGGTTAACAAAAGAGCATGTGATTCAAATTCAAGAATATAAGGCATGAAGCATAACTAAGAGATTTGTGCATACACAACTAGGAGTACTACAAAAATCATGAATGTAGGTAAATTCATAAAATACATACATCACAAAAATGCCCATGTGAAATGTGAGGCAATGACTAATGAGCTTCAAAACATATGAATTTTCAGATTTTCTAAAGAACACTAGAAGGCAATCTTCTCTCTACACTTTCACTTTAGATTCTCGACTATCGGTAGCTTCGCACAACCCCTATTTTATTTCTTTTAATAGACTTCACCTTTTGGCGCGAGTTTCCTCATATGTCTCAATGGGGATTCCCGGCTACTTGGATTTGTCACACATATGGATTTTTATTTCTCCTTTCGACATGAGTTTCCTCCTTTGTTTCAGGGGGGATTCCCGGTTACTCGGATCCACATACTACTTATTGAATTTTTGTGGGGTAGATAGCTTTTTCCTCACGATTACTCTTTAATGTCCATGTAGAGATTCAAGTTCACTTTAAAGTGTTGGAAGAAATTTCTTAAATTCTTATCAAGTAAAGTCATTAAATTCATTGTGTGCAAGAGTGTGGGGGTAAATTTTTGTTTTACATGAATAAAATGAATTCGACAAGACACAACTATGACTCCCCCTAAATGTATGCATGGTCGGAGTCAAATCCTCCCCCTTAATATATGACATCTATCACATATGAATAAAGTCACTGCATTACTATTTAGCAATGAGGTAAGGCCTTAGAAATATCAAGAAATAGTTTCATAGTGTAAATACTTACAAGCATGCAAGGATTCATGAATGATCTAAATGCACCTTATGAAGTTTCTAATGCATGTAACTTATAAAAGCATGAGAATGCAATGCAGGATGTAATTTTTTTTAATTTTTAGAACATCATGACAGATTGCACAAGGAGACATACATATTCAAATGATGAGCAGCAACCATTTTTCAAGACTTGCCCTTTTTGAACAAAGGTACACAAATGATCAAAATCAAACAGTGCACCCAAATTATTTTTAGAAATGTTCAAAAATAGATTTTCAATAACATTTCAAAAGCTTAGAGTATCATCCACAAACCAAACAGATTTTACAGGTTCCGGTGCGAGATGGAGATGAAGGTTCGAAACCCAACTCACACATAGTGAGAGCTTCTAGGTGGACATAATCCACCTTTCCACTACACACCATTTGATATACCAGATACTCAATTACACTCAGATGCTCATGCATTTCAGATTGAAAAATACTCATAAGGCAGAGACATCATGCTTATTTCTCAAAATTTTCAGATTCATTCAACCAATGAGACATGTTCATCATAGCAGAATACAAGAACAACAGATCAATTTCAGAAATAATATCTGTCAAGGGAACAATTCTGCATTTCAGAAATTTTGCCTTCTAGAAGTAAGAATGAATTTCAGAATTTCAAGGCAAATTGATTTCCTTCAAAAGACATGTTTCCACATTTCAATTCCAATTGTTGCATATGATCAAAGAATTTCACTGTTCAAAAATTTTGCCTTTTTGAAACAAGAGATTTTTTCAGATTCAGTTTAAAAGATATTACAGTTCAAAGGCAAATTCAATTCATTCAAAGCACATGATTCCTCATGAGTCAAACTATTCAATTTCAGAATTTTGGTACAAGGCGGAGAGCATTGATCCTGAGATCACCTCACGCATAGTGATGGCTTCCTAATAGACTTAACCAGTCATTTCACACATCACCATTTGATATACCAAATATTCATTCAATAAAGACATGTATGGCTTGTGAAGAATTTAGAGCATAACATGAGAACATACCAAAATCTCATTCCAAAACATCAAAACCACCAAGTTTGATAACGAAGGAGTAAAGTTGGGATTTTACCATATGAGTGTGCCTTGTTCCATTTTACTGGAACCCCTTTCATTCTTTGTTTACCTTAAGGCACACCTTCATCACAACTGACTCATTTGTTAGATTTTGGCACCCAAGCCTTCTTGGGTCCTTGGATATTAGAAGCATTTCTTCCAAAAGTTTTCTTTGACATTTTCATTACCACATTGTCATCACTTTCCATGATCCTGCAATCCTCAATAACGTGTCCATGGTTTCCACAATAAAGGCATTGAGGAGAAGTATTTTTACCAAGAGACTTCCTTTTAGGAGTAAAGGAATTTTCAAATCCATTCCATCTTCTATTTTCAAAAGGTCTAGATTTAACAAAATTAGACCTATCATGCATTCTAGAAGCATGGAAAATTTCTGTTTTCAAAAACCAACACTCTTTCATAACATGCACGTACTTGCCACAATGAAAATAACATGGAGATTCGGTTCTATGGAATGACCTTCCATTGTTTGCATGAGTGTTCGTGAATGGATTTTTCTTATGGTATGTAAACCTTTTAGCATGGGAAGCATGTTCATTTCTAAATTTTCTTTGAAAGTTAAACTTAACATTCATGGCACAATAATCATCATTTTATTTCACAAAGCAATCATCCATGACATGGCCAAGTTTGTGACAATAAAAGTATGAGACATTTTTCTTTCTTTTGAAGGAAGATTTATATTTGCATACATTTTGATCATCCATTTTCAAGACATCACAATCATTCATTTCATGACCAAACATGCCACAATAGAAGCACTCAACATTCAACTTTGATTTTTGAGATCTATTTGACATGGAAGACTTTTTGTTGATATTTTTCTTTTTATCAAAACTATTTTCAGAGATTTTCACTTGAGCAACGGGAGGAGGTGTTTTGGAGGTGCTAGGAATGTCGGAGGCATGAACAAATGAGGTTATCATTTTTGATTCAAAAGATTTTTTGTTGACCGGGATGTAACAAAGACCCTCTTTTTGAAAGTTCACTTTAACACCTAGCAATGTGTCTAAGTTCTCCTTCCCTTTGACAAATCTAGACAAATCAAGTTTCAAGTTGTTGATCTCTTTTTCACATGCAAGGATTTTATCATCAAGCAAACAATTCTTTGATGTGAGTTTTTCATTTTCTTGCATGAGGTTTTTATTTTCCAGATTTGTGCAGCGAAGTTTTTCAGCAAGTTTTTCAAGAACCTCTTCAGTTTCAACATGCTTTGAGATCTTAGCAAGCAACTATTCATTCTCATATTTCAACAATGAGATTTCTTCTTCAAGTTTATCAAAGCATCTCAATCTTCCCTCTAGCAAGGAATTCTGAATTAACATGGCACCATTTTTTATTTTAAGATCTTCATTTTCTTCCATGATGCTTTTGCTATCAATTTCAGAATCAAGTAGCTTTTTAAATATTTTATCATCATCAGACAAAGAAGCTAACTTGTTCTTAAGATATTCTTCATTTTTCTCAAGCATGGAGATTTTAGACATGAGGAGTTTATTTTGCTCACGTAGCTCATCACACTCATTTTCAATTTGAAAAGATGTGTTATATTTTCTAGCCATTTCAACGTCTTCATTCAAACAAGAAATCTCTTCTGAAAATAATTCAACTCTTGATTCAAGAGATTCATTTTATTCTTGCAGATGTTCAATTTTTGACTCCAAAGTTTTACAGTTCTCACAGGAGGAATTAACATGCCCATTCTCATTAATCTTCCTTTTCAAGGTTTTATTTTCAGATTTAAGTTTCTTACATTTATCATACAGTTCAACATATGCCATTTGACATTCCTCAATAGAGAGTTCTTCGGATTCAGAATTTACCTCATCACAATTTTCTTCATTGAGTTGATCATCATTGTCGGCCATGAGACAATTTTGTCCTTCCATCTCTTGAGCTTTGATCAACTGATCCATAAGCTCCTTTCCCGTTCTACAAGAAGAAACAAATGGAAACATATGAGTATCAATGGCACTTTTCAATAAACTTAAGACAATGACATTTTCATGGTTCTTCAATTTATCATGACTAGACCACTTGGTCTCATCTAGAGGCAATATGTGAGGACCATCATAAACCAACTTCCAAAGATTAGGATTAACTGAATTGATCAGTCCACACATTTTATCTATCCATGAAGTAAAATCAGAACCATTAAGAATAGGAAGGCAATTCATCGACATATGCTCAATAGAAAAATTCATGATTGTAGAATGCACTAGGATCACTCTGTAGATCGTGAGATCTAGGGACAGTAGAGCCTCGCTCTGATACCAATTGTTGGGTCCTGTAGTGCAGGAACACGGATCTAGAGGGGGGGTGAATAGATCCTTCTACTAAAAACTATGTCCAATTAAAAACACAAACTAGCGCACATTGGAATTAACAAGATTGATAAGATAGATGAATTTAATGCTACACAAGTTAACTAGATTCTCTCACTCTCTCCGTTCACACATGATCACACAAATAAGTAGAACAAGCTAACCATACAATCACACAATTCAAATCACAGGAGACGAGGATTTTTAAGGTGGTTCGAGACCGCGACGGGATCCCTACGTCCACCCCTTACCAAACCGGTAAGACTTTCTCCACACGCTGTAAATGTAGCAAACACGGGGATTTCTCCCCACACACACGGGATAAAAACCCCAACACAAACACGCTACAAAAGTAGCACACACACACGGGGATTTGTCCCCACACACACGAGGCAAAAATCCCAACACACACGCGGATATGCTCCACACCAAACGACGCACAAGCGTCAACACAAACCACTAGGAGAAACCATTCTCCGAACCCACACACAGAAAATCATTTATAGGTTTGTAACAAGTTAACAAATGAATGCTCTAAGCCAAAAACATGTGCTAAAGACTAAAACAAGAAAGATTCAATAAGCACAAGGTTCCCCCTTCAATTGAATCTCCAGCTCTTCTTGGTTTGATGTCGGATGATGGCGATTTTGGCGTCCTCGCGTTCCTCTCTTCGAGATGCTTCTTTTCTTCTTCTACCACGAGCTCCAGATCTCCATGGAAGTAGATGAAAACCACCTTGCAAGAGCTCCACCACGTTTTCCCCCCTTTCCTTCACCTACAAGAATGAGCGAATGAGCATTAGGGTTACCTTCTCCACAAATTCGTAACTCATATATATGCACACCAAAGAGAGGGGAAAAGACACAGAAAACCCTCCCAATCCATGTTGGAAACACCCTAATATATTTAGGAACTAATGGAGGGTGTTTTGGTAAAGTTTGGAAGGGTTTAGAATATGTTTTAAACACTTTCACAAATCCCGACCGGAAGGGGTCGACCCTTGGGGTCGACCCTCGCGCTGCCAGAGCATAAAACCCGCGGCCAGAAAAATTTTGGGCACAGGGGTCGACCCCTGGGGTCGACCCTTGCTATGGGTTGACCCCAGGGGTCGACCCTTGCAGCCTGGGTACTTTATTTCGCTTCTGTCCGAACCAGAAGCTGTAAGGGTCGACCCTTGGGGTCGACCCCTGCCTATGAGGGTTTCAAAAACACTTCAAACCTCCAGAAATTCAAGAGAATAAAAGTGATTAGATGTTACCATAATCCCATGAAGATTAACCATGTATTTTCATCCTGAAAATATGAAAAAGTAAGAGGTTACATGAGAGTCAAAATTCATGAACCAAGCATTAACTCTTTGAACTAGTTCACATAAAAATACATCATTGAACACATTCAAGCATGTATTTGACTTCTCAATTCAACCATCAAAACACATTCACCATATGACAAGGTTTTGATATGATGAACATGAATCTCTCACTTAATCAAATATAAAGACATGGGAGCTCAACCATTCAACTAGTATTCTTGTATCTACCAAATGCTCAACATCAAATAGCGTCAATTGAGGGATATTCATTTACACATACAAGAAGCAAATATATAGCTCAACACCAAAGACATGATCAGACGATGTGCAACCACAGAGGTATGAGGAACCATACTATATCACAAATGCATCCACACATTGAAACCACGATGACCTCATGAATGATATCAATCTAATAGAAAGGTGTGTTCAATGAACACAATCTCATTGATTGAGACCTAATTGAAGTCATCTTCATAAGAGCCAAGTTCATGCAATTCTTTCACACATCAGGTCAATAAATCAAGCTTTTAGTGCATAGTTCACAGGACCAAGCATTCATGCAATGCATGAGCAATATAGAATCAAATCTCATGAAGTCTTGTATGAATATTTCAAGCACAATACAAGCTTAAAAGATTCAAATAGAAAATGCATGACCACATTCATGTCATTAGCAACTTAGAAGATTATGCATGAAAGCCTAAGGCATCTCAACCAAAAGTCAACAACATAATGCTTCATCATACATGTGTTAACAGTTATGCCAAATGCAAAGCATGCATAATATCATGGAACCACAGTCATTCAAATGACATTCTTGTTGATTAAAAGCTAACATTCATGAAGCATTATCTCAAGAGGAGCATTGATATAAACTTCCCAAATTAAATTACCATGAGTCCAAGAAACGAGCAAGCATCATTAAAATCACATCCATCAAATTCCAAGTTATAAGGTTGAGGATATTTCAAGCCCAAAAATCTTATGAGGAAAACGCATGAAAATATCCAACCAAGACTTTGAAAAGTTATTTGATGAAATGCATGAAATATAGAAGAGTCAACGCAATGCAATGAGTGAGTCAACTCCCTTTTTCAATAAGATCTTCATTGATGCACTCCTTTGAGTTCCAAACATGAATCATGGATTTTTATCCTTCAAATCAAAATATTCAAAGCATGAGATCCTTAAATACAAATCATTCATATAACTTTCAAATATGAACAGAGTTAACTCCCTTTAAGAAGAAGAGCTTCATTGATGGACTCCTTTAGAGTCCAAGTATGAGCCATGAATTTATGTTCCTATAAACCAACATAAATATCACATTAGTTCCTTAAACACCAAGGGCTCACATGGCTTTCAAGAGTGAACATTGACTCCATCTTTCAACTCATCAAATCAAGATATAAAACATGTTGCTCAATGAAACACATACACACACAAACACAATCGTTTTGATATCATTGAAACCAAACATGAACTAGGGGATGCAACAGCTACTAAAAAACCACTCATCTTAATCAACCCTCCTCAGGCACCGGGTCAAGAATCCCATGTCCCTTCAAAAGCTCAATCAGGGCAAGAGCGCCCTTTGATTCTCCTTAAGCCTCCTCAATCAAAATCTATCCCTTCTTCTTCTCCTGTCAACCCTGGAGCTGATTCGGCTTCCCTTTCATACATCTTCAGATCTCTAGCTCCCTTGCAGCTAATCCACCGAAAAATCTTTAGAGTCCGGTGACCCGAAAGAAGCTTCGGTGAATGTCACTCTCTGCAACCGCATCATTCCCCCATCCCAAAGGTAGTCCCAACCCGAGGAAGGGGTTAATTCTCAAGGTCCCCTTACGGAATATGACATCCTCCAACACCTAGACAAGACCCCTGCTAAGGTTTCCATCCTGGAGCTCATTAGGAAGTCTCCATCACTCCAGACCACTCTGTTGCAATTCCTCCAAAAGATCTTGGTTAATGAAGACCTTCCGGCAAGTGGTGTGACCGAGGCCATCATGGCCCTTACATGTGGACCATCCATCTCATTTTCTGATAAGGACCTCGCTTTGCCAGACAACAGGTCACTCCCGTTATGCCTCACAATCTCTCTCAATTAATTTTTGTCCTATGAAGACTATCCATAAGATTGGTCTCCAGGAAGAGAACTTAGAAGAGGTATGCACCACGATTTCAGCTTATGACAATTCCAAAAGGTGGGCAAAAGGAAAGGTGACTCTACAACTCAGCTTAGGCCTAATGGTCATGACATCTGACTTATTCATCCTTGATGTCGACCCTGCATATAAGGCCATCTTGGGACGGCCATGGATTGAGTAAACCCTTGGAATTCCATCAACGGCCCATCAATGCTTCAAATTTCCTTACAATGGTAGGGTGATCAAAATTAAGAGTATCCCATTGATGGAAACTCTCAATGCTATCACTTCTGAACAGATCCCCTTCATGACCATTCCGAATAAAGGGAAGAGACCCGTTCTCTCTATAGAGGGTGCCGTAGGGCCCTCTACTTTAAGTCCGCTTGATTCCCCTTTCCTTCCCCGGCCAGTCGTGCACTCTAATCTCCCCCTTGGTAAAGGATGGTAAATCATGGCCATGATGGACTTTACTATGGGTAAAGACTTAGGTCAGTTTGAACAAGGTCCCACACATAGAAGGAAGCTTAAGATTGCTAAAGGTCGGGCCGGTTTGGGTTACTCTCCAGAAGAACCATCTAAGACCACTCAAGGTGAGGGTTTGGTTTACGGTCACTTTGTTATAGGACCAATGCAACCCGGAACTTGGCCAGAGCCGAAAGAAAAGTTCAAAGTTTTACAGAGAAAAGAAATCCCACCCGATTCCTCACTCGAGGAGGATTTTGGTCTCCTCTCTTTGTTCCATCCTGATAAACCCCCCGATGAGGCTTTCCCCTCGGGTATCTTCCTCGCTTCAAACAGGCCCGCGCCTATCTTTTTCATTCCCTTCTTATTTCACCCACCGTTCCCTCCGCTCCTCACTTACCCGGTCATGGGGCAATCCACGCATAGGGTTTGTACATTCACCCATTACCATAAAAAAATGCCGATTCCCAACCGTGGGCCTGCGAGCTCACCATTGAAGAAACGACCTCTCTGGGAAATGGATCCCTCGGCCAAGGGTCGACACTTTCCACCTTTATCTCCCTTCCACAAACTCCCCTTGTACATAGTAGCGTAGAGTCTAGATCAAGTCAGGGTTTGTATATAGCGTCTATTCCTTCCAGAAAATCTAGTGTCCGTCAGGTTCTCGCACGTTACATCAGCCAATTGGCCGATAAGTGCGCGCAGCTCTATCAGGTCTCAGAATTCGCATCCACTCCCATTTCCCTAAGGGCAGTTGAATTAGAAGGATCTTGAGTAGATGACGGTCTAGGGGTTTATGTCTTAGAAGAAGTTGATGATGCCGAAGAAGAAGGAGAAGAGCCATTAGAAGATGGTAGTGATCCTACAGCCTCCTTTGTCGTTGGAACCAAGAACTTTGATCAACCTAGCGTTTCCATTGACGAATCCACCAAGGAAATCAATCTCGGCACCAAGGATGATCCCAAGATTATTTTGATAAGTGCCAATTTGACTGGTGATGAGGAAGCTGCCCTTGTGGCAATTCTCAGAGAATTTCCCGATGCTTTCGCTTGGTCCTACGAGGATATGCCGGGTCTGGACCCGTCATTGGTTGAACATCATTTGGTCCTGAAACCCAATGCTCGAGCAGTCAAACAGAAGCTAAGGTGACTTCACCTGAAGCTCGCACTCAAAGTTAAAGAAGAAGTGGACAACCTCCATAAGGCCAAGTTCATCAGGGTAGTTTTATACCCACAATGGGTAGCCAACATCATCCCTATTATGAAGAAGGACGATAGGGTCCGTATCTGTATAGATTTCCGTGACCTCAATCATGCTTTCCCAAAGGATGATTTCCCTCTTCCATATATAGATGTCTTGATAGACAACACCGTCGGCTACGAGATGCTCTCCTTCATGGATGGTTTCTCAGGGTATAACTAGATCCGCCTAGCGGAGGAAGACCAAGAGAAAACTTCTTTTACCACTCCGTGAGGGACCTACTGCTACATCGTCATGCCCTTCGGTCTCAAAAATGCAGGGGCAACATATCAAAGGGCGATGATGGCCATCTTCCACGATATGATGTATGGAAGTATATGTGGACGACATTCTGGTCAAATCCAAGACCAGGAGTGGCCATGCAGAAGTCCTCCGGGCAGTTCTCCAACGGTCTCAGGAGCATCAGCTCAAGATGAATCCCATGAAATGTGTATTTGGGGTCTCCTCAGGTAAGCTTTTAGGGTTTATAGTCAGCAAAAGAGGGATCGAGATCGAGCCTAACAAAGCTAAGGCCATTGCCGAAATGCCTCCTCCCAAGAACATCAAGGAAGTCCGTGGTCTAATCGGGCATTTGCAATTTATTAGGAGATTTATATCTCACCATTCTCAGCGATGCAAGCCCTTTTACGACATGTTAAACGGAGAGGCTAAATTTAATTGGAACGATAAGTGTCAAAAGGCCTTCGATGACCTGAAGAGCACCCCCGATCTCGGGTCAGCCTCTGCTGCTCTATGTCTCCACCACGAAAGAATCTGTCGGGGTAGTATTGGCCTAATACGACGATGCCAAGAGGGAACGCGCCGTCTATTATTTGTCCAAATTGTTCAACGAAGCTGAGCAGAGATATACTGCCATGGAAAGGACTTGCGCGGCCGTCGTCTGGGTCACCCAAAAGCTAAAACATTACTTTCTCGCACATTTAGTAAAGCGCTTGGCGCGAATGGACCGCATTAAATACTTGTTGGAAAAGCCCGCATTAACTGACCGTTTGGTGAGATGGCAAAGTTTTCTTAACCAGTTTGACATCACCTACGCCAGTCAGAAGGTGGTCAAGGGGCACGCCATCGCCGAGCACCTTGCCCATCATCCACTCCCTACATTCTCCCCTGTTGACGAGAGTTTCTCGGACGAAGAGTTAGGAGCCATCATAGATGGTGAACCTTTGTGGATCCTCTACTTTGACGGTGCGTTTAATTCAAAGGGTTGTGGAGTTGGAGCCGTTCTCCAATCTCCGAAAGGTGTTATCATTCCTCGTGCTTGCCAGTTAACCTTCCTTGCCACAAACAACATGGCGGAATACGAGGCACTCCTTATGGGCTTAAAAATGGCATTGGCACTCAGAGTTAAGGAGCTCCAGATTATCGGAGATTCCCAGCTTATACTTCGACAATCCCTCAGTAAGTATCAAACCCGGGACCCAAAATGGAAACCCTGTCAAGACTTGGTCGGCAGGGTAGTCTGGTGGTTTAGGAAACTTACCCTTGTGCACACCCCTAGGGCTCAAAACATTCTAGCCGATGCCTTGGCATCTTCTCTCCCAATCCCTGGCGAAAAGTCGTCAGCCACTATCATCGTGCAGAGAATGCATGTTCCTTCACATTCAGACCCATGGTTCGAACAGTTCTCTGAGTCTTCTCCTCAAGTCCATGTTATCTCTCATGAGCCTGAGATTGACCTCGAAGACAGCAATCCCTAGTTCTTCGATATCGAGAATTATCTTCGGGATGGTTCATTTCCTGATTATCCTACCGCCCCAGATCGGCGAGCCATTTGCCGAGCCTCAGAGCACTTTGCCATCATAGGTGGTCTCCTACACCGCAAGTCCCTTAGCGGAGTTTATCTCCGCTGCCTCAATGAGATCGAATCTCGTGTAGTTATCGAAGCTGGGCACTCTAGTGAATGTGGCGGCCATGTAAACGGTCGCATGCTTGCTCAGAAACTCCTTCGGCAATACTATTGGCCTACCATGAATGAGGACTGTGCCAATTATGTCCGCCATTACACCAAATGTCAACTCCATGCGGACAAGGTTCATGCTCCCTCATCTTCACTCCACCCTCTTATAGCTCCTTGGCCCTTCACCATGTGGGCATTTGACGTAGTTGGTCCCCTGGAGGACAGAACCGGAGAAGTCCGAAGAAAATCCTTCATTCTCACCGCTACAGAATACTTCACGAAATGGGCAGAAGTTGAGGCGTTCACAGTGGTCAAAGCATCAACGGTGGTGAAATTTATCAAGCGCAACATCCTCGCCAGGTTCGGCGTTCCTCGTGACATCGTCACCGACAACGGACCACAGTTCACATCCTAGGAACTCCGTGACATGTGTGGTAAATATGGTATCAATTTGCATCATTCATCTCCGTACTACCCACAAGGAAATGGACAAGCTGAAGATACAAACAAAACTCTCATCAGAATTATTAAGAAGACTTGTAAGTCTCATTATTACTCAGACTGGCCAGATCGTCTCATTGAGGCCCTCTAGGCTTACCGCACTTCTGTCCGAACTCTCACGGGTCAAACCCCGTATGCACTTACCTTTGGGACAGAAGCATTATTCCCATATGAAATATTCGTTCCCTTACTAAGAGTGCAGCTGGATTCCGAGCTCGACCCTGAGCAACGCCGAGAAAATCTTTTGGCCCAGCTGAAACTATTAAATGTGAAACGAATGATCGCGGCCGATCACGCTCAAGTATATCGCAAGAGAATTGCACGTTATTATGCAAAGAAAGTTCTGGAGAGAAAATTCAGGGTGGGTGAACTGGTTCTAAAGAGGAAACTTACTAAAGCCACTGGTCTTAAAGCAAAATTCCACGAAAATTGAGAAGGCCCTTTTGTCATCAAAGAAGTCTACTCAAGCAATGCTTACAAACTAGTTGATTCCGAGGGAATGGAACTCACATATCCATGGAATGGGGTATACCTTAAGAAGTTTTATTCATGAGACCATGTACATAGCTATCAAAAAAAAAGGAAAAGAGAAAAATATACATATATATGTATGCATATATGTGGCAAAGTCACATGAAAAGCCTGATCGTAATCGTGCCTGACCTCAGCAAATGAAACCCCTTCCAAACAATGGCCAACGTTTTTTCCACAGAAGGGGCATCGAAACATCCAAGTGCTCGAAGAATGGTCCGAAATTACCTGAAAGGGGAAAGTTGAGTAGGCTCTCAACCAGCTCGCTGGGTTAACGGCCTTGCCAGTCCTCTCAGGAGGTTTATCCCCTACATTCTTCCTTCTCCCTCCAAAAGATGAAAGTTCAATGGAGGTCCTAAAGGGTGAATCCTATCAAGGTTGCAACCTTGCTTAGCAAAAATACATACATGGTTGTCCACTTCAAAAAGTAGAGGCCATTGCTGCGAAGGGGTCTCTATATTTCTGGCCGGTCAAGACCCCTATTTACCACCCTTAACACTTTCTCATATTACCTCGGGCTTAGGTCAATGCAAGCGCGTCACCTATGGGTGCGACGGCATCTGATTCCGGGTCAGCGTTACGCAGTTGATCGTTAGGGTTCCAAGGTGTTCCATTATATACCATCTAGGGTTGTGAGGAAATAGACCCGGGTCGGGCAAATCATTTACCTCGAACGCTTTTTGGGTGTATCCCTGTGGTCGGAAGCAATTGGGAGCCTAAACGTGGCATGACGGTATTGTCATCAGGATAAGACTTAATCGATGGGACTATCATTCGAGGAGTCTAGAGACCCAAATCAACCTAGATGTGCACTCACGATACCTAGGAGGTAATGTAGAAGACCCCTGTCTCCATGCAGGTCAGGTGCCCCATGGGTGGTCACCAGGTGTTCACAAAAACAACACAAAAGCACAAAAACCAAAAAAATCCATATACTCAAAACCACCATAAAAAATCCAAATATATATCTCCAAAAACAACAAAAAATACATAAAATCACAAAATCACAAAACACCGAAAAAAATGTATAAAAGCCCCAAAGCCCAAAAATATGTCTTGCATCCGCATGTGCATCAGCATGATCATATTTCCCTTTTTGTTTGCATTCTGCTTGCCTGCATGTGCATATCACGTTTACTTTTCTTCGTCTCAATCTTGTTAATAAGGTTTAGCCCTCTGACCCTGCATCGAGAAAAGGTACTATCTACTTTCGACAGGGGGCTAAAATCATACTACACTAACCTTTTTCCCTTTGAGTGTGGTTAAAACAGGTAAAAAGGGAAGATGGCGTCAAGCCAAACCAAGTCAAGTACACTGAAGAAAGCTCATAATATGTCCATTACATTCTAGCAATATAGCATTCTAGGGGCATACCCCCAGTGTACAAAAGCAGCCGCCACCCAACTGCCCCTCTCTCTGTCTCTATCTCCCACCCTAATCCCCGTCAGTGCGAGGTCGGCTACGCCGACTATCAGCCTCGTCTCCATATCCGCTCCCCCTGTCTCGCAGCCTCGATAGCCGTAAAGCTCTGGAACCCGATGTAGCTGGCCGGATTGCTCCTTGCTCTGTAGGAGACTGCGTCATGCCCATAAGCTCCTCCATCATAAAATGCACATCTCCTGTGGTCCGTAGCGACTCGGAAGGAGTCACGAGTCTGGCTCCCTCTCCTGGGGCACCTCTGCCCTGATATCTCCGCAACACTCGCCATCTCAAAGCCTCTAGCTGATCGAGGGCTCGCTGCTCCCGAACCGCCATCGCCATCTCTCAGGCACGTGCCTCGGCCTCTCTCTCCTTCACCTCGACAAGGTGACCCTCGACCCTCTCGATGGTGTTCATCTCTCCAAGGCGGCGCGTCAACTCCTCTATACGGACATCCTACTCCCGATGAACGGTCAGGTGGCCGCTAACTCCTTCCTCTACAGAAAATGTACCATCAGGTAAAACAGACGAAGATGTAAAAAAGGGGAATGGTTCTCAACCAAGGTGTCCGATTCTCACTGCCTCGACTAGCTCGGCCTCTCGCTCTTCAGCACGCTCAATGGCCCCCGCCAGGCGATCCTCCAGTTCCTCTCTGGCATCAACTCGGGACGAAGGGCCAGCCTCCCCACCTGTTTCTGCCCTCATCCGGACATATGCCAGCTCCCCTCGCTGTTAAGTAAGGGGCAAGTGGTCAGTCAGAATTCAACGGTCCCAAAGAATTCAAATGAATCAAGTTAATTTTGGCTTACCATTTCCCGGATCTCGTGCCGCAAGTTCACAATCGTCTAGTTAAGGACGGCCAGCCGATCCTGGAGTATCTTCACAGCCTCGATCTCGGGCATCTGCACATCAAATCCACAACTTTATGAAGCTTCAATGGCTAAAGACCAACATCACGTCTTGAAAGCTAAAGAATAACTCACTGCTCGGGTGTCGAGGCGGAGCCGTCCGGCCTGATAATCTATCAAGTAAATCTCGCTGCTCCTTACAGTCCGGTCCTGCTCCAGCGAGGGTCCCCTTTGCAGTGCCTCTACCTCTGCACGGTAGCGGGAGGGCCAATCCTGGTCACTCGCCGAGGTCCATTGGCGTCCCCTGTCTGACTCGTGCTCAGTTGGAACCGCCACTAGCGGTTGATGCCACCCTAGCGTCCTTTGCACTAGACGAAGGAAGAGTGGCTCCCTCAGGTTCACACAAAATAACACGGTGTCTCTGTGGAACGAAGCCTGGCCCGCCTTCACCCATGGCTGAGGAGTGGTGTCTTCTGTCGCATAGGGCGTCCAGATCACCTGCCACATTAAAATTGGAAGTTTGCTAATTTGAGTTCACATAATAAATGCTGAAAAATCACAACTCTTTACCCAAAACACCCACCTGGTGGGGGGGGAAACTCATCCAGAGCTGTCCGAAGATCAGAAAGTCTGGTGGCTACCAGGCGCCGGTCCCGAATCATTTCCCATCTTGCCATGAGTGGGGCCACTTGCATTAGGGCTTGCGGGATCGTACCGCGACCTTGAGGGAATCGAGTTTACCCCCAAATCTTAAAACACAAGGAACAAACAGTCAATCAACCAAATCTAGAATCAACAAGTGAAAAGGGGTAGAATCATACCTGTAGGAAGGGTGCGAAGCCACCCAGGTTCCCCGAACCTTGGCATACCGGATCCATATGGGCAAAGAGGTACGCCAGCATCGCTCTTTCCCATGCAAGTCGGGGTCTCCGCTCGAGATCCCATATCAACAAAAGGTACTTAAGGTTCACCTTGTTCGAGGCAGTGGTGAACAGCGGTCTCCCAAAGAAATATAGGAGGAAAAGCCTCAGTTCCTGCTGGTCACTCCTCCCTCAGGCTAGGAGCCTCTGTCTCACAGGTTCTAAGTACGCATCCAGGTCCTCTAGTGGCCCTCTTACCACTCTCGCTAGTCCCATCGTAGCACTGATCCCCTCAATGGGGAGGGTGGTCATTGGCTTCTTGGACTGGGCCAGCTGCGGCCCGAGCAAACTCTCAACCTCCTCCTGATAGTTCCTGAGCTCTTGACCCAACACCGGGTTCCCTGCTACTGGCAATCCTGTCAAGTAGGCCACGTCTTCAAGTGTGAGGATCATATGTCCCCATGGCATCACAAAAGCTCTGCATCCATCCACCCATCTCTCACGTAGCGCCACCAGGAAGGTCGCATCAACAGGGAAGGGTCGAACCCTGAAGAATGGGCTAAAACCCATTCGATCCACCTTTTGCCGTTGTTCAGGAGGCAAGGCGTGGTTCCAAGCCGACACTAAGTCCCATGATACTTGAGCTCTAATCCTTCATTGGCCCTGCACATAATAGAAAGAAACCAAAGGCCCATTATATCTTCCATTCCCCAGCAAACGCTTTAAAACTTCACTACCCCGAGAGTAGGCCGGCCAAAGACTTGGTCGCCTACCTCCTTGGGCGGCCAGAACCCTAGTCGCCCAGTCCATCAATGGACGGCCAGAACTCTGGCCGCCCAGGCCCAGGGACGGCCAGGACCCTAGCCGCCCACTGGCCGATCCCCTTCAACCCCGTCCCGGCATTCCATCACTCTGTCAAGACTCCAATCACATCAAAACAACTGAATGAACGAGCAGGGTCATGGGACTTACCTGTCTACGCGGTCCTTCCTTCTCTTGGTTGGGTTCAACCCCATCCGAATCATCTTCTTCCTCCTCTTCGCTATCACCACGGCCGGCCGGCCCCTCTTCCGAGGTAGCCACGCCTTCGTCTCCTTCATCCTCTCCGTTACCTTTAGCGCCTTGAGAGGATGATGCCGAGGAGGATGGGCTTGTAGGAGCTTCCACTTCCTCTTGCTCTTCACTCTCGCTCGAGGATGGGGGATCCTCCACGAGGTTATACCGAGCTCGTTGTCGCCCCATTACTCGATCTGGATGCTTGAGTGACCCTGGAACCTCACCCACGGTGGAGGAATCACTCTCCCTATCTCTAGCCCTCGCAGGCTCCCACCAAACGTCAAAGACGATGGCCGTTCGAATGAGGAGGCCGGCCACTTTTTAAAACCCCTTAAAAGTAGAGGGCGACCAAGGAACTGGCCGCCCAGCCTCAAGTGGAGGTGATCACAACCCTGGACGCCCAGCTTCCCTGTTCATAAAAAAAAATAGAAACAAAAATGATTCAATCCCATTCACCTAAAGTTCATCCATTCCATTCCATTTCATTCACTCGTCCTCATAATCTTTAACCATTCACCACTCTCAAAACAACGCAAAAAAAACAAAAATGCTTCATTTATTTCATCCATTAAAACAACCATGAAAATGCTGAACGTCATTAATCAAGATTACCGCCTCATGAAAAAATCATTTATAGCCGGCCTGAAACTCTGTAGGTAGTCTACGTAACGCTTCAGCTCATCTTTGTCTTCCTCTATGTCAACTTTAGCCTTCACCACGGTGGCATGGCGTCTCCACGTTTTCTCGATCCGCTGAAGTCGCCGTCTATCCGCATCGGTTCCTAGAAGGCACCTTGTAATCAATGCTCCCTTGGAAGCAGCCCATGGGACCCGTCTGGGCAATCCCACTTGGCGATGACAGTGGTGTGCCTGGTATAGCACTAAATCCTCATCCCCCGCTAGCCACAACTCCTGCTCTTGCAATCCTCACACCTTGAATTCTTCATGTCGGTACATCATCGACACGAACACAAATTCATCCCCAGGTAGGAAGTTTAAGTAGTCACGCCAATCATCTCTGGTCTTCAGCAACACTGTCTTACCCACCACCTGATCCTCAGGACTGAAGTGAGCCCTCGCTGGGTAGATCACGCTCTTCCCAAAGATCCGGGAAGCAGTAGTCACCCTGTCATCAAAGTCAAAGCTCAAGTGGATTTCCATCCGCATCTGCAGAAGATAGAGACTCCCCATGGCGCTGTCGCCCAAGCTCATCTGAGTGAGGCCATAATACATGTGAGCTAACACCGCTCGGGTGAGAGAACGCCCTGTCCACAGAAGAGCAATGCTCCACCCAAGCACAATGTCACGCCATCAATCGATCTGCATCCACTGCTTTATCTTTCACATGGCTCAAGAGCCAACCTACTAGGTGGTCAACCAAGATCCCTCGCTGGTCTGTCATCCGGCAAACTTCATGCTTATCTCTCACAATCTCTTCTAAGATCTCATCCCAGGGAGGGAGGTCGACCAGCTCGCCCACTTCCAAATCACTCCACTGGAAGATGAAATCAAGTTCTTCCACCAACACTGAGGCCTCGAACTCAGGAAACACGAAAGTATGGGTATCTGGATGCTATAGCTCACTCAGAGTGCCCAGGGACTCCCAATTCCACCTCATGCTGCTGAAGCACTTGGGCATGATAACTAGGTGGATGAGATGCCACTGATGCATGAATACCCTCATGGCGAGTGTGATCATCGCCATTAAATCATGAAGCTAGCCATAGCGGCGGGCATGTCTTGCTCCAGGAAAAGTAGGCACGAGCTGCACCATTTAGGGTGAAGAAGAGAGATGAAAATTGAAAAATTAATAAATAGACCAAATCCTAAAAAAACAAATATATATATATATATATAAATATATATCACACAAAACCATACCTCGCCCCGCTTCACAAGGTTGCTCAGATGGCCGGGCACGTTAGAAAGAACACCCAATTCACAGTCTCCTGACGGACTAGGAGAGGATGCCATGCCTAATTCCCCCTCCAGAACTACCCTTCCAGCTTCAAGCCTCTGTTTGACGATGGAGGAGGAACACCCCGGCTAGGAGTTTTGAAGGCTAAGAGTCCTATATGGCTCAGACTCTTGTTCTATTTTGAGATAAGAGCAGGAGGACGACCAGGACGATGGCCGTCCATCCCAAATCTGGGTGACCACATGTTTGGCCGTCCAGACCAAGGGGATGCCACATGTTTGGCCGCCCTTATCCCCACTTGTGAATGCTGCATCTCTTGTTACGTATGGTTCAAAAAGTTCATTCAATGCAATGCATATTATTTCATTATTGTCATTATTTATGAACTTTACTAATGTGTGTTAATGCAGCTGCAGGTCTCCACAGCTATGAGATCAGAGGGCGATGCGGCCCCATAACCTTTGCATCATAGGTAGATGCCGGAGGCTAATAGCTTCGGGCGTATAAACTCCGAGTTCCTCTTTAATAAAAACCGTGAAGAGTTTATACTCCTTAAGCTATTCGATGGCCGCCTGCTGCCTAAAAGTGGGATGACGGACTTCCCGGACTCTCGACTATGCTCAAGTACAGTGTGGAACGATGGATCCCCACTAGGATTCGGATCACACCTGCCACTAGGTGTATGATGATAGACTTCCTGAACTCTTGACCAATCGATTCGAAGGCAGGCAAATAAACCCTCCGGCTTTGCATTAGATAGGTCTTTTTCCTTTGAAACCCAACATGCATCATTTAGGCCTTTTTAGTCCTATTCGCCATTCGAAAATCCGAATATATATATATATATATATATATATATATTTGCATGATAAAACAACAAAGAAAATGCATGCATCTCATTTTGGGAGCCATGATACAAAAGTAGGGAAGCCGCGTTACTTTGACCAACCCGTGGACCTTTGGCCCTTGCATTGATTTTATGAGTTCCTCGATTTTGCCAAATTTACGTGAATGAGCCTACGTGATTCCACTCCGATTCAACCAGTAGAAAATGTGTTTTATGTAGACCGCATTTAGCATCTTGTGGTTCGATGAGTCATTGATTCTCATATCCTATTTTTTTTCCTTATCCTTGTTTTAGGTCTTGTATCTCCTTGAGCCTAGATTACGTTCGTCCCCTCAAGTCCCGCAGCGCTATGCTAGGGGGTCCCATGCGACCGCAGATACAAGCCCTCTTAGATTAATTGCCCTTCTTCCCCTTTGCCAATGGCTTATTTGATTACTTAATGCTCATGCGTTCCTACGTGAAGCTTGTTTTCCGCTCAAGAAACTCCTTGAGCGGGTTGCCCTCACTAGGCTTGTTTCTTTTCCGAAACACCCATTTATTAGTCCGCCGGGCTCCCTTGCAAAGCGGACATTCCGGAGGGGCATTTGTAGACGCCTAATTTTGGACATCCCGCAGATCCCCGTGGGCCTTCATGTGGGTGACGCACAATCGTTGCACCTGGTTTATCAATGTTCCCTGATCTAAAGCCCAGCCCGTAACACACCTTTTGTTATTGGGCCTCACCCATTAGGGGGCCCAAACTCCAGGGTCTGGGCGGCCACTTCGTTGGCTGCCCAGCCCTTGTAAAAGGCTAACTATTTGGCCATCCTCCTGGTATTACCTGGTCAGCGAACGTGGCTCGGTTCTTGAGCACGATCTCTCCCGGTCCAGCACAATCTCTCCATGATTTTTGAATTCCACTCTCAAAGATAGAACTGGGAATTTCTCGAAAAAAAAGGAGGAAGACGAGGAGAAGAAAAGAGGAGGTGATCAAGGGGTGGCGGGGAGAGGAGGAGAAGTTTTTTCGGAGGTCAGTGGGTAGAGAACGAAGATACGGAGGAAACCTTCCTCCGCCCCTTCATTTCTGCACCCCTGGTTGGTATTCTCGGACTCTCATCCTTTGCTCATTGCATCATGGCTCCCTGGTAAGTACATTCATCATACTATAGATTTCCTAGCTCCTTCCATTCAGAGGTTTTCCCCCAAACAAACGGGAATGGGGATGGTCGAAAGTCTCAGCCATTCCCCCTTCCCACAACCCCAGGTAATCACGCCACCATTCTTCCTGTGGTAACTAGTTCTATTTGGAGTGGATACTACAACTTCTCATGCAAATGGGCGTTCCGTTTGGTTTCCTTTCTTGAGCTTCTCATGCAAATCACGCGTATAAAACCAAAGTAACACAATAACATGATGTGATCAAGATACGAGATTTGAGATGATATAAGAGCATGATCAAGCAAGAATGTAATATGGCCTTTGATGAACGAGAATGTACAAGCACTTAACGAGAACACAATTTTTATAACCATAAAAGGCTATGCACTAGAAAGTCATGTAATAAGAATGCACTAGCAAGCATGTAAATGGCCTCGTAGATTTCACTCGTCTATAAAAAAAGTACTCCCGATGCAATGCGACGTTAGTGTTCATCATACCCCATGGTTTATAGTATGTTTCTGGTAATCAGTCGAGGGAGCTAGTGTCGAGCCCTTGGACACAATCAGTGCCCGATCTGCATCTTCACATTATAAATCAAGCTACTTCCACGAGATATAACAATAAAGTATGGCCAGTAATATAACAATTCAAACAATAAGCTTATATTAACAAGATCAAGGTAAAAACGTACCAAATATGAACATGAGAGTTCAAAGATCGAATTAAGGACAAGGTCATGCCACGGAAGGAATCCGGTAACATAACGGTACATTCATTAACTTTTATAATTTATTAATAACTTATTGAATAAGGTGTTAGGTTCTAGATAATCAATAGCCCATCTAGAAACATAGGAAAGTCAACCCTCGGGTCACACCCCGGGTTAAACACTCTGGAATATAAAATGATCTTTCCTGGACCGTTTCTTGAAATAGCTGTCTCAGCCTGGCTGCAACCCGAAGGTGGCGGTCCTGGGATGGCCTCAACTAGATAGAGTCGACACCAGAGAGAAGAAAGAGTTGACACACTAGAATTCTGATAGAAAACGGTCACCGGACGGCCGCTACTTTACAATGGTGATCTCCTGAGGGCCGCTACTAGCCAGGACACAGAAAAATGCCGGTAACATGAGTGCTTTCTAGACATATGGGCTTTGAGGGTGTAACCAGCTCGGCGTTCGAGTGGGAATCTAGGCTCGCGGAGACTTACGGAGGCCTTGAAACATGATCCCCTAGTCTGACAGAAGGAATATCCGTCAGAGAGGTTCACAAGTTCAAGAAAGTGTGTCTATAAGTGTAAAGTGTAACTAATGACATCGTACCGGAATACGTGCCATGTACTTAATAAAGACTCATAGATGAGATGGAATCGTGTAGAAAACAACGATCAATACATCCATAAAACAAGTGTATAACCCATGTAAAAATAGCTTTAATACAAAACTATATGACTTTTGGGCATGAAATAGATATACATAAAAATAAGGTTAAAACATGCTAACATGACACAAAATGTAGTAAGAATCATGAACAACAGGAAATAACTTCTAACCATGAGATAGTGTCAAAAATAACAGGGCTAAGATATGGTTTCTATCATTGTAAATTAAGGATATACATATATATAAACTAGATACAGGAAACAAGTTGTGGTCATGATGAGGCCGCAATCATCAAGCTGCGGCCAATCACACGGCCGCTATCTGAGGGTAGCGGTCTCTGATGGACCGCCTTCTGTCTTTCAGATAGAAAGGTAAAACTCATGCGTGCAGGGATATTCTAGGGCAGTAAACATGCGGAAACCATGCTAAACAAGTAGATAAAGCATGTTAGGATGAAGATAAACTAAGAAGATGTATGGGTTTGCACGAATTAAGCCAAAGTTTTCATCTTTTCTTCTTAAGGTGCAAGGATAACATGCTATGAAGACTATACATGCGTGATCATAGGAAAACATAACATACTCTATGTATAATCCATGAAATCATGAGAGGATTGAGGGCTTTTAATCCTAACTTGATATTTAAGCCGTTTATGAGATAACCTACATCTGGGTAAGACTCTAAACTTCGAATTTTGGGCTGTAAGTCGATGCTGGCTCCTGTGCGTCCTGCGTGGAACCGTCGATTCCCCGATGCTCTAACTCTTAATCCTCCCGTCCAAAATTCATGAAATTTGGAGGGTAGGTAGAAGATACAATGGGGAATAATTTATTCTAAAGTATGGACACGAGATTACCTTGATTAGGGCTTCTAATCTTCAGATCTTTCTCAGATGGACACACTGGTTCCTATGTGTGTTGCAGCGAACTAGCAACTTGCAGAGCTTCTAACTCTCCAACGACTTGGCCTCCTAACACGAGGTTTGGGGGGATGTTAGACAAAACTAAGGGGAACAAAATATTCTAAAGGACTAACCTGAGATAACGTCTCCTTACCTTCAAAATATGTGTGCCAAAAGTACGGTTCGCGCAGGTCGATGTTCAAGCCTATTTATAGAGTTTGAGTTAGGGCTGAGGATTAGATCGATTTGGGAGTCCTATTTGGGATTAAGATCGATCCCCAAGTGTCCTAGATAGGTTTACATGCCAGGTAGCTTCGAATCATAATGATCAGGATGGAAAAAATCCCATTTTTCTACGTTTCTAAGAGTCCTATTTTCGGAATGAAGTAGCGGTCCTCTCTGGACCGCCTCCATCAAGGAGCGGTATCGCGATATACCGCTACTAGCTGGGGCGCCAGAATTTGAAAATTCCCTCTTACAATTATCCATATTTATCCTATTTTAAATTTGGAAATTATCCTGATGACGTTTCTTGTAATGGGCTTGGGCCTATAGGTCTTAGAATTAAGCTTTTGGGCCTAATTTCAGTGGGCCTAATTAATTGGTTCTTATTTAGGCTTTCATATTAATTTATTTAACCCAAAATTCATTTAATATCCCATTAGCCCTTTTTAAATGAGAATTAATTCATTTTAATTTGAGAAAAATTTCTAGATAAATTCCAAAAAATTCCAAAAAAAATATGGGGTGTTACATTTCCAATCTTATGCGGGTAAGGGAAGAGTGTCAGAGTGCACCAAGATGAATTAGTACTTTCCCTATTTCCTAGTTTAGATTTGAGAGTGATTATGTATATGTGTTCCATTACTGGAAGAGTGGTCTCGTTTATGGAGAGTTGTGTTATGTAGTTGTTGTAATCAAATTTGAGAGCTATTTGTCATGAGAGAGGTTTTTGTAAGTTGGATTTTTTTTATTGGTTGAGATTTTTATGAAGCAGATCAAGAAATTGATTATTTAATATGAGTTGATGTCTTAGATAGCCAGTCTTGATTTAGTGAGGGGTTTTCTCTCCTGTCGCGCTCCAATATTCTACATTGGGGTGTGACATTTACATTTAAAAAATCACTCCTCAAGAATTGTTATTTGGCATGAAACCTCAAATGTTAATAAAATGGGTTTTCATGGAAATTTTGACACATAATCACTACTTGCCTTAAAATTATTCATAAAGACAGAGAAATAATACACAAAAATATGAACTTATCACCCTCCACTGGGATGAGCCTCACCAGTCACCATATGGATTTGTGGTGTAGAAACAGAGGCACCAAGATAAGACTTCTTAGTCTTCTTGATAGGACGATCCTTGATGAAATGTCCAACCAGTCCACATTCCCAGAAAGATTTGTTTCTAGACCTCTTTTAGATCTTGCCTTTTGGTTTAGTCTTAGATTTAACGTCAATTTTGGCCTTTCCTTTAACATGGTCCATATTCTTATTAACAGTCATCATATTTGCATACATATCAACAGGCATAGTAGTTTTTCTGATTTCTATTCTCCTTTTATTATCATCCCCAACTTACTCATTGCTAGCCCCTTAGCAATGTAACCTTAAAAATGCCATTGAGTAAGGAAATGCCATATATTCTTTCCAGGTCACTTTTCATAAAATGTGGTTAAGAATCAAAACTCAAGAATTTATATAGTGCATGTTTCAAACTTAGGTTGTAGTAGTGAATGGTCCCAAACCAGTGTCCACATCAACTTTCTCAATCAGTCTTTGGCACTCACGTTTTGGATCATTTGTTTGTATTGGTAGATCTTCAATCTTATACACCGTTGATTTTTAAAATTTTGCTCACTTTGTTTCTTTTTCTTTTTTTTTTAAAACACATGGTGCTGCACATCCCTCTTCCATTTGACCCGAACCTTAACAATTCCCTTAGGTGAAGAGGCCAGGTTACTAAGTTCAGGGGCATTTCCCATGGTTTTATTATTTTTTTCACCCGTGACGTGAGGCTCCTCACTTGTTAGGTGGAGAGACCCGGTTACTAATTTAAGGGTCTGCCACTCTTTTTTTCTATTTTTTTCAGGGTGTGTAAAATATCAATCCACTAGGTTAAAGATTCTTTTTGTTTCATAAGTGTTAATAAACTATTCTTTTTGTTTCATAAGTGTTTCTAGACTTCATGATTAGTTTCAATTGACACTTAGATAAGATCAATTCAAGACTACAGCCTCCAATTATTTTCTTGCACAAATTCCTTCATTGTTTCTTCTTTTACCACCTTTCATTGAAAATTTCTTTTCATGAGTTATGACATTAAATTACTTAGTGGGGTAGTTTAGATTGCACTACTAAAGTATTAGACTAATGAAATGTTTTTTTCTTTCATTCATTTTTTATCTCTCCCCCAAACTTATATGACATTGTCCCTAATGGCATGAACAAGATACATAAATGAAAATATAGCCATAAAATTTTTTAGGGAGGAGAGATACAACCTTAGGTTAGAGGAAGACGTCTCTACTAGACTGGCTACTTCAAACTCCTAAGAACATAAAAATAAAAATGACTCACTGACAATTTAAAGAAAAATATTACGTTATTTCCAACAAGTGCTAAGTTTAACGTACTCAGTCAGACGCAATAAATCTCATTGTGGATCAGACAAACCTACCGTGTCAATAATTTTCTCATCTAAGACTCCCTTAATGTAAGGTTTAAGCGTTTATCCATTGACATTAAATGTATTCCCACTTTTATGATCAAAGATTTTAATATCACTATGTGGAAATGTGTTGACTATAATGAAAGGCCTATCCCACCCAGATCAAAGCTTCCCAGGGAGTAGTCTCAATTTTGAATTGAACAACCAGACCTTTTGAGGCTCAAATGTCTTCCTAGATATGTGTTTATCAAGAAATTTTTTCATGTTAGCCTTATAGATCTTGAAGTTATCATATGATTCCCTACGTAGCTCATCTAACTCACTCAGTTGTAGGGCCCAGTTTGCTCCAGCTTGGGTTAAATCAAGATTGAACTATTTAATGGCTCAATAAGCTTTGTGCTCCAACTCAACTGGGAGGTGACATGATTTTCCATAGATTAGCCTAAATGGAGACATTCTAATGGGAGTTTTGTATGCCATCATTTAGGCCCATAGTGTATCATCTAGTTTGTCTGACCAATTCTTGCGATCTAGCCTAATGGTCTTTTGCAAGATGTTCTTAATCTTCCTATTGGATACCTCCACTTGCACGCTAGTCTAAGGATGGTAAGGTGTTCCTACTTTATAAGTAATTTTATAATTCCTGAGCAGAGTCTTGAATTGGTGATTAGTGAAATGACTACCTCCATCACTAATGATAGCCCTTGGGATCTCGAACCTAGAGAAAATATTTTTCTGGATGACTACCTTATGATCATTGGTCATGGTTGTCACAACTTCAATCCACTTAGAGATATAGTCAACAACCACTAAAATGTACTCATGGCCAAAAGAGGGTGGGAACAGTCCCATGAAATCAATTCCCCAGACATCAAAATTCTCAACTACCAAGATAAGATTTAAAGACATCATGTGTCACGCCCCAAGTCGATAGCAGCGGAAACTACTCAGAATGTGGCAGAGAATGGTCATGTCAAACAAAGCGTCAAAAAAACAAACTATCAAGATAAATAAAATAAGATCAATTTGGGCGAAAATATACTTTCATTAATAATTCAAAGACATCATTACAATTTCATGACTCAAGTCGAAAATTCAAAAGAAAAGATAAAATAAGTCTCTCACTATATAACTAGACTCAAAAAAATAACAAAAGACTCTGGTCTTCTACGACTTCTAAGAACTCTCGATCACACTTTGCCCATCCCTTCTGAGTGGATTCCATTCACCTTATTACCCGAAAAATGGTAAGAGAAATTGAGTGAGTAAAAATGCTCAGTAGAAATTACAACTATATCGCCAAGCAAAATATAAGTAATTAATGTCTTTCAATATGTAGTGTGACTATATGCCAATCGGTGTAAAACTATGCACTAAATCAAGGGACAATCAAGGACACAAGATGGCATGATGAATTAGAGATTTTAGAAGTACGAGACAATTCAAATATTAAGGAATAGCTTTTGACAATGAAATAGATATTGAGGGAATCAATAATAGGCTATCACAGTATATCAATGATTTGAACAATACAATGAACATAAAATTTGAATTGGCCCAATAACATTAGAGTTCCAACAATAATTTACCTATTTTGGGTCAAGGATAATCCTATCATATCAATCAATTTTCTATTTGATTCGATCATTCAATCATTCATCATTCATTGGTAGTGGAAACGTCTAGTATTAATCTTGCGTTGAGTCAGGTGCAATGCCAACACCTCATTTGATCAATATTATCACGTCCCGAGCGCGGAAGGAACCCGGGAGCACGTGACGAGTTTATATCATTCATGTCAATCAGAGCACCAGGTAATTCGACACCAAAGATAGAGTGCGCTAAAGAGAAATAACCAAGTCCAATTTGTTCATCAAACTAATATTTCCAAAGGACAACTAGACTCAATAAAAGAAAAATAGAAAAAAGACTTGATTTGATGATAACAAGAGACACTCGGGATCGGCTGTACGCTCATCACTCTTGTCCATCCCCATCCGATTGAACCTCATCATCGAAAGTACCTAAAAAATTAAGGAAAAATACTAGATGAGCGAATGCTCAGTAGGAATTACATCTCAATAGCAAGCTTGCTTTAAGTAAATTACATGTTACATGAAATGCATTATGGCTATACATGAATGTACTCAAGATAACATGGAACAAGAAATAATAGAGTGGAACTAGTAAGATTTCAAGATAATCAAGAAAGTGTACAAGGACATCAAGCATGTAATATCAAGTCATGTCATGAGAATTGGCTATTTAAGTTCTAGCAAGTTGATGAGTGTGTATTTTTACATGTTAATTTATGTTATAACATATTTTTATGAGCTTTAATATTCATCACTATGCATTTATCACACTTAATCACAACTTCAGATTAAAATGTTAAGTTTGATGAAATTAATTGAATTTTTAAATAAATTATTTTATTTTGCAGATACTCGGTCACTATGAAGAGGAAGATGGCAAGAAAGAGATCCACAAAAATGGGCCAAAGTCCAGTCCATTAGCATGACAAGAAAGAAAAAAAGAAAGAATATATATATATATATATATACCAAAAGCCCATTCACACGACCAATCTTCAAATGGGTCGAAGGCCCATGAACCCAGCCGCATGGGCTTCCTCATGCGGCCAAGCCACGTTGGCCACTTGGCCTCCTCACGAGCCTCCCTTGGCGGCGTCAATGTGAACCAAACATGGGCCCCTTCAGCATCTTCAATGCGGCTAAGCCGCCTTCAAATAGGGCACGAGCGACGAGGCCATGATGCAGGCAGGTGAGGTCGCCAAAGCCACGCGGGTGGCGAAGAGAGGAGGAGGGTTGCTCACGCGGGTGTAGGCCGACAAGGTGGGCAGGCGAGCGCTGCTTCAACGCGAATAGGAGAGAGAAGCCCCTATGCATGCAACGTGGGTAGGCGGTCTTCAACGCCCACGTCATCTTCTTCACGCCGCAGACGGCCTTCGAGCGGCCAGGGCATGCGCCCCCTTCGCAAGTCTTCACACACTGCTAAGCCGCTTCCTCACGCGAGAACGCGAGCCCCTCCCTCCATGCAATCTTCAACACAGTCGACGTGTGCCCCCTTCATGTGGCCAAAAGTCCTCACACCTAGCTGCCAGCCTCAGACACGGGTCTCTCTTCAATATTCTCCGCTGGTCGTGTCTCATGTGAACGTCGACCGCAACACACGACCTCTTCAATGCAAGCCGATTTCTTCAACTCAGCGGCCGGTGCTTTTCACACGAGAAAGGAGGATGGGGAGGGCTCGGTTTGGCCTTATAAAAGGGGATCAGGTTGGCAAGAAAGGGGGTTACGTAGGGAGAGTTTTGGGGGTTTCTTTTAGAGAATTTTTTGGAGTGCCTTATGTTTATGTTGTTGTGGGGTTCGGTGGTTGCTATTTGGAGTTCTTTTGAGAAGCTTGTTTGAGTTCTGTTTGTAGAGTTTTGAGAAGGAGGAAGAGAGAGAGAGGGGGCAAGGGTCCCTTCATGCTACAATCTCTTTCACTCTTATTGTTCTCTTTAAATTTCTTCCTTTGTCTCTTGGAATATTTCTTCTGTTAGATTGTGTTAGTTATTTTATCTTTGATTTAAGTTTTCTTGCTATGCAATTATAATCTTGTCTCTTGAGTTGAGTGGTATTGATATTGTTGTTCTTCTTGTTTATTTCTTTGATTCATCTGTTTATTTTTCTTGCTCAAAGTTTGGTGATTGTGATAATTCTGTCACTTTCCGTTCACTTGTGTCATTCATTCGTAAGCACGAGTTTTCATCATTCCTTCACTCTGTTCAATAAACTTAATTTCTCAATTTCAATCTTAAGCTTTCAACCTCAACTCTCACGGTTAAAAACTCAAGGTTTTCAACTCTAAAAATCCAAACTTCTCCGTGGATTCGACTCGATCTCACCACTTAACTATTTTCTCTAATTTATTGTGGATCGAATAATTAAATTTGGTAGCGGACGTATTAACGGCGTGCTTTTTCACGCTATCAATTTTTGGCGCCGTTGCCGAGGAGTTTATGATTTTTAGGTTGATTATTTTGTGTTTTTGTACATAAATTGACATTAACAATTTTTCTTTTTATTTTGTAGAAAAATAAAAAAAAGAAAATCAAACTTGAAAAAAATTAAAAAAAAAAGAAATATGTCGAGGTAAGTCTTCTCTCCCTTTGCCTCTTCTTAAAAAAAAGCACGAGGGATCGCTATCAAGTAAGTATCCTAACTTTCTCTCTCTTGATCTAGTTTTTTTTCCTTCATGTTATTAACTTCCATAGTTAGAAAATTCAAAAAAACTAATCTTGTTGGTTAGATTGGTTCATTAATAATAATAATAATAAAATAGGCACTTGAACAAAAAAAATGCATTCCAAGATTAGAAGCCACACACCTTGTTTTAGGGCATGCATCATTTAGGATTGCATTTTTTTTAGTTGTTTCCATTATTTTCTAATTTCTTGTTGTCAAAGATTGCTGGGGAGAAGGTGAGATCTCTAAATGTTCTTCTAAATAAAAAAAACATGATCATGCATTTTCCATGCTTGCATAAAATATCTTGTTTGAACATTGTTTGTTGCACATCATTCTGAAATATCTTAAAGGGCATCTCCCATAATAAGATAAGGCGGGGAATTCATCACCTTTCCTTGGCCCACAAATCACAAAACTTCTTTGCATCTTTTGCATCGTCCCCAGCCTAATAAAAATCAGTAGACATTGGCCCTAGGAAATCACACTATAATTTTAGTACGATTTGAGTTTATCCACTTGTGGAAATCGGTGTCTAAGGTAAGACGGTCGGACGGTAAATGCCTTAAGCGGACTAGTGGTTCTTTAATTAGGTCCCTATGAAAGTAGGAGCCTCACACTACCCCACCCTTACCTGGCTGGTGAAAATTTTGAGGGAGAACTTACGTTGTATTTTGCTCACTTTGTGAAACCCCACTTGAAGCTTCAAAGTACCCTTAGGTGTCATAGGTTAAATTGTTTGATAACTTATTTTTGTCTTCACAAAACAAACCAAAAAAATCAATAAAAAGGGCAACAATAAAAAAAGGGGGGGTGATATTTTGGGCACAATTCAATCTAATCTTGATTTAAGGAGCCTGGGTGTATGCATGGTAGGAGATCACTTCGTCCTGACCTAGTTCAGCCTAATTGTGAGATTGAGAGAACCCTACATCACAGCCTTAGAAACACTAGGGTTGAGTCTGTGGAGATGGAGGCCCAAGAAGAAGGAATTGCCGCCCATCCTAGTGTTGTGCCCCTTGTGCTTTGTTGATGATGTGGCGTTTTAATGATAGGTGTTTTAATGATAGCAACATAATTGAGTCACCACTTTGTCTTGAATTTGTAATTGAGTCACCACTTTGTCTTGAATTTGTCTGATCTATTCTGTGGGAGATTGCATGAGTGTCGCCATGTCTGAATTGTGAAGAATGCATGCGTATGCTTGAGTCATGCTGTGATAAATTGGTTTGTGCTTGATTTCTGTTCTGTGCATTGCTTCTCTACTGATAATGTTCATGTTGTAGTTCATCAAGTCTATACATCCGTCTCACTGTTCACATGCATCAAGTATGTACAGCGTCCGTCTCATGTCATATGTGTTTACTTCATTCAGAACTTGGTACACAAAATAGTTTAACTGTGAGCATGGCATAGATTATACACTCACCATGTCTGCATGTCTGCATGTCTGTCTTTCGTTAATATGGGTTCTGTGCAATGAGTGCGTTGACGCAGTTGGAGATTTGGTTGACGCATTGGCTGTCTGTTCACTAGCTGCGTTGACACTACAAGGACACTACGTTGACGCAGTAGTCGCTGGTTCACTAGCTGCGTTGACGCAGTGGATCAGCTGGGTTGACGCCATGCTGCTTTGTCTACTTTTTGTTGCTCATTAAGTCTTAAAGTCTGTACAGGGCAGTTCACGCATCACTCTCTTTGCCAAGTGTATAATTCGGTCAGCATTGCATCTTGTTCGCGAAGTCCTTACATTGGGCCATTCTTCAAAGTCCATACATTGCATAATGTTTGTCAAGCCAATACATTGCACTGTAGATGCATTGAAGGGAAGTATGCACATTGGTCTGTTCATATGAAGTCTGTACACTGGAAGTGTGTACAGTGTTCAGTTGCCTTCTCATAAAGTCTGTACATCGCCTTCAGACTTTCAATTGTTGAGTATTTACATGTTTTGAGGTTGACAACACTAGGAGCCTTAGTGTCGTTATTTGTTCCATCACGTGCTGATCACTGCAGCACCTCGTGCTGCTTTCTGAGCCACCTCGTGTCGCTCCTTCTGTGTCACCCCTATGTCTTCGAGTCTTCTGTATTCGTGTTGTTTCTTCCAAGACCCCGTGTCTTTGTTGCTTTGTGATTACACTTCGTGTCGGTTTCTGTTTTCGTCTTCAAGTTGTTTTCAGCCCGTGTCGTCCTCGTGTTCGAGTCGTTTTCCTGTATCTTCGTGTTATCTTTTATTTTTGTGTCTTCGTATTGTTTTTATGTCTTCATGTTAATCTTGTGTTTGAGTCTTCATGTTATTTCTGTGTTTGTGTCTTAGTGTTGTATTTGTGTCTTCATGTTGCTTATTTCTATCTTCATCCAAGGTTCCTTTGATCGTGTGTCTTTCTACCATTTTACTCCGTGTTATTTCCTTCTTTACCTCGTGTCGTTCTCTCTTACCTCGTGCTGTTCTCATCTGACTTCGTGTCGTTATCTTTGTAGTGTTAGCTTTGATACTGTATGTACCTCGTGTCGTTCTCTGTTTATCTCGTGCTATAGTCACCTTATGTACCTCGTGTCGTTTTCAGTATAGTGCACCTTTTGCTGTTCTAATGTCTATACATTCATTTCTAAGTTCAAGTCTACACACTTGTTATCACATCTTAAGTCTATACACTCGTGGCTAGCTGTTCAAGTCAATACACTCGTTGGCTAAGTCTTCAAAGTCTATACATTCTATCCTTCTGATTAATCTCCTATGACTGTGTGACAGGTACTGTTCATGGAGCCTATGCAGAGTGGGGCACGTGATACGAGGCTGGCATCTGGCACGTGATCCGAGATGCAGAGGAGCCTCCACGTGGACTGAAGCATTTTGGGCGGGAATCGTGGAGAGCACACGCCGCCCTAATCTGCTGCTGCTATATATATGTGTCTTCTTCCTCTGAAGAAGGCTGCAGAGAGAGTGACTGAAGTAGAAGCAGCCAGAGCTAAGAGAAGAAGTGCAAAAGAGAAAGAAGAGATAGAGAAAGCTGAGAGCTAGATCGAGAGAGCAGAAGAAGAAAAAGAAAGAGAGACAGTGAGATAGAGAGAGTGAGAAGAAGGAGAAGGTAGAAGCAGTAAGAAGAAGAAGAAGAAGTAAGAAAGAAGAAGAAGAAGAAGAAAAGAGAGTTCGTGCTGGGAGAAAGAAAGAAGCAGTAGAAGAAGTTCCTGCTGGACCGTGGATCAAATCCAGGCCAGCCAGCTCCTGCGCGAGCCACATTTGTTTTTATCTTTTCAGCTTTCTGTTGCTGGGTTTTGTTTTTCTTTTGAACTATTCACCTGCTGTATTTCCGATTCTCTGTAGAGAGGTCGGGGTCTCTCCTGTTGGTTCAGGAGAAGGGAGATTGCTATCTCCGGTTGCAAGTAGCTGGGTGCTACTTGTGGGTTCCCTCTGGTTAGAGGATGGGAGGCTCGTCCTCCGGTTCTGGGCTTGTAGGTTTCAAGTCCAGGGGTCCCTCTGGTTGGGAGGAAGAGAGGTCCGAGACCTCTGGTTTGCAGGTGACATAATGTCACTTGTGCTTCCCTCTGGGGTTCAGAGGAAGAGAGACTTGGGTCTCTAGGTTCCCCTCCGATTTGGAGGAAGGGAGGTTTGGTCCTCCGGTTCTGGGCTTGTGGGTAGCAAGTCCAAGGGTTCCCTCCGGGTCTGGAGGAAGAGAGACCGTGTGTCTCTGGTTTCCAAGTGGCTGGGAGTCACTTGGGGTGTCCCTCCGGTTGGGAGGAAGAGGGGAGGTTGTTCCCCTGGTCAAGCTGTTTGGCAGCATTTGTTGCAGACTGAGTCTGCTGTGCTAGTGTTACTAGTGGAAGCCTCACTCCGGTTGGGAGTGAGGGGTGGATGTAGGTCTGTTGACCGAACCACCTAAAATCATCGTGCAGTGGTTTGTTTGATCGCCTACTTCCGCTAGATGCATGCTAGGACCGTGATTTAATTGATTATCTACATCCTAGAATTTAATTGAGTTTGCATATCTTGTTTGATCAATTGTCCACTGATCTAGTTGTTATCATCTCATGCGAATTTTAAATTGGGTAGAATTATTTGAACGATCCATTCACCCCCCCTCTGGATCAATGTTTATCAATCGTACCTAGCTAACAGTTGGTATCAGAGCAGTGTCTGCATACAAGGTCCAGCGACCTGCAGATTCGATCTTGCTGTCTTAGGAGCTAATTTGTTTTTAGTGCATAATTGGTCCTGTTGCCTTGAACTTACTCGCTATTTGTTTTTCAATGGCTTTACCACCCGTCTTTAGTGGTTCTGGTTTCAGTCAGTGGTACACTGCTTTACATGCTTACGTAAATTCTGCTGATCCTGATTTGTGGAAATTAATTTCACAAGGTCCTCACACCTTACCAACGAAAGTGTCCAAATGGACCGACAGACACAGATCAAAGGATGGAGAAAATCAGAAAGCCTTTAACCTGTTGAAAGCAGCTACTGACAGAGCCTTATGGTCTTGTCTTCATAATTGCAGCTCAGCAAAGGACATCCTGGATAGGCTGAAGCAATTTCACAGGGTAAACGAGGACAACTGCATGATGGCTAACAGAAGTAATCCAATTGGCAGCAATCAACGCAGCAGTCAGACTGAAGATGATGATGATGAGGTAAATCTCTTCGAGAATTTTTCTCTAGAAGATTGGGAGAATGCATATGCTGAATTATTTGAATCTCATGAACTGTTAAGAAAACAGTATAAAAAATTAAAGAAGGGTACTGGTTTAGATAGTTCAAGTTCTCCTTGTAGAAAGTGTGTTGAATTGAAAAATATTCATGCTGCCTGTATGTCTGATTCTCTAATGTTGAAGAAATAAATTTCTTTATTGAAAACTGAGAATCAAGATCATGTGAAAGAAATCTCTGAACTTGAAAAGAAGCTTAGTCTAGCTAGTCATGATTCTGTTCAGAGTAAGGATTTGCTGAAAGAAATTGAATGTGTTAAGTCTGAATTAAACAAGCTGAAATCTGAAAATGATTCTCTTAAAGAGTTCTCCAATAAAAATGATGAAAAATCAGAGAAACTTAGACAGGAGAATAAATTGCTGATTGAAAAGCTTAATGCCATAAAATCTGTAAACATAGAATTACAGAAAGATTCTGAAAAACAACAGGAAATGTTTCATGAATGTCAGTCTCTCTCAGATGAATGGGTGGTTGATGTTGATCTCCTAGAGCAGAATGGTAAACTGCAAGAGGAAATCAATGAGTTGAAACATCTAAACACCCAGTTGACAGATAGGCTAATAACAATGGAAAAAGGCAAGTGTGTGAGTGTGGATAATTCTGATAGGTTGATGAATGCTGAACAAGAAATTGAGAGTCTGAAAACCATCAACTTAATGTTAAATGAAAATGTTAGTTGTAGTGAACGGAAAATAGCTGGGTATGAGCTTACTATCACATCCCTTCAATAAGAAGTTGATGATCTTTATAAGCCCCTATCTGAAGCTGACAATGAAACAAAACTAAAACAGGAAGTTGAAAAACTCAAGAGTCTGAATGATGCCTTGCATCAACAAGTCATTTCCTGTGAAACAGATCTGTCCAAATGTGAAGCTAAAATTGCTGATTTGAATTTTGAGATTAAAGATTTAAAAAATTCTCTATCAAAATTTGTCAAAGATAAGGACAATCTGAATAAGCTTCTTGGAAAGAGTGATAACTTTAAGAGAAAGGGACTGGGCTATAGTCCGACAAATAAAAGGAGTAATGGGAATGAAACATCTACTATTTTTGTCAAAGCCACCAATCAGAACACAACCTCTGCTCCTTCTGTCTTCAAATTCACTGCACAAAAATCCACTGTGAAACCCAAAACTGTGGAACAAAATCAAAAACTGAAAAAGGGTGAAACTTCACAGAAGAAGGATAAAGACACTCCTGTTACTATAAAGAAGGCTACACACAATTCACATGATCTCTCACACACTCACATTAAAAAGGGTTCATGTTATTATTGTGGGAAACATGGTCATCTCATGAATGATTGTTTTATCATGAAAGAAGACAACAAACTACAAGCCAAGTCTTCCATTCATGTTCATGGTCCATATGGATCTAACCACAATCCTAGTCAGCACATTGTGTGCTTCAACTACAATAAGCCTGGGCACAAGGCTGCTGAGTGCTGGTTTAGATCTACTTGGGGTAAAAATATTTTTCATAGAAGAAATTCTTTTGCTTGCTCCCACTGTGGGAAAAAGGGGCACACAGTCAAGGACTGTTGGTATGTTCAAAAGAACTATGTTAAACCCCATTTTGTCAAATTCCCTACAAAACATTTTGTGAAAATTTCATGCTATAACTGTGGGAAGCCAGGCCATAAATCTGCCGAATGTTGGATGGTTAAGAACAAGCATCAAACTGCTCATGCATATTACAGAAAATCTTATGAACATGTTTATAAACATCACCCTGCTGTTAATATGCATCATAAGAATCAAACACCAACCATTTCATGTAGATACTGTGGAAAATTTGGACATTCTATGGATGACTGCTCACTGATGAAATTTGATGATAATGTTGCTATGAAAATGTTTAGAAAACCTGTCAGGGCTAACGCAGGACCCAAAGCTGCTTGGGTCCCTGCAGGATCAAGATGATCAATTACTTTGCAGGTGTGCCTTGGAGGGAGAAATAAAAGGGGTTAACCAAGGCACTCAAAAAGGAAAACCCCAAGACTCAATTCAGGTCAGTTCTGAAACCTGTTTCAATTTCATTATCTGAAATTATTGTTTTGCTTGGTTGATTTTTTGTTGTTGTTTGCACTAAATAAATGAGATTGCTTTGCACTGCATATGTCATTTGCATGACCATCATGGTATATGAAATGGAACATTGCTGGAGGGCAGTTGGAGTATGTCTGGATGCTACTGCCATGTGTGAGGTGGTCCTTGGACCAAGTCCTCTGCTTAGTACCATGGGTCAAGTCATATAGAGCAGTGTATTGCATATCATGTTGATCTGTTGGTACTAAACTGAAGTTTTCTGAAATATGAATTGAACAATCATGCTTATAGTAATTCTCTTCTGTCTAACTTGCATAAACTGCATCAATTCAGGGGGAGCTTGTTGAGTCTTATGTGAGTCACTGCATTTAGACAAGGGGGAGCTTTATTATATTGTTGTCACTATTTGAAATTCACATTCTACACTCTTTCAAATCATCAATCGACTATTTTGAGTTCATACCTTCTTGAATCTGAAAATTTGGCTGCTAATCCTCAATCTGTTGAAGAAGGAGTGTCTCATTTTGTCTGACTGAAATGACTTTAAACCTGTATTGAGTGATTGACTCTGCTAGTGGTTTTAAACCTTATTCTCTCTTGCTGATTGACTCTTCCACCAGCTTGTACTCTTCCTTCATATACCTCTTAGCTGGTGTGACTATTTTGTCTCCATTATTGAGTTGTTGGTCAGCTAAATTTATTGTTCTGATCTGAGGAACTTAAGCTGCATGTCATGCAATTCAGTCTGAGATTTTGGTAGAAACTCCTGTCATATGGGTTTAAGAATTATCACTGAATCAGACTGATATAAGATTAATGTATTCTCGGCTTTGTAATTAAATGAATTGAAAATATCTGTTGATAAGGTTTAATAAACTTTAACCTCTTGTGTCATGTAATCCTTATTGTCTCTCATCTGATATTTGAAAATTTGAAATCTAGGCTACTTTGTTAGAGTTACATAGAGTGAGTGTTGTGGTTAAACATTAACTTGAAAAAGTTGACTAAATGAAAAATTGTGAATTCAGAGCAATGACTCGGTCACTGAGAAACTGAGTTCTTTATCAATGAAATAAAGTAACTCATGTCATGAGGTGCCACAGTTATCTCTGATAAAAATTTAGTGAAACAAAACCTGACAGAGCAATAGCTTATTTGTGTTGAGTAGCTGGGGAGTCTGGCCTCTGATAAATGTGTCTTCTCATGTAAAAAGTCACTCATATTGCTAACTCTGCTCTCAAAGTGAGAGGCAATGCCAGTTATCACATAGAGTAACTGGGTCACTTCAACTAAGACTTGTTGTGCCTCATGTAAAAAGGTGTTGATCAACTTAAATTGCTCAGGAAAAATATGGTGTGCTTCAAATAAAATTATCTTGAAAAAATCTGTCAACTCATGTTCTTGAAAAAGTGTTTAACTTCAGTACTAACCTGTGTATTTTTCAAAGGTGCAATTGAGATCATATGTGTAAGATAAAAGATGATTGTTTTTGAGTGTTTTCTGACTATTTGGTTCACTTTTATTAAAACTTGGATTCAGATATGAAGATTGAGTTTAATTTGGCAAAGTTGGTATACATCAAATTTAAATCAGATTGGTTAAGTTGCCACTTCATAACTACTTATGATAGAAGAGTCTACATCCTTTAAGACTTATTGAAGTGATGTATGCATTCAAATCCCTCATGATCAGATTCTTGCATGATCAACAAAGTGAACTTCTCTCTTATCAGTTGACTGATTCCATCTGCATTTTTCTGACCATACAAATGTGAGGTGCCACTCCCATTATTACCTTGTTCACTTGCAGCCCTCTAAACTTCAGAATCCTTATGGTGGTGGATTTCAGATTGATTCCTGAGATGCATTTCTATCCACACTGTTGGAATCTTCCATCTTGTTCTGCAATAAGTTCTGATTCTGTGGTATTTTCACCAGAATTCAGATTCTTTGAAATTGCTGATTTCAGATTGATTTATTGGATAACCAGAGTCCATTCTTGTGCTTCAGGGGGAGTTATGGTTTATTTACATCTAAGGGGAGAGTAGTCAATCATGCATGTTGATAAGGGGAGAGCTGTTTCATTGTCATAAGGGAGATCTTCATTTTTAAGAACTATGACTCATTCTCTACTTTTATGTGCTGTCTTTGTGTGCTGCGTTTACGTGCTACATTCGACTATCAAACCATTTCCCCTCTTTTTAATTATGTCAAAGGGGGAGAATAGTTTGATGAGTCAGTGTGACTCATTATGTTACCATCATCAAAAAGGCGGAGATTGTTGTGCCCCTTGTGCTTTGTTGATGATGTGGAATTTTAATGATAGGTGTTTTAATGATAGCAACATAATTGAGTCACCACTTTGTCTTGAATTTGTAATTGAGTCACCACTTTGTCTTGAATTTGTCTGATCTATTCTGTGGGAGATTGCATGAGTGTCGCCATGTCTGAATTGTGAAGAATGCATGCGTATGCTTGAGTCATGCTGTGATAAATTGGTTTGTGCTTGATTTCTGTTCTGTGCATTGCTTCTCTGCTGATAATGTTCATGTTGTAGTTCATCAAGTCTATACATCCGTCTCACTGTTCACATGCATCAAGTATGTACAGCGTCCGTCTCATGTCATATGTGTTTACTTCATTCAGAACTTGGTACACAAAACAGTTTAACTGTGAGCATGGCATAGATTATACACTCACCATGTCTGCATGTCTGCATGTCTGTCTTTCGTTAATATGGGTTTTGTGCAATGAGTGCGTTGACGTAGTTGGAGATTGGGTTGACGCATTGGCTGTCTGTTCACTAGCTGCGTTGACACTACAAGGACACTGCGTTGACGCAGTAGTCGCTGGTTCACTGGCTGCGTTGACGTAGTGGATCAGCTGGGTTGACGCCATGCTGCTTTGTCTACTTTTTGTTGCTCATTAAGTCTTAAAGTCTGTACAGGGCAGTTCACGCATCACTCTCTTTGCCAAGTGTATAATTCGGTCAGCATTGCATCTTGTTCGCGAAGTCCTTACATTGGGCCATTCTTCAAAGTCCATACATTGCATAATGTTTGTCAAGCCAATACATTGCACTGTAGATGCATCGAAGGGAAGTATGCACATTGGTCTGTTCATATGAAGTCTGTACACTGGAAGTGTGTACAGTGTTCAGTTTCCTTCTCATAAAGTATGTACATCGCCTTCAGACTTTCAATTGTTGAGTATTTACATGTTTTGAGGTTGACAACACTAGGAGCCTTAGTGTCGTTATTTGTTCCATCGCGTGCTGATCACTGCAGCACCTCGTGCTGCTTTTTGAGCCACCTCGTGTCGCTCCTTCTGTGTCACCCCTATGTCTTCGAGTCTTCTGTATTCGTGTTGTTTCTTGCAAGACCCCGTGTCTTTGTTGCTTTATGATTACACTTCGTGTCGGTTTTTGTTTTCATCTTCAAGTTGTTTTCAGCCCGTGTCGTCCTCGTGTTCGAGTCATTTTCCTGTATCTTCGTGTTATCTTTTATTTTTATGTCTTCGTATTATTTTTATGTCTTCGTGTTAATCTTGTGTTTGAGTCTTCATGTTATTTCTGTGTTTGTGTCTTAGTGTTGTATTTGTGTCTTCATGTTGCTTCTTTCTATCTTCGTCCAAGGTTCCTTTGATCGTGTGTCTTTCTACCGTTTTACTCCGTGTTATTTCCTTCTTTACCTCGTGTCGTTCTCTCTTACCTCGTGTTGTTCTCATCTGACTTCGTGTCGTTATCTTTGTAGTGTTAGCTTTGATACTGTATGTACCTCGTGTCGTTCTCTGTTTATCTCGTGCTGTAGTCACCTTATGCACCTCGTGTCGTTTTCAGTATAGTGCACCTTTTGCTGTTCTAATGTCTATACATTCATTTCTAAGTTCAAGTCTACACACTTGTTATCACATCTTAAGTCTATACACTCGTGGCTAGCTGTTCAAGTCAATACACTCGTTGGCTAAGTCTTCAAAGTCTATACATTCTATCCTTCTGATTAATCTCCTATGACTGTGTGACAGGTACTGTTCATGGAGCCTATGCAGAGTGGGGCACGTGATACGAGGCTGGCATCTGGCACGTGATCCGAGATGCAGAGGAGCCTCCACGTGGACTGAAGCATTTTGGGCGGGAATCGTGGAGAGCACACGCCGCCCTAATCTACTGCTGCTATATATATGTGTCTTCTTCCTCTGAAGAAGGCTGCGGGGAGAGTGACTGAAGTAGAACCAGCCAGAGCTAAGAGAAGAAGTGCAGAAGAGAAAGAAGAGATAGAGAAAGCTGAGAGCTAGATCGAGAGAGTAGAAGAAGAAAAAGAAAGAGAAACAGTGAGATAGAGAGAGTGAGAAGAAGGAGAAGGTAGAAGCAGTAAGAAGAAGGAGAAGGTAGAAATAAGAAGAAGAAGAAGAAAAGAGAGTTCGTGCTGGGAGAAAGAAAGAAGCAGTAGAAGAAGTTCCTACTGGACCGTGGATCAAATCCAGGCCAGCCAACTCCTGCGGGAGCCACATTTGTTTTTATTTTTTCAGCTTTCTATTGCTGGGTTTTATTTTTCTTTTGAACTATTCACCTGCTGTATTTCTGATTCTCTGTAGAGAGGTCGGGGTCTCTCATGTTTGTTCAGGAGAAGGGAGATTGCTATCTCCGGTTGCAAGTAGCTGGGTGCTACTTGTGGGTTCCCTCTGGTTAGAGGAAGGGAGGCTCGTCCTCCGGTTCTGGGCTTGTAGGTTTCAAGTCCAGGGGTCCCTCCGGTTGGGAGGAAGAGAGGTCCGAGACCTCTGGTTTGCAGGTGACATAATGTCACTTGTGCTTCCCTCTGGGTTCAGAGGAAGAGAGACTTGGGTCTCTAGGTTCCCCTCCGGTTTGGATGAAGGGAGGTTTGGTCCTCCGGTTCTGGGCTTGTGGGTAGCAAGTCCAGGGGTTCCCTCCGGGTCTGGAGGAAGAGAGACCGTGTGTCTCTGGTTTCCAAGTGGCTGGGAGTCACTTGGGGTGTCCCTCCGGTTGGGAGGAAGAGGGGAGGTTGTTCCCCTGGTCAAGCTGTTTGGCAGCATTTGTTGCAGACTGAGTCTGCTGTGCTAGTGTTACTAGTGGAAGCCTCACTCCGGTTGGGAGTGAGGGGTGGATGTAGGTCTGTTGACCAAACCACCTAAAATCATCGTGCAGTGGTTTTTTTGATCGCCTGCTTCCGCTAGATGCATGCTAGGACCGTGATTTAATTGATTATCTACATCCTAGAATTTAATTGAGTTTGCATATCTTGTTCGATCAATTATCCACTGATCTAGTTGTTATCATCTCATGCGAATTTTAAATTGGGTAGAATTCTTTGAACGATCCATTCACCCCCCCTCTGGATCAGTGTTTATCAATCGTACCTAGCTAACACCTAGAACATTGAAAGATTACATGTATCCTTCGAGGGCTAGCCAACCCTCTTGCATCCAGTTACCCCAACATAATGGGCATTTTGAGCTTAAATCAGGAATTATCCAGATGTTGCCTGTCTTTAGAGGGGAGGAAACTGAGAACCCATATCATCATGTGAGAGACTTCGAGGAAATTTGTAGTACAATGAGCTTCACTCACCTATGTGATGAGTCCCTTAAGCTAAGATCATTCCTATTTTCTTTAAGGGATAAAGCCAAGAATTGGTTGTAGTCATTACGGCCTCGGTCGGTTACAACATGGGATGGCCTATCCACTGAGTTCTTGAGGAAAATTTTCCAAAATCACAGGACTGTCACCATTAGACAAAAACTCAATAGCTTTATCCAACTTGATGGTGAAACCCTGTGGAGATACATGGAGAGATTCAATGATCTTTTACTGTAATTCCCTCACCATGGATTTGAACAATGGAGATTAGTCCAAATTCTGTATGAAGGGTTGGATTTCAATACTAGGACTATGGTAGAGTCCATGTGTAATGGGGGGTTCACCAATAAGCGAGCGGAAGAAGCTTGGGCATTTTTAGATGAAATTGCTGAAAAATCACAACAGTGGGAAACTATTAGGGAACCTAGGAAGGTAACCACAAGGGGAGGTTTGTTCCAAGTGGACAAAGAAGTTGATATGGAGGTCAAAATGGTAGCATTGGCAAAAAGACTGGAAGCCTTAGAAATGACAAAAATTGGGAAAACTTATGAAAGTGCCAAAAATGTTGAGCCTTCTGTGTGTGTGTTGTGCAATGGTTCAGATCACCTGGTTGAAAATTACTCTGAAATCTAAACCTTTAGGGAGACTAGGGCACAAGCCAATTCTTATCAAAGACCTAACAACAATCCCTATAGTGACACCTATAACCCAGGTTGGAGGAACCATCCCAACTTCTCTTGGAAGTCCCAACAGGCTCAGGCCCAAAACTTCCAAGCCCATAATTTTCCAAATAAGGCCCAATATCAGACCAACTTCCAAAACCAGGCCTTTAACAGAGGTCAACCTGCACACCCACTACCTACACAACCGCATCAACAATTTGTCCCTGCCCACTTATGGCCAATCATCTCACTCTCAGCCATCCACGCAAAATGATGATAGGCTTTTACAATAAGTCCAACAACTTCTTTCGGCTCAACAACAATCCTTTACTACCCAACTTCAACAAGCTGTTTCTAGGATGGAGGTCCAGGTTGGTCAGATGGCTGAGGCCAATATGAGGAGGGAACCATGCCAATTGCCTAGCCAACCCATAGCAAATCCTAGGAACTACCCGCCTAGTTTTGATCCACAAGCAACCTTGCAAGTGCAACCCAAGAACCCTCATGTTGAGAATGCTAAAGCTGTCACTACATTAAGAAGTGGAAAGATTCTTGAAGACCCATACGAAGAGAGAAGGGGTGAAGCCAGCTCAAGCAAACCCATGATTTCAGATCATAAGGATGCGGAGCCCATGCCTACTTCCACCACTACAGTGGGTCATGAGGGAAATAAGAAGGAAAAAGGGAAAACTCAAGTTGAGGATACCCCTGATATTTATCAGCACAAATTCCCTTTTCCATCAGCCCTAGGAACAAGAAAGGAGAAAAAGGAACAACAGGCTCAGGCCCGTAATGAACAAATGATGGAGCTATTCAAGCAAGTCCACATCAACATCCCACTTTTAGATGCCATCCAACATGTGCCTGCTTATGCTAAATTCCTCAAAGATCTGTGCACACAAAAGAGGGAGCTTTGACAGCCACTAGAAAAATTCTACTGTCAGAGGATGTGAGTGCTGTCCTATTGAACCAACTCCCACAGAAAATGAAAGATCTTGGTGCACCACTCATCTCTTGTGTCATTGGGGGCATCACCTTTGAAAAAGCCCCACTGGACTTAGGGGCTTGTGTGAATTTACTACCAACATCTGTTTATCAAAAGTTTGGGATAGGAGCGCTTAAACCAACCCCGGTGATTCTCCAATTAGTAGATAGATCTGTTAGAACACCTAGGGGGCTGGTAGAGGATGTCCTGGTCAGGATAGACACTTGCTACTTTCCTGTAGACTTTTTGATCCTTGACATGGAACCTAGCCATGATCTGGCTCAAAGTCCTATCATATTGGGTCAACCCTTCTTGGCCACTGCCAATGCTAATATCAATTGTAAGTCGGGGCTTATGGATATCTCTTTTGGAGATCAGAAAATCACTCTCAATGTCTTCAAGGCCTCTAAACACATGGGGAACGAGGAGGACTGTAACACAGTTGATGTTATTGAGGACCTACTTGAAATCTGTTCTCCCTTGGTCCTAGATGAACCCTCTGATTTAGATGAGCCTCGTGATAATGAATCCACTAAAGATGTCCATATGATTGACTCAAGGAACAAGGCACTGTGGCCCACCAAAGTTTAACCTTTTCCAAAACTCAACATTGAGCCAGCGTTGCCTTCAATCTAGAGCCCCCCACAGTTGGAACTCAAACCCTTGCTTAAGTCTTTGAAGTATGCATTTCTAGGACCCAAGGAGACTCTACCCGTGATAATTGCTTCTGATTTGTCTCCCACACAAGAGGCCCAACTACATGATGTCCTCAAAGCTCATAAAGTTGCCATTGGGTGGACGGTGGCCGACATCAAAGGCATTAGTCCCTCAATCTGCATGCATCACATCTACTCTGAGCAAAATGCCAAGCCTGTTAGAGAGTTGCAAAGAAGACTAAATCCCAACATGAGAGAAGTGGTGAAGAAGGAGGTGGTCAAATGGTTAGATGCTGGAATCATTTATCCCATCTCTGATAGCAGTTGGGTGAGCCCTACACAAGTTGTTCCCAAGAAGTCAGGACTCACAGTCATCCAAAATGAACAAGATGAGTCTCTGCCTAGCCGGTTGACTACGGGATGGAGGGTGTGTATAGATTACAGAAAATTAAATGCGGTCACCAAGAAAGATCACTTCCCTTTACCTTTCATTGACCAAATCGTGGAGAAACTTGCTGGACAAAAGTACTTTTACTTTTTGGATGGTTATTCAGGATACAATCAAGTGGTCATTTACCTCGAAGATCAAGAGAAGACCACCTTCACATGTCCATATGGTACATTTACTTTTAGAAGAATACCTTTCGGGTTGTGTAATGCACCAGCCACTTTTCAAAGGTGCATGATGGCTATCTTTTCTGACATGGTGGGGGATTTTCTTGAAATTTTTATGGATGATTTCTCTGTCTTTGGGGATTCATTTGAGACATGTTTAAAAATTTGAAAAGAATTTTAGAGAGGTGTATAGAGACAAATCTGGTTTTGAGTTGGGAAAAGAGCCATTTCGTGGTAAAGGAAGGGATTGTGTTAGGACATGTTATCTCTGAGAGGGGAATCGAGGTAGATAAAGCCAAAATTGATTTGATTTCTAATTTGCCTCCCCCAACATCAGTCAAACAAATTCGATCCTTTCTGGGCCACGTTGGTTTCTACCGATGATTCATTAAGGACTTTTCAAAGATCTCTCATCCTTTGTGCAACTTGTTGGCCAAGGATACATCTTTCCACTTTGATGATTCATGTCTTCAAGCCTATAACTTTTTGAAAAAGGCGGTGACTCAAGCCCCAATCCTACAACCCCCAGATTGGTCACTACCTTTTGAAATCATGTGATGCTTCTGACTATGCCATGGGGGCGATATTGGTCCAAAGGGTTAACAAAAACCCAGTTGTGATTTACTATGCCAGTCGAACCCTGGTTGAGGCCCAAAAGAACTATACCACAACTGAGAAAGAATTGTTGGCTGTAGTCTTTACACTAGAGAAGTTCCGATCCTATCTTTTAGGATCCAAAGTCATCATCTATTCTGACCATTCCGCTCTGAGATACCTATTATCCAAAAAAGAGGCCAAACCACGTTTGATCAGGTGGATCCTGCTCTTGCAAGAATTTGACATTGAGATTCTGGACAAAAAGGGGTCCGAAAATGTTGTAGCAGATCACCTATCTAGGATCCTAGTGCAAGAAAGTGAACATGTTCAAGAATCCTCCCCTGATGTACAACTCATGGCTATTTCATAGATGAAACCTCCATGGTTTGCTGATATTGTTAACTATTTGGCTGTAGGATTAATCCCTGATGGATGGTCCAAACAAGAGAAAGATCGATTTCTCACTCAGATAAAATATTACTTTTGGGAGGACCCGGAACTTTTCCGAATCTGTGTTGATAATGTCATAAGGAGGTGCGTCCCAGAAAATGAACATCAAAGCATTCTCATCTTTTGTCATACTCTTTCATGTGGGGGACATTTTTCTGGGAAGAAAAATGCAGCAAAAATCCTACAAAGTGGTTTTTACTGGCCCACTCTCTTCAAGGATGCCCACACATTCAGTCAATCTTGTCCCAAGTGTCAAACCATGGGTAACATTTCAAAAAGAGACATGGTGCCATTAAATCCCATCCTTGTTGTTGAAATCTTTGATATTTGGGGGATTGATTTCATGGGTCCATTCCCACCATCCTTTGGACATGAGTACATACTGGTGGCTGTTGATTATGTCTCCAAATGGATTGAGGCAGTGGCTACTAGAACCAATGATCATAAAGTGGTTACAAAGTTCATCCAGAAAATTATATTTTCAAGGTTTGGGTTCCCAAGAGCAATAATCAGTGATGGGGGTAGCCATTTCACCAACTCCCAGTTCAAAACCTTGCTTAGAAAATATGGAATCAACCACAAGGTTGCCACGCCTTACCATCCTCAAACAAGTGGACAAGTGAAAGTCTCTAATAGAGAGATCAAGAACATTCTACAAAAAATAGTCAGACCGATAGAAAGGATTGATCTGAGAGACTGGATGATGCTCTATGGGCTTATAGGAAAGCCTACAAGACCCCTATTGGGATGTCACCCTTTAGGTTGATCTATAGGAAAGCATGTCACCTTCCGGTGGAATTGGAATGCAAAGCATACTGGGCTGTTAAGTAATTCAATTTGGACTTGGCCCAAGTAGGAGAAAATCAGGCATTACAATTGAATGAGCTAGATGAGTTATGGAGAGAAAATTCTAAGATTTACAAGGCCAAAATGAAAGCTTTTCATGACAAACACGTCTCTCGAAAAACTTTTGAGCCTAACCAACGAGTTTGATTGTTCAACTCTAGGCTCAGACTTTTTCCTGGAAAGTTTAGATCTAGGTGGGATGGTCCTTTCATAGTGCACTCAGTGTCACCTCTTGTTACATTTGAAATTCTTGATCCTAAAAATGGGAATATTTTTAAAGTAAATGGCCAAAGAGTCAAATCCTATATTGAGGGAATTTCAGTTGACATAAACATTGATGAGGTACACTTCACAACCTCACTATGAGCTGCATTGCGTCTGGCTGAAGACGTTAAACTTAGCGCTTCTTGGGAGGTAATCCAAAGTTTTTAGGAGTTTTTACAATAATAAATGGCTTCTTGGGAGGCAACCCAAAGTTTTTAAGAGTTTTTACAATAATAAATGGCTTCTTGATAGGTAACCCAAGTTCTTAAGAATTTTATTGTGATTTTGTAGGATTGAATAAACAACAAGTTGGGGGGAATGATTGAATGCGCCCTTGTCAATACTTCAAGTTTCAAGCACCACCACATTTCATACTGAGACGAAGCCTATCGAGGACCACTTCTATATGCCCCAGGTTGTACCTTTCTTTCACAAAATTTCATATCTACATTATTCTTTTGCTCTATATTATTCATTCCATTGAGGACAATGTCATTTAAGTTGGGAGGCGGAGAATTCATGTTGAAAATTACACATACAACCTATTGGTGAAAAAAAAATTCAACTGAGTTTTCATGATTCATGCCTCATAGAAGAGAATATAGAATGGAAGAGACTATGGAAAAGGATGATGGTGATTATTTTGTAATCTAGCCAAGAGAAACTGACTTAGAATCTTCTAAAAGTCCATGATCACTGATAAAAAGAAAATCACTTACACACTAATGAAACAAAGCAGGACAAGCCTTCTGTTATTTAAGTGTGGTGTCTGATAGTTTACATTTTTCAGTGAAGAAATCTTTTTGGAAAAAGGTACCTACCAAATCAAGTGTGAAAATCACACCTTGACAAGTATGAAAAAAAAATAAACAAACACCATGGAAAATGTCATGGATCTTAGTAACCGGGCCTGCTTCTCCTAAGGCAAGAGATGAGGTTCGCGTAAAATGGTGAAGGGATGTGCAACACTATGTGTTTGAAAGAAAAAAAATGAATAAAATAAGGCAGAGTGAAAGCTACCATGCTCAATGTTCTGAACTGAAAACTATAGAGTTGAATGACACCTATCTGGAATAGCAATATGAGGGATGCAATTGTTCCGCTGTGGATTTAGATTTCACGAGCACGAGTGCTATTGAACTTTGGGTGTATTCTTAGTTATGCCCATTAATTTCTCATTTAAGGCTAGTATGCTGATCCAAAAATCTTGCTCCTAAGTCAACTATATGAAAGATGATCTGGAAATGAGGCCAGGATATTTTACAAACTCTTGTTAGTCCTAAACTTTTAAATTGTTTACATTGGTAAAGGACTAGCAATGAGTAAGTTGGGGGATGTGATGAGTGTGTATTTTTATATGTTAATTTATGTTATAACACACTTTTATAAGCTTTAATATTCATCACTATGCATTTATCACACTTAATCATAATTTTAGATTAAAATGTTAAGTTTGATGAAATTAATTAAATTTTGAAATAAATTATTTTATTTTGTAGATACTCGGTCACTATGAAGAGGAAGATGGCAAGAAAGAGATCCACAAAAATGGGCCAAAGTCCAGTCCATTAGAATGACAAGAAAGAAAAAAGAAAGAAAGAAAGAAAATATATATATAACATAAATGGGACAAAAGTCCATTCATATGACCAATCTTCAAATGGGTCGAAGGCCCATGAACACAGCCGCATGGGCTTCCTCACGCGGCCAAGCCACGTTGGCCACTTGGCCTCCTCACGAGCCTCCCTTGGCAGTGCCAATGTGAACTCAACATGGGCCCCTTCAGCATCTTCAACGTGGCTAAGCCACCTTCGCACAGGGCACAGGCGACGAGGCCAAGATGCAGGCGGGCGTGGTCGCCAAAGCCAAGCGGGCGGCGAAGAGAGGAGGCGGGCTGCTCACGTAGGTGTAGGCCGACAAGGTGGGCAGGCGAGCGCCGCCTCAACGCTAATAGGAGAGAGAAGCCCCCATGCATGCAACGTTTGCAGGCGGTCTTCAACGCCCACATCATCTACTTCACGCCGCAGATGGCCTTCGAGCGGCCAGGGCATGCGCCCCCTTCGCGAGTCTTCACATGCGGCTAAGCCGCTTCCTCACGCGAGAACGCGAGCCCCTCCCTCCATGCAATCTTCAAAGCATCCGACGTGTGCCCCCTTCATGCGGCCAAAAGTCCTCACACCCAACCGCCAGCCTCATACACGGGTCTCTCTTCAATATTCTCCGCTGGGCGTGTCTCATGCGAACGATGACCGCAACACACATCCTCTTCAATGCAAGCCAATTTCTTCAACTCAGCGGCCTGTGCTTTTCTCACGAGAAAGGAGGATGGTGAGGGCTCTGTTTGGCCCTATAAAAGGGGTTCAAGTTAGCAAGAAAGGGGGTTACGTAGGGAGAGTTTTGGGGGTTTCTTTTAGCGAATTTTTGGGGGTGCCTTATGTTTATGTTGTTGTGGGGTTCGATGGTTGCTATTTGGAGTTTTTTTGAGAAGCTTGTTTGAGTTCTATTTGTAGAGTTTTGAGAAGGAGGAAGAGAGAGAGAGAGAGAGAGGGTAAGGGTCCCTTCATGCTACAATCTCTTTCACTCTTATTGTTCTCTTTAAATTTCTTCCTTTGTCTCTTGCATTATTTCTTCTGTTAGATTGTGTTAGTTATTTTGTCTATGATTTAAGTTTTCTTGCTATGCAATTATAATCCTGTCTCTTGAGTTGAGTGGTATAGATATTGTCGTTCTTCTTATCTATTTCTTTGATTCATCTGTTTATTTTTATGGCTCAAAGTTTGGTGATTGTGATCATTCTGTCACTTTCCGTTCACTTGTGTCATTCATTCGTAAGTCCGAGTTTTCATCATTCCTTCACTCTGTTCAATAAACTCAATTTCTCAATTGCAATCTTAAGCTTTCAACCTCAACTCTAACGGTTAAAAACTCAAGGTTTTCAACTCTAAAAATCTAAACTTCTCCGTAGATTCGACTTGGTCTCACCACTTAACTATTTTATCTAATTTATTGTGGATCGAATAATTAAATTTGGTAGCTGGCGTATTAACGACGTGCATTTTCACACTATCACAAGTACCATGTCGAGTCAAGCACGTCAAGTAATATCATGTATTTTTATGTCACGAGAGAGAGAGAGAGAGAGAGAGAGAGAGAGAGAGAGAGAGAGAGAGAGAGAGAGAGAGAGAGAGAGAGTGGAATGCCATAGATTAATCTAGAAAGTCATGCACTCCGGTGTAATGCCACACCGTGGTCAATATAGCTCCCATGGGTACAAGTACTTGAGTTCCAAAGGAATAAGCTATTGTAGGAACATTAAGGTAGATTCTCAGAATTCAAGGATAGAACTTATGTAGAGATGACTTTGCGATAAATCTCTCATGAAAAATAGGACACTCATGAATCTAGGACAAATTGGAATCCACTCAGGCTGCCGCCAATTGTAGAATACGCGTCCACTGTAGTGGTCGCTAGATCTGTGAACATTAGAGGCACGAAGGAAAGTCGCGTCAACTGCGACGGACGCTAAATCCCAATATGGCGTCAACTGTACTGGACGCTAATTCCAAACATTGACACGACTCTCACAGAACACTAGAAACAATGCTCCATGTTGGCTGGGGCATCATGTTTCTTCAGAGGGACATGATAAGACACAGATTCCAGGGTTCTTAGGGTACAACCCGCTCGGCCACCTTGCGGTATTCCAGGGCTAGCAAAGACTTACGGAGGCCTTAGAGAAAGAAATTCTAATCCGACGGAAGGAATATCCAGCGAAGGCTCATTCAATCTCTAAGAAATAGTGTGTCAACGTAAAACTCGTGAAACAGGGACTCCATCTCGGCCATGAGACATCAGTGCCAACAGACCCGCGATATGGGCCAAAACACGATAGAAACTGTGAGATAAGGAGTTCACGTCAATCCAAGAAGGTGTCATTTAAAGAATAAGCGTCACTGTGAAGCGACCTCAATTCTTTAATAACAGAATTTTAAATAATGAAATTACAATTTCACGTCTCTGTGAAGAGGCACCAATTCTAGAATTTCCAATAATCAATTAAAATTATTTATAATTGGCATCCGTGTACAGAGGCGCCAATTCTTTAAATAGCATCCATGTGAACAGATGTTAATTCACAATTTACAGGTTATTTAAATTCTAATAAATTAGATAGGAATTAGCGTCTCTGTGAAGAGGCGCTATTCATATAATGCACCTCTACTCAAGCAGACGCCAATTCTTTTCGGTCTACAGGTTGTCATGCATCAGGCATGTACGTTCACAGATACAAAGCACTATACATTTCTGTAGAAATTGCATGAACAATAACATTTTTCTTTCTATGGGGATTTTTAAGGATCAAAACACATGATAATTAAGAGAAAAATATGGGGATCCTAAAAACATGCTCATGCAAACTTTTACAGATCAGGTTCCATACTTATTTAATTTTAAACATGCATTAATTATTTAATGAACTACAAGAATTCACATCAGGGGTAGTGGGCGCTCATTAATTGGCGTCTACCAGGCTGATCCTAATTTAAGAATTAGCGACCTTCTGGACGAGCGTCAATTAAATAGCGTCCACTTTTCTGGTCGCTAATTGGATATGAAACAGAAACTCATAAACATGCCAAAACTACGCATGTAATTCATGGATTCTACATGAAATAGAGTTACATCTGCATGCATGCTTCTGTTACTAGCAAGTTTTGCTTGTTACGGAGACAACCTACCTTGACTGGGTGAACGGGGAAGGAAGATGATGAAGATAAGAGGAAGCAGAGGAAGAAGATGCTCTCTTCTTCTACTCGTTCTGCAGCAATAGCCGCAACAGCAGGCGTAGGAGGAAGACGAACGGAGGAAGGGGAAAAAGATCATGACGTCGAAGGAGACATCGACGCACAGGTAGCAGATGAGGAAGAAGAAGGCTCCACGACTTTTCCACGGCAACAACATCACCCGATCACGAACAACTACAACATGATGCGTCTGTTGTCGCGAGGGCATGTATTTATAGGGTTTTTGGGTTCTACGGGTCCTAATACATGCATGGACTCCTAGTTGGTTGTAAACTTTTCGAGATAAACTCTATCCTTCCATACAAGCAGCTGCTTTCCCTATTTGATCAGGGAAACCCTAAAGCTCTATGCATGGATCGACCTAATCCCCTTCGAACAGAGCTCATGGGTTTAAAGTAAGACTCATTAAGGCCTTTTAATTTGGTTAATACGTAACAAAGGGGTTTCAACTATTTGGGTTTTAAGGCCCATAAGAAATGCCTTTTTAGTTATTAGTAATGGGTCCCTTTTTACCCCAATTGGTTTAGTTTTAACACAAGCCCGTTATTAAATTGGGTTAAATATTTTCTATATTTAATTCAGGATGCTACACCCTCCCCTACTTGGAAGAATTTGGTCCTCAAATTCAATTTCACATAAACATGGAGGGTGCAGATTACTTACATTTAGAATAACTCTCGAAACCTTTTACGTATTGATTCCTCTATTTCCCATGTGGCTTTTTGTTCCGAGCTTTTGTTCCATTGAATCTTCACCATGAGAATAATCTTATTCCTTAGCACACGAACCTCACGATCAAGGATCCTAAAGGGCTTTTGCTCATATGTGAGATCCTTTTGTATCACCAGGTTGTCATATTCTATAACATGGAATGGATCATGAACATACTTCTTGAGCACGGAGACATGGAATACATTCTGGACCCTAGAAAATTATGGTGGCAAGGCAATCCGGTAGGCGACCTCGCCAACCCTTTCCAGAACTTCAAAGGGGCCGATATATCTTGGTGTAAGCTTACCCTTAACACCAAACCTTCGAATTCCACGACCTGGGGAAACCTTAAGGAATACATGGTCTTTGACTTTGAACTCCAAGTCTCTGCTTCTAGTATCGACATAAGTCTTTTGCCTGGACTGAGCCATCCGAAGTCTCTCTCTAATGATTTGTACCTTTTCAGTTGCGTCTCTTACTTGCTCCGGACCTAGAAGTTGCTTTTCCCCAACTTCATCCCAGCATATTGGTGAGTGGCAAGTCCTTCCATATAAAGCCTCGAATGGTGCCATCTGGATGCTAGCATGATAGCTATTATTATAGGCAAAGTCTGATGGAAATGTAAGTCATAGATTCAGAGGGGGGTGAATGAATCCTCTTTTTAAAAATTATTATGGAATTAGAAAATAGAACAAGTTAGGGACAAACAGTTAAGGGTGCAGAATCAATAGCTTAATCTTTAAGAGTACTTCTGCCCTAATCAAAACCAAGAGCATAGCCTGCTCACAACCTAAAATAATATTGGACGCATTCGGCACACTTAAAAGGGCAAATCACACAGCGTACAGAAACAGAAATGACTTGGAATCAAAACCTGTGAATGGGATAGATGAAATGGATTCACAATCACAAAGCAAACCACTAACATAGGATTTTTAGGTGGTTCGGCCAGACACCAAGTCTGCCTACATCCACCCCTCACTGAACTCAGTGAGGATTACCGCTGACAAACAACTTGAAACGCTGAGCCACACAGCTTGCTAACAGAGGAACACATCCTCAACGCTGAGCCTCACAGCTTGCTACACATGCTGAGCCTCACAGCTTGCTAACAGAGCAACAAATCCTCAACGCTGAGCCTTACAACTTGCTACACATGCTGAGCCTCACAGCTTGCTAACAGAGGAACGAATCATCAATGCTGAGCCTCACAGCTTGCTACACACGCTGAGCCTCACAGCTTGCTACACACGCTGACTAACAGCTTGATGAAAGGAATCAAAGGAAAACGGAAAACAAAGAACAACTGGAACAATAGCAACTATAGCTATGAAACTGAAAAACACGTTGGCTTGGATTTGATCCAGAGGCCAAGAAAGAACACACAGCTCTTAAAGGGAAATCTAGGCTGCACACTTTTCTTCCACATGCTCTCTCTTTCTCTTCTTCTTCTCACTTTTCTTCTCTCGAGCTTCTCCTACCCTTCTTTTGTGCTTCAGAGACGCCGCATTTGATCGCGGGAGCGGCCTTCTGATAGGGCTGTAGGCAGGGTTTCCACGACCTCACGCATCCGGCCTGAGTAGAGCTCGTCCCAACCTTTTCCAGAGAAGCCACGTGTCAAGAGAGGATTGGGGTGTTGATCCACGTGGCAGAATGTCAGAAGTATTCTCCCTTGGGATCACGTGCCAATCATTAGTCCGTTATCTCCCACGCGCTCATACTTCAGGCGTGATGTGAGGAAGACCACGTGCATTACAGATGCTCGATCATGTGCCAGTCTGCAAGACATAAGTGTCAAAGTGAAAACATGCACATACATATAAGACATTGCACAGACCTTGAATGTAAACGCACAAGGCAAAACTTGCACCGACCGTGTCTTGCCTAGATAAAATCATGCACCTACGTTGACATGCACTGACCTTCGTATGAACAATCGAAGACATGCACCGAGGTAAACAATGCACCGAGCTCTATATGAACGTGTGAACAGTAGAAACGTACACAGACCCTCTAGCATGCGTGCATACAGCACTGAGTTACCATATACACCAACCCTATATTGACTAGGCCAAAACCTGCACCGAGTGCACATATGCACTGAGCTCTATATGCATGCAGGTAAAACATGCACCGAGTTAGAGAATGCACTGACCTCCTACATGCTTTAGAAAAACATTAAGGCACATGCATACATTGAGACGTAGAATGAGACGCAGTTCATGCACTGACCCTAGGTGTGCATGAGACGCAACATGAGACACACAAGTGCATGAGACGTAGACATGGTCGCAGCTGTGCATGAGATCGCAACTGTGCATGAGACGCTAACAGAGACGCAAGACCGAAAATAGCACCGACCGCATGCGAGCCAACGCTTGCACCGACCTGTGTGAGCCAAAGCTTGCACCGACCTGTGTGTGCCTTAGACATAGCATGAGACGCAGACTGTACCGTCCTACATGCCCAAAAACCTGCACTGACTTTACATGCAACCTGCTAGGCCTAACACAAGATATGCATATACCTTGTTTTAGCACGAGACAAATATGCACAGACCTCTACAAAGATTGCACCGAGGTTATGTGTGCATAAAGAAGACTTTGTACATACTTCAACTATGCAACGAGTCATATGCACAGACTTGAGACAAGCTCGGACCTGGTATATGCTAAGGCTTGAAAACGTGCACAGACCATACAACAAAAGCATGTACGGACTATGTGGAGAAGTGCACGGGCCAAATATGCGGTTGAGTAGAAAGTGCACAAACTTTGAATATAATGTTGCACAGACCTTGTGCAACATGCACAGACCTACATGCTGAACAAGAGAAAGTGTAGTGTATGAAGGATTTAAGCCCATGAACAGAAATGTCTTCATCAAAAACCAAAAGCAGTCATGCATGCATCATGAAATCATCAATGTGTAAATGTGCACAGATGCAGCATGATATGAAGGATTTCCATAGTGTCTGACAACATCATGGTCATATCAAAATAGCAGCATAGATAGAGTATACATGACTCATAGTTTTGACAACATCAAAATGTAGGGACACAACAATCTCCCCCTTTTTGATGATGGCAAAATTATGAGTCATTACAAGTCATGTCAATCAAACAACTATCTACCCCTTAGCAATGCAGCATATTAAGGACACAGCAAGCATCATGCAACCAATGACCCCAATGACTTACTGAATGACCCCAATGACTGACTGACTCAACTATTCTCCCCCTTTGACAACTTCAAAAAGGAGAGGTTTGCGAGTAGAAATGAGAGATGGAGTCAAAAAAGAGAATTATCAGCACCAATTTAGCAGATAGAATGAATTTGCAGATAGGCCAATGTAGCAGATAGGAATGAAGAGATTCACAATTAGATACGAATTTCATAAATTAGAATGAATTCAAGTTCAGACTCTGTCATTATAAAGGAGTTATGATAAGATCCTTATTTAGATGCGTGGTTCAAATCTAATAGATTCAGAGTTTATCAATGAAAAAGCTTTAAAAAGAAAGAACTACATTCTTGTTTAATAGAAATGAACCAAGATTCCAAAATAGAGCCATGTCAACCTCCTATTATCTTACTCAAGTAAACCAATGACACCTCTAGGAGTTACTTAAAAATAGTATTGAAGTTAAACACAAAAGCTGTTCTGTTCAGGTTCTCAGGGTTTCAGCACAATAACTTGACCTTCGATCACATTTTCAGATTTTTCTTTTTAGCTTAGAATATTTTTAAGAGCAATCAAGTATAGTCAACACCTTTTGACTTAAGGGTACACGTTTATCAGACGCCAGTACCCCTAGTTACTCAGTGAGACTAACTGTCTTGCTTCAATTTGAACAGAGATAACAAGGACACTTCATGACTAGGTCCACTCCATTTCTTTGATGGAGGGCTTAGTTTCTCAGTGAATCCTTTGTCATTACTCTGCCATGAGCATTGAAATATACTTTTATCAGGTTGCCCTTAGAGTTTTCAGATTGTTCTATTTTTAAAAACAATACTCTATCCAAGTATCTCAACCAAGGGTAATCATAATTATAGATTTTCAGATATCAGGTAGATTTAACAAGATACAAGAATGAGAGAACTGGTTAAGACCTATTAAACTGAAAACAACTTCTTTTCAAGACAATTTATCTTTAAACTCAAAGAAATCATTAAAATCAAACTAGTAAATTATTTAGGAGTATCATAATCCTGTACAATAGAAGATTCCGAAACAAGAATGTTCAGATTTATGATCATAGTACACACATTGGAATCCTTCTGAATTTTGGGTGTTCTTGAAATGGGTGATAGATAAAGCAGAGAAGATAGTCAAGGCGAGTTCAAACAATAGTACACGACTCCCCCTCAATAGATGCAGAAAATTTGACTGACTGAATGGAGTGAGTCATGAGGTAAAGAGTGAAAGACAGTAAAGTAATTTCAGAGATATGCCTTATGCTCCCCCTAAGTGTATGCACTCAAATAGCCTTTTTGGTATTTTCAATATGAATGGCATGCAATGAAATTTGAAATCAAATTATGCACTTAACAACATGTAGGCATGTGCATTGACTCCCCCTAACTAAATGCACTACATGTACTCAATGTATGAAGAAGCTCAAATTGTGCAATTAAAATGACTATTCAGTTAAGAACATGTATGCATGAGATTTTATTTGACAACTTAAGCATGAAATGCATCAAACGGGATTTCTAACGAATTCAGATAAACAAGCCTGAGTGAAGCAGGAATGTTACCTGAAGGGTGCAAAAATGGGGTTCTCACACTAGGGTGCCTTGGTTTATTTACCCCTTTTATTTCTCAGCTCCAAGGCACACCTGCAAGTTAGCTTCCTATTTTGCATAAGCAGGTACCAAGAAGTCTTGGGTCCTGAAGTGACTGGTGGCACCTTTGAATGGTGCTCTCAACATTTTCTGAGCTAACATGTCATCAAATTTAATCAGATAACAGTTAGACATAGAATGTCCTAACTGTCCACAATAATGGCATGATGCAATAGTTTTAAAATTCTCTCTATGCACATTACTGTAATCATGGAATCTATGTGCATTTTCATGGAAATCTCTGTTAACAGAATAAGCATTGTTCTATTTACTGAAACCAGCCAACCAACAATTAGCAGCTCTATGGCCTGGCTTTCCACAATTGAAGCATGCAAAGAATTTTCTGTTAAAAATAAATTTATTCATATTAACAACCTCTTGGTTTGCAAGGAATTTAGCATGATATGACTGTGAGTTTTTCTTACCTTTTGCAAACCAGCATTGTGAAACAGCATGTCCTATTTTCCTACAGTGAGAACAATGAATTTTTCTTTTCTGTTCAGCAGGATGTTTTCTATTATGAAACTTCCTAGCATGCATTCTATCATCTTGTTCCATCAATCTACACTCATGCATTAAATGACAAAATTTATGACAATAATGACATGACATTTTCTTTTTGTATGCATGAATGCATGTGTTTGGGTTATGAACCTCATGCATAGCACTAGCATGAGTGTTTCTTTGCTTATTCTGCACATGAACATTCTTTTTTACTTTTTCAGCTTGTTTCTGATTTTTCTTAACAATGGGCTGTTTGACTTGAGATGTAGTGGCAACATTTGAAGTTTTTACAAAAGATGTCGTTAGCTTATTTTGGAAGGCTTTCTTGTTGACATTGTTGTAGCCCAGCCCTTGTTTCTGAACATTTACCTTAATTCCTAGCAGTTTGTCTAGGTTTTCTTGCCCACTCACAAACTTCGCCAAAGATTCATTCAAACTTGTAATCTCATATTGCAGTTTGGAAACATGAAGCTCATAGTTAGCAATTTTATCTTCATAGCACACAACCTTTTCATTTAACATCTGATTGATGGTCAGTAGGCTAGCAATTTCTTGTTTAGCATCCAGCAACTCATCAGAGCTACCCAGGCTTACACTCTTCCCCTTTTCAAAAGTGATTAGCCTCTCAGATAGAGCTGTGTTTAGGTGTTTCACCTTGTTAATTTTGATGCGGGACGGACACACGACTCGACTCCAAATGGATATGCGATCCTCGCACTTTAAGCAAGCTCGCGATCGTCCCTAACGAGGGAAGCGTCAGACGAACGCGGTTGAGAAATCGGTAAAGAGCTAGGGTGGTCAACTCACAAATTCATGCCCGGATCGGGTCACGGTCTCGCAGCAGTAGCATTGAATAACAATAAATAGCGAGCTAAGTTACCCTATCATGCTCTCTAGCACTGGCATATAAAGCATATATGAACTAAGCAAAGTGCCGATTAAGGAGCGAACACGATACCTCCACGTGCCTGGCGTGGGGACGACTTCCTGGCCGATCTCATACTACCGGAACAGTAAATACACAATAATTACAGCAAGACAAATTACTTCCCACTCAACGCAGGGAGGTAAAGGGAGACACAATTGGACCCGGGAGTAGCGGTTTCGGGTTGACGGGCCGCTTTTTGTGTTGCTTCGGCGGCACACGTACTCACGACCGTGGGACCCACATGCTGGTCCGAGGGGCCATGTGGGCCCGGGGTGGCACCACTACGGTGGGGACGCCTGGAAGAGCGCTCCCTAGGACGGCGATGTGCTAGTTCGCCGGCCAGAGGCCGGGCGGCTCCGATCTCCACTCGCCGGAGTTGCTGGCCACGGATCTACAGTTCTATTTTGCAGCGCGTGACCCGGCGAGATCTGCTGCTGCGGTCACTCTCGATGTCGGATCCATGCATAAGAGGTACCGATAGAAAGCTGACTTGAAATCCTTCGATGTCTGGCCGGAGTAAGAAATTTGAGTTTCTCTTTGATGGCCTTTGTCGAATTTTTAAGCTGCTGACTCACATGATCTGAAAACTTAGGGCATAACCAAGTTTTCCTGAGAGTTGGCGTTGACCGTGATGTAGACCTCCGAATCAGAAGATGAGTTCTTCGTGACAGTTGTAGAGGCCGAAGAGAGGAAAACGGGGATATATCTTATGCAAGATTTGGTGGAAGGTTCGATTTTTTGGGGATTTTAGACTGACTCGGGGTCGGATCTGGACAGCAGAAATAGATCTGAATTTGGGGAAAAGGGATAATTTCTAAAAATAGGTAGAGGGCCTTATAAATTCGACGAAAATTTGTGGAGGGTGGGGATGGTAGACAGAACCTCCAATAAATTTGGGGGTTCCAAAAAAAATCAAAAAGGAGGTCGAAAGGTGGAAGAACTATGCTTCTACTACAGAGATCTGAAAAGGGACAGATCAGGAAGACAGAAAGACATGGAAATAGAAAAATATAAAAAGAACTCTGAATGACGTGATTTTTTTACTGGAGGTTGGGAATCAAGAGAGGAATCAACCCTGACAATCTCAACTCCAGATGATGTCTGAGTTGTGAGTTAAAACTCTCGGAGTGGGACTCTATCCCGCCAAACAGAACCTTGGACAGAACTTCAGAGGCGGCTTCGCGGCGGCTCGATGGCGGCACGAACGGCGGCGGTGGCACCAGAGATGAAATCAGAGATAGAGGGGCTCAAGTAGAAGGGGTTCTCAACCCTGAAATGCAGAGGGAAGAAGGAGGAACCAAGAGGGAGAGAGGAGGGGCGCACCAGCTCCAAGGCTTACACCAATATTTTCTTCTCATTAATTCATGAAAAATGGAAATACATGCCTTATATAATAAATGCAAAATGACCACTATTGCCCTCAGATCTAGGGTTGGGAGGGGTATACAAGGTGTATAACAAATTAATTCTAATTGCATTTTTTTTTCAAAAATAAAAATGGGGGGGGGGCGCCCCCTTGACCAAGGGGACATGATAGGTGGCCAACTTTGACATTTTAAACCACTTGTCTCCCCATGTGTCCAATTGACTTGTCAAACCTTCTAGATGCCACCTTGACTTTTGACCAGCCCCACATGGATGAGGTGGACCAATGGGGAAGGAGTGGGGGCCCCCTAGCAGGTCCTACTGGTATTTTGCACATAAACCCACACAATCCTAAGGAAGAACAAATAGGCTTATAAAGCCTTACAATTGTGAATCTACTTCTCCCAGGATATAAAAAATAAATAAAAGGACACAAATATAAAAATACAATTTTCATGCTCGGAGTTGATTCCCATCAATTCTCCTGGGTGGGAAGAACTCGACCCCGTCGAGTAGGGGTACGGCTGCTCGAGTCACTCCAGCGGATCCGCCACCGTGCCAAGTAACACGAGTACGCTCCACTCCAAGTGATCGTCACCTGCTCATTCCGTATATATTCGATATGCGCATGCTGCTATAGGAACGAGGCTAGTGGTGGAACACTCCGGGGTGGGGTCACTCTCAAGGGTAGGAGGCGGCTCGAAGACTCACTAGGAATCACCGCTGGGTCCCTATAGGTGACTAGATCTGGGTTATAGATGTAGAGCTGATCCCATACTCCTCGAGCGAGTCCACTTACCTCACACTCATAGGAGACCGACAACTAGCTTGCACAAGACACATGCAGACTTACCATGCACTAACACACATATGCAAACCACACAAACAAGCCACACAAACAAACCACACAAAGAAGAAACACACTGACTCATGGATGACCCTAGACTTAAGGTGGTGGTTACATCAATCCCACTAAGCGGCCGCATCCTGAGCATCGGTAAGCTCCTCCTGAGCTTCGTACTCATCAATGAGTTCCTGATCGGCCTCGTAACTGATGGACACAAGCCCAGAAGGCGAGGGTTCTCCAACCCCTAGGGCTAGTGTGGTACGAGTGGGACATTGGTTGCCAAAGTGGCCAAACCCATGACAATGGAAACACTGTAGACGGGACCTACTACTCTCTCCGATGAGAGGGCCCTTACCCTTATCCTCCCGACGAACAGGGGGTGTAGGCAACAGGGGCGGAGTTGTAGGTGCCGTGGGCAATAGGGGTGGGGGTACTGGTGCCTGAGGGCGGGCAATGGGTGCCGGGGGTTGGGATGGAGGTAGATCCCGAGGTGGGGGAGGGCGAGGCCGTGGAGCGAAATGCTCCTGACGGGTGGGCTCCTGAGATCGAGCCATGGGGGCCCGCTGAGGTGGGCCTAAAGAGTGGCGAGGCTCTATGCTACGAAGAGGGGTGGGACCCGACCGATGGCTAGGCTCGAACTCTCCCTCAAATTGCTCCAACTCGAGAGCAACTTGATATGCTTCTTCCAACGTCTTGGCATTGTGGCGGAAAAGCTCATACTGATAGTGGGGCCACAAACCATGTCGAAAGCGAGAAACGGGCATGGTACTCTCCTCCGTGACACCACATCGTAGAAAGTACTCATCAAATTTAGCAATGTATTCGGAGACGGATCGGTCTCCCTGGCTAAGACTTTGCCACCTATCGATGAGTCGCTGACGGTACGTGGGAGGAAGGTACTTTTGCCGAAGCTTAAGCTTCATTTCGCCCCATGTGTCAATCGGGGGCTCTAGCCGCTGAAATAACAGGCTCTCTACATTCTTCCAATAGGTTTGTGCCTGTCCCATGAGCTTCATGGTAGCAAATCGATCCTTTGACGTTCCGACATGTCATACCAATCGAAGTATCGGTCCATGCCGAACTCCCAATCTAAATAGACTTTCGGATCTAAAGACCCGTAAAAAATGGGAGGATCCGCTCGCACGGTCTTAAGGACCCTATCATCCTCCTCATCTCTCTGTGGTTGGAGGCCACGACGGCGTTGACCATACCCCTCATAGGCGTTATCGGACCCATAGTCCTCGAGACCAAGGTCTCGGCGCGGTAGTTCGGGGACCCGAGGAGGGGCAGGTGGAGGAGCCCGTGGTGGCTGAGGAGCATGTGCGGGCGGGTCCTAGGCCACATGGACGGGCTGGGCCTGGGCTATGGGAATGGCTTGGCCTTGGACAGCCGCCTGAGCGAGTGTGAGTGGGCCTTGGGCCACTATAGGAGGGTCTCCGTGCGACATCTTATCCAACCGTCCGACCAGACCTTGGACGGATCTGTCGGATGACTCCATCCGTTCCACCATGGCGTTAAAACGGCCATCTATGCGGTCTGAGAAGCTCTTAAAGGTTGCCTCGGTTTGGTCCATCCGGTCTACGAGGGTCATGATCGCCTCGCGCAAGGACTGAAGGTCTCCCGAGATGATATCCCGTGGGTTGGCCATAGGTGCAGGGCGATGGTATTGGGTACCTCGCCGAGTGGGCATGCAAAGGACACAAGGACTAGGAGACACAGACCAATGCAACAAAGTGATGAACCTAGACTTAACCAAGACTCAGTACGTGGCGGAGTTAATCGATCCGAAGATCACTCGCGCAAGTGTGTGGCCTTCCCGACAGGCGTAGCCTAACGTTCGGACAACACCTTTTGATATACCGAGTTATTGGGATGAAATGCAACCTAGACCGACTTAGACGATGACTAGACGTAAATGACACTTTTTTTTTGTTTTTGACCAAATACTACCCTAGACTCAACTGGCGCTCTGATACCAAATGGATGCGGGACGGACACGCGACTCGACTCCAAATAGATATGCGATCCTCGGACTCTAAGCAAGCTCGCGATCATCCCTAACGAGGGAAGCGTCAGACGTGCGCGGTTGAGAAACCGGCAAAGAGCTAGGGTGGTCAACTAACAAATTCGTGTCCGGATCGGGTCACGGGACGGTCTCGCTCTCTCTCGCAGAAACATTGAATAACAATAAATAGCGTGCTAAGTTACCCTATCATGCTCTCTAGCAGCGGCATATAAAGCATATACGAACTAAGCAAAGTGCCTAGTAAGGAGCGAACACGATACCTCCACGCGCCTGGCGTGGGGACGACTTCCCGGCCGATCTCGTACTCCCGGAACAGTAAATACATAATAATTACAGCAAGACAAATTACTGCCCACTCCACGTAGGGAGGTAAAGGGCGACACAATGGGACCCGAGAGTAGCGGTTTCGGGTTGACGGGCCGCTTCTTGTGTTGCTTCGGCGGCACACGTACTCACGACCTGTGGGACCCACGTGCTAGTCCGAGGGGCCGTGTGGGCCCGGAGTGGCACCACTACGGTGGGGATGCCTGGAAGAGCGCTCCCTGGGACAGCGGTGTGCTGGTTCGCCGGTCGGAGGTCGGGCGGCTCCAATCTCCACTCGCCGGAGTTGCTGGCCACGGATCTGTAGTTCTGTTTTACAGCACGCGACCCGGCGAGATCTACTGCTGCGGTCACTCCTGATGTCGGATCGATGCACAAGAGATACCGATGGAAAGCTGACTTGAAATCCTTCGATCTATGGCTGGAGAAAGAAATTTGAGTTTCCCGTTGATGGCCTTTGTCGAATTTTCAAGCTGCTGACTCACAGGATCTGAAAACTCAAGGTAGAACCAAGTTTTCCTGAGAGTTAGCGTTGACCGCGATGTAGACCTCTGAATCAGAAGATGAGTTCGTCATGAAAGTTGTGGAGACCGAAGAGAGGAAAACGGGGATATATCTTATTCAATATTTGGTGGAAGTTTCGATTTGTTGGGGATTTTAGGCTGACTCGGGTTCGGATCTGGACAGCAAAAATAGATCTGAATTTGGGGAAAAGGCACAATTTCTAAAAATAGGTAGAGGGCCTTATAAATTCGACAAAAATTTGTGGAGGGTGGGGATGGTAGATAGAACCTCCAATAAATTTGGGGGTTCCAACAAAAATCAAAAAGGAGGTCGAAAGGTGGAAGAACTATGCTTCTACTACAGAGATCTGAAAAGGGACAGATCAGGAAGACAGAAAGACACGAAAATAGAAAAATATAAAAAGAACTCTGAATGATGTGATTGTTTTACTGGAGGTTGAGAATCAAGAGAGGAACCAACCCTAACAATCTCAACTCCAGATGATGTCTGAGTTGTGAGTTAAAAATCTCGGAGTGGGACTCTGTCCAGCCAAACAAAACCTTGGACAGAACTTCGAGGCGACTTCGCGGCGGCTCGATGGCGGCACGAACGGCGGTGGCGGCACCAGAGATGAAATCAGAGATAGAGGGGCTCAAGTAGAAGGGGTTCTCAACCCTGAAATGCTAGAGGGAAGAAGGAGGAACCAAGAGGGAGAGAGGAGGGGCGCACCAGCTCCAAGGCTTACACCAATATTTTCTTCTCATTAATTCATGAAAAATGGAAATACATGCCTTATATAATAAATGGAAACTGACCACTAATGCCCTCAGATCTAGGGTTGGGAGGGGTATACAAGGTGTATAACTAATTAGTTCCAATTGCATTTTTTTTCAAAAATAAAAATGGGGGAGGGCCCCTTGACCAAGGGGACATGGTAGGTGGCCAACTTTGACATTTTATACCACTTGTCTCCCCATGTGTCCAATTGACTTGTCAAACCTTCTAGATGCCACCTTGGCTTTTGACCAGCTCCACATGGATGAGGTGGACCAATGGGGAAGGATTGGGGGCCCCCTAGTAGGTCCTACTGGCATTTTACACATAAACCCACACAATCCTAAGGAGGAACAAATAGGCTCATAAAGCCTTACAATTGTGAATCTACTTCCCCCATGATATAAAAAATAAACAAAAGGACACAAATACAAAAATAAAATGTACATGCTCGGAGTTGATTCCCATCAAATTTCCTCTTTCAGTTTACAGTTTTGCTCCTGGAGGTCATCATCAAACACCAAATCATCTAAGGAAGACTGACATTCATCAAACATTTCTCGTTGATTTTCAGATTGAAGTTTGTCAAGATTTTTCTGAAGTTCTAAATTTATTGCTCTATCAGTCTCTAGTTTTTCAGACATCAATCTATTTTCACTTTCAAGATTCATTGATCTACATTCAGATTCCTTAGACTATTTTTTGAGTTTTTCATTCTCAGACTTTAAATGTTCTAGTTCTGAAGTAATGGCATTAAAATCTACTAATTGTCTTCTGAATATCTCATTTTCTATTTTTAGAATTTCACTATCATTTCCTTTAGCTATTTTTCTGAGGGATTCATTTTCAGATTTCAGCTTCTTGAGGTCTGAGTTATCCTGTTCAAGATCTTTCAACACTTTTTCATTCTGAACAGTATCATTAGTAAAATATTGATCATCACTAGTTGAGTTAAGCTTTTCTTCTAGTTCAGAAATCTCATGTCCAAGATTTTGATTTTCACTTTTGAACACGCCAATTTGTTTCTTAAGCATTTGAATATCAGACAAACAGGCATCAAGAGATTGTTTCAATTCCAAACACTTTTCACATGTGGAATCTGAAGTACTCTGACAAGTTTTCTTTTTCAATTTTTTGTATAATTTTCTTGATTGTTCACGTGATTCAAATAGCACAGTATATGCATGCTCCCAATCATCTATAGTAAAGTTTTCAAAGGGGTTTACCTGATCATCGTCCTCTTGATCACTGTGGTGATCACTTCCATCTTCAATGGCCATAAGGCCGCAGACTTCAATTTCCTCTTCATCACTCGAAACACATTCTTCCTCATCACTCCAAGATGACACCATGGCCTTGGTTTGCTTTTTCTTACCCTTGGCATCCTTCTTTACCAGCTCCGGGCATTCATCTCTGACATGCCCTGATTTCCTACAATTATAACAGATAATCTTGTCAAATTTCTTGTTTTGTTCAGATTTAGAGTGATAGCCTCTATATGCCTGGTAGGGTTTGTTCTTCTTGGCATACTTACCTCTCATTCTTAAAAACCTTTTGAAATTTCTGGTGAGGAAAGCCTGTTCAGAGGCCGACAGTTCATTAAACTCCTCACTTAGTTCATCACTACTATCACCATTGCTACCAGACCCCTTGAGGGCTAGTGTCTTGGGTTTCTTCTGCTCATCTTCAGGCTTCCTGAAGTTTAACTCATATGTCATCAAAGACCCAATTAGCTCATCCACCTTCATGGTGGTCAGATCCTTAGACTCTTTTATCACAGTGACCTTTGTGTGCCACGTAAGAGATAAAGACCTGAGTATTTTCCTAACAATCTCACTATCAGAATAATCCTTGCCTAGTGCTTTAAGATTGTTAGTGAGCTGAGAAAGCCTAGAGAACATTTCCTTTATCGACTCATCAGACTTCATTTTAAATACTTCATACTCAGAGACCAACATATTTACCTTTGTTGCTCTTACCTGGGACGTTCCTTCATATATCAGCTTCAGCTTGCCCCACATGTCTTTGGCTGATCTGCAAGCAGAGATCCTAGAATACTCTTCTGGATGAACTATGCACTGCATTATGTTTAGAGCAATCCAGTTCACCGTTGAGAGCCTGATCTGTTCCCTTGACCATGCATTCTCATCTGGTGGGAGCTCAAATGGTCCTGAGGTAATCACTCTCCAGAGTTCGCGGCTCTGTGCTCTCAGGAATACCTCCATCCTGTGTTTCCAATAAATGTAATTAGCGCCATCAAAGAACGGAGGGCGGTTAATAGAATGTCCCTCAGCTATGAAGCTACGAACATTTCCATTCCCAGATCTTCCCTGGTCGTTGGACCACATCATGGGAAATTGGGCTCTGATACCAATTGATGGAAATGTAAGTCACGGATTCAGAGGGGGGTGAATGAATCCCCTTTTTAAAAATTATTGCGGAATTAGAAATTAAAACATGTTAGGGACAAACAGTTAACGGTGCAGAATCAATAGCTCAATCTTTAAGAGTATTTCTACCGTAATCAAAACCAAGAGCATAGCATGCTCACAACCTGAAATAATATTGGATGCATTCGGCAGACTCAAAAGGGCAAATCTCACAGCGTACAGAAACAGAAATGACTTGGAATCAAAACCTGTGAAGGGGATAGATGAAATGGATTCACACTCACAAAGCAAACCATGAATATAGGATTTTTAGGTGGTTCGGCCAGACACCAAGTCTGCCTACATCCACCCCTCACTGAACTCAGTGAGGATTATCGCTGACAAACAACTTCAAACGCTGAGCCTCACAGCTTGCTAACAGAGGAACAAATCCTCAACGCTGAGCCTCACAGCTTCCTACACATGCTGAGCCTCATAGCTTGCTAACAGAGGAATAAATCCTCAACGCTGAGCCTCACAGCTTGCTACACACACTGAGCCTCACAGCTTGCTAATAGAGGAACGAATCCTCAACGCTGAGCTCACAGCTTGCTACACACGTTGACTAACTGCTTGATGAAAGGAATCAAAGGAAAATGGAAAACAAAGAACAACTGGAACAATAACAACAGTAGCTATGAAACTGAAAAATATGTTGGCTTGGATTTGATCCAGAGGCCAAGAAAGAACACACAGTTCTTAAAGGGAAATCCAGGCTGCACACTTTTCTTCCACGAGCTCTCTCTTTCTCTTCTTCTTCTCACTTTTCTTCTCTCGAGCTTCTCCTACCCTTCTTCTGTGCTTCAGAGACGCCGCATTTGATCACAGGAGCGGCCTTCTTATAGGGATGTAGGCAGGGTTTCCACGACCTCACACGTCTGGCGTGAGTAGGGCTCGTCCCAGCCTTTTCCAGAGAAGCCACGTGTCAAGAGAGGATTGGGGCGTTGATCCACGTGGTAGAATGTCAGAAGTATTCTCCCTTGGGATCACGTGCCAGTCATTAGTCCGTTATCCCCCAGCGCTCATACTTCAGGCGTGATGTGAGGAAGACCACGTGCATTGCAGATGCTCGATCATGAGCCAGTCTGCAAGACATAAGTGTCAAAGTGAAAACATGCACATACATATAAGACATTGCACAGACCTTGAATGTAAACGCACATGGAAAAACTTGCACCGACCGTGTCTTGCCTAGACAAACTCATGCACCTACGTTGACATGCACTGACCTTCGTATGAACAACCGAAGACATGCACCGAGGTAAACAATGCACCGAGCTCTATATGAACGTGTGAACAGTAGAAACATGCACAGACCCTCTAGCATGCGTGCAGACAGCACTGAGTTACCATATGCACCAACCCTATATTCACTAGGCCAAAACCTGCACCGAGTGCACATATGCACCGAGCTCTATATGCGTGCATGTAAAACATGCACCGAGTTAGAGAATGCACTGACCTCCTATATGCTTTAGAAAAATATTGAGGCGCATGCATGCATTGAGACGCAGAATGAGACGCAGTTCATGCACTGACCCTAGGTGTGCATGAGATGCAACATGAGATACACAAGTGCATGAGACGCAAACACGGTCACAGCTATGCATGAGATTGCAGCTGTGCATGAGACGCTAACAGAATGCAAGACCGAAAATAGCACCGACCGCATGCGAGCCAACACTTGCACCGACTTGTGTGAGCCAAAGCTTGCACCGACCTGTGTGTGCCTTAGACCTAGCATGAGACGCAGACTGTACCGTCCTACATGCCAAAACACCTGCACTGACTTTACATCCAACCTGCTAGGCCTAACATGAGATATGCATAGACCTTGTTTTAGCATGAGACAGATATGCACAGACCTCTACAAAGATTGCACCGAGGTTGTGTGTGCATAAAGAAGACTTTGCACAGACTTCAACTATGCAACGAGTCATATGCACAGACTTGAGACAAGCTTAGACCTGGTATATGCTAAGGCTTGAAAACGTGCACAGACCATACAACAAAAGCATGCACGGACTATGTGGAGAAGTGCATAGGCCTTATAAGCAGTTGAGTAGAAAGTGCACAGAATTTAAATATAATGTTGCACGGACCTTGTGCAACATGCACAGACCTACATGCTGAACAAGGGAAAGTGCAGTGTATGAAGGATTTAAGCCCATGAACAGAAATGTCTTCATCAAAAATCAAAAGCAGTCACATAGGCATCATGAAATCATCAATGTGTAAATGTGCACAGATGCAGCATGATATGAAGGATTTCCATAGTGTCTGACAACATCAAGGTCATATCAAAACAGCAGCATAGATAGAGTATACGTGACTCATAGTTTTGACAACATCAAAACATAGGGACACAACAAATTCCACCAGAGGCAGATGATTATGTCAACACTCACCAAAATCTATGACACAAGCCCTGAGCATGTCTTCTACTACTTGATTAGTTCTTTCCGCCTGACCATCCGTTTGGGGATGAAACGCAATGATGAAATTTACTCTCGTCCCCATGGAATGTTGTAGACCCTTCCAGAAGTGTGATGTAAAGTGTGGGTCTCGGTCAGATACTATTGAGATATATACTCCATTCAACTGGTGACCTCTTTCATATATAAAGCTGCTAGCACATCCACTGACCATTTACTCTTGATCGGAAAAAAATGTGCAGACTTAGTCAGCCGATCGATAACCACCCATATCCCGTCATGTCCTCCCATTGTTTTAGGCAAATCCATGACAAAATCCATCCCTATCTCTTCCCACTTCCACTTAGGGATGTCTAAGGGATGTAATTTATCGGCGAGCTTTTGATGTTCCGCTTTAACCCTTTGGCAAGTAACGCAGCGAGAGACGAACTTCTCCACTTCTCTTTTCAAGTTGGGCCACCAAAAGTTCCTTTTCAAGTCCTGATATATTTTGGTAGCACCGGCGTGAATAGTGTACCGTGATCGGTGAGCTTCTTCTAGAATCTTGTTCTTCAATTCCGGGCAATCCGGTACACAAGTCCTCTCATGAAATAATAGTCTTCAATTAGATGTTGAATCATGTTGCTCATTCATCTTGCCTTTAATTTCCACTATTACTGGGTCATCATCTTGCAACTCCTTGATTTCAAAAAATATGTTAGGATGTAAACTAATGTGGGATAGAGTAACACATCCTTTCTCCTCATCTATATTGAGATTCAATTTAGAAAATTGCTTTAACATCTTCGATTCCTGAATCATACAACGGGCCAATAGTGCTCTCTACTTTCGACTAAGGGCATCAGCTACAGGGTTACCCTTTCCTGGATTATATTGTATAGAGAAGTCGAAGTCCTTGAGATATTCTAGCTAGCACATTTGCCTCATGTTCAATTCCTTATGAGAGAATAGGTACTTCAAGCTTTTATGGTTGGAGTACACAATGAACTGTTCTCCATAGAGATAGTGCCTCCAGATCTTTAAGGTAAATACTACCGCGGCTAGTTCTAGGTCATGCACCGGGTAGTTTTCTTCATGCTTCTTAAGTTGCTGGGAAGAATATGCAATTACCTTCCCATGTTGCATTAACACGCAGCCTAGTCCGACGCCAGATGCATCGGTATATACTTCAAATTTCTCTCCCTTAACCAGCAAAGCTAACACCGGGACAGTAGTCAAGTGGTCTTTTAGGGTTTGGAAGCTTTCTTCACACTATTCCGTCCATACATATGGATTCTCCTTCCTTGTTAACCTCGTAAGTGGAATAGCTATTTTGGAGAAGTCCTTGATAAATCGCCAGTAGTAACTAGCCAGACCCAGAAAACTACGAATTCAGTGGCATTGACGACTCTTTCGCAATTCCTCACCGCTTTAACTTTAGATGGATCAACAGAAATCCCCTCCTTTGAAATTACATGCCCCAAGAATGATACTTCTAAGAGCCAGAATTCACATTTGCAAAATTTTGTATATAGTTGATTGTCCCTCAATAATTGTAATGCAATCCTCAAGTGCTTTTCATGCTCTTCCTCAGACTTGGGGTATATTAAAATGTCATCAATGAATACCACTATAAATTGATCCAATTGAGGCCTGAAAATGCCGTTCATCAACTGCATAAAGGCTGTAGGGGCATTTGTTAGTCCAAAAGGCATAACAGTAAATTCGTAATGCCCATACCTGCTCTTGAATGCCGTCTTGAAAATATCTTCTACTTTAATTCTCAATTGGTGATATCCCGACCTGAGATCAATCTTCGAAAAATATTGAGCACCTAAAATCTGATCGAATAATTCATCTATCCTCGACAGCGGTTACTTATTTTTGATAGTTAGTTGATTCAACTGTCGATAATCTATGCACAGTCTCATGGATCCATCCTTCTTCTTGACAAATAAGACGGGCGCTCCCCACATGGAAGTACTTGGCGTAATGAATCCCTTCTTTAATAGTTCCATTAATTTTTCTTTAGCTCCTTTAACTCGACAGGGGACTTTCTATAAGGTGCCTTCGAAATAGGGCCAGCACCAGGGACAAGATCAATCGTGAATGACACTTCCCTCTCTAGGTGTAAAATGGGCAAATCCTCTGGAAATACATCAGGAAAATCCCTAACCACTCGAATATCTTCCAACTTCGATTCTTAAGTTCTGTTACAGTTACAAGGGCAAGAAAAGCCATACAACCTTTCCTTATATGCTTCCTAGCTCGAAGATCCGAAATAAGGGGTGACTTGTTCCGACTCCGGGGGCTAGAGTAAACAAGCTTCGGGTAATCACTAAAAGTTACTAGACCCTTTCGGTAGTCTATGATAGCCCTATGCGTGGATAACCAATCCACGCCTAGAATGACATCATACCCTTCCATGTCCAGGCATACTAGATCGACAGGTAGATCATGCCCTTCCACCAAGACCTCACTATCTGGGTAATGATATTTAATCGCGGATCCAGTTCCAAGAGGAGTGGAGATAACTAGATCCGTTTCTAACAAAATAGGTTTCATAGATAATGAAGCAAAAAATCTTTGAGAAACAAATGAATGAGTTGCACCGATATCAAAGAAGATATGTGCAGTCTTGGAACAAATATTCAATGTACCTTCTACTATTCTGCCCTCACTTTGCTCCGCCACTTGTAATGCTTAGAGACGGCCTTGTTTCTTTGCCGAGCGCTTCTCGTTGCTAGCTTGCTCATTTAATAGGGGACAGTCGGGAATCCAGTGGTCACGGCTCCCACATCGGAGACAAGCTCCCAGTCTCCTCGAACATTCCTCAGCCTTGTGCACTGCCTTGTCGTAGTGCTTGTAGACCTCTTTAGATGGTGTGGTAGTAATAGAGAATGGCTTATCATTCTTCTTAGACTTCTTCTCCTTGGAGGAATCGATTCCATCATTGGACCTCTTCTTTGTAGACGAGGCCTTGAAAGTTCTGGGACTAGTAACATACTCTTCTTATCTCTCCCACGGATCCGGTCCGATAGCTCCGTGGCATACTCTAGTAATTATGCTCGCCTAACCATTTTGGAGTAGGCTTGCACATCCATTGGTGCCAATTGTATAATGTATTGGCGTCAGTGGGAATGATATTTTTATTTTATTTTATTATATTTATTTGATTAGGGTTTGTTGGATTTTTTTGTTTATTTATTGCATAGGCGTGCCAGTCACTGAGTGACAAGTTTATTTTGTGCTCGATCTGACTTGATCAGACAGAAGTGATGTTTGTGTCGGGACCAGAAGTCCGTCATACCATAAAGGCTATGACGTTAATTACATCCTTCGAAAAGGAGGAAAAACCTTGATTAATCGCCAAGATAGAGGGCCGCCAGGGCAGAATAGATACAGATGCATACGCAAATTAAAAGGTAACGATGTGTAATGCGGGACCCGGACATACATTCAAGCATGCAATGCAGCCGTGTTCATTATATGACCCCCGATATAAGGCGGAGAACTTAGGTCCGAAGACCCCATCACGCCTAGTGAGAGTTTTCAGCCAGACCTAATATGACTTTCCACAGATCACCATTTGATATACCAAGAGATCGGGATAGACAAACACACAATGAAAATAACCATGCATATCTGTACATTATATATATATATATATATATATATATATATATATAGATGCATACACGTATGCATAAAGAGAATCAGACCTCAGATGAGCTCATCGTTGAATTTATCATCTATTTTTTTATTATATATATCTTTATTATTTGTTCGCAAGATGACCATGGGTCAGGCACAGAGAAAGGCAACCAGTTTGTTAATGAGGGCAGAAGTCAACTTGGACTTGCATGAATCAATCTAAAAGGTGTGGTGATGGGTCAGCTCTGGGGAGTGGGAAAGGGAGAGCTTATGGAGGTGAACCGGCGCAGTGGAGATCAGACAATAGTGCGGAGTGGGATGAATCAACACTGTTCAAAGAAGGGGAATGGGAGTGTGAGTGTGAGTGAATCGGTGCATCCTTGCGCCAATTCACCTTCATGGGGCATGGCTGGCACTGATTCAACGGGATGTCATAGGGGAGAATAAGGGGTCGATGAAAATAGGGACGGGGTCGACATAGAAACAATTGAGTAGTGGGTTAACATATGGGGCTTTTATGGAGTCGACTCAAGAGGGTCCTAGGGTCGACGCAGGAGGCCATTTGTGGGGCCAGTGATTCGGCGCAGAAGAGGGGGGAGGAGGCAAATGAATCGGCGCGGTTGAAGTGGGCGTGAGGAAATGGGGAGGATGAATCGGCGTAGGAAGATGTTTCCTTGCGCCGGTTCACCTAGGTTGGCGCCGATTCAAAGCTTGAAGAGTAGCCAAGAAAGAGAAAGAAAGAAAGAAAGAAAGAAAGAAAGAAAACTTGTTTGAGGGGTCAAGGGGTCGACCCAAGGGGGGATTCAGCTCAGTCTCAGGGTTTATGAAGGAAGATTAAGAAACCAAATTAACCCATAGCCACAGAACTTTAGGGATATCGTTTGGTTTAGCATGCTTAGTTTATTCCAAACCCAAATTTGGCTAAGAAGAGCTGGGGCTCCCCTTTCGTTCATTATGTCCATGATATTGAAGGTTCTTTAGTTACATTATCACTGCTCCCTCTCTGTGCGAGGTTCATACTCGAGCACAGGTTTGTAGAATCTGAAACGGGCTTATGCACCACGCTGCATTATGAATTTGGAGATGATTTACCCATACCATTTGTGCAATGCCATTACAACTCAATGTCAGCCTTAGTTTTAGCTCAAAGCGAGGTGGAAAACTTGAATTAAACAACACAAAAATCGAAGGGAATCCTGAAACATTTTTGGCAGCATCCCCCCTTACTCTGAGAATTGTAAGAGGAGAAATTGAGCTCACACACGGAAAATTCCAGAGTGAACTCATAATTGTCGAGAGGCCGAACACAACGATCTTGTGACCCAAATTGGATGCAAAAGCCCTAAGGACTAGCCTACTAAGGACCCCGACGATCCATGGTCAGAGCTTTGAAATGCTGATTTCCTATGTCGCCACCTAGGTGATGGTTATTGTTCACCTCGCGGGAAAGGTTCTCAGAAGACCATACCACAGAAGGGCAAGCCCTTGAAAGCCCAAGGTGATTTGAAACCGCAAACGAAGGAGCAGTGAATGGGGAATGTACCCCCTCCCTGGTGATAGGTTTGCATATATATTTGAAAGTAGCTAAAACATCAGAGGAGCCATAATCTTGTCCTAAGCAAGGGGAGATACAAGTCATGCTATTGGAGATAGCAGACCTGTACCCCTACCATAGACTGATGCTTGTAAACCACTAACACAATGAGCGGCCCGAAAGTTGTCACTCAGACAAAGGGGTTAAGGCAAGAAAATCACAACAAAGAATGATATATTCATGACTCCTCAGAATGAGCCATTGGCCCTGCGAAGAAAGGCTTGAGTGAACAGAGGTGATAATCTCGAAGGACAAGGCTCTCAAGGGCAATCTGCCAAACACTGGGTAGGGCATACACGGTAACTATTGAGACCGGATTGGAGAATTACACAGACAATGATATGGGCAAAACTGGAAACTGGTTGAAATTTAGGAGTACGCAATTGCCCCTACAACCTAAGGATGTAGGTGAAAGGGCACATGCCAGCTCCTCCATGGGTAGAAAAAGAACACGTTCATCAATCAGATATTAACATACTATGTACATATACATACATTGATCATCTAGGAATATTCACGAATGCCGCATGCATAAACTGAGTTAAACGATGAAGCTCGTGCTTAATCCCTGGGAGGGGATTTTACTGTCGCCTGCTGGGCGTGGCCAATGGCTGTTTCAACACAGGTTCAGTCCGTCGCAGTAGCATGGCTCGAGCGATCAATGGATCGAAACATATAGCCTTGAGAGGCCTCCTCACGCTCGGGGGAATATAGCCTTGACATGGCCCGAACGATCAATGAATTCACGTCAATAAAAGAAGGCGTCAATTAAAGAATAAGCGTCACTGTTGTTGATAGTTTATGTATCACCCCGCCCCCACCCCAAACTATACATGTATCATATGAGCATGAACAAGCATGGAAGATAATGAACAAAGGTGATGAATAAATAGGAAAATGTTCCGTGACTGCCACCAAGGGTTAACAACGTCCAAAGGATGAAGAGATGAGTGCAACGGCGCCGTGTACCTTGGAAAAAAAGAAGACTTGATCGCGCTTGAGGAATGGGGTGCAGGGAATGTCGTGGATTCAACCTCCTCTCCTTCCAGCCGACTAGAGGAAGAGGGCCTCAAGTTCAATCATGCTCTCCTACAAAATAAAGCAAAACCACAAGAGAAAACCCAATTAGAAAATCGAAGTGTAGCATCATTCCTGAAGTGGTAAAATAGTGCTAGAAATTGAGGGAGAATGCACCGGGGGGAGGTTTTTAACCTCTGTGGAAGGGTGCAAAAGATAGGTGTGTGTGTGTTGTGAAGATGTAGAAATAAATAGGAGGAGAAAACACACAGTATAACTGTGGAGAGAGTGCATGCAAAACAGAGAAAAGTGTAGAGTGCAGAGAAAGTGCAGAACACTGTGATAAAATTGAGATTTGGGAGGATGAGAACTAAGAGTAGAGACAATGAAATCAAGCCATTGAGCATGGAATAGAAAGCCAATACTTTCCTCTTCAGGCCAGGGTTGAAGAGATGAGATGACGTTGTAGCATGGATTCGCCCCGAACCGAGAAAGATCTGCCCCTTCGCGACCTGCGAACCTGAGTGCTTTATATAGGAGTGCAGAAATCCAGAAAGTTCTACCAAGATTCCAGGAGATATAGCCCACCAAAACTCGAGTTCTTTGGGTCAATCTCAAGATAATAGTGAGGACAAGAGATAGAAACAAGTGGGACTGAATTCCGTGGAAGAATCTGGAAGATATTTGCGTGGAAAGAAGGGCCCTGAGCTTGATTGGAGAGAGTTTGACTTGCATAAACCCAAAAATTTAAATCCAAGATGAACACCCAAAATAGGGCACTAGATTGATAAATCTCATGGATAATAGTGTGAATAAGAGTCCTGGATCAATTAGAGCCGATCTGGAAGCTTCCTCTCAGAGAAAAATGGATCGAACAAGGGTTCCAAAGAGTCCTACGGCGAGGAAATCGGACTTTAGGAAGTTTAGGACTCTCTCTCTGGCAAACGGTCGATCGCAGGGCCGCATACAGAGCCAAACGGTCATGGGAGGACCGCTAGGGTACCCACAAACGGTCTAGGGAGGACCGCAAGGGAAACAAGTGACGAACGGGCTCAAACGGGCATTGTTTGGGGGAAAACGGTCTAGTGAAGACCGCAAGGGGGACCACAAACGGTCATGGGGGTGACCGCAAGGCAATAGGAGGTGAAACGGGGCAAAACGGGAACTATTTGGGGCCTAGCGGTCTTGGGAAGACTGCCACCATCACCTAGCAGTCTTCCCAGGACCGCTAGGCTGATGAAGACATTTTTTTGGGTAGAACGTAGTAGATTTTGGAAATCGGAGAATATCTTGAAAATAGTGTAGAACTAGCTAAAGGCGTAGAAGAAGAAATTGTAGATAACAAACAATTGAACAACGTTTATGAAGAGAGCAAGATGAGAAGAAGAGCAGAAGAGGGAGAAAATGGGGTGAGATCATAGAAAAAAATGCTGGGTTCACGGGTGAACAATGTAGTCTACCAGAAAAATGCAAATAACTAGAAATCAGTGGAGAACTGACTAACGGTGTAGATGAAGAAAATCCAGGGCTTTAAAAAATGAACAACTTTGGTGAAGGACACTTAATGAATAGAGGAATAGAAGGGGATGAAAAAGGGCCGTGTTCAGGACTGTGTAGCGAAAGGGGTCGAATGCTTGATGGAAGTCGACCTAAATGGGCCGCAAGTCTACTTGGAAGGCCGGAAGCTGATAAAGTAAGCCATAGGGCTCTAAGAAATCACGATCGCCGAAGTCCAAAGGTTATAGTATGATCAAATGGGCTCGAAATCTATCCAAGGAAGGCTCCAAAATAATGGGTAATTTGGGACATCAAAAATGGAGAATAAGAGAAATGACACAACTTGTGTGCTAAAAATGGGTGTCAACAGATGCCCCTCCATGATATTCGCTTTGCAAGGGAACGAGCGAATGCGGCGCGGAGGCGGAGTGCAAAGGAGATGGAGCGAAAGCGATAGCGATGTCAAATGGAGATGAAGCAGATGAAGCAGAGAGAACTGAAAAGCGGGCATCAAGGCAAAAGACACCTATCACAACCAACAAGCTACAGGAATTCACCCAAAAATGTCAAACTAACCACAAGGAACGGATGACAAGGATGAGACATGCCTGGAGAACTAACCTAAGAGAGGAAAGAAAACACAACTAACCTCATCGGGGACACAATCTACGGACAACGAGGGGATCAGAAGAGACACAGCGTGATAGCTGGAAAAGAAAAGATAAACTGAGATAAAATCCAGACAATAATCACGCTGGCCAACCAGACCAAGCGGGCAGATCAGAGAAATTGTTCAAATTCGGAGTGGAATGAAGATCTCTTATCCAAGAGAATTGAGGCGCAATTAACCATTGTTGAGGAGAAACTTTGAAGGATCACGAAACGTGAATGCTCAAAATGACATGATGCATGCTGGGCTAAAATAAAGAAATCATCAAAACGAATGCCAAGAAATCATAAAATAGAAAGTACTCAAGGATACTATTGCTAGGCCGAGCAAGACGGGGTCAAGAGTCTTCTACAACCACGGCGTGCGAGACAGAGTCCATCGTCCCCCACCCAACTCAACCGAGTAGCCTATCCAACGATTGACCGTGTGCTCTTAGATCATCATCATTTTTGTTAAAGGGGAACATCAGATCCCAGAACACACGGACAACCAGTCCGTCCTTGAGAAGCTATAATAATACATATTACTATATAGTAATGCAACAATGAGTTGGGATAGAGAGCCATACCTAACTTACCTGCGCAGGTGAAACGACATTTTTTGGATTTTTTTGAATTTATAAGACAACCAACAATATGAAAATTATTCACATAACATAACATAACGAAGGATGAAATCACATGAACAACATATGCAAGACATCACATGAACAAGCAATAAGCGTGAGCGGGACTAATGAGTATGGTGGGGCAAGACAACACAACGCGGTGGGACAGCACACACGGTGTGACAAGATATGGTGGGACAAAGGCACGCAGGACGACAACACCACAGGGGACAAAGACACGTGTGGGACGATAACATAGTGGGACGAAAAACATGATAGAAATAGAGGGACAAAGACACGCGTGACGACACGGAGGGACATAGACACGTGTGACAAGGACACGGGAGGACGAAAGACACAAATAAATACGCTCCTCAATCAAAACCCAAGATCAGAAGAAGCAGAACCGCCAGGTTCATAATCGTGAGGCAAAGCCCTCTCATGAAGATATGATGAGATAAAGCGAAAGTTGAGCATGATATAAGTTTCAGAACAGATCGAGAGTTATAGATTGAAGATGAGAGAACAGATCAGAAAGAAGATAAACAGGAGGTAGAGCAAATGATAAGGAGCAAGGAAGCTTTGAACACCTGCAACCTGCACACTTAACAAACATATTATATCCGTTCTCAAAACAAACAGACAGAATGGAACGAAAAGATAAATATGTTTGGATTTTTGACAATTTTTTTGATTTTTTTAGATTTTAAAATATTTGATATTTTTGGATTTTAAAATATTTGATTTTTTTAGATTATAAAATATTGGATTTTGACAAGTTTTAATGCGAATCGTTATTGTACCGTTATTATCATCCTTACACATCTTTTTCAACCCTTGAATACTATTCCACAAGATCTACCCTAAAGTTCCTACAAGCTTAATCCTTTGAAATTCTATATTGGCTACAACTATAGTGGATGTCAAAAATACATGATCAATGCCTGCGTATATAGGGCCCGATCTGGTCTTGGGAGGAGCACCCAAAAGTACTAGTGCCCATAGGAGTTGTAATGATCGCGGTGTGGCATTGCACCGAAGTGCATGACTTGCTTGATAGACATTCCACAAATCTCGTACTTGACTCGACTTGACATGACATGACTTGCGTGACCTAGAAAGGGGTATTTATTTATTTACTTGCTTGAAACATGATAGCCAATTCTTGACATGACTTGATCACTTGACATAATAAGTATACGTGATTGATTATCTTGCTATATTGACATGAGTTCTTGAAAGACTTACTAGTTCGTTCACTACCTCTTGATATACATTCTCTCTTGTTATACGTTCCTTATTGTCGTTTTGTGCGCGCATGCATAGCTTATTGCATTTCATGTAACATGTAATCTACTTAAAGCAAGCTAGCACTTGAGATATAATCCCTACTGAGCGTTCGCTCACATAGTGTTTTCCCTTATTTTTTTTCAAGTAAGTCCGAGGATGAAACTCAATCGGATGGGGAAAGTCAAGAGTGATGAGATTAGAGCTAATCCATCTATCCAAGCGTTATCTAGTCTTGTCTTTTCTATTTTCTTGAGTTAACCATTGTATTTTCATTTAATTGAGTCCTAGCACTATCTTTTAGTGGATGTAATAGAAGTACTTTAGAATTTATGATGAAATAAAGGATTGGGTTATCTTTACTCTTGGGTGCTCTATCTTTGTGTCGAATACACTAACGCTCTGATTGACATGATCGATATATACTCGTCGCGCATCTCCGGGTTCCTTCCGCGCTCGAGGCGTGACAATTTTTATGGTATCAGAGCCTAGGATATTCAATTCCTAGGAAACCCAAGTCCAAGGATAAGTTTAAACCTTCAACTAGTGAGATTGGGTAGAATCACAGGTTAAGATAACTCAGATACTCAATTCTTGGTCAAATTTCATATTAATTAGTTATCATTGTGGGACAATAGCTGCCGAACGTGCTTAGTGGTGTAACATGCAATGCACTCTCTAGGGCATGACGCAAGCACTACAACAAGTAGCACAAGGAGGTGCACACCGTGGAGCGGGAAACCTCCACCAAAGCTTCAGAAACATGAACCCTCCTAAGTTCATGGGATCCACTGACCTGGATGATGCCGAGCATTGGATCCGAGAGACTGAACGTATCTTTAGAGTTATGCAATGCACAGACCAAGAGAAGGTCTTATTAGCAACATTTCAACTAGAAAGGGACACCCGATGCTGGTGGGAGTCGGTAGAAGCCACATTGGACCAAGCTCAGGTCACATGGGAAGAATTTATTGAACATTTCAACAACAAGTATTTCTCCGACTGAGTTCAAGAGAAGAAAGCTGCCGAATTCGCCACACTTAAGCAACGATCTTTGTCGGTGGCTGAGTACGAGGCACAATTCTCGAGGTTATCTCGGTATGCTAAACACCTAGTCAGTACCGAGAAGATGAAAGCTAGGAGATTTCTAAATGGGCTCAGGCCTCAATACATCACACAACTGGCGCCGATGGACATACAAGTTTATTCGAAGATGATACGACGAGCCCAGTTACTCGAGGATGCCACGGAGCTATCTGATTGGATTCATGGGAGAGATAAGAAGGAACAGGTCACTAGTTCTGGTTCCCTTAAACCCAATTTCAACAAGAAGAGGCCAAGTAATGGAGGAACTCCCTCCCAAGAGCAAAAGTTCAAGAAGACCAAACCTTTCTCCATCACCACCATACCTTCTAAAGTGGTGTGTAAACACTGTGACAAGGCCGGACATAAGGCCGAAGAATGTTGGAGAAAACTTGTAGCTTGTCTCCGCTGTGGGAGCCGTGATCATTGGATTCCCGACTGCCCGTTGCTCAATGATCAAGCCGGTAATGGAAAACGCCCGGTGACAAAGAATGCACGTCTCCAAGCTATTAAGGAGGCAGATCAAGACGAGGGTGGACTAGTGGAAGGTACGCTGCAAGTTTGTTCCAAGTCTGCACATGTCTTATTTGATACTGGTGCATCGCATTCTTTTGTCTCCAAGAAGTTTACTGACCCGCTACCTATGGAACCAGAGTGGATAAAATTAGTTATCTCAACTCCTCTTGAAATGAGGCCGATATTGCTCACCATTACCAAAATTGTGAAGTCTTGGTTAAAGGAAGAAACCTCCCTATCGACCTCATATGCCTAGATATGAAGGACTATGATATCATATTAGGAGCTGATTGGTTATCCAAGTACCAGGCAACTGTTGATTGCCGTAACAGCAAGGTTACTTTCAAGGAGTTCCCAGAACTAGTTTATACTAGCCCTAAGAGTCGGAGCAAGTCACCTCTTATATCGGCTCTTCGAGCTAGCAAGTTAATAAGGAAAGGATGTATATCTTTCCTTGCTCTTGTCACCATTAAGGAGACCAAGGAGTCTAGGATAGAAGACATCCCAATAGTACAAGAATTCCCGGATGTGTTTCCGGAAGATTTGCCTAGACTACCCTCACAAAGAGAAGTGGCCTTCACCATCGACTTGGTCCCTGGTGCTGGTCCAGTTTCTAAGGCACCATATAGGATGTCCCCTGCCGAGCTCAAGGAGTTAAAGGAACAATTGATGGAACTTCTTAAGAAAGGATTTATAAGGCTGTGTACTTCCTCGTGGGGAGCACCTATACTATTTGTGAAGAAAAAGGATGGATCCATGAGGTTATGCATCGATTATCGACAGTTGAATCATCTCACTATCAAGAACAAGTATCCACTATCGAGAATCGATGAGTTATTTGATCAAATATCTGGATCCAAGTATTTCTCAAAGATCGATCTCAGGTCGGGATATCACCAACTAAGGATCAAAGATGAGGACATTCATAAGACCGCGTTCAAGAGCAGGTATGGGCACTATGAATTTGTTGTTATGCCTTTTGGACTAACCAATGCCCCTGCAGCCTTTATGCAGTTGATGAATAGTATATTCAGGCCTCATCTAGATCAGTTCGTGGTGGTTTTCATTGATGATATATTGATATATTCAAAGACCAAGGAAGAGCATGAGGAGCATTTACGGATTGTATTACAGATATTGAGGATAAATCAATTATATGCAAAGCTCAGTAAGTGTGAATTCTGGCTGGAAGAAGTATCCTTCCTAGGACATGTGATTTCGAAGGACGGACTATCTGTAGATCCAGCAAAAGTTGAAGCTGTAAGGAATTGGGAAAGACCGACCAATGCTAGCGAGATCCGTAGTTTCTTGGGTCTTGCGGGCTATTACCGGCGATTCATCAAGGATTTCTCCAAGATCGCCGTACAACTCACTAGGCTAACTCGCAAGGAGATCCGTTATGAATGGAGCGAGGAATGTGAAAGAAGTTTCCAAGCTCTCAAGGATCACCTAACTACTGCCCCAGTCTTAGCTTTGCCAGTTGAAGGAGAGAAATTCGAGGTATACACCGATGCGTCAGGCATTGGCCTCAGGTGTGTTTTAATGCAACAAGGGAAAGTTATAGCTTACTCTTCTCGCCAATTGAAGAAGCACGAGGTGAACTACCCAGTTCATGACTTAGAGATGGCCGTGGTAGTGTTTGCATTGAAGATATGGAGACATTATCTATACTGAGTGCAGTTCACTGTATACTCCGATCACAAGAGCCTCACGTATCTCTTCTCTCAGAAGGAATTAAATATAAGGCAAAGACGTTGGCTAGAATATCTCAAGGACTTCGACTTCACAATACAATATCATCCTGGAAAGGGTAATCATGTAGCTGATGCCCTCAGTCGCAAGCCGAGAGTAATATTATCCAATTGTATGATTCAAGAGTGGAAGCTACTAGAAAAATTCTCTAAACTTAACATAAGCATGGACATGGAAAGCCGGTGTGTTATACTATCACATATGAGCATACAACCTGAATTACTCTCTGAAATACGAGGACTTCAAGATAATGACCCTGTATTAGTGGAAATCAAGGGCAAAATAGAGGAACAACCAGATTTCAAGATGGCCTCAGATGGAAGGTTATTATTAAGGAATAGATCTTGTATACCAGATTGTCTAGAGCTAAAGAAGAAGATTTTAGATGAAGCAAATAGATCAAGGTACACGATTCATCCAGGATCTACCAAGATGTACCATGATTTGAAAAGGACCTTTTGGTGGCCCAATATGAAAAGAGAAGTAGCAGACTTTGTGTCTCGCTGTCTCACTTGTCAACAAGTCAAGGCGGAACACCAAAAGCCTGCCAGTAAGCTACATCCTCTTGATATTCCCAAGTGGAAGTGGGAGGATATCGGTATGGACTTCATTATAGGACTATCTAAATCTAGAGGATGACATGATGGAATTTGGGTCATCATAGACCGTCTGACCAAGTCGACACATTTCTTGCCAATCAAAAGTCGATAGTCAATTGACATCCTTGCTGCATTATACATTAAGGAGATAGTAAGGTTACATGGAGTACCTGTCTCAATCGTGTCTGACCGAGACCCTCATTTTACTTCTCACTTTTGAAAGGGTCTACAACATTCGTTAGGGATGAGACTTAACTTTAGTACAACTTTTATCCTCAAACGGATGGTCAGACCGAGAGAACGAATAAGGTGGTAGAAGATATGCTCAGAGCTTGCATCATTGATTTTGGTGGAAGCTGGCATGACCACTTGCCTTTGGTTGAATTTGCATACAACAACAGCTACCATGCAAGTATACAAATGACACCTATCGAAGTCTTGTATGGAAGGAGTTGTCGATCACACTTGTGCTGGAATGAAGTTGGTGAGAAACAACTCTTAGGCCTGGACATGGTAATGGATACCACCGAAAAGATTCAGATGATTAGAGAGAGACTTCAAGTGGCTCAGTCTAGACAGAAGGCTTATGCTGATACACGAAGAAGAGATCTCGAATTCTAAGTCAGAGATCACGTATTTCTCAAAATATCACCTGGACGTGGAATAAGGAGATTTGGTGTTAAGGGCAAGCTTACACCAATGTTTATCGGACCTTTTGAGGTACTAGAAAGAGTGGGCGAGGTTGCTTATCGCATCGCTTTGCCTCCTCAATTATCCGACGTCTATAATGTATTCCATATATCCATGCTGAAGAAGTATGTGCACGATCCGTCACATATCATCGATCATGGAGACCTGGTGATTCAAAAGGATCTCACATATGAACAAAAGCCCATGAAGATACTCGATCGTGAAGTTCGTACACTGAGGAACAAAACGATTCCCAAGCTAAAGGTGCAATGGAGTAAATGCTCAGATCATGAAGCCACATGGGAGACTGAGGAGTCCATGAGGAAGCGATTCCCGGATTTATTCTAAAAAGGTATATGTCCTGCACCCTCCATAAATATGTGTAATTAAATTTGGGGACCAAATTCTTCTAAGTGGGGGAGGGTGTAGCAACCCTGGTAAATTTAAGGAATAAAATCTTAAAAGATTAAACCAATGATAAAAGGCCCAACTCATATACACTTAAAACATATAACAACTAGGTGAAGATGAATAACGCCTCCTGTCATGGCGTCATATAAGGAATTGAAGACTGAGTATATAGGCGTCATTTTAAAATAACGCCCCAATCTTAGGCGTCATTTCCAAGACCCGTTAGTGTTTTGTTCGAACAGGGATGTTATCTGGGTAAGTTTTGATTAGGGAAAGGATCAATACGTGGGGTGTCTACGTTTAATAGGATTCTACGAAGGAAATACTAATCTTAATTGAACTCCTAGAACTCGTTAAGATTCTCTTTTCCTATAAATACCAGCCCTCCCATCGAGCCAACCTGTCGTCTCTTTTGATTCTTCCAACAAACGACATGCTGCTGCTCAATACATGAAGAACATAAAGTTCTTCAACTTCTTCCTTTCCTCTTGTACATTGCCTGCAACGCGAAGGGGCTGCGGCTATTTAGTTGCTACTCTTCATGTCATCATCTTCATCCTCTGGACGTGGACGTGTTGCTGCTGGTTCTTCCTTCCATCAAGCTGCATAGTCTTCATCCTACTTCTTCTTCTTTGAAGGAGGCTGCTGTTGCATTCGATAAAGAGCTGCTGCCTCTGTTTACACAAAAATAGAGTATCGTATCAAGGGTTATTCCTTCATCCTCTTCACGTTTTTGTCAACCAAATCACCAATCAAGGTAGGTTTTCTCAAGCGTTAAGCCAAATTTAATAATTTTAGGCTTGTATACATGCATATAGGTCTGTAAGGGATTGCAGAGATCGCTCTGGATTGAGGTTTTCGTTGTTTACTGCATGAATTGAAATAGCGACCCAAGTGAGGGCGCTGTTTGATTTAACGGCAATGCAAATAGTCGTCAATTGTCTAGTTAATGAATAATTATGCATGCTCAAAAATTTAGTAACTATGAGCCATTACATGCAAACTAATGCATAGACAAACTGATAAATTCTTGTTATTTTTCTCTACCTATACATGTCTTTAGTTTCCTGATCAGACATACTCCAAAATCCATGTATCTACGATTGTACATGCCCAGTGCAAATCATAGGACAAAGAAATAACGACTGTTATTAGGTCGTCAATTGACTTAACGCCCTTATACACGGGTGCCAATTTAGTGATAAATTGTGAAATGTTATAATTCCCTGGATAACGGAATTCACGACATACACCCTGTCATCATTTTTACATTTGACGCCCCTGACTAGGGCACTGTTTAATAAATGAAAGACTTAAGCCAAGTCATCATTTACATGATATATGAAATTGATGGTGTTTTTCAATATTTATGGAATCTAGATGTAACGACTGAGTAAGCAGTCGTCATTTACTGAACTGACGACCCTGACAAGGGCGCCAATTCAGAAAATGAGGACTTAAGCTCATGCGTCAATTTACTGATCTCCTGATTTCTTGATTTTTGTGGTTTTCTATAACCCTTGACCATGGGTTGTGTATACTGGCACTATATTCCATTCCGTGAATATAGCCCCATGTTTTGTGATGTTTTATCGATTACCCCATATTTCTCGGTGATAGATGAACTGTCCGCGGGACACTCCGTTCCTCCGGACTAGTGAATTTATCATAGAGACCTCCGTAAGACTCCGCTAGCCTTGGATTCCCTCAAGGCAGCCGAGTGGGTTGTGATGGGAATCAAGCAAGATGCTAGGCCGAAGAGCATCGACGAAGCTGCCAGGCCCAGGGATGAACGTGCTACCCTTGGGTAGCGTGACCTGGAGAAGGCACCAGTCTTCCCTAGCGCGATCTCAGACAGAGACGCAGTGGCAGATGGTCCAACTTCCCGACGCCGAAACTCCCAAAAGTCTTCGATGTTTGCTATTTTCCATGGTTGTAATCAATGTGGTAGCGTCATTTTGTCTTCCCCTTTCCCAATATATGTATTCCATTTCGTTTGATCAAAAACAAGCAATGAATCTATGAAAGTTTGATTGAGTGTAGCCATGGCTATCTTCCCCAATCTTTGGAAACCCCCTTCATCCTTCCCTCTCCGGGTGCGAGGCCCTATTCTATTTCCCTGATCCTCTCCCTTTCCCATTCAATGGAGGAGGATCGAAGCCCCGAATGCATCGGCTCTGAGACATGGTCGAGTGTGAGGCTCCATTCGGATCTTCGTTCTTCTTCCACCAACGTTCACCTTCCCCCACCACCGCCAAAGATGCTGCTAAGGTCAGGATGGAGCTCGGTTACACCGTCCCTGCGAAGGGTTCGGGTGAGAGGCCCCAGCCAAGCTTCCTCACGGCCCTAGCATCATCTACATCCACCTTCCTTCCCTCACCGCTCAACCCACATCCGCCTTCACCAAAGTTATCCTATCTAGTATTAGGTTGGTTTGATTTCAATTTTAGCATTCCCCGTGTGTTATCCATCATCCTGTGTGCTTTCCCTTTGTGTTTTGAACCCCCGAAGTCATCCATGGGCGTCCCAACGTCAAGGGTCATCGTTCTGCCAACGAAGATGAACGCGCATGGACGATATGGCGCGTTCTTTAGAAGGCGCTAGGAGGCTATAGCGCGACATGGGCAGCATTTTTGAAGACCCCAGACTTCCGTCCCGCATCAAATGGTATCAGAGCTTAGGGAACCAGGCTGTTCTCACAGACTGGGATCTTGAGCTACGAGGTTCGAGGATGAACCTTCCCAAGTGGAGGGGTTTTGATGGGAATCAAGCAAGCTTCCAGGTCGAAGAGCATTGATGAAGCTGCCAGGCCCAGGGATGAACGCGCTACCCTTGGGTAGCGTGACCTGGAGAAGGTGCTAGTCTTCCCTAGTGCAATCTCAGACAGAGACGCAGTGGCAGACGGTCCAACTTCCCGGCACCGGAACTCCCAAAAGTCTTCGATGTTTGCTGTTTTCCATGGTTGTAATCAATGTGCTAGCGTCGTTTTGTCTTCCCCTTTCCCTATATATGTTTTCCATTTCGTTTGATCAAAAACAAGCAATGAATCTATGAAAGTTTGATTGAGTGTAACCATGGCTATCTTCCCCAATCTTTGGAAACCCCCTTCATCTTTCCCTCTCCGGGTGTGAGGCCCAATTCTATTTCCCTGATCCTCTCTCTTTCCCCTTCAATGGAGGAGGATCAAATCCCTGGATGCATCGGCTCTGAGACGGGGTCGAGTGTGAGGCTCCATTCGGATCTTCGTTCTTCTTCCACCAACGTTCACCTTCCCCCACCACCGCCAAAGATGCTGCTAAGGTTAGGATGGAGCTCGGTTGGACCGTCCCTGCGAAGGGTTCTGGTGAGAGGCCCCAGCCAAGCTTCCTCACGGCCCTAGCATCATCTACATCCACCTTCCTTCCCTCGCCGCTCACCCCACATCCGCCTTCACCAAAGTTATCCTAGCTAGTATTAGGTTGGTTTGATTTCAATTTTAGCATTCCCCGTGTGTTATCCATCATCCTGTGTGCTTTCCCATTGTGTTTTGAACCCCCGAAGTCATCCATGGGCGCCCTAACGTCAAGGGTCATTGTTCTACCAACGAAGATAAACGCGCATGGACGATATGACGCGTTCTTCAGAAGGCGCTAGGAGACTATAGCGCGACCTGGGCAGCATTCTTGAAGACCCCGTACTTCCTTCCCGCATCAGGTTGTACCATGAAAACCTATGACACTACTTGATTGCCATGTCACTCTAAAGAAACATGGTATACCGGCCCTCATGACATGCTATGTGGATGTCATGAGAATATCCTTAAGATTTAATGCAATGGGAAACCATGCCATTAGTGTTCTTATGAATTATGTGCCATACTTGTGGACCTTAATTCTATCTAGCTTATCATGTATAGGAACGAGTGACCATTTCTATATGAGCGCTTATTCTTAGTGTCATGGCACCCAAGTTAGGGAGCCGATTCCACCTAGTTTTAATGCGAATCGTGATTGTACCGTTATTATCATCCTTACACATCTTGTTCAACCCTAGGAATACTATTCCACCAGATCTACCCTAAAGTTCCTACAAGCTTAATCCATTGAAATTCTATATTGGCTACAACTATAGTGGATATCAAAAATACATGATCAATACCTGCGCATATAGGGCCCGATCTGGTCCTGGGAGGAGCACCCAAAAGTACTAGTGTCATGGGAGTTGTAATGATCGCGGTGTGGCATTGCACCGAAGTGCATGACTAGATTGATAGACATTCCACAAATCTCGTACTTGACTCGACTTGACATGACATGACTTGCGTGACCCGAAAGGGATATTTATTTATTTACTTGCTTGAAACATGATAGCCAATTCATGACATGACATGATCACTTGACATAATAAGTATACGTGCTTGATTATCTTGCTATATTGACATGAGTTCTTGAAAGACTTGCTAGTTCGTTCACTACCTCTTGATATACATTCTCTCTTGTTATACGTTCCTTATTGTCGTTTTGTGCGAGCATGCATAGCTTATTGCATTTCATGTAACATGTAATCTACTTAAAGCAAGCTAGCTCGTGAGATATAATCCCTACTGAGCGTTCGCTCACATAGTGTTTTCCCTTTTTTTTTTCAGGTAAGTACGAGGACGAAACTCAATCGGATGGGGAAAGTCAAGAGTGATGAGATTAGAGCTACTCCATCTATCCAAGCGTTATCTAGTCTTGTCTTTTCTATTTTCTTGAGTTAACCATTGTATTATCATTTTATTGAGTCCTAGCACTATCTTTTAGTGGATGTAATAGAAGTACTATGAATATATGATGAAATAAAGGATTGGGTTATCTTTACTCTTGCGCGCTCTGTCTTTGTGTCGAATACACTAATGCTCTGATTGACATGATCGATATAAACTCATCGCGCACCTCCAGGTTCCTTCCGCGCTCGGGACGTGACAGTTTTTGTGGTATCAGAGCCTAGGATATTCAATTCCTAGGAAACCCAAGTCCAAGGATAAGTTTAAACCTTCAACCCGTGAGATTGGGTAGAGTCACGGGTTAAGATAACTTATATACTCAATTCTTGGTCAAATTTCATATTAATTAGTTATCCTTGTAGGACAATGGCTGTCGAACGTGCTCAATGGCGTAACATGCAACGCACTCTCTAGGGCATGACGTAGGCACTACAACAAGTAGCACAGGAGGTGCACACCGTGGAGCGGGAAACCTCCACCAAAGCTTCAGAAACATGAACCCTCCTAAGTTCATGGGATCCACTGACCCAGATGATGCCGAGCACTAGATCCGAGAGACTGAACGTATCTTTAGAGTTATGCAATGCACAGACCAAGAGAAGGTCTTATTAGCAACATTTCAACTAGAAAGGGACGCCCAATGCTGGTGGGAGGCGGTAGAAGCCACATTGGACCAAGCTCAGGTCGCATGGGAAGAATTTGTTGAACATTTTAACAACAAGTATTTCTCAGACCAAGTTCAAGAGAAGAAAGATGCAGAATTTGCCGCACTTAAGCAACGATCTCTGTCGGTGGCTGAGTACGAGACACAATTCTTAGGTTGTCTCGGTATGCTAAACACCTAGTCAGTACTGAGAAGATGAAAGCCAGGAGATTTCTAAATGGGCTTAGGCCTCAACACATCACACAACTGGCGCCGATGGACATACAAGTTTATTCAGAGATGATACGACGAGCCCAGTTACTCGAGGATGCCACGGAGCTATCTGATTGGATTCGTGGGAGAGATAAGAAGGAACAGGTCACTAGCTCTGGTTCCCTTAAACCCAATTTCAACAAGAAGAGGCCAAGTAATGGAGGAACTCCCTCCCAAGAGCAAAAGTTCAAGAAGACCAAACCTTTCTCCATCACCACCACACCTTCTAAAGTGATGTGTAAACACTGTGACAAGGCCAGACATAAGGCCGAAGAATGTTGGAGAAAACTTGGAGCTTGTCTTCACTGTGGGAGCCGTGATCATCGGATTCCCGACTGCCCGTTGCTCAATGATGAAGCCGGTAATGGAAAACGCCCGGTGACGAAGAATGCACATCTCCAAGCTATTAAGGAGGCAGATCAAGACGAGGGTGGACTAGTGGAAGGTACGCTGCAAGTTTGTTCCAAGTCTGCACATGTTTTATTTGATACTGGTGCATCGCATTCTTTTGTCTCCAAGAAGTTTTCTGACCCGCTACCTATGGAACGAGAGTGGATAAAATTAGTTATCTCAACTCCTCTTGGAAATGAGGCCGATATTGCTCACCATTACCAAAATTGTGAAGTCTTGGTTAAAGGAAGAAACCTCCCTATCGACCTCATATGCCTAGATATGAAGGACTATGATATCATATTAGGAGCTGATTGGTTATCCAAGTACCAGGCAACTGTTGATTACCGTAACAGCAAGGTTACTTTTAAGGAGTTCCCGGAACTAGTTTATACTAGCCCTAAGAGTCGGAGCAAGTCACCTCTTATATTGGCTCTTCGAGCTAGCAAGTTAATAAGGAAAGGATGTATATATTTCCTTGCTCTTGTCACCATTTAAGAGACCAAGGAGACTAGGATAGAAGACATCCCCGTAGTACAAGAATTCCCGGGTGTGTTTCCGGAAGATTTGCCTAGACTACCCCCACAAAGAGAAGTGGCCTTCACCATCGACTTGGTCCCTGGTGCTAGTCCAGTTTCTAAGGCACCATATAGGATGTCCCTTGCCGAGCTCAAGGAGTTAAAGGAACAATTGATGGAACTTCTTAAGAAAGGATTTATAAGGCCGAGTACTTCCCCGTGGGGAGCACCTGTACTATTTGTGAAGAAAAAGGATGGATCCATGAGGTTATGCATCAATTATCGATAGTTGAATCATCTCACTATCAAGAATAAGTATCCACTGCCGAGAATCGATGAGTTATTTGATCAAATATCTGGATCCAAGTATTTCTCAAAGATTGATCTCAAGTCGGGATATCACCAACTAAGGATCAAAGATGAGGACATTCACAAGATCGCGTTCAAGAGCAGGTATTGGCACTACGAATTTGTTGTTATGTCTTTTTGGACTAACCAATGCCCCTGTAGCCTTTATGCAGTTAATGAATAGTATATTCAGGCCTCATCTAGATCAGTTCGTGGTGGTTTTCATTGATGATATATTGATATATTCAAAGACCAAGGAAGAGCATGAGGAGCATTTGCGGATTGCATTACAGATATTGAGGATAAATCAATTATATGCAAAGCTCAGTAAGTGTGAATTCTGGCTGGAAGAAGTATCCTTCCTAGGACATGTGATTTCGAAGGATGGACTATCTGTAGATCCAGTAAAAGTTGAAGCTGTAAGAATTGGGAAAGACCGACCAATGCTACCGAGATCCGTAGTTTCTTGGGTCTTGCAGGCTATTACCGATGATTCATCAAGGATTTCTCCAAGATCGCCGTACCACTCACTAGGCTAACTCGCAAGGAGATCCGTTATGAATGGAGCGAGAAATGTGAAAGAAGCTTCCAAACTCTCAAGGATGACCTAACTACTGCCCCAGTCTTAGCTTTGCCAGTTGAAGGAGAGAAATTCGAGATATACACCGATGCGTCAGGCATTGGCCTCGGGTGTGTTTTAATGCAACAAGGGAAAGTTATAGCTTACTCTTCTCGCCAATTGAAGAAGCACGAGGTGAACTACCCAGTTCATGACTTAGAGCTTGCCGCGGTAGTGTTTGCATTGAAGATATGGAGACATTATCTATATGGAGTGCAGTTCACTGTATACTCCGATCACAAGAGCCTCAAGTATCTCTTCTCTCAGAAGGAATTAAATATGAGGCAAAGACGTTGGCTAGAATATCTCAAGGACTTCGACTTCACAATACAATATCATCCTGGAAAGGGTAATCCTGTAGCTGATGCCCTCAATCGCAAGCTGAGAGTAATATGAGCCAATTGTATGATTCAAGAGTGGAAGCTACTAGAATAATTCTTTAAACTTAATATAAGCATGGAGCCAGTGTGTTATACTATCACATATGAGCATACAGCCTGAATTACTCTCTGAAATATGAGGACTTCAAGATAATGACCCCGTATTAGTGGAAATCAAGGGCAAAATAGAGGAACAACCTGATTTCAAGATGGCCTCAGATGGAAGGTTATTACTCAGGAATAGATCCTATATACCAGATTGTCTAGAGCTAAAGAAAAAGATTTTAGATGAAGCTCACAGATCAAGGTACACGATTCATCCAGGATCTACCAAGATGTACCAAGATTTGAAAATGACCTTTTGGTTGCCCAATATGAAAAGAGAAGTAGCAGACTTTGTGTCTCGCTGTCTCACTTGCCAACAAGTCAAGGCGGAACACCAAAAGCCTGCCGGTAAGCTACATCCTCTTGATATTCCCAAGTGGAAGTGGGAGGATATCGATATGGACTTCATTATGGGACTATCTAAATCTAGAGGAGGACATGATGGAATTTGGGTCATCATAGACCGTCTGACCAAGTCGGCACATTTCTTGCCAGTCAAAAGTCGATGGTCAATTAACGTCCTTGCTGCATTATACATTAAGGAGATAGTCAGGTTACATGGAGTACATGTCTCAATCGTGTCTGACCGAGACCCTCGTTTTACTTCTCACTTTTGGAAGGGTCTACAACATTCGTTGGGGATGAGACTTAACTTTAGTGTAACTTTTCATCCTCAAACGGATGGTCAAACCGAGAGAACGAATCAGGTGGTAGAAGATATGCTCAGAGCTTGCATCATTAATTTTGGTGGAAGCTGGCATGACCACTTTGCCTTTGGTTGAGTTTGCATACAACAATAGCTACCAGGCAAGTATACAGATGGCACCTTTCGAAACCTTGTATGGAAGAGTTGTCGATCACCCTTGTGCTGGAATGAAGTTGGTGAGAAATAACTCTTAGGCCCAGACATGGTAAGGGATACCACCGAAAAGATTCAGATGATTAGAGAGAGACTTCAAGTGGCTCAGTCTAGACAAAAGGCTTATGCTGATACATGAAGAAGAGATCTCGAATTCCAAGTCGGTGATCACGTATTTCTCAAAATATCACCTGGACGTGGAATAAGGAGATTTGGTGTTAAGGGCAAGCTTACACCAAGTTTATCGGATCTTTTGAGGTACTAGAAAGAGTGGGCTAGGTTGCTTATTGCATCGCTTTGCCTCCTCAATTGTCCGACGTCCATAATGTATTCCATATATCCATGCTGAAGAAGTATGTGCACGATCTGTCACATATCATCGATCATGGAGACCTGGTGATTCAAAAGGATCTCACATATGAACAAAAGCCCATGAAGATACTCAATCGTGAAGTTCGTACACTGAGGAATAAAACGATTCCCATGCTAAAGGTGCAATGGAGTAAATGCTCAGAGCACGAAGCCACATGGGAGACTGAGGAGTCCATGAGGAAGCGATTCCCGGATTTATTCTAAAAAGGTATATGTCCTGCACCCTCCGTAAATATGTGCAATTAAATTTGGGGATCAAATTCTTCTAAGTGAGGGAGGGTGTAGCAACCTTGGTAAATTTAAGGAATAAAATCTTAAAAGATTAAACCAATGATAAAAGGCCCAACTCATATACACTTAAAACATATAACAACTAGGTCAAGATGAATAACGCCTCCTATCAGGGCGTCATATAAGGAATTGAAGACTGAGTATACATGCGTCATTTTAAAATAACGCCCCAATCTTAGGCGTCATTTCCAAGACCCGTTAGTGTTTGGTTCGAACAGGGATGTTATCTGGGTAAGTTTTGATTAGGGAAAGGATCAATACGTGGGGTGTCTACGTTTAATAGGATTCTACGAAGGAAATACTAATCCCAATCAAACTTCTAGAACTCGTTAGGATTCTCTTTTCCTATAAATACCAGCCCTCCCATCGAGCCAACCTGTCGACACTTTTGATTCTTCCAACAAACGACATGCTGCTGGTCAATACGTGAAGAACCTAAAGTTCTTCAACTTCTTTCTTTTCTCTTGCAGATTGCCTGCAATGCGAAGGTGCTACGGCTATTTAGCTGCTACGCTTCATGTCATCATCTTCATCCTCTGGACGTGGACGTGCTGCTGCTGGTTCTTCCTTCCATCAAGCTGCATAGTCTTCATCCTGCTGCTTCTTCTTTGAAGGAGGCTGTTGTTGCATTCGATAAAGAGCTGCTGCCTCTGTTTTCACAAAAACAGAGTATCGTATCAAGGGTTATTCCTTCATCCTCTTCACATTTTTGTCAATCAAATCACCAATCAAGGTAGGTTTTCTCAAGCGTTAAGCCAAATTTAATAATTTTAGGCTTGTATACATGCATATAGGTCTGTAAGGGATTGTAGATATCACCATGGATTGAGGTTTTCATTGTTTACTGCATGAATTGAAATAGCGACCCAAGTGAGGGCGCTATTTGATTTAACGACAGTGCAAATAGTCGTCAATTGTCTAGTTAATGAATAATTACGCATGCTCAAAAATTTAATAACTATGAGCCATTACATGCAAACTAATGCATAGACAAACTGATAAATTCTTGTTATTTTTCTCTACCTATACATGTCTTTAGTTTTCTGATCAGACATACTCCAAAATCCATGTATCTACGATTGTACTTGCCCTGTGCAAATCATAGGACAAAGAAATAACGACTGTTATTAGGTCGTCAATTGAATTAACGCCCTTATACACGGGCGCCGATTTAGTGATAAATTGTGAAATTTTGAAATGTTATAATTCCCTGGATAACGGAATTCACGACATACACCCTGTCATCATTTTTACATTTGACGCCCCTGACTAGGGCGCTGTTTAATAAATGGAAGACTTAAGCCAAGTCGTCATTTACATGATATCTAGAATTGATGGTGTTTTTCAATATTTATGGAATCTAGATGTAACGACTGAGTAAGCAGTCGTCATTTATTGAACTGACGACCCTGACAAGGGCGCCAATTCAGAAAATGAGGACTTAAGCTCAGGCGTCAATTTACTGATCTCCTGATTTCCTGATTTTTGTGGTTTTCTATAACCCTTGACCATGGGTTATGTATGCTGGCACTATATTCCATTCTCGTGAATATAGCCCCGTGTTTTGTGATGTTTTATCGATTACCCCCTATTTCTCGGTGATAGATGAACTCTCCGCGGGACACTCTGTTCCTCTGGACTAGTGAATTTATCATAGAGACCTCCGTAAGACTCCGCTAGCCTTGGATTCTCTCAAGGCAGCCGAGCGGGTTGTACCATAAAAACCTATGACACTACTTGATTGCCATGTCACTCTAAAGAAAGATGGTATACCGGCCCTCATGACATGCTATGTGGATGTCATGAGAATATCCTTAAGATTTAATGGAATGGGAAACCATGCCATTAGTGTTCTTATGAATTATGTGCCATACTTGTGGACCTTAATTCTATCTAGATTATCATGTACAGGAACGAGCGACCATTTCTATATGAGCGCTTGTTCTTAGTGTCATGGCACCCAAGTTAGGAAGCCAATTCCACCTAGTTTTAATGCGAATCGTGATTGTACCATTATCATCATCCTTACACATCTTGTTCAACCCTTGGAATACTATTCCACAACATCTACCCTAAAGTTCCTACAAGCTTAATCCTTTGAAATTCTATATTGGCTACAACTATAGTGGATGTCAAAAATACATGATCAATGCCTGCGCATATAGGGCCCGATCTGGTCCTGGGAGGAGCACCCAAAAGTACTAGTACCCATGGGAGTTGTAATGATCGCGGTGTGACATTGCACCGAAGTGCATGACTAACTTGATAGAGATTCCACAAATCTCGTACTTGACTCGACTTGACATGACATGACTTGCGTGACCCGGAAAGGGGTATTTATTTATTTACTTGCTTGAAACATGATAGCCAATTCTTGACATGACTTGATCACTTGACATAATAAGTATACGTGCTTGATTATCTTGATATATTGACATGAGTTCTTGAAAGACTTGCTAGTTCGTTCACTTCCTCTTGATATACATTCTCTCTTGTTATACGTTCCTTATTGTCATTTTGTGCGAGCATGCATAGCTTATTGCATTTCATGTAACATGTAATCTACTTAAAGCAAGCTAGCTCTTGAGATATAATCCCTACTGAGCGTTCGCTCACATAGTGTTTTCCCTTATTTTTTTCAGGTAATTCCGAGGATGAAACTCAATCGGATGGGGAAAGTCAAGAGTGTTGAGATTAGAGCTACTCCATCTATCCACGTGTTATCTAGTCTTGTCTTTTCTATTTTCTTGAGTTAACCATTGTATTTTCATTTTATTGAGTCCTAGCACTATCTTTTAGTGGATGTAATAGAAGTACTTTGGAATTTATGATGAAATAAAGGATTGGGTTATCTTTACTCTTGCGCGCTCTGTCTTTGTGTCGAATACACTAACACTCTGATTGATATGATCGATATAAACTCGTCGTGCATCTCCGAGTTCCTTCCGCGCTCGGGGCGTGACATCACGTGCCAATCATTAGTCTGTTATCCCCCACGCACTCATACTTCAGGCGTGATGTGAGGAAGACCACGTGCATTGCAGACGCTCGATCATGTGCCAGTCTGCAAGACATAAGTGTCAAAGTGAAAACATGCACATACATATAAGACATTGCACAGACCTTGAATGTAAACGCACATGAAAAAACTTGCACCGACAGTGTCTTGCCTAGATAAAATCATGCACCTACGTTGACATGCACTGACCTTCGTATGAACAACCGAAGACATGCACCGAGGTAAACAATGCACCGAGCTCTATATGAACGTGTGAACAGTAGAAACGTGCACAGACCCTCTAGCATGCGTGCATACATCACTGAGTTACCATATGCACCAACCCTATATTCACTAGGCCAAAACCTGCACCGAGTGCACATATGCATCGAGCACTATATGCGTGCATGTAAAACATGCTCTGAGTTAGAGAATGCACTGACCTCCAATATGCTTTAGAAAAATATTGAGGAGCAAGCATGCATTGAGACGCAGAATGAGACGTAGTTCATGCATAGACCCTAGGTGTGCATGAGACGCAACATGAGATACACAAGTGCATGAGACGCAGACACGGTCGCAGCTGTGCATGAGACGCTAACAGAGACGCAAGACCGAAAATAGCACCGACCGCATGCGAGCCAACGCTTGTACCGACTTGTGTGAGCCAAAGCTTGCACCGACATGTGTGTGCCTTAGACGTAGCATGAGACGTAGACTGTACCGTCCTACATGCCCAAAAACCTGCATTGACTTTACATGCAATCTGCTAGGCCTAACATGAGATATGCATAGACCTTGTTTTAGCATGAGACAGATATGCACGGACCTCTACAAAGATTGCACCGAGGTTGTGTGTGCATAAAGAAGACTTTGCACATACTTCAACTATGCAACGAGTCATATGCACAGACTTGAGACAAGCTCGGACCTGGTATATGCTAAGGCTTGAAAATGTGTACATACCATACAGCAAAAGCATGCACAGACTATGTGGAGAAGTGCACGAGCCTTATATGCAGTTGAGTAGAAAGTGCACAGACTTTGAATATAATGTTGCACGGACCTTGTGCAACATGCACAGACCTACATGCTGAACAAGAGAAAGTGCAGCGTATGAAGGATTTAAGCCCATGAACAGAAATGCCTTCATCAAAAACCAAAAGTAGTCACACAGGCATCATGAAATCATCAATGTGTAAATGTGCACAGATGCAGCATGATATGAAGGATTTCCATAGTGTCTGACAACATCAAGGTCATATCAAAACAGCAGCATAGATAGAGTATACATGACTCATAGTTTTGACAACATCAAAACATAGGGACACAACAAATTCCACTAGAGGCAGATGATCATGCCAACACCCACCAAAATATATGACACAAGCCCTGAGCATGTCTTCTACTACTTGATTAGTTCTTTCCGCCTGACCATCCGTTTGGGGATGAAACACAATGATGAAATTTACTCTCGTCCCCATGGAATGTTGTAGACCCTTCCAGAAGTGTGATGTAAAGTGTGGGTCTCGGTCAGACACTATTGAGATAGGTACTCCATGCAATCTGATGACCTCTTTCATATATAAAGCTGCTAGCACATCCACTGACCATTTACTCTTGATGGGTAGAAAATGTGCAGACTTAGTCAGTCGGTCGATAACCACCCATATGCCGTCATGTCCTCCCTTTGTTTTAGGCAAATCCATGACGAAATCCATCCCTATCTCTTCCCACTTCCACTTAGGGATGTCTAAGTGATGTAATTTATCGGCGAGCTTTTGATGTTCCGCTTTAACCCTTCGGCAAGTAACGCAATGAGAGACGAACTTCTCCACTTCTCTTTTCATGTTGGGCCACCAAAAGTTCCTTTTCAAGTCAGATATATTTTGGTAGCACCGGGGTGAATAGTGTACCTTGATCGGTGAGCTTCTTCTAGAATCTTGTTCTGCAATTCCGGGCAATCCGGTACACAAGTCCTCTCATGAAATAATAATCTTCAATCAGATGCTAGTTTGAAATCGGGTTGCTCATTCATCTTGCCTTTAATTTCCACTATTACTGGGTCATCATCTTACAACTCCTTGATTTCAGAAAAAAAGTTAGGATGTAAACTAATGTGGGATAGAGTAACACATCCTTTCTCTTATCTATATTGAGATTCAATTTAGAAAATTGCTTTAACATCTTCCATTCCTGAGTCATACAACGGGCCAATAGTGCTCTCTGCTTTCGACTAAGGGCATCAGCTACGGGGTTACCCTTTCTTGGATTATATTGTATAGAGAAGTCGAAGTCCTTGAGATATTCTAGCTAGCACATTTGCCTCATGTTCAATTCCTTATGTGAGAATAGGTACTTCAAGCTTTTTTGGTCGGAGTACACAATGAACTGTTCTCCATAGAGATAGTGCGTCCAGATCTTTAAGGCAAATACTACTGCGACTAGTTCTAGGTCATGCACCGGGTAGTTTTCTTCATGCTTCTTAAGTTGCTGGGAAGAATATGCAATTACCTTCCCTTGTTGCATTAACACGCAGCCTAGTCCGACGCCAGATGCATCGGTATATACTTCAAATTTCTCTCCCTTAACCAGCAAAGCTAACACCGGGACAGTAGTCAAGCGGTCTTTCAGGGTTTGGAAGCTTTCTTCACACTCTTCGTCCATACATATGGATTCTCCTTCCTTGTTAACCTCGTAAGTGGAATAGCTATTTTGGAGAAGTCCTTGATAAATTGCCGATAGTAACCAGCCAGACCCAGAAAACTACGGATTTCAGTGGCATTGACGACACTTTCCCAATTCCTCACCGCTTTAACTTTAGATGGATCAACAGAAATCCCCTCCTTTGAAATTACATGCCCCAAGAATGATACTTCTAAGAGCTAGAATTCACATTTGCTGAATTTTTTATATAATTGATTATCCCTCAATAATTGTAATGCAATCTCAAGTGCTCTTCATGCTCTTCCTCAGACTTGGGGTATATTAAAATGTCATCAATGAATACCACTATAAATTGATCCAAGTGAGGCCTGAAAATACCATTCATCAACTGCATAAAGGCTGTAGGGGTATTTGTTAGTCCAAAAGGCATACCAGTAAATTCGTAATGCCAATACCTGCTCTTGAATGCCGTCTTGAAAATATCTTCTTCTTTAATTCTCAATTGGTGATATCCCGACCTGAGATCAATCTTCAAAAAATTGTGAGCACCTAAAATCTGATCGAATAATTCATCTATCCTCGGCAGCGGTTACTTATTTTTGATAGTTAGTTGATTCAACTATCGATAATCTATGCACAGTCTCATGGATCCATCCTTCTTCTTGACAAATAAGACGGGCGCTCCCCACGCGGAAATACTCGGCATAATGAATCCCTTCTTTAATAGTTCCATTAATTTTTCCTTTAGCTCCTTTAACTCGACATGGGACTTTCTATAAGGTGCCTTCGAAACAGGGCCAGCACAAGGGACAAGATCAATCGTGAAAGACACTTCCCTCTCTGGGGGTAAACTGGGCAAATCCTCTGGAAATACATCGGGAAAATCCCTAACCACTCGAATATCTTCCAACTTCGATTCCTTAAGTTCTGTTACGGTTACAAGGGCAAGAAAAGCCATACAACCTTTCCTTATATGCTTCCTAGCTCGAAGAGCCGAAATAAGGGTGACTTGTTCCGACTCCAGGGGCTAGAGTAAACAAGCTTCGGGTAATCACTAAAAGTTACTAGACCCTTCCGACAGTCTATGATAGCCCTATGCGTGGATAACCAATCCACGCCTAGAATGACATCATACCCTTCCATGTCCAGGCATACTAGATCGGCAGGTAGATCATGCCCTTCCACCAAGACTTCACTATTTGGGTAATGATATTTAATCTCGGATCCAGTTCCAAGAGGAGTGGAGATAACTAGATCCGTTTCTAACAAAACAGGTTTCATAGATAATGAAGCAAAAAATCTTTGAGAAACAAATGAATGAGTTGCGCCAGTATCAAAGAAGATATGTGTAGTCTTGGAACAAATATTCAATGTACCTTCTACTATTCTGCCCTCACTTTGCTCCACCACTTGTAATGCTTGGAGACGGCCTTGTTCCTTTGCTGAGTGCTTCTCGTTGCTAGCTTGCTCATTTAATAGGGGACAGTCGGGAATCTAGTGGTCACGGCTCCCACATTGGAGACAAGCTCCCAGTCTCCTCCAACATTCCTCGGCCTTGTGCACTGACTTGTCGTAGTGCTTGCAGACCTCTTTATATGGTGTGGTAGTAATAGAGAATGGCTTATCATTTTCTTAGACTTCTTCTCCTTGGAGGAATTGATTCCATTATTGGACCTCTTTATTGTGGACGAGGCCTTGAAAGTTCTGGGACTAGTAACATACTCCTTCTTATCTCTCCCACGGATCCGGTCCGATAGCTCCGTGGCATCCTCTAGTAATTATGCTCGCCTAACCATTTTGGAGTAGGCTTGCACGTCCATTGGTGCCAATTGTATAATGTATTGGGGTCGGTGGGAATGAGATTTTTATTTTATTTTATTTTATTTATTTGATTAGGGTTTGTTGGATTTTTTTATTTATTTATTGCATAGGCGTGCCAGTCACTGAGTGACAAGTTTATTTTGTGCTCGATCTGACTTGATCAGATGAAAGTGAGGCTTGTGTCGGGACTAGAAGTCCGTCATACCATAAAGGCTATGATGTTAATTACATCCTTCAAAAAGGAGGAAAACCCTTGATTAATCGGCAAGATAGAGGGCCGCCAGGGCATAATAGATACAGATGCATACGCAAATTAAAAGGCAACGATGTGTAATGCGGGACCCGGACATACATTCAAGCATGCAATGCAGCCGTGTTCATTATCTGACCCCCGGTATAAGGCGGATAACTTAGGTCCGAAGACCCCATCACGCTTAGTGAGAGTTTCCAGCCATACCTAATTTGACTTTCCACAGATCACCATTTGATATACCAAGAGATCGGGATGGACAAACACACAATGGAAATAACCATGCATATCTGTACATGTAGATATATATATATATATATATATATATATATATATATGCATACACGTATGCATAAAGAGAATTAGACCTCAGATGAGCTCATCGTTGAATTTATCATCTATTTTTTTATTATATATATCTTTATTATTTGTTCGCAAGATGACCATGGGTCAGGCACAGAGAAAGGCAACCAGTTCGTTAATGAGGGCAGAGGTCAACTTGGACTTGCATGAATCAATCTAAAAGGTGTGGTGATGGGTCAGCTCTGGGGAGTGGGAAAGGGAGAGCTTATGGAGGTGAACTGGCGCAGTGGAGATCAGACAATAGTGCGGAGTGGGATGAATTGACACTGTTCAAAGAAGGGGAATGTGAGTGTGAGTGAATCGGTGCATCCTTGCGCCAATTCACCTTCATGGGGCATGGCTAGCACTGATTCAACGGGATGTCATAGGGGAGAATAAGGGGTCGACACAAATAGGTACGGGGTCGACATAGAAACAATTGAGTAGTGGGTTAACATATGGGGGTTTTATGGAGTCGACTCAAGAGGGTCCTAGGGTCGACGTAGGAGGCCATTTGTGGGGCCAGTGATTCGGCACAGAAGAGGGGGGCGGAGGCAAATGAATCGGCACGGTTGAAGTGGGCGTGAGGAAATGGGGAGGATGAATTGGCGTAGGAAGATGTTTCCTTGCGCCGGTTCACCTAGGCTGGCGCCGATTCAAAGCATGAAGAGTATCCAAGAAAAAGAAAGAAAGAAAGAAAGAAAGAAAACTTGTTTGAGGGGTCAAGGGGTCGACCCAAGGGGGGCTTCAGCTCAGTCTCAGGGTTTATGAAGGAAGATTAAGAAACCAAATTAGCCCATAGCCAAAGAACTTGTGGGATATCGTTTGGTTTAGCATGCTTAGTTTATTCCAAACCCAAATTTGGCAAAGAAGAGCTGGGGCTCCCCCTTTCGTTCATTATGTCCATGATATTGAAGGTTCTTTAGTTACAATATAACTGCTCCCTCTCTGTGTGTGGTTCATACTCGTGCATAGGTTAGTAGAATCTGAAACGGGCTTATGCACCACGCCGCATTATGAATTTGGAGATGATTTGCCCATACCATTTGTGCAATGCCATCACAACTCAATGTCAGCCTTAGTTTTAGCTCGAAGTGAGGTGGAAAACTTGAATTAAACAACACAAAAATCGAAGGGAATCCTGAAACATTTTTGGCAGCATCTCCCCTACTCTGAGAATTGTAAGAGGAGAAATTGAGCTCACACATGGAAAATTCCAGAGTGAACTCATAATTGTCGAGAGGCCGGACACGACAATCTTGTGACCCAAATTGGATGCGAAAGCCCTAAGGACTAGCCTACTAAGGACCCGCGACGATCCATGGTCAGAGCTTTGAAATGCTGATTTCTTGTGTCGCCACCTAGGTGACGGTTATTGTTCACCCTGCGGGAAGGGTTCTCAGAAGACCATACCACAGAAGGGTAAGCCCTTGAAAGACCAAGGTGATTTGAAACCGCAAACGAAGGAGCAGTGAATGGGGAATGTACCCCCTCCCTGGTCATAGGTTCGCATATATATTTGAAAGCAGCTAAAACATCGGAGGAGCCATAATCTTGTCCTACGCAAGGGGAGATACAAGTCATGCTATTGGAGATAGCAGATCTGTACCCCTGCCATAGACTGATGCTTGTAAACCACTAACACAATGAGCGGCCCGAAAGTTTTCACTCAGACAAAGGGGTTAAGGCAAGAAAATCACAACAAAGAATGGTATATTCATGACTCCTCAGAATGAGCCATTGGCCCTGCGAAGAAAGGCTTGAGCGAACATAGGTGATAATCTCGGAGGACAAGGCTCTCAAGGGCAATCTGCCAAACACTGGGTAGAGCATACACGGTAACTATTGAGACCGGATTGGACAATTACACAGACAATGATATGGGCAAGATAGGAAACTGGTTGAAATTTAGGAGTGCGCAATTGCCCTTACAACCTAAGGATGCAGGTGAAAGGGCACATGACCAGCTCCTCCGTGGGTAGAAAAAGAACACGTTCATCAATCAGATATTAACATACTATGTACATATACATTCATTGATCATCTAGGAATATTCACGAATGCCGTATGCATAAACTGAGTTAAACGATGAAGCTCATGCTTAATCCCTGGGAGGGGATTTTACTGTCGCCCGCTGGGCGTGGCCAATGGCTGTTTCAACACAGGTTCAGTCCGTCGTAGTAGCATGGCTCGAGTGATCAATGGATCGAAACATATAGCCTTGAGAGGCCTCCTCACGCTCGGGGGAATATAGCCTTGACATGGCCCGAACGATCAATGAATTCGCGTCAATAAAAGAAGGCGTCAATTAAAGAATAAGCGTCAATGTTGTTGATAGTTTATGTATCACCCCACCCCCACCCCAAACTATACATGTATCATATGAGCATGAACAAGCAAGGAAGATAATGAACAAAGGGTGATGAATAAATAGGAAAACGTACCGTGACTGCCACCAACGGTTAACAACGTCAAAAGGATGAGGAGATGAGTGCAACGACGCCGTGTACCTTGGAAAAAAAGAAGACTTGATCGCGCTTGAGGAATGGGGTTCGGGGAATGTCGTGGATTTAACCTCCTCTCCTTCCAACCAGCTAGAGGAAGAGGGCCTCAAGTTCAATCATGCTCTCCTAAAAAATAAAGCAAAACCACAAGAGAAAACCCAATTAGAAAATCGAAGTGTAGCATCTTTCCTGAAGTGGTAAAATAGTGCTAAAAATTGAGGGAGAATGCACCGGGGGGAGGTTTTTAACCCCTGTGGAAGGGTGTAAAAGATATGTGTGTGTGTTGTGAAGATGTAGAAATAAATAGGAGGAGAAAACACAAAGTATAACTGCGGAGAGAGTGCATGCAAAATAGAGAAAAGTGTAGAGTGCAGAGAAAGTGCAGAACACTGTGATAAAACTGAGATTTGGGAGGACGAGAACTAAGAGTAGAGATAATGAAATCAAGCCTTGAGCATGGAATAGAAATCTAATACTTTCCTCTTCAGGCCAGGGTCAAAGAGACGGGATGACGTTGCAACATGGCTTCGCCCCGAATCGAGAAAGAGCCCCCCCTTCGCGACATGCGAACCTGAGTGCTTTATATAGGAGTGTAGAAATCCAGAAAGTTCTGCCAAGATTCCAGGAGATATAGCCCACCAAAACTCAAGTTCTTTCGGTCAATCTCGAGATAATAGTGAGGACAAGAGATAGAAACAAGTGGGACTCAATTCCGTGGAAGAATCTAGAGGATATTTGCATGGAAAGAAGGGCCCGGAGCTTGATTGGACAGAGTTTGACTTGCATAAACCCAAAAATTTAAATCTAAGATGAACACCCAAAATAGGGCTCTTGGGAATAAGAGTCCTGGATCAATTAGAGCCGATCTGGAAGCTTCCTCTAGGAGAAAAATGGATCGAACAAGGGTTCCAAAGAGTCCTACGGCGAGGAAATCAGAGTTCAGGAAGTTTAGGACTCTCTGTCTGGCAAACGTGTTGGCCTAGAGAGATGGCGGACAAGAAGGGGGGTTGAATTGTCCCCTTGACGAGATGGTGGATTTTAAAAACTTTTTTAGCTAAACACAATGGAATTAAAATAAATTGCGTTGATTAACTAATACTCAAGTGAGATTAAAGATATTCTCTCAAGCTTTCCGATCTCACTCGAATAGTTAAAGCAACTATCAAGAGAATTACGCTCAACACAGATAACGGAGGTAGCAGTGTGTGACAGTGTAGTGAATTAAAAACCTATATAGTGTACCTGTGAAGGGAGATAGAAGAAATGACAATCACACATGCAATCACATACGACACAAGGATTTTAAGGTGGTTCGGGACCACGACGGGCTCCCTACGTCCACCCCTCACCCAACCGGGTGAGGCTTCACTACACGCTACCAAAGTAGCAACACGGGGACGAACCCCACACCACACACGCTGCCTCTGCAGCAAAACAGACACGGGGCCTGGCCCCAACACGCTGCCACTGTCGCACACACATACACACAGTCGGGGAACTCACCCCGGACAATAAACCACACGAGACGCAGCTCCGTCCACACACACACAATGATATTTAGAGTTTAACAAACACAAAGGATATACAATAACGCCCATAGCAGTATGTAAATGAAGATAAACTATGAAGCACTCATGGAAATAAACATCAGAGGATGTAGAAATATCACCTTGGTTCTCCAATAGAAATAAGCAGATCTTTCTTGAAGCTTAGGTTGGAGAAGGCTGAATCTGGAGGTAGTCGGAGCAAACGATCTTCCTTCTTGAAAATTAAATGTGTGTTCCTTCAAATCCAAGCTCCTATCATATCTGCAAACACCAAGAATAGATTAATCGATATGCTCAACACTATGCTTTAATTAAAAGGGATATCACAAGTAAGTGGATAGAAGATATATATTGTTTCCCCCTTTGAATATCCCAAGAATCCCTTCAAAAGAAGGTAGGGTTTGCTGGAGAGCTTTAATCATGGAGTGGAAGCGGCCGGCCTTGGAGGAAGCTCCCGAGTTAGGAAGCTTGCGATGAACAAGAAGCTGGACTGTAGATCGGAGTGGGTGCTTGTGGATGGCGTCTTCAGCGCCTTCCTCTTCCTCCTCCAACAGGGTGCGACGCCCCTCTCCTCTTCCTGCAAGCAGATAGAAATGTTAAGCCCCCAAGGGATGTCCCTCAACCGATGGAGATCGAAGCTTCATATACAAGAGGAAAAATCACAATAGAAGACATAAAGCCCCATGAGAAAACCTTTCTAAACCACAACTAAGGCACGGGTGAAACCCTAAGGGTAATGGGGTAAAAGGGCAAGCCAATCGGACCTATAAACCCATGGTTCGAAACCAAATCTGGAAACCCGATCCGACGTAGCAGACAAAGTGTCGACCTCTAGGGTCGACACTCGTCTCAACAAGTTCTGCCAGAACACATATAAAAACAAAACCGAGATACGAGTGTCGACCTATGGGGTCGACACTTTTCACCAAGAGTTCTGGCCTGTGAAGAGACATAACATTCGTGGTGAAAGTGTCGACTCTTGAGGTCGACACTTTTTCACGAACATTCTATTTTCACAGAAATGAGCAAACTTACCTGAAAGTGTCGACCTACGAAGTCGACACTTTTTCCGGTGAGTTCTGCCTGAGTAACAGGTCGACACTTTCTGCCAGCGTTCTTAACACAACTCAAGGTAGAAGCTCTGAAAATAAGTGTCGACCCTTGAGGTCGACACTTTAGCTGATAGCAGAAAAACATCAGTAATATCAATTGAAAGCACTACATTTCATAAACATGTATCATGATTGAACAATAGAGTTCATAAAACTCAGATTTAGATGTCGAAGCATGATTTCTTCATAGATTGAATCCATTTACATTGATATCTAATTGAACATCCATTAATACCATTGGCCTTCAAGTTTTGAGTGAAGTCTCACAATAAACCTGTATTCTCCAGATTTAACCATTGCTTTTCATCCACTTTAAAATCAACCTACAAGTGTGTCCTTACCACCATTAGCATGATTTGAAGATTAATTCCATCTAGAACCTGCACATGTACAAGTTCTCATTAATCTCAATCTCAAGGTTAGCAATTTGAATACTCAAATCAACCCATATCATGTAAACCACTCAATGCATCCTTTCAATCTCAAACAAGGCAAGTGTCCTTCTCATACACTAAACTCATTTATGATTGAATCAAAGTCAAGTGAAAGTATATATGAATTTCAGTTCAAAAACCTTTAACAGTGGCCATTCATATGACAAAGCATATAGTCACACATGCATAAGAGAAGCTTCAAGCATGGCCACACAATAGGTTCCATGACCAAACCAAGACAATCAAATTCAACACAAGGACTTCCAAGTTCAGTTCAAGACAATTAAGTTCAGTCCTAGTCAACAACCACATTCAAGGTTCTCAAAATCATCATGTCCAAGAAAACAAGGGTCAGAGTTCAGCTCAACTAAATTCATATCCAGAACAAGGAAAATTCAGTTAAGACAAATTACAGTCCATTCAAACATCAAATTCCATGGAATCAAAAGTAATGTGGGAAATTTGTTCCTGCACTTTCCAGGAGTATAAATCCATGAGAATCTTAAGGAGATGCAAGGACATCAAGGATATATATACATGAGGCTCAAATAGCCAGGGGTCGACCCATGGGGTCGACCCATCCCAAGAGGAATGAAAAACTACTTTAGACAGTCCAATGCATATTGAGATCACATCAAGCACATTCCAGAGCAACTCAATCAAATCTTCATGCAAGCTAAGATCAGTTCATAAACATGAGTTATAAATGAAGTTCAGGGCAAACATAAGGATATATCCATGAAGGAGCATTGTATTTGAACCACCTGCAAAGCAGGATTTCATCGTGTTAGCTTGTTTATCATGAAAATGTCATTAAGCATAAAACACATAATATATTAGAATCATCAAAACCATTGTCATAGACAACGAGGGGGCGCACAGAACCCAACAATCTCCCCCTTTTTGATGATGATAATATATTGTGACTCTTCAAATTCAAATATCTCTCCCCCTTTGGCATTATCAAAAAATGGGGGACTGAAAAGCAACTACGACGCTTCTAATAATGAATAAGACATGAGCACACGAACCCAGCAATAATATTACCTCCCATGAAGGGAAGGTGCATAGACCAATAACAGTAAACAATAATTTGGAAGTTGACGTGCAACAAGCAGATGTGTGAAAGAAGTGCAAGTGCTCAAATTTTTATAATTTTTGGTATTTGTATAACTAAATATGCACAAGTAGTATAAGGAAATTATATGCAAAATCTGAAAACTAAGTATGCACAAAGTGCATAGTGCTAAAGAGCACGTTATTCTCCCAATTGTCAAGAACAAAAACCAACAGACAATGGATTTTTTAACCTGTTATCTACATGTATAACCTATAGATGCATGTAAATGAAATGAAGCATGATATAAACAGACATATCAAGCATTCAGGCACTCAAGCATGCATAGTTAAGTATAGACTCATGCAAGTCCCTTCGGGACGGGTGTAAGGATAATGCAATTGATCGTTGAACATGAAGTGCATGAACAATACTAAGAAGGTCGTGCTTACATAAATAAAGTACTACATTAACCATGAAAGATGACTGATTCATAAGCGACATTCAAACAATCAAACCCAAGGTGCATAAGTGAAGATTGAGCAATGAAAATCAAGTCAATATGGAAAATCAGATTTTCTAAAGAACACTGAAAAGAGCTTCTCATCCATACACTTTCATACACAATACTCGAGTATTAGTAGCTACGTATGACCCAAATTTTTAATTACTAAAAATGGTGTGACTAATCTTTTGACACAAGTCATGCCCTTTGTTTCAGGAGCAATTCCCGGTTACTAAGTTTCGTCACTTTTTATGATGTGGATGAGACACTTTTCGACGCGAGTTGTACCCTTTGTCTCAGGGCACTTCACGGCTACTCGATGGCAAATCACACTTATCTTGATATGGATTAGTTTCTCCTTTCGACGCGAGTTTCTCCTTTATTTCAGGGGGGATTCCCGGCTACTCGGATCCACATTTCACTTATACAATTTTTGAAGGGGTAAACAGCTTTTTCCTCACGAGACATGTGATTTCTATGTAGAGAATCAATAGCTCTCTAAAGTGTAGAGAAGAAAATAGTAATCCTTATTAGATTGAATCATTATCTCAAAAAGGTGCATTTTGTGTGGGTGGTTGTATCGAATGTAAAAGATGAATTAGTCTCAACACAGTAATGTCTCCCCCTAAATGTATGCACGGTTATAAACAAAAATCTCCCCCTTAATATATGCCATATTACAAACACGTCTTAACAAATATAATTTCATTTAGCAAGGGATGAGTCATTGAAGGAGTCAAAAAGTGGTTGTACATTATTTATAGTCAAACAAGCACTGAAATGATATTTTCAAGCAAGTTGATTATCGGTACTTGGCGGAGAACGTAGGTCCGAAGACCACCATCACACATAGTGAGAGCTTCCGGCTGAACATGATCCAACCTTCCACTAACATCATTTTATATACCAAATAATCATGGCATTCAAGCACACGAGTATGAAGCATATGTAATTATATGCTTGTAACTTGAAAAGATGTTTGAAAAATTATTTCTATTCACAAGTATGCAAAGATGTGTGTATGATATGTGCAATGTATCATGCAAGTAAGCATATAAAGTGAATTTGCAAAAGTGAATCATTATTTGCAGGATGTGATTAGAAGAGTGAAAGATTTTATCCACAGACCAAAGCTTTCAAACCTAAACTGTTATTTACAAGAAGCGAAGTAAGAGGTGTATATGAAAGAAAAGTCATGTATGTCAAAGATGAAGCATTCAAGAACTGAATTTATTCACAAAATGTGAAACAGAAACTGTTCAAATGGAGGTACCAAGTTTTTCTCAAGATTCAAGCTCTTACCAAGGTTAAGTAATCCAATAGGAAATAGTATACCAAATTCATTACCTGATAAGCTCATCATTTCTTGTCTTGAAGGATCATTATTTGTCATTGGTTTCTTCCTTCTCAAGGCACCCCTGCAAGACAGATTCTCATTTTGGAGTTTTGGGTACCCAAGCCATCTTGGGTCCCGAGGGATTAGTTCTTACATGAACAAAAGTTTCCTTTTTGTTTCTCCTCTCATACCATTCATCATCGGCCCTCATCATAGAGCAATTATCCATTGAGTATCTATTCAGGCCACAGTAAAAGCAATGAGAAGATTTTCTTTTCATGGACCAATTTTTATCATTTTTCATTAATGAACAATTATCCATGATGTGTCCAAGCTCACCACAATAATGACACGAGAAATTCTTTTTGAGACACTATTCATCATTATTTTTCTTTGTGAAACAATTTTCAAAGACATGACCATGTAATCCACAATAATAGAAATGAACATTGAAGTTTTTCTTCATTGGTTTTTCAATTTTGTTAGACTTATCAACAATTTTCAATTGTGACTTCAATGCTTCATTATCATCAAATTCCATCAAAGAACAATCATACATGTCATGACCAAAATTTTCACAGTAATAACATGAAATATTTCTTCCTTTTCTTGATGCATGATTATGTTTGACAACTAGGGGTTTTGCATGCACACAAGAACAGTCAACATCCTTTTTCTGGTTTTCATTTTGCTTATCACATAATGACAGGGATTCATTCAAATTCTCGATCACATCTTCCAATGATGTGATATGCAAGTTAGATTCAACAATTTCTTTTTCACACAATGCAAGCTTGTCGTTTAACAGAGAATTGATAGTTTTAGAGCTTGCAATTTCTAGTTCCAAAACATGAAGATTTTCAGAATTGTCAAGAACATGTTTTCCTTTTTCAAACATGTGGAGTTCATCAACCAATAAACTATTTCGTTCTTTCAATTTTTGAATCTCTTCAGCAAGTTTTTCATGTGAATTTTCAGTCGTGGAGGTATGTTCAAGTTCATTCTTTTGAAAACTCACATGTTCATCAACCATTTTATTCATGGTTTTATTACATTCAAATTTGTCATTCACACTTTTAAAGCTTTCAATTTCATGTCTTAGCTCTATTAACCATTCAGATTTATCAGCATTCAAAGTAACTTTTCCTTTTTCCAGAAGAAGCAATTTTTCAGACATAATTGTGTTCAACATTTTTAGCTTCTCATTATCTTCTCTTATTTGATGGAGTTCTGAAATTTTAGCCAATAGAGTTTTGTTTTTAGTTTTCAAACAGAAGTAGTTTCTTTATGCATATCGACTTCAAGCAACAGGCTTTCAGTCAACTTCCTAAGCTTAGAACATTCAGTACATGGTGAGTTAATATCACAAGTATTTTCAATTTCAAAGCACTTTACACATGAAGAGTTAACATGTGAAACATTATCAAGTTTCCTTTTTATTATTCTATTTTCAGATTTTAGTGTCTTATATCTATCAAACAATCCATCATAGGCATTTAACAATTCATCATAGCTCAACTCATCATCATCTTCCTCAGAATCGGAGTTAGAATTTACCTTGGAGGTTTCCTCGCTTTAGCACTCATTTTCTTTGTGTGCCACGAGGTAATCACTCTTCTAGCTTTCTTCTTGGGCCTCACTTAGCCCATCCCAAATCTCTTTGGTAGACCTGCAGTTGGAAACAAATGGAAATTTGTTAACATTTACTGCTGCCTTAAGAGCATTCAAAGTAAACAAATTATCAGAATTCTTTCTCTTATCCTCATCGGTCCATCTCAACTCATTTTTGGGTAACACATGAGGACTATGAGTCATTAAGCTCATAAGCTTTAGATTAATGCTAGTAATACATACACAAAATTTTCCTAGCCATAAGGAATAATCAAAACCATTAAAGACAGGAATAGAATTCACACTAGCCATCATGAAAATGATCTTTACTCAATGACCGCAAGGTCGACTAAAAAATCAGAGACGAGGCTCTGATACCAATTGTTGGCCCAGAGAGATGGCGGACAAGAAGGGGGGTTGAATTGTCCCCTTGACGAGATGGCGGATTTTAAAAACTTTCTTAGCTAAACACAATGGAATTAAAATAAACTGCATTGATTAACTAATACCCAAGTGAGATTAAAGATATTCTCTCAAGCTTTCAGATCTCACTCGAATAGTTAAAGCAACTATCAAGAGAATTACGCTCAACACAGATAACAGAGGTAGCAGTGTGTGATAGTGTAGTGAATTAAAAACCTATATAGTGTACCTGTGAAGGGAGATAGAAGAAATGACAATCACACATGCAATCACATACGACACAAGGATTTTAAGGTGGTTCGGGACCACGACGGGCTCCCTACGTCCACCCCTCACCCAACCGGGTGAGGCTTCACTACACGCTACCGAAGTAGCAACACGGGGACAAACCCCACACCACACACGCTGCCTCTGCAGCAAAACACACATGGGGCCTGGCCCCAACACGCTGCCACTGCACCACACACACACACACAGTCGGGGAACTCACCCCGGACAATAAACCACACGGATACGCAGCTCCGTCCACACACACACACAATGATATTTAGAGTTTAACAAACACAAAGGATATACAATAACGCCTACATCAGTATGTAAATGAAGATAAACTATGAAGCACTCATGGAAATAAACATCAGAGGATGTAGAAATATCTCCTTGGTTCTCCAATAGAAATAAGCAGATCTTTCTTGAAGCTTAGGTTGGAGAAGGCTGAATCCGGAGGTAGTCGGAGCAAACGATCTTCCTTCTTGAAAATTAAATGTGTGTTCCTTCAAATCCAAGCTCCTATCATATCTGCAAACACCAAGAATAGATTAATCGATATGCTCAACACTATGCTTTAATTAAAAGGGATATCACAAGTAAGTGGATAGAAGATATATAGTGTTTCCCCCTTTGAATATCCCAAGAATTCCTTCAAAAGAAGGTAGGGTTCGCTGGAGAGCTTTAATCATGGAGTGGAAGCGGCCAGCCTTGGAGGAAGCCTCCGAGTTAGGAAGCTTGCGATGAACAAGAAGCTGGACTACAGATCAGAGTGGGTGCTTGTGGATGGCGTCTTCAGCGCCTTCCTCTTCCTCCTCCAACAGGGTGCGACGCCCCTCTCCTCTTCCTGCAAGCAGATAGAAACGTTAAGCCCCCAAGGGATGTCCCTCCACTGATGGAGATCAAAGCTTCATATACAAGAGGAAAAATCACAATAGAAGACATAGAGCCCCATGAGAAGACCTTTCTAAACCACACCTAAGGCAAGGGTGAAACCCTAAGGGTAATGGGGTAAAAGGGCAAGCCAATCAGACCTATAAACCCATGGTTCGAAACCAAATCTGGAAACTCGATCCGGACGTAGCAGACAAAGTGTCGACCTCTAGGGTCGACACTCGTCTCAACAAGTTCTGCCAGAACACATATAAAAACAAAACCGAGATACGAGTGTCGACCTATGGGGACGACACTTTTCACCAAGAGTTCTGGCCTGTGAAGAGACATAACATTCGTGGTGGAAAGTGTCGACTCTTGAGGTTGACACTTTTTCACGAACATTCTATTTTCACAGAAATGAGCAAACTTACCTGAAAGTGTCGACCTACGAAGTCGACACTTTTTCCGGTGAGTTCTACCTGAGCAAAATAGCAGAGCCCTGGTGAAAGTGTCGACTTCACAGGTCGACACTTTCTGCCAGCGTTCTTAACACAATGCAAGGCAGAAGCTCTGAAAATAAGTGTCGACCCTTGAGGTCGACACTTTAGCTGACAGCAGAAAAACATCAGTAATATCAATGAAAGCACCACATTTCATAAACATGTATCATGATTGAATAATAGAGTTCATAAAACTCAGATTTAGATGACGAAGCATGATTTCTTCATAGATTGAATCCATTTACATTGATATCTAATTGCACATCCATTAATACCATTGGCCTTCAAGTTTTGAGTGAAGTCTCACAATAAACCTGTATTCTCCAGATTTAACCATTGCTTTTCATCCACTTTAAAATCAACCTACAAGTGTGTCCTTACCACCATTACCATGATTTGAAGATTAATTCCATCTAGAACCTGCACATGTACAAGTTCTCATTAATCTCAATCTCAAGGTTAGCAATTTGAATTCTCAAATCAACCCATATCATGTAAACCACTCAATGCATCCTTTCAATCTCAAACAAGGCAAGTGTCCTCTCATACACTAAACTCATTTATGATTGAATCAAAGTGAAGTGAAAGTATATATGAATTTCAGTTCAAAAACCTTTAACAGTGGCCATTCATATGACAAAGCATATAGTCATACATGCATAAGAGAAGCTTCAAGCATGGCCACACAATAGGTTCCATGACCAAACCAAGACAATCAAATTCAACACAAGGACTTCCAAGTTCAGTTCAAGACAATTAAGTTCAGTCATAGTCAACAACCACATTCAAGGTTCTCAAAATCATCATGTCCAAGAAAACAAGGGTCAGAGTTCAGCTCAACTAAATTCATATCCAGAACAAGGAAAATTCAGTTAAGACAAATTACAGTCCATTCAAACATCAAATTCCATGGAATCAAAAGTAATGTGGGAAATTTGTTCCTGCACTTTCCAGGAGTATAAATCCATGAGAATCTTAAGGAGATGCAAGGACATCAAGGATATATATACATGAGGCTCAAATAGCCAGGGGTCGACCCCATGGGTCGACCCATCCCAAGAGGAATGAAAAACTACTTTAGACAGTCCAATGCATATTGAGATCACATCAAGCACATTCCAGAGCAACTCAATCAAATCTTCATGCAAGCTAAGATCAGTTCATAAACATGAGTTATAAATGAAGTTCAGGGCAAACATAAGGATATATCCATGAAGGAGCATTGTATTTGAACCACCTGCAAAGCAAGATTTCATTGTGTTAGCTTGTTTATCATGAAAATGCCATTAAGCATAAAACACATAATATATTGGAATCATCAAAACCATTGTCAAAGACAACGAGGGGGCGCATAGAACCCAACAAAACGGTCTATCGCAGGGCCGCATATAGAGGCAAATGGTCATGGGAGGACCGCTAGGGTTCCCACAAACGGTCTAGGGAGGACCGTAGGGGAGATAGGTGACGAACGGGCTCAAACGGGCACTATTTGGGGGAAACGGTCTAGTGAAGACCGCAAGGGGACCACAAACGGTCATGGGGGTCACCGCAAGGCAATAGGAGGTGAAACGGGGCAAACGGGCACTATTTGGGGCCTATCGGTCTTGGGAAGACTGCCACCATCACCTAGCGGTCTTCCCAGGACCGCTAGGCTGATGGAAGATATTTTTTTGGGCAGAACGCGGTAGATTTTGGAAATCAGAGAATATCTTGAAAACAGTGTAGAACTAGCTAAAGGCGTAAAGAAGAAATTGTAGATAACAAACAATTGAACAACGTTCATGAAGGGAGAAAGATGAGAAGAAGAGCAGAAGAAGGAGAAAATGGGGCGAGAACATAGAAAAAAATGCTGGGTTCACGGGTGAACAATGTAGTCTACCATAAAAATGCAAATAACTTGAAATCGGTGGAGAAGTAACTAATGGCGTAGATGAAGAAAATCTAGGGCTTTAAAAAATGAACAACTTTGGTGAAGGTCACTTAATGAATAGAGGAATAGAAGGGGGTGAAAAAGGGCCATGTTCGGGACTGTGTAGCGAAAGGGACCGAATGCTTGATGGAAGTGGACCTAAATGGGCCGCAAGTCTACTTGGAAGGCCAGAAGCTGATAAAGTAAGCCCTAGGGCTCTAAGAAATCATGATCTCTAAAGTCCAAAGGTTAGGGAATGATCAAATGGGCTCGAAATCTATGCAAGGAAGGTTCCAAAATAAAGGGTAATTTGGGACATCAAAATGGTGAATAAGAGAAATGACGCAACTTGTGTGCTAAAAACGGGTGTCAACAGATGCCCCTCCTTGATGTTCGCTTTACAAGAGAACGAGCGAATGCGGCGTGGAGGCGGAGTGGAAAGGAGATGGAGCGAAAGCGATAGCCATGTCAAATGGAGATGAAGCAGAGATGAAGCAGAGAGAACTGAAAAGATGGCATCAAGGCAAAAGACACCCGTCACAACCAACAAGCTATAGGAATTCTCCCGAAAATGTCGAACTAACCACAAGGAATAGATGGCAAGGATGAGACATGCCTGGAGAACTAACCTAAGGGAGGAAACGAAACACGACTAACCTCATCGGAGACACAATCTACGAACAACGAGGGATCAGAAGAGACAAAGCGTAATAGCTGGAAAAGAAAAGATAAACTGAGATAAAATCCAGACAATAATCACGCTGGCCAACTAGACCAAGCGGGAAGATCAGAGAAATTGTTCAAATTCGGAGTGGAATGAAGATCTCTTATCCAAGAGAATTGAGGCGCAATTAACCATTGTTGAGGAGAAACTTTGAAGGATCATGAAACATGAATGCTTAAAATGACATGATGCATGCTTGTTAAAATAAAGAAATCATTAAAATGAATGCCAAGAAATCATAAAATAGAAAGTACTCAAGGATACTATTGCTAGGCTGAGCAAGACGGGGTCAAGAGTCTTCTACAACCACGGCGTGCGAGACAGAGTCCATCGTCCCCCACTCAACTCAACCGAGCGGCCTATCCAACTATTGGTCGTGTGCTCTTAGATCATCATCATTTTTGTTAAAGGGGAACATCAGATCCCAAAACACACGGGCAACCAGCCGGTCCTTGAGAAGCTATAATAATGCATATTACTATATAGTAATGCAACAATGACCTGGGATAGAGAGCCATACATAACTTACCTGCGCAGGAGAAATGACATTTTTTATATTTTTTTGAATTTATAGGACAACCAACAATATGAATATAACATCACATAACATAACAAAACGAAGGATGAAATCACATGAACAACATATGCAAGACATCACATGAACAAGCAATAAGCGTGAGCGGGACTAATGAGTATGGTGAGGCAAGACAACACAACGCGGTGGGACAGCACACGCGGTGGGACAGCACAGGCAGTGGGACAAGATATGGTGGGACAAAGGCACGCGGGACGACAACACCACAGGGGACAAAGACACTCGTGGGACGATAGCATAGTGGGACGAAAAAACATGATAGAAACGGAGGGATAAAGTTACGCGTGACGACACGGAGGGACATAGACACGTGTGACAAGGACACGGGGGGACGAAAGACACAAACAAATACACTCTCAATCAAAACCCAAGATCAGAAGAAGCAGAACCGCCAGGTTCATAGTCGTGAGGCAAAGCCCTCTCATGAAGATATGGTGAGATAAAGCGAAAGTTGAGAATGATATAAGTTTCAGAACAGATCGAGAGATATAGATTAAAGAAGAGAGAACAGATCAGAAAGAAGATGAACAGGAGGCAGAGCAAATGATAAGGAGCAAGGAAGCTTTGAACACCTGCAACATGTACACTTAACAAACATATTATATCCGTTCTCTAAACAAACAGACAGAAAGGAACGAAAAGATAAATATGTTTGGATTTTTGATAATTTTTTTGATTTTTTTGGATTTTAAAATATTTTATTTTTTTTGATTTTGAAATATTTGATTTTTTTTGGAATTTGAAATATTTGATTTTTTTTGAATTTGAAATATTTAATTTTTTGGATTTTTTTGACAATATTTGATTTTTTTTAAATTTTTGGTAATATTTGATTTATTTCAAAATTTTGGCAATATTTAATTTTTTGTGATTTTTTTTTGTCAAATATCTACTTTTTTTGCTATTTTTTTTAAATAGCAATCTACAGCACCCAAGACGGGCTCAAACTACTGGCTAGGGGTTGTCGTTCCTACCCCTCTCATTAAAGGCTTCCCTTAACCAGGGCATGCATGTGAGGGTGGCTCACCACAACCAACCGCCTCTAAAGAACGGTGCCCCTACTAAGGCCATACTCACGATACAACCCAGCCTAAGAGTGAGAAGCAGAAGAAATATAGAGATATGCAGGATGGGAGACATCAGGACTCAACTTCCTTCCAGGGCACTACCCCTCAAAGATATAGTTTGTTACGCCGGGACTTTGTGTCTTTGATTTTGACACCCATATTTACTAGGCACGCATGCGACTGGGCTCATGACGTCCCACGGGGAATTATACTGTCACTCTTGCCATGCCTTTGATTCATAATTTTGCATATTGATTCATTGATTTTGAGAGCCCTTATTGGGTAGATATTGCATGAATGCTCATTTTTTTCAGGGTCAAGACTGCCCCTATTTGAGACCTCTCTCGTATTAGGGAGCACTTAGGTTGGTCATCTCATCCATCCATCTCTTGCCCCTGCACTCGGCCGAGCTGAGAAAAGAAAAGACCTTTGTGCATACCCATAGTATGGCCAAAGTAGAAACGGTGTTGTCTCAGAGGAAAATCAGCTATGGCTTGCCGTGTAGTGTGTGAAAAACCCATGCAAAAGGTCACCCTCAACGATCGGGGAAAGAAACTAGACTCCCAGCATGGAGCTATCACCAACCTAAGGTGCTGCAAAAGCGAACTCTTTTTGACTAAATTAAGCAAATTTCCTAAAGCCACTCAAACCATGTTGAGGAAACATCATTGTCTACAGAAATTAATAATGGAAATGACAGCATATTCTTGCACAAAATAAGGATACCTTGCAAATCCATGGAGTGGAAACCAGCATCCTAAAGCGATCTTGACCATCGAGCTTTGAGCAGCACGAGCTTTGTATTCCTTGCTTGTTAGGATCAAGATGGAAAGGATAACAAGGACTTGAAGATTCCTCTACACAGAGGAGCAACAGACACCAATCTGGATGAAGAAGGATCAAAAGGAAGAGAGACGAGGGCTAGAACTCCCTCATTAAGGCGTAGAGACCCTGATAACAAGGAACCAGTTAAAGAATAAACCAAAGATCAACTGAGATTAAGGTGGGCTAAAGCCTCGAAAATAGCATGAAAAAGGGCAACACCCCCAAAAAGGTGAGACAGAAAGAATAGAAAAATAATGATGAGATTGCTGTGAAAGTAAGGAAGAAGAAGAGTAATCATCTGACGTGGTTGGGGAAAAAGAATAGTGGTCATCCGACAGGGTCGGAGAAGAAGCAGAGACAAAACCCGAAAATCTCGGGGAAGGAGAATCAGAAGATATCCCGAAATCGGGATGGAAGTAAAGATCCGACGGTTCCGGATGAAAGGAAGAATAGAAAGAGGTCCCAGAATCGCAGTGAAAGAAGGACATAGGCCAAGGCCTCGAATCGTGAGAGTGAGAAGAATCCAGAGAATATGGATGAGACAAAGAAGAATGGGGGTTTGTGGACCCGGGAGGAGAGGAGAAAATCATGGAAATAAGATTAGGAGGAGGAAAGTACACCACCCAAGGGTGGGAACTAAGCAGAAGAAACGATGATTGAAAGGAAGGAGAAGAAGGAGTAGTGGCCCCTCGAGTGCACAACATGCGGCCCTTAAACTTGCACCGCCTCCTCCTCTTAGTAGACATTCCTCAAACACGGACCCGCCTGACGCGGGCTTCCACCTTCGGGCTTCTTGGTTTGAGATATCTACTCAAATAACGGGTCCATCTGGCAGATGGCCTGGCCCGGCTATGAACATGCAACCTTGTCGAGACGGTTGTCCCTAGACACCCAATGCTAACAACAGGCGGACATCCTTGAACAGGTAACTCCTCAGAATGATAAACAGCATGAAACCATGGAGTCTTGTTACTTGGCACTACAAGCATGATGTTCGGCAACTCCACTCGGCGATCAGCCTTGAATCACAACTCTCTTGATAGAAGCAAAGGATGGAACTGAGGGAGATCAATGCGCATCGTTGACGTGGCCAGCTTGCTAATGAACCGAGGGAGATTACATAAGATGTGCAGGATGTCCTTCGAGACTCGTGCAAAAGATACGGCCAATTGCCCCTTGAATATATAATTCATAATCTGCTTGGCGGCCGTATGAGTTAGCACAATATGGGTGGAGAACCCCTCTCGGCCAGTGAACTAAACAGCAACGGAGCGAGAAGTAATAACAGCATCAATGGTGAACTTCCCAGCGAGCAATGAGATTGCCACCGGCCTCGCTCTTAAAGAAATTGGCATCAGTGCAAGGGAACTCTTCTTAGCAACCGTCATTGGGAGTACAGGCACATCATCCCCAAAACAACCAAGGACCAGGACACGTATCGACATCTGACAGATGAAATCTTGAATCTTGAAACACACAGCTGGCTCCGGATGATCCTGACTCTGCTCATCGTCTCCCTGGGGACTAGACCCGAGGGGCACCAGAGGTAATGCACACCCGCTCCGTGGGGTGGAGGTGAATGGAGAAGTGGAGGTAGTGGGATCAGAAGGCGTAAGTGAAGGCACAGAGGCTCGAATGGTGGTGTCAAGTGGCGGTAAAGGTAATGTGGCAATGATAGGCAAAGGCAAAGGTGAAGGCGTGGCTTGCTCAGGTTCGGGTGGCGAGGAAGATGGTGGAGAGGGTGGAGATGGTGATGAAGGCACTAGTGGTGGAGATGGAGGCGGTGAAGTGGGCAATGGGGAAGGTAAAGGGGAAGATCATGGCGCCCATTGTCGGCATATTGATACAATACGTCGCGCGGCGTTGGGAGTGGAAGTGGCGGCGGAAGTGGAGGTATCACTAGCCTAAGCAGAAGCTTGGGTTTGTGGAGGTTATGGAGACGAGGTAGAAGATGGTGAGGGTAATGGAACATGTGATGAGGGTGGAGTAGGGGTAGGTAATGGAGCAGGTGATGGAGCGGGTGCAACACTAGATGACGAATCACAGGGGTGCCCCTGGTCTTGAAGTAATGGAGACGGCTGCCTGGGCGGCGCTTCTTGCTGCTGCTTGTTGCAAAGATCTAAAATAACTTTATGCATGGCAGCGCAATCGATCCTCTTCTGATCTTCCAAGCCATAAAGATAATCCTGAAACTCGGGGCAATCTTCAACCAAAGGCCCCGACTGGCGATGAAAATCACAGAACTGAAGCATATTCCCGATCGCGGGTTGGCAAGGCACAACCGGAGGAAGCGGCAACGCGTGAGTGGCCATCAAAGCCCTGAAAATATCGGTAAAGCACTCCGGCAACGAAGGACTAGGAGCCCGCTTTGGGCAAGGTGGATGACGAGGGGTATGTGATGGTGGAGAAGGTTGTGGGGACGGAAGTGAAGGTTGCGTAGGCAATAGTGCTTGGCCGGCGGCAGACGGATTTGGTGAAGGCATATATGGAGCGGGATGAGGGCATATATAGATGGCATCCACATGCTCGGGATGTGGTATTCCCTTGACCGGGGGTGGCGGCGGATGTGGAGAAGCGTAAGGCTGACTCTTGGAGGGCTGATATGTAGAGGTTTGATATGTAGAGGTTTGATATGCGGAGGTGGAGGTGGCATAAGACTGACTCATGGCAGGCTGACTCATGGGAGCGTAGGGTTGGCTTGTGGATGGTGAGGTGTAAGTGGAGGTGGATGGTGGAGACTCGGGGTCAAGGGAACCTTGGATTTGTTGGCGAATGAAGTGGGTTCGGCTATAAAGCTGCTGTAAGGAGGTGATGTCATTGAGGGCTAAAATGAAGCAGTACTAGAGCATTGCGTTCGAAATTAACATCTTGATTTGCTCCGGCTCCGGAATGTGCCCCGGGACCTGCGCAGGAAGGCGACGCCAGCGATCGGCAAAGGTAGAGAACTCCTCATCGGGCTTCATCTTCTCATGGGCCAGATCCACCATAGAATACCTGGTCCCAACCTGATCCTGAAATCGCTGAATAAATTTATCTTGGACAACTTGAAAATTCACAATCTGCTCTTGCGGAAGAGAGAAGAACCAATCTCAAGTTGGGCCTTCCAAAGATAGACCGAATAGATAGGCCATCAAGTGCTGGTCATGTCGAAACTGGGCCGACTCATAAAGAAACTCCTTCAAGTGCACGTAGGGGTCACCGACTCCACCATAGCGGCGATATGCGGTAACTTGGGAAGAAGGTGGAAGCCGAAGATCTTGAAATATGAACGGGACACTCAAATAGGATTTGGGATCGATCCGACGTTGAAGTTCATCAAGCTGGCATTGGGCTTGAGCAATCATCTCCTGGGTAGGGAGAGATCGAGAATGGCATAGGCCAGCTTGAGTAAGAGATTGTGACTTCGGACCAGGAGTAAGGTAATGGGTCGGATGAGAGGATCCGGGTTGAGAAGAAGAAGGTCCCATTCTGAGAGCGGAAGGATATGTCGGCCGAGAAGAGACGTTGGCATATTGGACAAATGGGCCAGCAGTAACATGGGCAGAAGGAGCAGGCCCATTAGGGTGAAATTGGCCATTAGGAATTAGGCCAGCAACATATGAAAAAGAAGAAAGAGGCCCATGAAGGGAAGAGGACCCATTATGAGAAGAAGGGCCATTAAGATGAGATGCAATGAGACGTTGGGCCTTGGCCGGGTCCAATTGGCTAACAAGGCTTGATAAGTGGGCCATGAGATTAGCATGTTCTCGGATGGATCAGAAGGATCACAGGAAGATGGGCCCACGTGAGAAGAGGATTCCACACGGGAATAGGAAGAAGATTGGGAAGAAGAATGATACAAGGGGTTGGAATGGTGCTCCATGAGGGCAAATGGAGACTTAATACAAGGATATCAAAGAGAATACATGTAACACCCCAGTTTTTAAAATCTGAAATTTAATTGAAATAGTGAATTTTTAATTTAGATAAATGAATTTCGGAAATTAATATTATATTCCTTAGTGAATAGTGCTAGTGTAATTTCGACTTTCTCACAAAAATCTAGAAAAATAGTAAATTGATAGAGAATGATTTATGAAACAACTTTGCCTTCTTGAGTTTTATCAGTAAAAATCTGTAATTAGGTCTATTTATCGTTTAAGTGAGTTCCATTAAATAATATTTTATTCCTTGGAATAGTACCATCGAAAATTCTTCTACGTGATAAAAATCCATAAAAATGATAATTAGGTTTCTGGAAGTGTATGTAACAAATTTGTCTTCTGGGATTAACCCAGTAAAAATCCGTAGCAAGATCTATTTAATGTTTTAAGTGAAAAATCCATACTTTTCAACCTTTACCTAACCTTGACTTCAAACACAAAATTCGACCTTAATACTCAACCATTTGATCTGAAATTGGTGTCAAATTAAAGGCCATGATCTTAACTTCAATAGCCCTCTAAAAATTGCTCGAAACCCTAACCCTAATTGAGGCGGCTGGTCGAGTTTTGACTTGGTCTTGCTTGGCGGCGCCTTGTCCAACACGCCTCTTGTGGCGTCGATTCCTCTCACCACAGACCATCCCAGAACGTGTATACACTATCAAAATGAAGCCCTTCTAGTCTATTCTCATTTGGTAGTCGCGGCAGTCGCTGAAGTTTTCAGATCTGGGAGATATCTCGCGTTGAGTGCGTGTGTGTCGGCTTCCTTCTTTCTTTCTTCCTCCTTGTTCTTCATCAAATTGAGGTAGGTTCTCTCGGGCTCAAACATCAAGTAATATATAAAAATTTTCAACATGAAGTCCTCTTTCTTTTGATATATAAAGCCCCAAATATCATGTAGTATCCTGCGAGTATTTTAAGGTTTAGTAAATTAGGGTTAACTTTGTTCCTTCTTCGATTTAGTTTTGATTTCAAGACGTAAATATGAAATTGATCCATGCATATTATAAAGTTTTTCGTGCTCTTTCCATTGGTTATAAAAGCCCTAAATTCCATTCAGCCTGTCTAGAGAATTTCTGTTCGGAGTAACAGCATGTCTAGACCTAGCTTTCGGTGTGTTCTTCCGAGTTGATTTCTGATTTCGAGTTACCAATCCTAATCCTCATGTACCATATCTTATATGGTTGGATTCAGCATTGAAGTGGCTTTCTTTTGACATAAGAAGCCCCAAATTCTGTTCTGTATACTGAGAGAATTTTACGTTTTAGTCACATTATGTCAGAATTAGGGTTTCCCATGTCTTACCTTAATAAATCTCGATTTCAGCGAGATATTTTGAAATTGGCCTTACTGTTAGATAGTATTCTCTGTTATCTTTCCAACGGTACCAAAAGCCCCTTATTTGGGGTCCATTTCCTTGAGTTATAAGAGTTTTAGTGCAACCCTATCAAACCTTGGCTTCCCGGCGTTCATCGGACGCGGCAGGGATGACCGGAATCGACCCAGGGATGGACGGTCTTACGATAGACCGCACATCTCTATTGACCACTTTGACCCTGGCATGGCCTGAGATAAACGATTGTTCAGGAACCACACATCCCCGGATGAACGGTTCCAAACTAACCACATATCTAGATATAAGGTCCGAAATCAACCGCACAAGTTAAACGGTCTGAAAGTAACCACATAACTGACAGGCCAGGGAGGATGGACGGTCCATAGAGGACCACATAACTTGGGCAGCCCTCCAAGAACCGCCCAAGTACTTAGGCGGCCCAACAGGAACCGCCCAAGCCCCAGAGTGCCCCCTTTCAGCCCGTTTAGCCCTGTTTAAGCCCAGTAGATATAAGGTCCAGTCCGAACCGTTTATCTACCCAGTACATGACTTAGTAATGGTTCTAATTCATTCTTTTTCATGTCATTAATGGTAATTAGTGAAATAGAAATCCACTTAATAAATATTTAATTATGCAACTAAATTCTTGTTAAATGTTTGTTATTCGTGCCTACGCGACTTACGCGATCTTGTTCATTAGCTTATCATCTTGAATCATTCTTTTTGGCATCTTGGCTTAATGTAAAACTTAATTCTTGTTAATTTGGCTTGTAATTAGGATTAATATGATCATTAGCTTGCTGTTTAGCTGTTGTACTACAGTAACAGCGTGACCAATTTTTTTGACTTTACGCAAGTCGATTAGCCGATTCGCGTGCTAGTCTTGGTTTTACCCCCGGAAACTCTATCCGACGGTCTTACCATCATCTTGGAACTTTGTTATATCCCTGTTAGGAACTTGTTAAACACCAGCAAACCCTATTTTATGTGTTTAAACCGCTGGTTTAAGGTTTGGATCGAATCGGACGACGAGAGGCATGAGCGGTTAATAGTTGACCGCATAACCTCTTCGGCGGCTCGATTGTGACCGCATATCTTTATACGGCCCAGTATGGACCGTATATCTTGTTCATAGGCCTTAATGTCTTCTGGACATGAGCGGCCCATAATGCACCGTTCATACCTTGAGCGGCCCATTGTCAGCCGTTCTTTTATTGACCTCTCGGGCTGAGTTTCAGTCCAGTTCCTGTATGTACGGCCCTGTATGAACCGTATATACCATTGAGCGGCTCTGTTATGACCGCACATCTCTTGGAGATGAGTTTGACCGTGTTTTGTACTCTTGACTCCAAGGATAATTTTGGTCCTTTAAATCTAAACTTATGACAGAAATTCCTCTGATTAAATTGGCCATTAAAAATTGACTGAATGTCTAGACTCGTGGGATCTTGGATCCAATAAATCAATGCCAACGCATCGTAGGGGCCCGGTCTGGTCCTGGAGAGAGCGCCCGAAAGTTAGTGAGCCCATGGGATGTTAATGACATGGTGGGGCATTACACCGAAATGCATGACTTGTGTACCGTCTACGACATAAAAGCTCTTGTTACTTGTTACTTGTTACTTGATCGTACTTGGAATGATGTATAAATTACTTGCTTGTTGGCCAATTCCTTACTACTGTCTATTGTTATATCTCCTGTTGTAAATTCTTGTATCTGTTATCCTTGTTAATCATTATCAATTGTATATTTCTTGACCTTGCAAGATCTTGTTATTACGTTGTTTCCTTATGCCGTTATCGTCATTTATTTCTTTCTTAGTATTGCATATAAAAATGTAATTTACTTGTTAATCACTTAAACTATGCCTGATGATAGAATATAATTCCTACTGAGCTTTTTGCTCACCCCTACTTCCATCCCTTTTCAGGTTATGCGAGTATCGGTACGTGCATTGGGAAATGGATCAGTGTGATCGAGTGGAACCTGGAACCTAGAGTTGGAGTCTGCTCTTTCATTTTCTTGAGTCTAGCTAGTCTAGTTATTTCTTTTTGTTATTTGGTTTGAATCTTTTATTGTAAGTGGTGTCAAAATATATCTTTTTAAATTAATAAGAGTTCGTATTTTCTCAAAATGTGTGTCTGGCCTCTTTGTATTTTATTGTGATTATTTATCTTCCGCTCTTGTTATCGTGACTTGTCTCTTGCCACGTTCCGAGCATCGCTTCCCGCTGCTATCGGTTCGGGGCGTGACAGTTTTGGTATCAGAGCCTCCTTGCTTGAGTCCTTGGATTTTGTCCAAGAGTATAGGTTACCCTAAGTCTTAAGACCCGTGTCATCTCTTGTCACCGGTGAGATTGGGTAGTATCGTGGGTTAAGTAATAAAATATATGCAAGATTGCGTCGTGTTACACGTAAGGGTAATGAAAAAGTTAACCATATAACTATCTTGCAGGTCTCTAAGCCATTCTTAAAATGAAACCGAGTGGTTCCATGGGTAAGCTAGGATTCGGTTCCGCTAAAGGCTGGCGAATCCGTCGTAAGGAAACCCGACGTAATAATAAGAAGAGTAATCTTACACCAAGGGAATGTTTTTACTGTCACAAACTTGGTCACCTCACGAAGGAGTGCTAGCGAAGGAGCGGTGCGTGCCTGCGTTTTGGAAATCAGGATCATAAAATAGCTAGCTGTCCTAAGTTACTTCCACAAGCAAAACTACAAGAGAAAAAATCGGAACCCACTCCTACCGAATGAAGAATTATATATGTCATCGTTCTCTTTTATCCCTAGCTATAGCTAAATTCTTTCGTCATTAGTTGTATAATTAACATGATATTTTGATAGATAGTATAATTAACATGTTATTTTGATAGATAAGATCATCTTAGTTTAAACATTCACATAATTAGTAATACCCGGTGAATTTGGGGACCAAATTCCTTTGAGTGGGGGAGGGTGTAACACCCCGGTTTTTAAAATCTGAAATTTAATTGAAATAGTGAATTTTTAATTTAGATAAATGAATTTCGAAAATTAATATTATATTCCTCAGTGAATAGTGCTAGTGTAATTTCGACTTTCTCACAAAAATCTAGAAAAATAGTAAATTGATAGAGAATGATTTATGAAACAACTTTGCCTTCTTGAGTTTTATCAGTAAAAATCTGTAATTAGATCTATTTATCGTTTAAGTGAGTTCCATTAAATAATATTTTATTCCTTGGAATAGTACCATCGAAAATTCTTCTACGTGATAAAAATCCATAAAAATGGTAATTAGGTTTCTGGAAGTGTATGTAACAAATTTGTCTTCTGGGATTAACCTAGTAAAAATCCGTAGCAAGATCTATTTAATGTTTTAAGTGAAAAATCCACACTTTTCAACCTTTACCTAACCTTGACTTCAAACACAAAATTCGACCTTAATACTCAACCATTTGATCTGAAATTGGTGTCAAATTAAAGGCCATGATCTTAACTTCAATAGCCCTCTAAAAATTGCTCGAAACCCTAACCCTAATTGAGGCGGCTGGTCGAGTTTTGACTTGGTCTTGCTTGGCGGCGCCTTGTCCAACACGCCTCTTGTGGCGTCGATTCCTCTCACCACAGACCATCCCAGAACGTGTATAAACTATCAAAATGAAGCCCTTCCAGTCTATTCTCATTTGGTAGCCGCGTCAGTCGCTGAAGTTTTTAGATCTGGGAGATATCTCGCATTGAGTGCGTGGGTGTCGGCTTCCTTCTTTCTTTCTTCCTCCTATGTTCTTCCTTGTTCTTCATCAAATTGAGGTAGGTTCTCTCGGGCTCAAACATCAAGTAATATATAAAAATATTCAGCATGAAGTCCTCTTTCTTTTGATATATAAAGCCCCAAATATCATGTAGTATCCTACGAGTATTTTAAGGTTTAGTAGAAGCATGTTAGAAGCATGTTAAATTAGGGTTAACTTTGTTCCTTCTTCAATTTAGTTTTGATTTTAGGATGTAAATATGAAATTGATCCATGCATATTGTAGAGTTTTTCGTGCTCTTTCCATTGGTTATAAAAGCCCTAAATTCCATTCAGCCTGTCTAGAGAATTTCTGTTCGGAGTAACAGCATGTCTAGACCTAGCTTTCGGTGTGTTCTTCCGAGTTGATTTCTGATTTCGAGTTACCAATCCTAATCCTCATGTACCATATCTTATATGGTTGGATTCAGCACCGGAGTGGCTTTCTTTTGACATAAGAAGCCCCAAATTCTGTTCTGTATACTGAGAGAATTTTACGTTTTAGTCACAGTATGTCAGAATTAGGGTTTCCCATGTCTTACCTTAATAAATCTCGATTTCAGCGAGATATTTTGAAATTGGCCTTACTGTTAGATAGTATTCTCTGTTAGCTTTCCAACGGTACCAAAAGCCCATTATTTGGAGTCCATTTCCTTGAGTTATAAGAGTTTTAGTGCAACCCTATTAAACCTTGGCTTCCCGGCGTTCATCGGACGCGGCAGGGATGACCAGAATCGACCCAGGGATGGACGGTCTTACGATAGACCGCACATCTCTGTTGACCACTTTTGACCCTGGCATGGCCTGAGATAAACGGTTGTTCAGGAACCACACATCCCCGGATGAACGGTTCCAAACTAACCACATATCTAGATATAAGGTCCGAAATCAACCGCACAAGTTAAACGGTCTGAAAGTAACCACATAACTGGCAGGCCAGGGAGGATGGACGGTCCATAGAGGACCACATAACTTGGGCGGCCCTCCAGGAACCGCCCAAGTACTTGGGCGGCCCAACATGAACCGCCCAAGCCCCAGAGTGCCCCCTTTCAGCCCGTTTAGCCCTGTTTAAGCCCAGTAGATATAAGGTCCAGTCCGAACCGTTTATCTACCCAGTACATGACTTAGTAATGGTTCTAATTCATTCTTTTTCATGTCATTAATGGTAATTAGTGAAATAGAAACCCACTTAATAAATATTTAATTATGCAACTAAATTCTTGTTAAATGTTTGTTATTCGTGCCTACGCGACTTACGCGATCTTGTTCATTAGCTTATCATCTTGAATCATTCTTTTTGGCATCTTGGCTTAATGTAAAACTTAATTCTTGTTAATTTGGCTTGTAATTAGGATTAATATGATCATTAGCTTGCTGTTTAGCTACTGTACTACAGTAACAGCGTGACCAATTTTTTTGACTTTACGTAAGTCGATTAGCCGATTCGCGTGCTAGTCTTGGTTTTACCCCCGGAAACTCTATCCGGCGGTCTTACCATCATCTTGGAACTTTGTTATATCCCTGTTAGGAACTTGTTAAACACCAGCAAACCCTGTTTTATGTGTTTAAACCGTTGGTTTAAGGTTTGGATCGAATCGGACGATGAGAGGCATGAGCGGTTAATAGTTGACCGCATAACCTCTTCGGCGGCCCGCGGCCCAGTATGGGCCGTATATCCTGTTCATAGGCCTTAATATCTTCTGGACATGAGCGGCCCATAATGCACCGTTCATACCTTGAGCGGCCCATTGTCAGCCGTTCTTTTATTGACCTCTCGGGCTGAGTTTCAGTCCAGTTCCTGTATGTACGGCCCTGTATGAACTGTATATACCATTGAGCGGCTCTGTTATGACCGCACATCTCTTGGAGATGAGTTTGACCGTGTTTTGTACTCTTGAATCCAAGGACAAGTTTGGTCCTTTAAATCTGAACTTATGACAGAAATTCCTCTGATTAAATTGGCCATTAAAAATTGACTGAATGTCTAGACTCGTGGGATCTTGGATCCAATAAATCAATGCCAACGCATCGTAGGGGCCCGGTCTGGTCCTGGGGAGAGCGCCCGAAAGTTAGTGAGCCCATGGGATGTTAATGACATGGTGGGGCATTGCACCGAAATGCATGACTTGTGTACCGTCTACGACATAAAAACTCTTGTTACTTGTTACTTGATCGTACTTGGAATGATGTATAAATTACTTGCTTGTTGGCCAATTCCTTACTACTGTCTATTGTTATATCTCCTGTTGTAAATTCTTGTATCTGTTATCCTTGTTAATCATTATCAATTGTATATTTCTTGACCTTGCAAGATCTTGTTATTACGTTGTTTCATTATGCCGTTATCATCATTTATTTCTTTCTTAGTATTGCATATAAAAATGTAATTTACTTGTTAATCACTTAAACTATGCCTGATGATAGAGTATAATTCCTACTGAGCTTTTTGCTCACCCCTACTTCCATCCCTTTTCAAGTTATGCGAGTATCGGTACGTGCATTGGGAAATGGATCAGTGTGATCGAGTGGAACCTGGAACCTAGAGTTGGAGTCTGCTCTTTCATTTTCTTGAGTCTAGCTAGTCTAGTTATTTCTTTTTGTTATTTAGTTTGAATCTTTTATTGTAAGTGGTGTCAAAATATATCTTTTTAAATTAATAAGAGTTCGTATTTTCTCAAAATGTGTGTCTGGCCTCTTTGTATTTTCTTGTGATTATTTATCTTCCGCTCTTGTTATCGTGACTTGTCTCTTGCCACGTTCCGAGCATCGCTTCCCGCTGCTATCGGTTCGGGACGTGACAATACAAGTGGGGAAGTAAGGGCTTAATGGGCTTGAGGACAAGAGGGGGCTGACCCACTAATGCAAGGACCAAGGGAGAATGGGACTGGACAATGGACTAGATAATTGATACACAAAATGGGCTAAACTGAATGGGCCTAACAAAAAAGAAAATGTAGATGATGAAAGAATGCAACACAATACCATAAAATGGGCTTGGACAAGCCCAAACAACACAAACACTGTGAGAGTTTTCACCCAAGTCAAACAAGTTGATTGGATGGGAAATTGTTTAGAAGTTTTAATAGAGGTTTTAATGATTTGAGTTTACAATAATTCCCTCAAGATAGGAATCCTATGGGAATAAGGTCCGGACTTTGGGTTGACTAAGGTTAACTCCCTCACACGTATGCAAATGCAAGCCTAAGGGGTGGAAAGGTACAACCGGTCCGACGTCCGTGTGGGAATCCACGGCGTACGGGGACTTACGGAGGTCCCAGATAAGATCACCTAGTCGACTCCAAGGAATATGGAGGTGAGAGGATCACTTACCAAGGGGGAATGCAACTATGGTATGTAGAATGCATGATCCTATGTCCACCGGAGTGCATGTAATTTCTAGCCTAAATCTAGAAAATCAATACAAGATTTAATTATGCAAACATGATGATATGGATGCAAACAAAGTGGGAAATCCAAGACAATATGAAGGACAACAATGCAAGACCTAAAATAGGCACAATCAGGCACTAAAAGATATGAAAAATCATGAATAAGCGACGTACCTTTGCATCTGCCCCCCGACCTGCATGCAGATTTTATGCACAAAATGCAAAAATGGAGACAAGATTTAACTATGCAAACGTGACCCAAATAATGAAAACAAGAAATGGATGGAAATACAATACAAAGGGGAATAATATGGGACCAAGAACTAAGCAATCAGACCTCGGGAAGGCAATCAAATCATCATGAAAAGATGTACCTGTGAACCTGTCCCTGGGTCTGCCTGTAGACTTTATGCAGAAAACTCAAAAATGAAGATAAGATTAAACAATGCAAACATGACCCAAATGATGCATATGATATATGGATGGAAAGATAATACAAAGGGCTACAGAACGGGCCCAAGAACAGAGCAATCCGACCCCAGGAGGCCAAGTTATGGATCAACGAACATGACCCTATGAGCACTGTGCCAGAACTGCTAGAATCAGAAAGTGGTCTACCAGATGACCATTTTTTAACCCCTTGCGGTCTACCAAACGACTGCAAGGCTACCAGAAAGGCCCTGGCAGCCCTCTGATGACCGCTAGGCTCGTCTAGCGGTCCTGAAGACGACCGCAAGGCCCTAACAGACCCGAAAACACCCAGAACAGTAGGAAAATGGAGAAAACTCTATCTAAACATGCACATACACACACCCAACTTGCAAAAAAGCATGAATAACGTGATTGGCACTAGGTGTCCCACTTTGATCGCCAAAAAACTAGGTTGTTGATAGTTTATGTATCACCCTGCCCCCACCCCAATCTATACATGTATCATATGAGCATGAACACGCATGGAAGATAATGAACAAAGGGTGATGAATAAATAGGAAAACGTACTGTGATTGCCACCAAGGGTTAACCACGCCAAAAGGATGAAGAGATGAGTGCAACGGCACCGTGTACCTTGGGAAAAAAAGAAGACTTGATCGCGCTTGAGGAACGGGGTGCAGGGAATGTCGTGGATTAAACCTCCTCTCCTTCCAACCGGCTAGAGGAAGAAGGCCTCACGTTAAATCATGCTCTCCTGTAAAACAAAGCAAAACCACAAGAGAAAAACCCTTTAGAAAATCGAAGTGTAGCATCAATCCCGAAGTGGTAAAACAGTGCTATAAATTGAGGGAGAACGCACTGGGGGGATATTTTTAATCCCTGTGGAAGGGTGCAAAAGATAGGTGTGTGTGTGTTGTGAAGATGTAGAAATCAATAGGAGGAGAAAACACGAAGTATAATTGCGGAGAGAGTGCATGTAAAACAGAGGAATTAAAAGTGCAGAGTGCAGAGAAAGTGCAGAACACTGTGATAAAACTGAGATTTGGGAGGACGAGAACTAAGAGTAGAGACAATGAAATAAAGCCCTTGAGCATGGAATAGAAATTCAATACTTCCCTCTTCAGGCCAGGGTCGAAGAGACGAGATGACGTTGCAGCATGGCTTCGCCCCGAACCGAGAAAGAGCCCCCCTTCGCGACCTGCGAACCTGGGTGCTTTATATAGGAGTGCAGAAATCCAGAAAGTTCTGTCAAGATTCTAGGAGATATAGCCCACCAAAACTCGAGTTCTTTAGGTTAGTCTCGAGATAATAGTGAGGACAAGATATAGAAACAAGTGGGACTCAATTCCGTGGAAGAATTCGGAAGATATTTGCGTGGAAAGAAGGGCCCGGAGCTTGATTAGACAGAGTTTGACTTGCATAAACCATGAAATTTAAATCCGAGATGAACACTCAAAATAGGGCTCTAGATTGATAAATATCATGGATAATAGTGAGAATAAAGGGCCTGGATCAATTAGAGCCGACCTGGAAGCTTCCTCTCGGAGAAAAATGGATCGAACAAGGGTTCCAAAGAGTCCCACGGCAAAGAAATCAGAGTTCAGAAAGTTTAGGACTCTCTATCTGGCAAAAGGTCTATCACAGGACCGCATACAGAGCCAAACGGTCATGGGAGGACTACTATGGTACCCACAAATGGTCTAGGAAGGACCGCAAGGGAAACAGGGGATGAATGGGCTGAAACGGGCAATGTTTGGGGGAAAACAGTCTAGTGAAGACCGCAAGGGGACCATAAACGGTCATGGGGGTGACCGCAAGGTAATAAGAGGTGAAACGGGGAAAAATGGGTATTATTTGGGGCCTAGCGGTCTTGGGAAGACCGCCACCATCACCTAGCGGTCTCCCGAGGACCGCTAGGCTGATGGAAGACATTTTTTTGTGTAGAATGCGGTAAATTTTGGAAATCGGAGAATATTTTGAAAACGGTGCAGAACTAGTGAAAGGCATAGAAGAAGAAATTATAGATAGAAAAAAATTGAACAACTTTCATGAAGGGCACAAAATGAGAAGACAAGTAGAAGAGGGAGAAAATGGGATGAGAACATTGAAAAAATGTTGGGTTCACGGGTGAACAACGTAGTCTGCCAGAAAAATGTAAATAACATGAAATTGGTGGAGAACTAGTTAACGGCGTAGAAGAAAAAACTCTAGGGTTTTAAAAAACGAACAACTTTAGTGAATGACACTTAATGAATAGAGGAATAAAAGGAGATGAAAAGAGGCCACGTTCAAGACTGTGTAGTGAATGGGGCCGAATGCTTGATGGAAGTCGACCTAAATGGGCCGCAAGTCGACTTGGAAGGCCGGAGGCTGATAAAGTAAGCCCCATGGCTCTAAGAAATCATGATCTCAGAGGTCCAAAGGTTAGGGAATGATCAAATGGGCTCGAAATCTATCCAAGGAAGGCTCCAAAATAATGGGTAATTCGGGACATCAAAAATGGGGAATAAGAGAAATGACGTAACTTGCGGGCTAAAAATGGGTGTCAACAACAGTTAAGCGACGTCAATTCTTTATTAACAGAATATTAAATAATCCAATTACAATTTTGCGTCTCTGTGAAGAGGCGCCAATTCTATAATTTCCAATAATCAATTAAAATTATTTATAATTGGCGTCCGTGTACGGAGACGCCAGTTCTTTAAATAGCGTCCATGTGAACGGACATTAATTCACAATTTACATGTTATTTAAATTCTAATAAATTAAACAAGAATTAGCGTCTCTGTGAAGAGGCGCTATTCATATAATACACATCTACTCAAACAGACGCCAATTCTTTTCGGTCTACAGGTTGTCATGCATCAGGCATGTACGTTTACAGATACATAACACTATTCATTTCTTTAAGAATTGCATGAACAATAACCTTTTACTTTCTATGGGTATTTTTAAGGATCAAAACACATGATAATTAAGAGAAAAATATGGGGATCCTAAAAACATGCTCATGCAAACTTTTACAGATCAGGTTCCATACTTATTTAATTTTAAACATGTATTAATTATTTAATGAACTACAGGAATTCACGTCAGGGGTAGTGGGCGCTCATTAATTGGCGTCTACTAGGCTGACGCTAATTTAAGAATTAACGACCTTATGGACATGCGTCAATTAAATAGCGTCCACTATTCTGGTCGCTAATTGCATTTGAAATAAAAACTCAAAAACATGCCAAAACTACACATGGAATTCATGGAATCTCTATGAAATAGAGTTACATCTGCATGCATGCTTTTGTTACTAGCAAGTTTTGCTTGTTACAGAGATAACCTACCTCGACTGGGTGAACAGGGAAGGAAGATGATGAAGATCAGAGGAAGCAGAGGAAGAAGATGCTCTCTTCTTCTACTCATTCTGCAACAACAGGAACAGCCATAGCAGCAGGCGTAGGAGGAAGACGAATAGAGGAAGGGGAAAAAGATCAGGACATCAGGAGACATCGACGCACAGGTAGCAGATGAGGAAGAAGAAGGCTCCATGGTTTTCCCACGACAATAGCTGCACCCGATCATGAACAACAGCAACAGGATGTGTCTGATGTCGCAAGGGCTTGTATTTATAGGGTTTTTAGGTTGTACGAGTCCTAATACATGCTTGGAATCCTAGTTGGTTGTAAACATTCTAGGATAAACTCTATCCTTCCATACAAGCTGCCGCTTTCCTTATTTGATCAGGGAAACCCTAAAGCTCTAGGCATGGGTCGATCTAATCCCCTTCAAACAGAGCTCATGTGTAGCAACCCTGATAAATGAATATTTAAAATGAATTAAAATATATATATTACAGAAGTAATACAGATAATAAGAAGAGGGTTAAAGGGGTGAATAAAACCAAAATGCAAATAACGCCTCTTATTAAGGTGTTAATTTAATAATAAACGCCTCTAGCAAAGGCGTGCTTAAAGAAGTGACGCCCTCACCTCACGGCGTCAATTTCAACCGACAAACAGGGCAAGGCCAAGTAACGCCTCTAGTATGGGCGTGTTTTAAAATAAAGAACGCCCTCGTACCAGGCGCTTCTTAAGAAACGACCTGCACCAGGTCGTCAATTCAAGAATCGACGACCTGACCAAGGTCGTTAATTCAGTTCGTGAACCGTTCGAACCCAGAGCTTATCCAGGGTAATGGATAAGTATTAGAAAGAGTTAAAAGGTGGTAATGACTCTATCATGGAAGTATTACTTCCACACAATCACTAACCCTAATAGGATTTCCCAAAATCCTATAAAGACTCTTGACAGCCGAACCCTAAACCTATTTGGCGTTTGGAATCTGCAAGGTATGTGAGAGAGGAATAGTTCCTCTGATTTATTTCTCTACGTCTGTTACATGAAGAACTAACAGTTCTTCATCTTCTTCTGTTATAGGTTAAGAAGGCGGCGTACGTGAAGAACAAAGGTACTGTTCTTTTTCCCTTTTTACTTTCGGTCAGGTAGTATGAAGAAATACTAATGTTTCTTCTTCTATTCTTGTAGGAGTTACAGAACCGGAGAACAAGGGTTCTTCACCAAAGCCTTCTCTTCCTCCTAATACTGGATTCGGTTGCTGTTAAAGCAACAGAACTTCTATTCTCATAGCCTTCACGATTCAAATTTCAAGTCTTCGATCAAGGTAGGATTTTCTCAAGTATGTAGCCCAAAGTATATAAGAATCGTAGTGAAATCATATGAGCATACACCTGCATATAGTTTTCCTAAGTTTTAAACGTTTCTGTTGAATTTTTGAAAGGAACGTCCTTACCAAGGGCGTGATTTTGAAATACGCGACCCAAACAAGGGCGCTACTTGTAAAGAAACGACCTTGATCAGGTCGTCAATTTTAGATTTGACGCCCTGTACACAGGCGTTAATTTCATTTAATCATTAATCACCCATGTTAAGAATTGATTATCTATGAAATCATGATTCTACAATAATGCATGATCATATGTCTTCAAACCTGTTAATTTTATTGTCATGACCATACATTCGTTCTCCATGAATTCTATTATCCTGAAATTATTACTGCCCATGAAAATTCATGGTATTTCTTGAATTCACGACCGTGGCTAGGTCGTCTTTCACTGGACTAACGCCCGATACTAGGGCGTGAATTGAAAAGTAACGCCCCTTCATAGGGCGCGTTTCTGTTAAAATCCCGAACAATATATTCTGTAAAAATAAGAATTTAATGATTAACGCCCCTGCCAAGGGCGCGTTTTTGATAATTTCTGAAAATAAATATGTTCTGTAAAATATTGTAAATAAAAAGACGCCTGCTACTGTAGTCGTCTCATTGCAAAGAAACGCCCCTGTCCAGGGCGCGTTTTAGATAAATTAATGAAATATTGAAATTCTGAAAAATGGAAACATGTGTAAACGCCCTTCTGTTAGGCGTTAATTACTTGATAAACGACTCTGCTTAAGTCGTTACTTTACTGTAAAACTGATTTTCCACTGTTTCTGTTAACCGATGGTTTCATATGTTATATAATATATATATCGGCACTATTCTCCACTCCGTGAGTATAGTCCCACGTTTCACGTTGTTTTATCGATCACACTCAACTCTCATTGACATACAAGCTCTCCATTGGACATTCCGTTCCTTTGGACTAGCGAGTTAGTCATAGAGACCTCCGTAAGACTCCTCGTACCTTGGATTCCCTCAAGGTCGACTGAGCTGGTTGTACCCTAAAAACCCATTACACGATCTTTGCCATGTCAATCTAAAGAAACATGGTATACCGGCCCTTATGATTATACAAAGAGTATATCATAAGAAATTCTTAATGGGATGATGATATCATGCCATATCATGTCATTCTTGTAAACCTCAATTCTATGATAAGAATGAGGGTATCTTATCTTTGATATACTGTTCATGTGGACCTCAATTCTATATAAAGAATGTCCATATTGATTTGTCATGGTACCCAAGTTAAGGGAACCATATTCTACCTAGTTTTATCGATATCGTGATTATACCGTTATTATCGCCATTCTATGTCCTTTGTCATATTTTTGGACTCCATTCTGTCAAAGTTGTCATACATGTCTACAAGCTTGATTATTGAAATTCAAAAATTGGCTATATATATAAGAGTGGATGTCAAAACACATGATAAATGCCTGCGCATATAGGGCCCGATCTGGTCCTGGGAGGAGCACCCGAAAGTACTTGTGCCCATGGGAGTTAAAATGATAAGGTATCTGGCATTATACCGAGTACTTTACTTTCTTGATTTGGACATTCCACACATATCTTGTACTTGAATCGTACTTGACTTGACATGAAATGCGTGGCCCGAGAAAGGGTAATTACTTGCTTGCTTGATACATGATAGCCAAAATTCTTGACATGACTTGTTAAATGTACTTGCTTGAATATCTTGAGTATCTTGTTGAAAGTTCATGATTAGTTCATCTTATTCTTGATATTACATTCTCTCTATCTTGTCGTTTTATGCGAGCATGCATAGCTTTATTGCATTCATGAAAGATGTAATTACTTAAACCCCTTGCTAGTACTTGAGATATAATTTCCTACTGAGCGTTCGCTCATTCCGTTTGTCCCTTTACTTTTCAGGTAAGTCCGACGACGATGGAAGTCAATCGGATGGGGAATGTCCCGAGTGAAAGAGCTAGAGCTTGTCCAAGTGTCATCTAGTCTTTTTCCTATTTTCTTGAGTCAACTATGTACTTTTCTTTTTATTAACCAGAGTATTGGATTTGTAATAGTCTATCCATTATGAAATAAAGGATTGGGTTATCTTGCTATTTTGCGCATCTCTGTCTTTGTGTCGAATACACGACCACTCTGATTGACATGATTGATATAAACTCGTCGTGCATATCCGGTATCTTCCGCGCTCGGGGCGTGACAGTTTTTGTGGTATCAGAGCCTAGGGTATTCAATTCCTAGGAAAAACCCAAGTCCAAGGATAAGTATAAACCTTTTACCAGTGAGATTGGGTAGAACCAAGGGTTAAGTTAAAATAGAGTACTGGTTTCTAAATGTAGTCACGTACTAATATAGTTATTGTAATTGTAGGATAATGGCTGCCGAACGTGCTCAATGGTGCAACATGCAGCGTACCCTTCAAGGAATGACTCAAGTGCTACAACAGGTAGCACAGGGTGGTGCTCCACGAGCTGGAAGCTTACACCAAGCCTTTAAGAGCATGAATCCCCCGAAGTTTATGGGATCGACCGATCCGGACGATGCCGAGCATTGGGTTCGGGAGACTGAACGTATATTCCGTGTTATGCAATGCACGGATCAGGACAAAGTCTTATTAGCTACTTTCCAGTTAGAAAAGGATGTTAGATGCTGGTGGGAGTCTATTGAAGCAACCATCGATCCTACTCAAGTAACATGGGAAGAATTTGTGAAATGCTAAATATTTCTCGGACCGAGTCCAAGAAAAGAAGGCTGCAGAATTCGCTGCATTAAAGCAACGAACTTTGTCATTAGCAGATTATGAAGCTCAGTTCTCCAGGTTGTCTAGATATGCTAAACATTTGATTAGCACGGAGAAGATGAAAGCCCGAAGATTTCTTAATGGGCTTAGGCCCCACTATATTACTCAGCTAGCGCCGATGGATATTCAAGTTTATTCTGAAATCGTGCGCCGAGCTCAACTACTTGAAGATGCCACGGAACTATCTGATAGGATCCGTGGGAAAGACAAGAAGGAACAAGTCACGGGTTCGGGTTCTTTCAAACCCAATTTCAAGAAGAGGCCCAATAATGGAGGTTCTTCCTCTCAAGACCATAAGTTCAAAAAGACCAAGCCTTTCTCTATCACAACTACCCCTTCTAATACAGTATGCAAGCATTGTGACAAGGCTGGTCACAAGACAGAAGAATGCTGGAGGAAATTAGGAGCTTGTCTCCGTTGTGGGAGTCGCGAACATCGGATTCCCGATTGTCCATTAATGAATGACCAAGCCGGTGACGGTAAACGCCCGGTGACAAAGAACGCTCGACTTCATGCAATAAAGGAGACCGAGCAAGAAGAAGGTGGACTGGTAGAAGGTACATTAACAGTTTGTTCCAAAAGTGCTTATGTCTTATTTGATACGGGTGCATCGCATTCCATTATTTCTAAGAAGTTTGCCAACCCGTTACCGTTAGAACCAGAATGGATAAAAATAGTTCTAACTACTCCTCTTGGAAGTGAAAATGATATTACTCATCACTACCAAAACTGTGAGGTAATGGTTCAAGGTAGGAATTTACCTATAGATCTCATATGCCTCGATCTAAAGGAGTATGATGTTATACTGGGAGCGGACTGGTTATCCAAATACCAGGCAACGGTTGATTGCCGCAATAGCCAAATTACTTTCAAAGATTTTCCAGAATTAGTCTTTACTCGCCCCAAGAGTCGGAGCAATTCCCCTCTTATTTCGGCCCTCCGAGCTAACAAGCTCATCACGAAGGGATGTGTAGCTTTCCTTGCATTTGTCACAGTTAAGGAAATAAAGAAAACTAAGCTAGAAGACATACAAGTGGTGCAAGAATTTCCGGACGTGTTTCCGGAAGATTTGCCAGGATTACCCCCACAAAGAGAAGTGGCCTTCACCATCGACTTAGTCCCTGGTGCTGGTCCGGTTTCAAAGGCACCTTATAGAATGTCACCTGCTGAACTCAAGGAGTTAAAAGAGCAATTAATGGAACTAATTCGAAAAGGGTTCATTAGACCAAGTACTTCCCCGTGGGGAGCACCTGTACTGTTTGTAAAGAAGAAAGATGGATCTATGAGATTGTGCATCGACTATCGACAGTTGAATCATCTCACTATCAAGAACAAGTATCCACTGCCGAGAATCGATGAGTTATTTGATCAGATTTCAGGATCCAAATATTTTTCCAAGATTGATCTCAGGTCGGGATATCATCAGTTAAGAATCAAGGATGATGACATTCATAAGACTGCATTCAGAAGCAGGTATGGCCATTACGAATTTGTTGTTATGCCTTTTGGACTAACAAATGCCCCTGCTACCTTTATGTAGTTAATGAATAGTATATACATGCCTTACTTGGATCAATTCATAGTAGTCTTCATTGATGATATATTGATATATTCCAAGATTAAGGAAGAGCATGAGGAACATTTGAGGATTGCTTTACAAATATTACGGACAAATCAATTATATGCAAAGCTCAGCAAGTGTGAATTCTGGCTTGAAGAAGTGGCTTTTCTCGGACATGTCATATCCAAGGACGGTTTATCTGTAGATCCGTCAAAGGTTGAAGCTGTAAGAAACTAGGAAAGACCTACTAATGCAAGCGATATCAGAAGTTTCTTAGGTCTTGCAGGATATTATCGGCGATTCATCAAAGACTTCTCCAAGATCACCGTGCCCCTTACAAGGTTAACTCGCAAGGAGATCCGATATGAATGGAGTGAGGAATGTGAAAGAAGTTTCCAAACTCTCAAAGATCATCTCACTACAGCTCCGGTGTTAGCTCTACCAGTAGAAGGAGAGAAATTCGAGGTTTACACCGATGCTTCTGGCATTGGCCTCGGGTGTGTCTTAATGCAACAAGGGAAGGTCATAGCATACTCTTCTCGTCAACTAAAGAAACACGAAGAAAACTACCCCGTCCATGACTTAGAACTGGCCGCGGTGGTATTTGCACTGAAGATATGGAGACACTACTTATATGGAGTGCACTTTACTGTATACTCCGATCACAAAAGTCTCAAATATCTATTTTCACAAAAGGAGCTAAACATGAGATAAAGACGCTGGCTGGAATATCTCAAGGACTTCGACTTCAATATACAATATCATCCCGGAAAGGGTAATTATGTTGCTGATGCCCTTAGTCGAAAGCCGAGAGTGATGATAGCCTATTGTATGATACAAGAATGGAAGTTACTAGAACAGTTCGCCGAGCTCAATATAAGCATGGACACGAAAGCTAGGTATGTCACATTATCTCTTGTAAGCATACAGTCAGATTTATTATCTGAGATACAGGCACTTCAGGATGATAATCCTATATTAGTAGAAATCCAGGGCAGATTAGAAGGACAATCTGATTTCCAATTAGCTTCTGATGGAAGATTAATGTTTAAAGATAGAACTTGTATACCAGATTGCCCAAAATTAAAGAAGAAGATCTTAGATGAAGCTCATAGATCAAGGTACACTATTCATCCAGGATCTACCAAAATATACCAAGATGTGAAGAGAAACTTTTGGTGGCCAAATATGAAAAGAGAAATAGCGGACTATGTATCACGCTGTCTCACATGCCAACAAGTCAAGGCGGAACACCAAAAGCCTGCTGGTAAACTTCATCCTCTAGATATCCCTAAATGGAAGTGGGAGGATATTGGTATGGATTTCATCATAGATTTATCTAAATCAAAAAGAGTACATGATGGAATATGGGTTATTATTGACCGCTTGACTAAATCGGCGCATTTCTTACCAATAAAGAGCCGGTGGTCAGTAGATGTATTGGCTGCACTATACATCAAGGAAGTAGTCAGGTTACATGGAATTCCTGTCTCGATCGTGTCTGACAGAGATCCCCGTTTCACTTCTCAATTTTGAAAAGGATTACAACATTCGTTGGGAACAAGGCTTAACTTTAGTACTGCTTTTCACCCGCAAACGGATGGTCAGACCGAAAGAACAAACCAAGTAGTGGAAGATATGCTAAGAGCTTGCATCATTGATTTTGATGGAAGCTGGCATGATCATTTACCTTTAATTGAGTTTGCATATAATAATAGCTACCAAGCTAGTATCCAAATGGCACCTTTCGAAGCTTTATATGGAAGGAGTTGCCGATCGCCTTTATGCTGGAACGAGGTTGGAGCGAAACAACTATTAGGTCCAGACATGGTAAGGGATACAACTGAGAAGATGCAAGTAATCAGAGAAAGATTGCAAGTTACTCAGACAAGGCAAAAGGCTTATGCTGATATAAGGAGGAGAGATCTTGAATTCCAAATCGGAGATCATGTATTTCTTAAAATATCGCCTGGACGTGGCATACGAAGATTTGGTGTTAAGGGCAAGCTTACGCCAAGATTCATTGGACCATTTGAGATACTCGAAAGAGTTGGCGAGGTTGCTTATCGCATCGCATTGCCTCCTCAATTGTCTGAGGTACATAATGTATTTCATATATCTATGTTGAAGAAGTATGTGCACGATCCATCGCATATTATTGAACATGGAGATCTGGTGATCCAGAAAGATCTCACATATGAACAGAAGCCTATGAAGATCTTAGATCGTGAAATACGAGCTCTAAGGAATAAGGTTATTCCCATGCTTAAGGTGCAATGGAATAAGAATACTGAACACGAAGCCACATGGGAGACCGAGGAATCTATGAAGAAACGATTTCCCGAGTTATTCTAAGAGGTATATACTCTACACTCTCCGCGTATATACATATTATGCAATTGAATTTGGGGACCAAATTCTTTTAAGTGGGGGAGGGTGTAGCAACCCTGATAAATGAATATTTGAAATGAATTAAAAAATATATATTACAGAAGTAATACAGATAATAAGAAGAGGGTTAAAGGGGTGAATAAAACCAAAATGCAAATAACGCCTCTTATTAAGGCGTTAATTTAATAATAAACGCCTCTAGCAAAGGCGTGCTTAAAGAAGTGACGCCCTCACCTCACGGCGTCAATTTCAACCGACAAACAGGGCAAGGCCAAGTAACGCCTCTAGTATGGGCATGTTTTAAAACAAAGAACGCCCTCGTACCAGGCTCTTCTTAAGAAAAGACCTGCACCAGGCCGTCAATTCAAGAATCGATGACCTGACCAAGGTCGTTAATTCAGTTCGTGAACCGTTCGAACCCAGAGCTTATCCAGGGTAATGGATAAGTATTAGAAAGAGTTAAAAGGTGGTAATGACTCTATCATGGAAGTATTACTTCCACACAATCACTAACCCTAATAGGATTTCCCAAAATCCTATAAAGACTCTTGACAGCCGAACCCTAAACCTATTTGGCGTTCGGAATCTGCAAGGTACGTGAGAGAGGAATAGTTCCTCTGATTTATTTCTCTACGTCTGTTACATGAAGAACTAACAATTCTTCATCTTCTTCTGTTATAGATTAAGAAGGCGGCGTACGTGAAGAACAAAGGTATTGTTCTTTTTCCCTTTTTACTTTCGGTCAGGTAGTATGAAGAAATACTAATGTTTCTTCTTCTGTTCTTGTAGGAGTTACAGAACCGGAGAACAAGGGTTCTTCACCAAAGCCTTCTCTTCCTCCTAATACTGGATTCGGTTGCTGTTAAAGCAACAGAACTTCTATTCTCATAGCCTTCACGATTCAAATTTCAAGTCTTCGATCAAGGTAGGATTTTCTCAAGTATGTAGCCCAAAGTATATAAGAATCGTAGTGAAATCATATGAGCATACACCTGCATATAGTTTTCCTAAGTTTTAAACGTTTCTGTTAATTTTTGAAAGGAACGTCCTTACCAAGGGCGTGATTTTGAAATACGCGACCCAAACAAGGGCGCTACTTGTAAAGAAACGACCTTGATCAGGTCGTCAATTTTAGATTTGACGCCCTGTACACAGGCGTTAATTTCATTTAATCATTAATCACCCATGTTAAGAATTGATTATCTATGAAATCATGATTCTACAATAATGCATGATCATATGTCTTCAAACCTGTTAATTTTATTGTCATGACCATACATTCGTTCTCCTTGAATTCTATTATCCTGAAATTATTACTGCCCATGAAAATTCATGGTATTTCTTGAATTCACGACCGTGGCTAGGTCGTCTTTCACTGGACTAACGCCCGATACTAGGGCGTGAATTGAAAAGTAACGCCCCTTCATAGGGCGCGTTTCTGTTAAAATCTCGAATAATATATTCTGTAAAAATAAGAATTTAATGATTAACGCCCCTGCCAAGGGCGCGTTTTTGATAATTTCTGAAAATAAATATGTTCTGTAAAATATTGTAAATAAAAAGACGCATGCTACTGTAGTCGTCTCATTGCAAAGAAACGCCCCTGTCCAGTGCGCGTTTTAGATAAATTAATGAAATATTGAAATTTTGAAAAATGGAAACATGTGTAAACGCCCTTCTGTTAGGCGTTAATTACTTGATAAACGACTCTGATTAAGTCGTTATTTTACTGTAAAACTGATTTTCCACTGTTTCTGTTAACCGATGGTTTCATATGTTATATAATATATATATCGGCACTATTCTCCACTCCGTGAGTATAGTCCCATGTTTCATGTTGTTTTATCGATCACACTCAACTCTCATTGACATACAAGCTCTCCATTGGACATTCCGTTCCTTTGGACTAGCGAGTTAGTCATAGAGACCTCCGTAAGACTCTCGTACCTTGGATTCCCTCAAGGTCGACTGAGCTGGTTGTACCCTAAAAACCCATTACACGATCTTTGCCATGTCAATCTAAAGAAACATGGTATACCGGCCCTTATGATTATACAAAGAGTATATCATAAGAAATTCTTAATGGGATGATGATATCATGCCATATCATGTCATTCTTGTAAACCTCAATTCTATGATAAGAATGAGGGTATCTTATCTTTGATATACTGTTCATGTGGACCTCAATTCTATATAAAGAATGTCCATATTGATTTGTCATGGTACCCAAGTTAAGGGAACCATATTCTACCTAGTTTTATCGATATCGTGATTATACCGTTATTATCGCCATTCTATGTCCTTTGTCATATTTTTGGACTCCATTCTGTCAAAGTTGTCATACATGTCTACAAGCTTGATTATTGAAATTCAAAAATTGGCTATATATATAAGAGTGGATGTCAAAACATATGATAAATGCCTGCGCATATAGGGCCCGATCTGGTCCTGGGAGGAGCACCCGAAAGTACTTGTGCCCATGGGAGTTAAAATGATAAGGTATCTGGCATTATACCGAGTACTTTACTTTCTTGATTTGGACATTCCACACATATATTGTACTTGAATCGTACTTGACTTGACATGAAATGTGTGGCCCGAGAAAGGGTAATTACTTGCTTGCTTGATACATGATAGCCAAAATTCTTGACATGACTTGTTAAATGTACTTGCTTGAATATCTTGAGTATCTTGTTGAAAGTTCATGATTAGTTCATCTTATTTTTGATATTACATTCTCTCTATCTTGTCGTTTTATGCGAGCATGCATAGCTTTATTACATTCATGAAAGATGTAATTACTTAAACCCCTTGCTAGTACTTGAGATATAATTTCCTACTGAGCGTTCGCTCATTCCGTTTGTCCCTTTTTACTTTTCAGGTAAGTTCGACGACGATGGAAGTCAATCGGATGGGGAAAGTCCCGAGTGAAAGAGCTAGAGCTTGTCCAAGTGTCATCTAGTCTTTTTTTCCTATTTTCTTGAGTCAACTATGTACTTTTCTTTTTATTAACAAGAGTATTGGATTTGTAATAGTCTATCCATTATGAAATAAAGGATTGGGTTATCGTTCTATTTTACGCATCTCTGTCTTTGTGTCGAATACACGACCACTCTGATTGACATGATTGATATAAACTCGTCGCGCATATCTGAGTATCTTCCGCGCTCGGGGCGTGACATCATGGGTTTAACATAAGACTCATTAAGGCCTTTTAATTTGGTTAATACGTAACAAAGGGGTTTCAACTATTTGGGTTTTAAGGCCCATAAGAAATGGCTTTTTAGTTATTAGTAATGGGCCCCTTTTTACCCCAATTGGTTTAGTTAACGTAAGACTCATTAAGGCCTTTTAATTTGGTTAATACGTAACAAAGGGGTTTCAACTATTTGGGTTTTAAGGCCCATAAGAAATGGCTTTTTAGTTATTAGTAATGGGCCCCTTTTTACCCCAATTGGTTTAGTTTTAACGCAAGCCCATTATTAAATGGGGTTAAATATTTTCTATATTTAATTCGGGATACTACACCCTCCCCCACTTAGAAGAATTTGGTCCCCAAATTCAATTTCACATAAACATGGAGGGTGCATATTACTTACATTTAGAATAACTCCGGAAACCTTTTATGCATTGATTCCTCTATTTCTCATGTGGCTTTTTGTTTCTAGCTTTTGTTCCATTGAATCTTTACCATGTGAATAATCTTGTTCCTTAGCACACGAACCTCACGATCAAGGTTCCTTAAGGGCTTTTGCTCATTTGTGGATCCATTTGTATCACCAGGTTGTCATATTCTATAACGTGGAATGGATCATGAACATACTTCTTGAGCATGGAGACATGGAATACATTGTGGACCTCAGATAATTGTGATGGCAAGACAATCCGGTAGGTGACCTCGCCAACCCTTTCCAGAACTTCAAAGGGGCCGATATATCTTAGTGTAAGCTTACCCTTAACACCAAACCTTTGAATACCACGACCTGGAGAAACATTAAGGAATACATGGTCTCCGACTTGGAACTCTAGGTCTCTCCTTCTAGTATCAACATAAGTTTTTTGCCTGGACTGAGCCATCTGAAGTCTCGCTCTAATGATTTGTACCTTTTCGGTTGTGTCTCTTACTAGCTCCGGGCCTATAAGTTGCTTTTCCCTAACTTCAGCCCAGCATATTGGTGAGCGACAAGTCCTTCAGTATAAAGCCTTAAATGGTGCCATCTGCTTGCTAGCTTGATAGCTATTATTATAGGCAAATTCCACCAGAGGCAGATGATCATGCCAACTCCCACCAAAATTTATGACACAAGCCCTGAGCATGTCTTATACTACTTGATTAATTATTTCCGTCTGACCATCCGTTTGGGGATGAAACGTAGTGCTGAAATTTACTCTCGTCCCCATGGAATGTTGTAGACCCTTCCAGAAGTGCAATGTAAAGCGTGGGTCTCGGTCAGACACTATTGAGATAGGTACTCCATGCAATCTGACGACCCCTTTCATATATAAAGTTGCTAGCACATCCACTGACCATTTACTCTTAATGGGAAGAAAATGTGCAGACTTAGTGAACCGGTCGATAACCACCCATATCCCATCATGTCCGCCCTTTGTTTTAGACAAACCCATGATGAAATCCATCCCTATCTCTTCCCACTTCCACTTAGGGATGTCTATGGGATATAATTTACCGGCGGACTTTTGATGTTCCGCCTTAACACTTTGGCAAGTATGGCAACGAGAGACGAACTCCGCCACTTCTCTTTTCATGTTGACCCACCAAAAGTTCCTTTTCAAGTCTTGATATATTTTGGTAGCACCAAGGTGAATAGTGTACCTTGATCAGTGAGCTTCTTCTAGAATCTTGTTCTTCAATTCCGGGCAATCCGGTACAAAAGTCCTCTCATGAAATAATAGTCTTCCATCAGATGCTAGTTTGAAATCAAGTTCCTCATTCATCTTGCCTCTAATTTCCACTATTATTGGGTCATCATCTTGCAACTCCTTGATTTCAGAAAACAAGTTAGGATGTAAACTAATGTGGGATAGAGTAACACAACATTTCTCCTCATCTATATTGAGATTCAATTTAGAAAATTGCTCTAACATCTTCCATTCCTGAATCATACAACTGGCCAATAGTGCTCTCGGCTTTCGATTAAGGGCATCAGTTACGGGGTTACCCTTTCCTAGATGATATTGTATAGAGAAGTTGAAGTCCTTGAGATATTCTAGCCAACACCTTTACCTCATGTTCAATTCCTTCTGAGAGAATAGGTACTTCAAGCTTTTATGGTCGGAGTACATAATGAACTGTTCTCCATAGAGATAGTGCCTCCAGGTCTTTAAGGCAAATACTACCGCGGCTAGTTCTAGGTCATGCACCGGGTAGTTTTCTTCATGCTTCTTAAGTTGCTGTGAAGAATATGCAATTACCTTCCCTTGTTGCATTAACACACAGCCTAGTCCGATGCCAGATGCATAGGTATATACTTCAAATTTCTCTCCCATAACTGGCAAAGCTAACACCGAGGCAGTAGTGAAGCGGTCTTTCAGGGTTTGGAAGCTTTCTTCACACTCTTCCTTCCATACATATGGATTCTCCTTCCTTGTTAACCTCATAAGTGGAATAGCTATTTTGGAGAAGTCCTTGATAAATCGCCGGTAGTAACCAGCCAGACCCAGAAAACTACGGATTTCAGTGGCATTGACGACTCTTTCCCAATTCCTCACCGCTTCAACTTTAGATGGATTAACAGAAATCCCCTCCTTTGAAATTACGTGCCCCAAGAATGATACTTCTAAGAGCCATAATTCACATTTGCTAAATTTTGCATATAGTTGATTGTCCCTCAATAATTGTAATGCAGTCCTCAAGTGCTCTTCATGCTCTTCCTCAAACTTGGAACTTATTAAAATGTCATCAATGAATACCACTGTAAATTGATCCAAGTGAGGCCTGAAAATGTTGTTCATCAACTGCATAAAGGCTACAGAGGTATTTGTTAGTCCAAAAGGTATAACAGTAAATTTGTAATGCCCATACCTACTTTTGAATGCCATCTTGAAAATATCTTCTTCTTTAATTCTCAATTGGTGATATCCCTACCTGAGATTAATCTTCAAAAATATTGAGCACCTGAAATCTGATCGAATAATTCATCTATCCTCGGCAGCGGGTACTTATTTTTGATAGTAAGTTGATTCAACTGCCGATAATCTATGCACAGCCTCATGGATCCATCTTTCTTCTTGACAAATAGGATGGGCGCTACCCACGGGGAAGTACTCAACCTAATGAATCCCTTCTTTAATAGTTCCATTAATTTTTCCTTTAGCTCCTTTAACTCGGCGGGGGACATTCCATAAGGTGCCTTTGAAACAGGGCCAGCACCAGGGACAAGATCAATCATGAAAGACACTTCCCTCTCTGGGGGTAAATCGGGCAAATCCTCTGGAAATACATCGGGAAAATCCCTAACCACTCGAATATCTTCCAACTTCGATTCCTTAAGTTCTGTTATGGTTACAAGGGTAAGAAAAGCCATACAACCTTTCCTTATAAGCTTCCTAGCTCGAAGAGTCGAAATAAGTGGTGACTTGTTCCGACTCCGGGGGCTAGAGTAAACAAGCTTCGGGTAATCACTAAAAGTTACTAGACCCTTCCTGCAGTCTATGATAGCCCTATGCGTGGATAGACAATCCGCACCTAGAATGACATCATACCCTTCCATGTCCAGGCATACTAGATCGGTAGGTAGATCATGCCCTTCCACCAAGACTTCACTATCTAGGTAATGATATTTAATCTCGGTTCCAATTCCAAGAGGAGTGGAGATAACTAGATCCGTTTCTAACTAAACAAGTTTCATAGATAATGAAGTAGCAAATCTTTGAGAAACAAACGAATGAGTTGCGCGGTATCAAATAAGATACATGCAGTCTTGGAAAAAAATATTCAATGTACCTTCTACTATTCTGCCCTCACTTTGCTCCACCTCTTGTAATGCTTGGAGACAGCCTTGTTTCTTTACCATGCGCTTCTCGTTGCTAGCTTGCTCATTTAATAGGGGATAGTCGAGAATCCGGTGGTCACAGCTCCCACATCGGAGATAAGCACCCAGTCTCTTCCAACATTCCTCGGCCTTGTGCACTGCCTTGTCCCAGTGCTTGCAGACCTCTTTAGATGGTGTGGTAGTAATAGAGAATGGCTTATCATTCTTCTTAGACTTCTTCTCCTTGGAGGAATCGGTTCCCTTATTGGACCTCTTCTTTGTGGACGAGGCCTTGAAAGTTTCGGGACTAGTAACATACTCCTTATCTCTCCCATGGATCCGGTCAGATAGCTCTGTGGCATCCTCTAGTAATTGTGCTCGCTAACCATTTCGGAGTAGGCTTGCACATCCATTGGTGCCAATTGTGTAATGTATTGGGGTCTTAACCCATTGAGAAATCTTCTGGCCTTCATCTTTTCCGTATGTACTAGGTGTGGTGCATAATGGGATAATCTAGAGAACTGAGCCTCATACTCGGCCACAAACAAGCTCCTTTGTTTGAGTGCGACAAACTCCGCGACTTTCTTTTCCTGGATTCTATCTGAGAAATATTTGTTATTAAAGTGATCCACGAACTCGCCCCATGTGATATGGTCATGTGGCAGCATGGCTTCTACGGACTCCCACCAGAACCGAGCATCCCGCGCCAGCTGAAAGGTTGCTAATAACACATTCTCCTCATCCGTGCATTGCATTACATAGAATATACACTCGATTTCCTTCATCCAGTTCTCGGCGTCATCCGGGTCGAACGAGCTGGTGAACTTTGGTGGGTCCTGTGGAGATCTCTCGCTCGACGGTTGATACCTCCTTGCGCCATTTGTTGATGCGCTTGAGTAAGACCTTGGACGGTCCTTTGCATGTCGCGCCATTGAGCTCTCTCGGCGGCCATGATCCTACAAAGAATTTTAAATAATTAATAAGTGTGGTTAACTATAGGTTTTATCCTCCTATAGTAACTTAACCCATGGCTCTACCCATCTCACCGTGTAAAAGGAATGAAACCTATCCTTGGACATTTGTAACCTAGGTAATTTGAAAACCTAGGCTCTGATACCACAAAAACTATCACGCCCCGAGCGTGAAAGGAACCCGAGAGCGCGTGATGAGTTTATATCATTCATGTCAATCAGAGCATGAGGTAATTCGACAACAAAGATAAAGTGCACTAAAGACAAATAACCAAGTCCAATTTATTCATGAAACTAATATTTCCAAAGTACAACTAGACTCAATAAAAGAAAAAATACAATAACGACTCAAGAAAAATAGAAAAAGGATTGGATTTGATGATAACAAGAGACACTCGGGATCGGCTCTATGCTCATCACTCTTGGCCATCCCCATCCGATTGAACCTCATCATCGGAAGTACCTGAAAAATTAAGGAAAAACACTAGATGAGCGAACGCTCAGTAAGAATTACATCTCAATAGCAAGCTTGCTTTAAGTAAATTACATGTTACATGAAATGCATTATGGCTATGCATGAATGTACTCAAGATAACATGGAAGAAGAAACAATAGAGTGGAACTAGCAAGATTTCAAGATAATCGAGTAAAGTGTACAAGGACATCAAGCATGTAATATCAAGTCATGTCATGAGAATTGGCTATTTAAGCTCTAGCAAGTACCATGTCAAGTCAAGCACGTCAAGTAATATCATGTATTTTCATGTCACGAGAGAGAGAGAGAGAGAGAGAGAGAGAGAGAGAGAGAGAGAAATGCCATAGATTAATCTAGAAAGTCATACACTCTGGTGCAATGTCACACCGTGGTCAATATAACTCTCATGGGCACAAGTACTTTCGGGTGCTCCTCCTAGGACCAGACCGAGCCCCATTAACGTCAGACATTGAGTCATGTAAATATCTAGACATCCACTATAGTTTATAGCCCATAGAGTTCCAAAGGAATAAGCCTTTGTAGGAACATTAAGGTAGATTCGGGAAATTCAAGGATAGAACTTATGTAGAGATGACTTTGCGATAAATCTCTCAAGAAAAATAGGACACTCATGAATCAGGGACAAATTGACGTCCACTCAGGCCGCCGCCAATTATAGAATACGCGTCCACTGTAGTGGTTGCTAATTCTATGAACAGTACATGCATGAAGGAAAGTCGCATCAACTCTGCTGGACGCTAATTCCAGACAGTGACTGGACTCTCACTGAACATCAAAAATAATGCTCCATGATTGCTAGGGCGTCATGTTTCTTCAGAGGGACATGACAAGACACGGTTTCCAGGGTTTTTAGTGTACAACCCACTCGGCCACCTTGAGGGATTCCAAGGCTAGCAGAGATTTACGGAAGCCTTAGAGAAAGAAATTCTAATACGACAGAAGGAATATCTGGCGGAGGGTCATTCAATCTCCAAGAAATAGTGTGTCAGCGTAAAACTTGTGAAATAGGGACTCCATCTCGGCCATGAGACTGTAGTGCCAACAGACCCGCGATATGGGCCAAAACATGATAGAAACTGTGAGATAAGGAATTCACGTCAATCCAAGAAGGCGTCAATTAAAGAATAAGCGTCACTATGAAGCGACATTAATTCTTTATTAACAGAATTTTAAATAATCAATTTATAATTTCACGTCTCCGTGAAGAGATGTCAATTCTAGAATTTTAATAATTAATTAAAATTATTTATAATTGGCATCCGTGTACGGAGGCGCCAGTTCTTTAAATAGCGTCCATGTGAACGGACATTAATTCATAATTTACAAGTTATTTAAAATCTGATAAGTTAGACAGGAATTAGCATCTCTGTGAAGAGGCGCTATTCATATAATACACGTCTAATCAAGCAGACGCCAATTCTTTTCGATCTACAGGTTGTCATGCATCAGGCAGGTACATTCACAGATACAAAGCACTATTCATTTCTTTAGGAATTGCATGAACAATAACCTTTTTCTTTCTATGGAGATTTTTAAGGATCAAACCACATGATAATTAAGAGAAAAATATGGGGATCCTAGAAACATGCTCATGCAAACTTTTACACATCAGATTCCATACTTATTTAATTTTAAACATGTGTTAATTATTTAATGAACTGCAGGAATTCGCGTCTGGGGTAGTGGGTGATCATTAATTGGCATCTACCAGGCTGACGCTAATTTAAGAATTAGCGACCTTCTGGATGGGCGTCAATTAAATAGCGTCCACTATTCTGGTCGCTAATTGCATTTGAAATAGAAAACTCAAAAACATGCCAAAACTACGCATGGAATTGATGGATTCTATGTGAAATAGAGTTACATTTGCATGCATGCTTCTGTTACAAGCAAGTTTTGCTTGTTACAGAGATAACCTACCTCGACTGGGTGAACGGAGAAGGAAGATGATGAAGATCAGAGGAAGAAGATGATCTATTCTTCTACTCATTCTGCAGCAACAACAACAGCCGCAGCAGCAGGCGTTGGAGGAAGACGAACGGAGGAAGGGGAAAAAGATCAGGACGTTGAAGGAGACGTCGACGCACAAGTAGCAGATGAGGAAGAAGAAGGCTCTAGGGTTTTCCCACGGCAACAGCAGCACCCGATCACGAACAACAGCAACATGATGCTTCTGTTGTCGCAAGGGCTTGTATTTATAAGGTTTTTGGGTTCTACGAGTCCTAATATGTGCATGGAATCCTAGTTTGTTGTAAACTTTTCGGGATAAACTCTATCCTTCCATACAAGCAGCCGCTTTCCCTGTTTGATCAGGGAAACCTGATAAGTGTCCATTTTCTATGGTAATTCATTACATATACACCATTTTATGTGCATATAATTAGGCAATTATGCATGTTCCATCATTAATCTCAACTTCGCATGTAGATTGGGCCTTTCATGCAAATTAATTAATTTGGTGATTTTATTTAACAAAATAGAGTTGAGGGTCATAAACATTAATTCTCCATCGCATAATTATGAGCAATTATGATTCATGTGCACATTATGGTAATTTTTATGGATTAAATTAGAATTTTATGTGTACATGACACTAAAGGAAATTGCATGACAAACCAGGGGCAAGAGCGTCCGAGGACCAAAAGAAGAAGCCCTAGGGGTAGGCTTGGCAATTATCTATTTAAAATTTGATTCGAATTCGTATTCGTTTGGTCGGATAATTATTCGAATAAAATATCCGACGGATAATTTAATCGGATATCCGATTATTAATCGGATACGAATTCAGATATTTAAGTACCTGCATCGGATATTATCCGACCGAATATAAATATGGGTTTTTTTAATAAAAAAATATGAGAAAATCACTGTGAGTCATTAAGAAATGGCGATTGCGTAGGATTGCATTGATTGCACTGTTGCTCTGCTGCATGTTTGAGATAGAATTTATTATGATATTAAATGGTCATTTTATCCTCGGTAGGACACGAAGAGTTTGGGTAGGAGACGAAGAGTCTCTGGACTATCCTCCTCTCTCGGTGTCTATAGTCTCTTATGCTTCACACACGGCAAACGGGGAAAGATGCTTGTCTGACAACATTCCATTGGCCTTTAGCTTCTTTCTAAGTTGTTTGCATACAAAAGGGGGGTTGTTTGTTTTGTTCGGTGTATTTTTTGGTCAAAATTTTCATAAGTGAAAATATCATGTGAAAATATATGATAATGGCATGTTATCTTCTTCCCCGCCCCTCACCTTCTTCTTCTCTTTTCCCTTCCTCTTCTTCTCTCCTTCCCCTCCTCTCTCTCCTCTTCCCCCCCTTCACCAATTCATTGGTAGCGGAGCCCCTGTTCAAAACAGGGGCACCGGCCAACCTCTCCCCTCTCTTTTCCTCTCACCCCTCTCTCTCTAATCTCTCTTTCTCTTACTCCCCCTTCACAGCTATCTCTCTCTCCCTCTAGCCCTCTCTTTTCTTCTCCCTCTCCCCCTATCTGCTCTTCTCTTCTCCCTCCAGTCTCCCTATTCTCCTCCTTGCATAACCTCCGAAGCAACTCCCCTCTGCCTTCTCTTCTCATCGCACACACACTCACTTTCACCACTGCACCGCACAGCCAGCAGGTCATTCGCGCCAGCCGCTATAATTTTTATTTAGGTGCATCTTTCTTTATTTCCATTATCACTCTAGGTTGGCTTAGACTCGTCAGTTAATAATTATATTTTATATTTATTATATTTTTAATTCATTATATATATGTATATATTTAAAATTTTAAAAACTATGAACATATAACATATTTTTATACCTAATCAGATAGTCAGATATATCCGAATCCGGATGGTATTCGACTATTCGATTACACCTAATCGGATAATCGGATATATCCGAATCCGGATAATATCCGTCGAATTCGAATTCGGATAGTGACAAAAATACACCCTAATAGTATGTGTCGGATTCGGATATCCGACCGATTATAATCGGATACGAATTCGGATATCAGACTATCCGCTCCGTATCCGCTTCGTTTAAAGGTCTACCTAGGGTGCCCCATTCTTAATTGACCAAGTCAAAAATGCTGCCACCACCTATTTTAATAGGAGGGAAAAGAAAATTCAAAGTTTGAAAGGGAGGAAATGAAGGAGGGAATTAATTGGGGGGAAAATAAAATTCAAAGTTTGAAATAAAGGAAGGGGTGCCCACCCTCTTTTCCTTTCCACAATGCATCATCTTCTACTTAAATCCCAGCCATCCACCTCCTTTTGATGTAATCTCCACCCTCCATTGACCCAATTTTTCCTATAAATAGTCCATGTCAAGGAGGAGAAAGAGAGTTTTTCTTTTGGGCATTCTTCTCTCCCTCTCACATCTTCACCTTAGGTCGTCGATTTCACCCCCGTATGTTCCTCTTATCCTCTTACTCTCTTCATGAAAATTCTTCATTTTTAAATGCTCTACAATTTCTACCTCTTTGTCATCTTCTAATTCCATCTGGTGTTCAAGTTATTTCTTATTTTTCACTGTTCTATCTTGAGCATTGGCAGACAACATTGTTCCATGTTCTTTCCCTTATTTCACCCCTTCTGTTCCTCTTCTCCTCTTGCTTTCTTCACGAAAGTTCTTTATTTTTGAGGTTCTTCAACTTCTTCTTCTTCCTCATTAGCCAGTGCTGCACCGTTTTAGAGCTATTCACGATTTTCTGGTGTGCTATCATGTTCATCTACGAATCAGTGTTTCCCTCCGTTCTTCTCCTTATTTCCCCACCTTCTGTTCCTCTTCTCCTCTTACTTTTTTTCACAAAAGTTCTTTATTTTGAAGTGCTCTACAATTTATTCTTCTTCACCATTCACTAATTCTTCCTAGTTTTTGAGTTATCCTTCACTTTTCAACATTATGTCCTTAGATTTTACTGTTCACCCGCACTTGTATGTCTATGTTCATCCTCAATTTCTCATCCTTACGTTGCTCTTCTCCCTCTTCCCCTTTTACAAAAGTTCTTACTCTCTTCATTCTCTTCTACTTCTTCTTCTTTCTCATCTTCTAATTCTTTGTGGTTTTTAAAGTTATTCACCCTCCAAAGGCGACCCCAACGGTGAAGGCGACGTCCACACGATGTAGGCGACATCTTCCATGAGGTTGTGCGTGATCCAAGGCCAAGGAGGGACGGCGCTATCATCACCATTGCTACTACCATCTTCACACCTCAGGCTCCTCTTGTTGTTATTGCTTTAGTTTCATTTTACTTCATTGCAATCTCGTCACATCTTTATTGTAAGCTTGTCTTGTATTTCATGTACTCGTTTCTTTATGTTAATGAAAGAAGTGTTCATTTGATCTAGATTTTGTTCATCTTCCCCCTCTTCCTCCTTCTTCTACCTCTTCTTCTCCACGTTATGTAATTATTTTCTATAGCATAGGCTCATAGTCATAGATATTTTTAATTAAGTGTTTGGTTCGTTCATCATTTCACTATTTTCTTTAAGCAAAGTAAAATCACAAGTGTTTTTCAAAGGACTCCATGGTTTTTAACTCTAAAAATCTCTTCTTCCCTGTGAATTCGACTTCTCGCCACCATATTACGTCTTTCTTCCACGAGTTGGAATTTTAAGATTGGGACATGTGTTTTTAAACGACGAACTTTCACGTTATCAATTTTTGACGCCGTTGCCGGGGATGAATGATGATTTTTGATTTAAGAACTTTATTTTCCTTGTATTTATAGTGTACTAATAAAGCTCTCTTTTCTTATTTTTTGTAGAAAAAAAATAAAGAAAGAAAACAAAAAAAATCAGAAAAAAAATTCAAAAAAATCAAAGGTAATTTTCCTTCACCTCTTTCATCTTTTTATTTTGTAATTCATTAAAATAAAAAAGAACGAGGGAACGCACTTCAAGTAAGTATCCAAATTTCCCCTTTTCCATATTTGTTTTATTTCTCTATTTTTCATATCTTGTGGTTAGATAGGTTCAATAAAAAAAATCACTTGAACTTCAATAAAAATCTTCATTGCAAGAGTAGAACCAACACTTCCATGTTTTAGGCCATGCATCTTTTAGCTTTGCATTTTTAGTTGTTTCTATTTTTGGCAAGTTTCTCTTTGTTGAAGATTGCAGGGGGCAAGGTGAGATCTCTACTTCTTCTAAAAGCATGCTCATGTTTTTCCATGCTTACATAGAATCTCTTGTTTGAATTTGTGGTGTGCATTTCATTTCAAAATATCATAAGGGCATTACCTCCTAAACAACATAAGGTAGGGATTTGATCACCCTTTCTTGGCCCACAAACCACAACTCCTTGCATCTTTGCATTAACCCAAGCCCAATAAAAAATTCAGTAGACATTGGCCCTAGGGTTCACATTGAGATTTTGGTCCACTTAGGCCCATTATCAATTTGGAAACTGGTGTCTAGGAAAGAGGTCCAATGGCGAACGCCTTAAGCGGGCTTGTGGTTATTTAATTAGGTCCCTACGAAAGTAGGTGAGCCTCCCACAACTCCACCTCTTACCTGGCTAGTGGATAAATTTGATATTGGACTTGGGCTGGATTTAAGTTAATTTGTGAGAAAGGTAACATTGAGCCCACTTAGTGGTTGGAACCTAAGGGAGATTGCGTCTGCACTACTATCTAAGGTTGGTGTCTAGGCAAGTGGTTAAAAGGCTACGCCTAAGTAGATTCATGGTTCATTAATTAGGAGCTTGCGAAAGCAAGGGGAATCTCTCACGATCCTACCTCTTACTTGGCCAACCTGAAGGTCGGTGTAGGCAAGATTGCAATTGAACTTTGGGGAATTCTCACTATTTGTGCTTCTAAGTCCAAGGAGCCCTAGATTTTGTAGGTTAATTTCTTGAACAAGTGTTCGAAAATAAAAAAACAAACAAAAAAACATTTTAAAAAAAGGTTTCATCTTCTTTTCTTCAAAAAAAATCCATTGTAAAAAAAAGGCATTCAAAAAAAAAAAAAAGAGACAAATTTGTTTGGGCTAGGCTCACTTCTTAAGCTCCACATCTTTAACCTTGGTTTATGCAAGGGAGAAGATCGCAACACCTTGACTTAGTTGAGCCCATTAGTGAGATTGAGCGATTCATTTTTAATCAGGCCCAAAATCAAATCCAACCCATGGCTGAACAACACCAACTAGGGGTGCCCAAACAGATGAAGGAATATTTTATTCCTTTGAATTATCAGCCATCCACTTGTATCCAACTGCCTAATGTGCCTGCGTTGCAATATGAGATCAAATCTAGCACCATTCAGATGCTCCCATCCTTTTATGGGAAGACCAATGAAGATCCCTATAAACATCTGGATGAATTTCTAAAAATTTGTTCCAATGTCAAATTTTAAAATTTCATAGATGATGCCCTCCGCCTGACCTTATTCCCTTTCTCACTTAAGGACAAAGTCAAATACTGGCTAGGGACTTTAGGGAAAGCTATTGGCACATGGGCAGATATGCAGCATGAGTTCCTTAAGAAGTTCTACCCCATCGGTAGAACCAACACCATGAGACGCGTAATCACAAGATTTGCGCAACTCCCAAATGAATAAATACATGAATCATGGGAGAGATTAAAGGAACTGTAGCAACCCTGATAAAATATTAATAATAATAAAGATTTTAAAATAAATCAAATAAATAGATAAATAAAACAAAATAAAATAACGCCTCGGATAAAGGCGCTATTCAAATTAGAAACGCCTCTGGATAAGGCGTTATTCAAGAAGTGACGCCCTCACCACACGGCGTCAAATTCTAAACGCCAAAAACGGTAAGGCCAAGAAACGCCCCTATCTTGGGCGTGTTTTAAAACAAGGAACGCCCTTACACAAGGCGCTTCTTAAGAAACGACCTGAACCAGGTCATCAATTCAAGAATAGACGCCCTGACCAAAGTCGTTAATTCCATTCGAGTTCCGTTCGACACGGGAGCTTATCCAGGGAAAGATTAACCTAATCCAGTAAGTGTCTACTAGGGTAAGGACTCTATTAGGGATATATTACCCTCACACGAACACTAACTCTAATAGGATTTCCATAGCCTATAAATAATCTACTATCTAACCCTAAAACGCTATTTGGACGTTCGAACTGCAGGTGCGTGAAGAACATATGTTCTTCTTCTTCTTCTTCTTCTTCTTCTTCTGATTCTTTTCCTTATGAACGTAGTATCTGAAGAATTAATATTCTTCGTTTCTTCTATTCTTGCAGGTTAAGAAGACTAACGGGTAAGTCTTCTTTCTTCTTCCCTTCTCCTCCTTTACCTCCTCTCCAGTTAATACGAAGCATGATCTGTTCGTTCTTCTGCCTCTAGGTTGACTGTTAAAGAAAACAATCAACTGACTCAAGGTTCTTCATCTGCATACTGCTGCTATCAAGGGTATCAGAAGCTTCAGTGTGTTCTTATAACGTTAATCACGTGTCCCCTCTCCAGATATCAACCATTAAGGGTAGGTTTTCTCAAGTTATTGTAGCCCAAATGAAAATAACGCAAGATATATGTATAAGCATGACATGCATACAGTTTTATTTTCGTTTCTGGAATATTATTGAAAGAAACGCCCCTGTCAAGGGCGTTAATTTACAATAAACGACCATGTCCAGGTCGTCAATTTCATATTTGACGCACTGCACACAGGCGTTACTTTCATGAAAATCGCATGTAATTAATAATTGATCCTGTTTAAAAATTCATTAAATATGAGATATCGATTCTAATATCTTGCATGACTCTACCTATGAAATTCTACTAATTTTCCTGTCATGACCATGTATCATGTCTCTTGAAATTTTATTCATGAATTCCTTGAATTCACGACCTAGACTAGGTCGTTTGCCATATGTTAACGCCCCCGATCAGGGCGTGAATCTGAAAGGTAACGTCCCTTCCTAGGGCGTTTATCAGTTAAAATCCTGAAATTTATCTATTCTGAAAAATAGAATTAAATAGTAACGCCCCTGCCCAGGGCGCGTTTTTGATAATTCCTGAAATTTATTTTATCCTGTCCAAAATTATAAATAGTAAGACGCCTTCTGGTATAGTCGTCAAATCATGAAGAAACGCCCCTTCCAAGGGCGCTTTTTAGATAAATTACTGAATTATTGAAACTTCTATAAAATGGAAACATATGTAAACGCCCTTCTGCTAGGCGTTATTTACTTGAGAAACGACTTGGCATAAGTCGTTATTTTACTGTAAAAATGATTTTTATCCTGATTCTGTTAACCGATGGTTTCATATTATATAATATATATATCGGCATTATTCTCCACTCCGTGAGTATAGTCCCACTTTTCACGTTGTTTCATCGATCACACTCAACTCTCATTGACATACAAGCTCTCCATTGGACATTCCGTTCCTTTGGACTAGCGAGTTAGTCATAGAGACCTCCGTAAGACTCCTCGTAGCCTTGGATTCCCTCAAGGGCGACTGAGCTGGTTGTACCCTAAAAACCTATTACACAATTAATGCCATGTCAATCTAAAGAAACATGGTATACCAGCCCTTATGATTATACAAAGAGTATATCATAAGAAATTCCGTAATGGGATGATGATATCATGCCATTTCATGCCATTCTTGTGAACCTCAATTCTATGATAAGAAAGAGGGTATCTTACCTTTGATATACTGTTCTTGTGGACCTCAATTCTATATAAAGAATGTCCATATTGATTTGTCATGGTACCCAAGTTAAAGGAACCATATTCTACCTAGTTTTATCGATATCGTGATTATACCGTTATTATCGCCATTCTATGTCCTTTGTCATATTTTGGACTCTATTCTATCAAAGTTGTCATACGTGTCTACCAGCTTGACTATTGAAATTCTATGTTGGCTATAAATAAGAGTGGATGTCAAAACACATGATAAATGCCTGCGCATATAGGGCCCGATCTGGTCCTGGGAGGAGCACCCGAAAGTACTTGTGCCCATGGGAGTTAAAATGATAAGGTATCTGGCATTATACCGAGTACTTGACTTGCTTGATTGGACATTCCACACACATCTTGTACTTGAATCGTACTTGACTTGACATGAAATGCGTGGCCCGAAAAAGGGTAATTTACTTGCTTGATACATGATAGCCAAAGTTCTTGACATGGCTTGTTAAACGTACTTGCTTGAATATCTTGAATAACTTGTTATCTTGTTGAAAGTTCATGATTAAGTTCATCTTATTTCTTTGATATTACATTCTCTCTATCTTGTCGTTTTATGCGAGCATGCATAGCTTTATTGCAATCATGAAAGATGTAATTACTTAAACCCCTTGTTAATGCTTGAGATATAATTTTCTACTGAGCGTTAGCTCATTCCGTTTGTCCCTTTGTACTTTTCAGGTAAGTCCGACGATAATGGAAGTCAATCGGATGGGAATGGTTAAGAGTGAAAGTGATAGAGCTGCTTAAGTGTCATCTAGTCTTTTTTCTATTTTCTTGAGTCAACTATGTACTTTTCTTTTTATTAAACAGAGTATTGGATTTGTAATAGTCTATTATAAAGGAATAAAGGATTGGGTTATCTTGCTATTTTGCGCATCTCTGTCTTTGTGTCGAATACACGACCACTCTGATTGACATGATTGATATAGACACGTCGCGCACCTCCGGGTATCTTCCGCGCTCGGGGCGTGACAGTCTTTGTGGTATCAGAGCCTAAGGTATTCAATTCCTAGGAAAAACCCAAGTCCAAGGATAAGTTTGAACCTTTCAACCTGTGAGATTTGGTAGAACCAAGGGTTAAGAGTCAATAAGTCTTTTAATAAGATCACAGTGATATAATACTAACGTAGCTATTGTAATTGTAGGATAATGGCTGCCGAACGTGCTCAATGGCGCAACATGCAGCGTACCCTCCAAGGGATGACTCAAGTGCTACAACAGGTAGCACAAGGTGGTGCTCCACGAGCTGGAAGCTTACACCAAGCATTTAAGAACATGAATCCCCCGAAGTTCATGGGATCGACCGATCCGGACGATGCCGAGCATTGGGTTCGGGAAACCGAACGCATATTCCGTGTCATGCAATGCACGGATCAGGACAAAGTTCTATTAGCTACATTCCAGTTAGAGAAAGATGCTAGATGCTGGTGGGAGTCTATTGAAGCAACCATCGATCCTACTCAAGTAACATGGGAAGAATTTGTGGAATACTTCAATGCTAAATATTTCTCGGACCGAGTCCAAGAAAAGAAGGCTGCAGAATTCGCTGCATTGAAGCAACGATCTTTATCATTAGCAGATTATGAAGCTCAGTTCTCCAGGTTGTCTAGATATGCTAAGCATCTTATTAGCACGGAGAAGATGAAAGCCCGTAGATTTCTTAATGGGCTTAGGCCCCACTACATTACTAAACTGGCGCCTATGGACATCCAAGTTTATTCCGAAATAGTGCGCCGAGCTCAATTACTTGAAGATGCCACGGAACTATCTGATAGGATCCGTGGGAAAGATAAGAAAAAGCAAGTCACAAGTTCGGGTTCTTTCAAACCCAACTTTAAGAAGAGGCCCAATAATGGAGGTTCATCCTCTCAAGATTTCAAGTTCAAAAGGACCAAGCCTTTATCTATCACAACTACCCCTTCTAAAACAATATGCAAGCATTGTGACAAGGCTGGTCACAAGACCGAAGAATGCTGGAGGAAATTAGGAGCTTGTCTCCGTTGTGGGAGTCGCGAACATCGGATTCCCGATTGTCCATTAATGAATGACCAAGCCGGTGACGGTAAACGCCCGGTGACGAAGAATGCTCGTCTTCATGCAATCCAGGATACCGAACCTGAAGAAGAAGGCGGATTAGTGGAAGGTACATTGAAAATTTGTTCCAAAAGTGCTTATGTCTTATTTGATACGGGTGCATCGCATTCCTTTATTTCTAAGAAGTTTGCCGACCTGTTACCGTTAGAACCAGAATGGATAAAAGTAGTTCTAACTTCTCCTCTGGGAAGTGAAAATGATATTACTCATCACTATCAAAACTGTGAGGTAATGGTTCAAGGTAGGAATTTACCTATAGATCTCATATGCCTCGATCTAAAGGAGTATGATGTTATACTGGGAGCGGACTGGTTATCCAAATACCATGCAACGGTTGATTGCCGCAATAGCCAAATTGCTTTCAAAGATTTTCCAGAATTAGTCTTTACTCGCCCCAAGAGTCGGAGCAAATCCCCTCTTATTTCGGCTCTTCGAGCAAGCAAGCTCGTCAGGAAAGGATGTGTATCCTTCCTTGCATTTGTCACAGTTAAGGAAACAAAGGACACTAAGATAGAAGACATTCAGGTAGTGCAAGAATTTCCAGACATATTTCCGGAAGATTTGCCGGGATTACCCCCTCAAAGAGAAGTGGCCTTCACCATTGACTTAGTCCCTAGTGCTGGTCCAGTTTCAAAGGCACCCTATAGAATGTCCCCTGCGGAGCTCAAAGAATTGAAGGAGCAGTTGATGGAACTGATTCGAAAAGGGTTTATTAGACCAAGTACTTCCCCGTGGGGAGCACCAGTCTTATTTGTAAAGAAGAAGGATGGATCCATGAGATTGTGCATCGACTATCGACAGTTGAATCATCTTACTATCAAAAACAAGTATCCACTGCCGAGAATTGATGAGTTATTTGATCAAATCTCCGGATCCAAATATTTTTCCAAGATTGATCTCAGGTCGGGATATCATCAGTTAAGAATCAAGGATGATGACATTCATAAGACTGCGTTCAGAAGCAGGTATGGCCACTATGAATTTGTTGTTATGCCTTTTGGACTAACCAATGCCCCTGCTGCCTTCATGCAGTTAATGAATAACATATTCAGGCCTTACTTGGATCAATTCATAGTAGTCTTCATTGATGATATATTGATATATTCCAAGACTAAGGAAGAACATGAAGAGCATTTAAGGATCGCATTGTAAGTATTGAGGGAAAATCAATTATATGCAAAGCTCAGCAAATGTGAATTCTGACTTGGAGAAGTGACTTTCCTCGGACATGTGATATCCAAGGATGGTCTATCTGTTGATCCATCAAAGGTAGAAGCTGTAAGAAACTGGGAAAAACCCACTAATACAAGTGAGATCAGAAGTTTCTTAGGTCTTGCAGGCTATTATCGGTGATTCATCAAAGATTTCTCTAAGATCGCCGTGCCACTTACAAGATTAACTCGCAAGGAGATCCGATATGAATGGAGTGAGGAATGTGAAAGAAGTTTCCAAACTCTCAAGGATCATCTCACTATAGCTCCGGTGTTAGCTCTACCAATAGAAGGAGAGAAATTCGAGGTTTACACAGATGCTTCTGGCATTGGCCTCGGATGTGTCCTAATGCAACAAGGAAAGGTCATAGCATACTCTTCACGTCAACTGAAGAAGCATGAGGAGAATTACCCCGTCCATGACTTAGAACTGGCCGCGGTGGTATTTGCCCTAAAGATATGGAGACACTACTTATATGGAGTGCAGTTTACTGTATACTCCGATCACAAGAGTCTCAAATATCTATTCTCACAAAAGGAGCTAAACATGAGACAAAGACGCTGGCTAGAATATCTCAAGGATTTCGACTTCAATATACAATACCATCCCGGAAAGGGTAATTATGTTGCTGATGCCCTTAGTCGAAAGTCGAGAGCAATGATAGCCAATTGTATGATACAAGAATGGAGGTTGCTAGAACAATTCTCCGAGCTCAATATAAGCTTGGACAAGGAAGCCAAATTTGTCACATTATCTCATGTAAGCATACAGTCAGATTTATTATCTGAGATACAAGCACTTCAGGATGATGATCCTATATTAGTGGAAATCAAAGGCAGATTAGAAGGATAATCTGATTTTCAACTAACTTCTGATGGAAGATTATTATTCAAAGGTAGAACTTGTATACCCGACTGTCCAGAATTAAAGAAGAAGATCTTAGATGAAGCTCACCGATCAAAGTACACTATTCATCCAGGATCAACCAAAATGTATCAAGATGTAAAGAGGATCTTTTGGTGGCCCAACATGAAAAGAGAAATAGCGGACTATGTATCACGCTGTCTCACATGCCAACAGGTCAAGGTGGAACACCAAAAGCCTGCTGGAAAACTACATCCTCTAGATATTCCTAAATGGAAGTGGGAGGATATTGGTATGGATTTCATCATGGGTCTATCTAAATCCAAAGGAGGACATGATGGAATATGGGTTATCATTGACTGTTTAACTAAATCGGCGCATTTCTTGCCAATAAAGAGTCGATGGTCAATTGATGTCTTAGCTGCATTATATATCAAGGAAATAGTCAGGTTACATGGAATTCCTATCTCAATCGTGTCTGATAGAGATCCCCGTTTCACTTCTCATTTTTGGAAGGGATTACAACATTCGTTGGGGACAAGACTAAATTTTAGTACAGCTTTTCATCCTCAAACGGATGGTCAGACCGAGAGAACTAACCAAGTTGTTGAGGATATGCTAAGAGCTTGCATCATTGACTTTGGTGGAAGCTGGCATGAACATTTGCCACTAGTGAAATTTGCATATAATAATAGCTACCAAGCTAGTATCCAAATGGCACCTTTCGAAGCTTTATATGGAAGGAGTTGCCGATCACCCTTATGCTGGAACGAAGTTGGAGAGAAACAACTGTTAGGTCCAGACATGGTAAGGGATATAACTGAGAAGATACAAGTAATCAAAGAAAGATTGCAAGTTGCTCAGACCAGACAAAAGGCTTATGCTGATACAAGGAGAAGAGATCTTGAATTCCAGGTTGGAGATCATGTATTTCTTAAAATATCGCCTGGACGTGGCATACGAAGATTTGGTGTTAAGGGTAAGCTTACGCCAAGATTCATCGGACCATTTGAGATACTCGAAAGAGTTGGCGAGGTTGCTTATCGCATCGCATTGCCTCCTCAATTGTCCGAGGTACATAATGTATTTCACATATCTATCTTGAAGAAGTATGTACACGATCCATCTCATATTATTGAACATGGAGATCTGGTGATCCAGAAAGACCTCACCTATGAACAGAAGCCTATGAAGATCTTAGACCGTGAAATACGTGCTCTAAGGAATAAGGTTATTCCCATGCTTAAGGTACAATGGAATAAGAATACTGAACACGAAGCGACATGGGAGACCGAGGAATCTATGAAGAAATAATTTCCCGAGTTGTTCTAAGAGGTATATACTCTACACTCTCCGCGTGTATACATAATATGCAATTGAATTTGGGGACCAAATTCTTTTAAGTGGGGGAGGGTGTAGCAACCCTGATAAAATATTAATAATAATAAAGATTTTAAAATAAATCAAATAAATAGATAAATAAAACAAAATAAAATAACGCCTCGGATAAAGGCACTATTCAAATTAGAAACGCCTCTGGATAAGGCGTTATTCAAGAAGTGACGCCCTCACCACACGGCGTCAAATTCTAAACGCCAAAAACGGTAAGGCCAAGAAACGCCCCTATCTTGGGCGTATTTTAAAACAAGGAACGCCCTTACACAAGGCGCTTCTTAAGAAACGACCTAAACCAGGTCGTCAATTCAAGAATAGACGCCCTGACCAAAGTTGTTAATTCCATTCGAGTTTCGTTCGACACGGGAGCTTATCCAGGGAAAGATTAACCTAATCCAGTAAGTGTCTACTAGGGTAAGGACTCTATTAGGGATATATTACCCTCACACGAACACTAACTCTAATAGGATTTCCATAGCCTATAAATAATCTACTATCTAACCCTAAAACGCTATTTGGACGTTCGAACTGCAGCTGCGTGAAGAACATATGTTCTTCTTCTTCTTCTTCTTCTTCTTCTGATTCTTTTCCTTATGAACGTAGTATCTGAAGAATTAATATTCTTCGTTTCTTCTATTCTTGCAGGTTAAGAAGACTAACGGGTAAGTCTTCTTTCTTCTTCCCTTCTCCTCCTTTACCTCCTCTCCAGTTAATACGAAGCATGATCTCTTCGTTCTTCTGCCTCTAGGTTGACTGTTGAAGAAAACAATCAATTGAGTCAAGGTTCTTCATCTGCATACTGCTGCTATCAAGGGTATCAGAAGCTTCAGTGTGTTCTTATCACGTGTCCCCTCTCCAGATATCAACCATTAAGGGTAGGTTTTCTCAAGGTATTGTAGCCCAAATGAAAATAACGCAAGATATATGTATAAGCATGACATGCATACAGTTTTATTTTCATTTCTGGAATATTATTGAAAGAAACGCCCCTGTCAAGGGCGTTAATTTACAAGAAACGACCCTGTCCAGGTCGTCAATTTCATATTTGACGCCCTGTACGCAGGCGTTACTTTCATGAAAATCGCATGTAATTAATAATTGATCCTGTTTAAAAATTCATTAAATATGAGATATCGATTCTAATATCTTGCATGACTCTACCTATGAAATTCTGCTAATTTTTCTGTCATGACCATGTATCATGTCTCTTGAAATTTTATTCCTGAATTCCTTGAATTCATGACCTAGACTAGGTCGTTTGCCATATGTTAACGCCCCCGATCAGGGCGTGAATCTGAAAGGTAACGCCCCTTCCTAGGGTGTTTATCAGTTAAAATCATGAAATTTATCTATTCTGAAAAATAGAATTAAATAGTAACGCCCCTGCCCAGGGCGCGTTTTTGATAATTCCTGAAATTTATTTTATCCTGTCCAAAATTATAAATAGTAAGACGCCTTCTGGTATAGTCGTCAAATCATGAAGAAACGCCCCTTCCAAGGGCGCTTTTTAGATAAATTACTGAATTATTGAAAATTCTGCAAAATGGAAACATATGTAAACGGCCTTCTGTTAGGCGTTATTTACTTGAGAAACGACTTGGCATAAGTCGTTATTTTACTGTAAAAATGATTTTTATCCTGATTCTGTTAACCGATGGTTTCATATTATATAATATATATATCGGCACTATTCTCCACTCCGTGAGTATAGTCCCACTTTTCACGTTGTTTTATCGATCACACTCAACTCTCATTGACATACAAGCTCTCCATTGGACATTCCGTTCCTTTGGACTAGCGAGTTAGTCATAGAGACCTCCGTAAGACTCCTCGTAGCCTTGGATTCCCTCAAGGCCGGCTGAGCTGGTTGTACCCTAAAAATCTATTACACAATTAATGCCATGTCAATCTAAAGAAACATGGTATACCAGCCCTTATGATTATACAAAGAGTATATCATAAGAAATTCCGTAATGGGATGATGATATCATGCCATATCATGCCATTCTTGTGAACCTCAATTCTATGATAAGAAAGAGGGTATCTTACCTTTGATATACTGTTCTTGTGGATCTCAATTCTATATAAAGAATGTCCATATTGATTTGTCATGGTACCCAAGTTAAAGGAACCATATTCTACCTAGTTTTATCGATATCGTGATTATACCGTTATTATCGCCATTCTATGTCCTTTGTCATATTTTGGACTCTATTCTATCAAAGTTGTCATACGTGTCTACCAGCTTGACTATTAAAATTCTATGTTGGCTATAAACAAGAGTGGATGTCAAAACACATGATAAATGCCTACGCATATAGGGCCCGATCTGGTCCTGGGAGGAGCACCCGAAAGTACTTGTGCCCATGGGAGTTAAAATGATAAGGTATCTGGCATTATACCGAGTACTTGACTTGCTTGATTGGACATTCCACACACATCTTGTACTTGAATCGTACTTGACTTGACATGAAATGCGTGACCCGAAAAAGGGTAATTTACTTGCTTGATACATGATAGCCAAAGTTCTTGACATGGCTTGTTAAACGTACTTGCTTGAATATCTTGAATAACTTGTTATCTTGTTGAAAGTTCATGATTAAGTTCATCTTATTTCTTTGATATTACATTCTCTCTATCTTATCGTTTTATGCGAGCATGCATAGCTTTATTGCAATCATGAAAGATGTAATTACTTAAACCCCTTGCTAATGCTTGAGATATAATTTCCTACTGAGCGTTAGCTCATTCCGTTTATCCCTTTGTACTTTTCAGGTAAGTCCGACGACGATGGAAGTCAATCGGATGGGAATGGTCAAGAGTGAAAGTGATAGAGCTGCTCAAGTGTCATCTAGTCTTTTTCCTATTTTCTTGAGTCAACTATGTACTTTTCTTTTTATTAAACAGAGTATTGGATTTGTAATAGTCTATTATAAAGGAATAAAGGATTGGGTTATCTTGCTATTTTGCGCATCTCTATCTTTGTGTCGAATACACGACCACTCTGATTGACATGATTGATATAGACACGTCGCGCACCTCCGGGTATCTTCCGCGCTCGGGGCGTGACAGGAACTCCTCAGAAAATGCCCACATCATGGGTTTTCCAAATGGTAAATAGTGCAAGCTTTCTATGATGGCTTAGATGATCAAGTTAGGCAGATTGTGGATGTATCATGTGGTGGGGCCTTCATGAGCAAGAGTGAGGATGAGGCCTATGCCTTATTTGAAATGTTGAGTGAGAATTCAATCAACCATGCTTCCTTATCCTCATATGAGAGAACCATTGGGCCCTCTAAATTGGCTGGGATGTATCGTGTGGAACCTGAAGCTAGAGTGGATGTGAATTTCATCCATCAAAAATTGGACAAGGTGGACATTATGGCTCAAAAGCTAGAATAGGTTGATATGCTGGCCCACAAGTTAGACCAGTTTCTGTCCCAAAATAAACAAGAAACCACCATCCGACTTATGTCCAACCCATACCCGGACCCAACAAACCATGAGGTGTGTACTTTATGTGCTAGCCCGGACCATCATGTGTCCGATTGTCCAACAACGGCCCAGTTACCACCTTTTATATAGGATCAAGTTCAAGCAACTCAGGGGTTCTCCAAGCCCAACTTTGACCCATTCTCTAACACCTACAATTCGGGCTGGAGAAATCACCCCAACTTCAATTGGAGGAATTAGTAAGCTCCTACTCAGCACACCAATCCCTCTTCTTCTCATACTCACAAGGTACCCATCCAACACCAATTCCAGGCTCAGCCACCATTTCAAGGAAATGTTTATGGTTGAGGACCGCAAGCCCAACAACAACTTCCCCGATTCAACCAGGGTTAGGTCCCATACCAACCTCCTCAGCCCAATTACGGGTAATCTTCCAATTCTCAACAAACCTATCAACCTCCTCTGCAACACCACCAGGACTCCCAAACTGATGATAGATTCCATTAGTTATAACAACTAATTCTGACCTAAAACCAATCCTTCCAACAGACCAATCAAGTCCAAAGTCAATCTTTCCAACAGACCCTTCAAGCCCACCAGCAAACTATCTCTAAGTTGGAAACCCAATTGGGCCAATTGGCTGAAGCCACCATGAGAAGGGAAGTGGGCCAACTGCCAAGTCAGCCCATTGCCAACACACGAAATAATCCCCCGGCCTTCCCACAACCAAACTTCCCCATGAACCAGCCAATTCCTCCTCTCCTTCAACACCCATCAAACCAAGTAGCACAAAAAGGCCCACAACTCGAAAAGGCAAAATAAATTTTGACCTTAAGAAGTGGTAAAGTCCTCCAAGATCCCCATGAGTTTACTTCTACATCATTGATCCAGGCCCCAGAAATATATTCTAATAGTGAAGAGGAACCCAACTAGGAAGTGGATGTCAAGGGAAAGTGAAAACTAGATGAAGGGCCTAGCACTTACCAACCTACAGTGCCATTTCCCAGTGCCTTAAAGCCCAAGAAGAAACAACCGGCCCACAATGAGGAGATGATGGAGCTCTTCAAACAAGTACACATCAACATCCCTCTCCTCGATGCCATTAAACATGTCCCAACCTATGCTAGATTCTTGAAGGAAATGTGCACTCCTAGGTGGGGGCCACGAGTGACCTCAGAAAAGGTTCGGCTACCTGAGAACGTTAGTGCCATGGTACTCAACCAACTTCCAAGGAAGTTAAAGGACCCTGGAGCACCCCTTATCTCTTGCAACATTGGGGGTGTGACCTTTGATAAGGCTCTCCTTGATTTAGGAGCCAGTGTGAATTTACTTATCACCTCCATCTATGAGCAGTTTGACATCGGTGAGCTCAAGCCTACACCCATTATTCTCCAGCTCGCTAATAGATCAATCAAGACTCTAAAGGGCCTTATTGAGGATGTCATTATTAAAGTGAATGAGTGCTACTTCCCTGCCGACTTTCTCATTTTGGACATGGTTTCTCCCCAAGAAATCAAGCATACTCCTATTATTTTGGGTAGACCATTTTTAGCCACGGCTAGGGCTAATATAGATTATGCTTCAGGAATTATGGACATATCTTTTGGAGACCATAAAGTCAGCATCAACATTTTCAAGGCGTCCAAATTCCATGATCAAAAAGGAGATTGCTATGTTGTTGACACCATTGAGGAGTTATTGGAGATCGAAGGGGACAGTAGGACCAGAATGAGGGAAGAAGTTGACATCTTGTCAACTCAACTTAGGACGTGGCCCCCAGTTGAACCCTTGCCTCAGCTTAAATCTGAACCAGCTCTGCCATCTTTACAATCCCCTCCTCAAGTTGAATTAAAACCATTTCCGTCCTCCCTTAAGTATGCATTCCTAGGCCCAGATCAAACCTTGCCAGTCATCATACCAAGTGACCTTGAACATAACCATGAGGAGAAACTAGTTGAGGTCCTTAAATCTCATAAGGGGGCTATACGTTGGTCTGTCACTGATCTTAAAGGGATTAGTCCATCCATTTGTCAGCACCACATTTATATGGAGGAGAATGCAAAACCGAGCAAAGACATGCAGAGGAGATTAAATCCACACATGAAGGAGATGGTCAAAAATGAGGTGGTCAAGTGGTTAGATGCCGGGATCATCTACCCAATTTCTGATAGCGAGTGGGTAAGTCCAACCCAAATAGCCCCAAAGAAATCAGGACTGACTGTGATCGCCAATGATCAAGAGGAGTTGATACCTACTAGGTTGACCACGGGATGGAGGGTCTGCAGCTCAACTCTATGACAAAGAAGGACCATTTCCCCCTCCCATTCATTGACCAAATTTTGAAAAAATTAGCAGTGCAAAAATACTTCTATTTTCCAGGTGGGTATTCTGGGTACAATCAGGTGGCTATCTACCCAGAAGATCAGGAAAAAACCACATTTACATGTCCCTACGGAAACTTTGCTTTTCGAAGAATGCCCTTTGGACTATGTAATGCGCCTGCCACATTTCAAAGATGCATGTTAGCCATTTTTTCTGACATGGTGGGCAACTTTTTAGAGGTTTTCATGGACGATTTCTCTATTTTTGGGGACACATTTGATTCCTATCTATATTACTTAGCCAAAGTCATGAAGAGATGTATAGACACTAATCTTGTCCTCAGTTGGGAAAAGAGTCATTTCATGATTAAAGAGGACATCGTTCTGGGGCATATAGTGTCAGCAAGAGGAATCGAGGTGGATAAAGCTAAGGTTGAGCTCATTGCCAAACTACCACCACCCACCTCAATAAAATAAATCCGTTCCTTTCTGGGTCATGCCAGCTTCTATCGCCAGTTTATTCAAGATTTCTCCAAAGTTGCTAGACCTCTCACTAATCTGTTGGCTAAGAAAGTCCCAGTTCATCTTGACCAATCATGTCTTGAGACTTTTGAATCATTGCTAATGGCATTGACTAAAGCCCCAATCTTGCAAACTCCTAATCAGTCATTGCTTTTTAAAATTATGTGCGATGCCTCAGATTATTCTTGAGGGGCTGTTTTGGGGCAAAGGGTAGACAAAAAGCATGTGGTGATTTACTATGCGAGCCGCACACTTGCTGATGCCCAACTTAGGTACACCACAACAGAAAAGGAGTTATTACAGTCTTTGCCCTTGAAAAGTTTCGGCCCTATCTGCTAGGGGCCAAAGTCTTTTTATTTTCTAACCACTCAGCCCTTAGACACCTACTGTCTAAAAAAGATGTCAAACCAAGGTTGATTGGATGGATCCTATTACTACAGGAATTTGATTTGGAATTTTGGGTTAAAAAAAGAAGTGAAAATGTTGTTGCAGATCACTTGTCCCGGATTATAACATTAGAGATCACACCCTTATAAGACTCATTTCCAGATGAGCACATCCTTAGTGTATCCCACATTTCACCCCCATGGTATGCGCACATTGTCAATTATTTAGCCATAGGAAAAATTCCTGAAGGTTGGTCCAAACAAGAAAAAGAGCGCTTCTTTGCTATGCTTAAGTACTTCTTTTGGGAAGATCCTGAGTTATTCCATTTAGGACCAGATCAAATCATGCAAAGGTGTGTCCTTGAGGGTAAGCAACATAGCATTCTGACATTTTGCCACACCTTAGCTTGTGGAGGGCATTTCTCGGGTAAGAAAACGGCAGCGAGTGGGTTCTACTGGCCCACATTATTCAAAGATGCATTCATATTTTGTAAATCTTGTGAGCGCTGTTAGGCTGTGGAAAACATGTGACGCAGGAACATGATGCCTTTAAACCCTATCCTGGTTGTAAAAATTTTTGATGTATGGGGAATTGACTTCATCGGACCATTTCCACCATCTTTTGGTCATGAGTACATTTTGGTGGCGGTGGGTTACGTGTCTAAGTGAATAGAAGCTATAGCCACGAGGACTAATGATCACAAAATTGTCATGAAATTTATCCGTAAGAACATTTTCTCTCGGTTTGGGTGTCCCAGGGCTATCAATAGTGATAGGGGTTCACATTTCATCCATTCTCAATTCTGGGCTTTGCTTAGGAAGTATGGAGTAACACATAAGATTGCTACCCCCTACTATCCCCAGACTAGTGGCCAGGTGGAGGTTTCTCAAAGGAGATTAAGAACATTTTACAAAAGTTTGTTAGGCCCGATAGGAAAGATTGGTCAGAAAGATTAGATGATGCTTTATGGGCCTATCAGACCGCCTACAAAACACCCATTAGCATGTCCCCTTATAGGCTCATTTTTGGAAAGCTATGTCATTTTCTAGTCGAATTGGAACATAGGGTCTATTGGGCAATCAAATAATTCAATCTTGATTCAGCACATGCTAGTTCCCATAGAGCCCTTCAACTGAATGAGTTAGAGGAACTTCGCAATGAGACCTATGAGAACTCTAGGATTTACAAAGCCCAGACTAAAGCATTTCATGATAAACACATTTCATAAAAAACTTTTCAAATCAACCAAAAGGTCTGGCATTTTAACTCTAGGCTGCGATTATTCCCTGACAAATTGAACTCCCGATGGGATGGACCATATGGTAATTAAAACATTTGACCATGGTGCAGTAATAATTCTCGATCCTAAAACTGGTCAAACTTTTACTGTCAATGGTCAACGTTTAAAACCTTATATTAAAAATCTTCCAACGTTGCAGGAGGAATCTCTAAGGCTGAGTGACCCATCGTGAGCTCTATTGCGTCTGGCGGAAGACGTAAAACTTAGCGCTTATTGGGAGGTAACCCAATTACTCTTTCTCCTTTTCAATTTTTTTTAATTTCTTAAGAACCTGGAGTAGCATTCTTCTGACGACGACATCTCTCTCTCAGGTCGTATCTATCCTTCCCCCTACTTTTCATGGCTTTATTTCATTTCTATATTTTCTTCATGCCATTGGGGACAATGTCACCTAAGTTGGGGGGCAGCTCGAGCTCTAAATTTCTCAAAATGCTTGCAACCTTTCATCACACCCCTAACAAGTACTTCATGTTCATATTTCATGATGAGAAATTTTTCTTATATGATAGGACTTAGAGTCTTACTTATGAGAGTAGAAAGTTAAAGCGGTGAATTAATTAGTTATGTCTTTAGCCTTTTTCTCAGAATACACCTGAAAATTCTATTAAACTTGCACACAATTGCACAATAATAAGATTGGTAGATGACAAACATTAGGATGATAGGAATTCTTCTTAACACTTAGGTGCTGATTGATTCTATGCCCATTCGTTGAAAGTAATCATAAAGAAAAAGCTACCTGCCAAAAAATATATATGGAAAATGCCCCTAAACTTAGTAACCGAGCCTGCTCTCCTAAGGCAAGAGTTGAGGTTCGCGTCAAACGGGGAAGGGATGTGCAACACCATGTGTTGAAAAAAAAAGAATGAATAAACAGGCGGAGTGAAGGTACATGTAATTCAAGAAGCTAAATTTGAGATGTAGGCAGAATTGAAAATCATCTTTAAGTGGAAGGTAGAAGACTCATTCATCTAGACTGTTTGGTAGTCACTAGTCAAGTTATATCACTCCTACATAAAAAGATACTTAATTTTGAGTGTATCCTGAGGAAATGTCTAAACACATGGAATGATGAAATTTGTACCGAATACATACTACTTGAACTTGTGATACTCCAAAGTCTAAATAATTGTGCATCATGTTCTTGCCATGAATTGTGACACATGAGTGTTTGTTAGTCCTAATTCTATAATTGTTTACATTGCTAAGGGACTAGCAATGTTGAAGTTGGGGGGGTGTGATAAGTGTCCATTTTCTATGGTAATTCATTACATATACACCATTTTATGTGCATATAATTAGGAAATTATGCATGTTCCATCGTTAATCTCAACTTTGCATGTAGATTGGGCCTTTCACGCAAATTAATTAATTTGGCGATTTTATTTAACAAAATAGAGTTGAGGGTCATAAACATTAATTCTCCATCATATAATTATGAGCAATTGTGATTCATGTGCACATTATGATAATTTTTATGGATTAAATTAAAATTTTATGTGTACAGGACACTGAAGGAAATTGCATGACAAACAAGGGGCAAGAGCATCCGAAGACCAAAAGAAGAAGCCCTAGGGGGGCCCATTCTTAATTGACCAAGCCAAAAATTACTGCCACCACCTATTTTAATAGGAGGGAAAAGAAAATTCAAAGTTTGAAAGGGAGGAAATCAAGGAGGGAATTAATTGGAGGGAAAAGAAATTTCAAAGTTTGAAATAAAGGAGATCAAAGGAGGGAATTAATTGGAGGGAAAAAAATTCAAAGTTTGAAATAAAGGAGGGGGTGCCCATCTCCTTTTCCTTTCCCTAATGCATCATCTTCTATCTAAATCCCAACCATCCACCTCCTTTTGATGCAATCTTCACCCTTCATTGACCCAATTTTCCCTATAAATAGTCCATGTCAAGGAGGAGAAATGGAGTTTTTCTTTTGGGCATTCTTCTCTCCCTCTCACACCTTCACCTTAGGTCACCGATTTAACGCCTGTATGTTCTTCTTCTCCTCTTACTTTCTTCATGAAAGTTCTTTGTTTTTAAATGCTCTATAATTTCTTCTTCTTTGTCATCTTCTAATTCCATCTGGTTTGCATGTTATTTCTTATTTTTCACTATTCTATCCTGAGCATTCGCAGACAACATTGTTCCATGTTCTTCCCCTTATTTGATCCCGTTCCATTCCTCTTATCCTCTTGATTTCTTCACAAAAGTTCTTTACTTTTGAGCGTTATTCAACTTCTTATTCTTCCTCATTAGCCAGTTCTACACCATTTTAGAGCTATTCACGATTTTATGGTGCGTTGTCCTGTTCATCTGTGAATCAGTATTTCCCTCTATTCTTCCCCTTATTTCTCCACCTTATGTTCCTCTTCTCCTCTTACTTTTTTTCACAAAAGTTCTTTATTTTGATATGCTCTACAATTTATTCTTCTCCATCATTCGCTAATTCTCCCTGGTTTTTGAGTTATCCTTCACTTTTCAACATTCTATCCTTAGATTTTATTGTTTACCTGCACTTATATGTCTATGTTCTTCCTCAATTTATCCTCCTTACGGTGCTCTTCTCCCTCTTCCCCTTTTACAAAAGTTCTTACTCTCTTCATTCTCTTCTACTTCTTCTTCTTTCTCATCTTCTAATTCTTTGTGGTTTTAAAGATATTCACCCTCCAAAGGCGGCTCCAACAGTGAAGGCGACGTCCACATGACGTAGGTGACATCTTCCACGAGGTTGTGCGTGATCCAAGGCCAAGGAGGGACAACGCCATCATCACCATTGCTACTATCATCTTTACACCTCAGGCTCCACTTGTTGTTATTGCTTTAGTTTCATTTTACTTCATTGTAATCTCGTCACATCTTTATTATAAGCTTATCTTGCATTTCATGTGCTTGTTTCTTTATGTTAATGAAAGAAGTGTTCATTTGATCTAGGTCTTGTTCATCTTCCCTCTCTTCCTCCTTCTTCTACCTATTCTTCTCCACGTTATGCAATTAAGTGTTTGGTTCGTTCATCATTTCACTATTTTCTTTAAGCAAAGTAAAATCACAAGTGTTTTCCAAAGGACTCCAAGGTTTTTAACTCTAAAAATCTCTTCTTTCCTGTGGATTCGACCCTTCTGGCCACCATATTACGTCTTTCGTTCATCTAGTGCGAGTTGAAATTTTATGATTGGCACATGTGTTTTTAAATGATGAACTTTCGCGTTATCAAAACCCTAAAGCTCTATGCATGGGTCGACCTAATCCCCTTCGAACAGAGCTCGTGGGGTTAACGTAAAACTCATTAAGGCCTTTCAATTTGGTTTATACATAACAAAGGGGTTTTAACTATTTGGGTTTTAAGGCCCATAAGAAATGGCTTTTTAGTTATTAGTAATGGGCCTCTTTTTACCCCAATTGGTTTAGTTTTAACACAAGACCATTATTAAATTGGGTTAAATATTTTCTATATTTAATTTGGGGTGCTACAAATACTCCCGCGGTTAATGAGTAATTCAGGTGCTGCTCCTAGGACCTGATCGGGCCTTATCGCACTGGCATTAAGGTTGATTGGACCGTAGGTCCGATTCCATTAGTTTCTGTGCAATTCCATTCTATCAATAATGGCCAATCAGATCCAAAGAAGTTATGTTCGGATAGAAAGGAAATCAAGACAGTACGATTGCAAGTTATTGCAAGAAGCTCATTGAAATGAGTACTAAGATAACTCCATGAATGAGTTCATTAAGATATGTCTTGTAGGTAAAAGAAACTCAATATTACCCCCAAAAGGGTCCAAACAAGGAAGAATGCCATGCATGATAAATCTCGATCATAGGGACATGCAATTACTCAATCATTGCAAAAAATATATATATCAGGAAACTAGATTAAACGTGGTTGACTCTAGGGCTGCATTCAGGCAGGACACGGTCAGTCACGTGGCTGCGAGCATTAAGAGATAATTAGGCTGGCGAGATGAAAACAAGACTGAACGTGGTCGGTATTACCATCGTGATCATCATGAACACAGTTGATCACTAGGCCATGATCCAAGCAGGGTTGAAGAGAACACGGTCCCTGATCAGGCACATTCTCAAACAGAACCTGAATGCAGTTTTGAGATAGGCCACGTTCAGTACAGACTCAATAGATCGCAGATAGAACATTGTTCTATCATTCAAAAGGCTGGTTGAACCCTATCTTATACAGTAGGACGAGGATTCCAGTGGTTTATAGGGTTTTGGCTCAGCATACTAGTGGGAATTCCATGCTCACGGAGACTTACGGAGGCCGCGATGAAGAATGTTCCAATCCGAAGATTCTAACTTCACTAAGAATTAGGGTTCCTAGCATACTACCAGAAACAATAACCAACGGTAGGTTAATATCACCAGAGTGACAAAATCTTCAACAAAACATTATACGGTCTATCGTTAAAACGCCGATGAATATCATATGCATGTGCAAGGATATTTAACCATGCCATGAAATGATTCAATTTCAGGTTTTCAGAATAGTTCTACTCTTTTAAGATAACATGGAGGTGGCAAAAGAATTTCATAAAATCATGAAAGAGATAGTTCATAATCATATCATTAAAAATTAACTCTCTTTCAAGATTGCCTAGATGTTTAATTCGTTCAGATGTCATGATCAATTGAAAAGGCATGATATTTGACCTAATCATGCCATAAAATCAATTGGGAAATTCAAGGGTTTCTGAAAAACTCGTTGACAGAATGCAGTCAAGACGGTGGACATGACTAGATCGCAGTCATGTTGAGGACTGCATTTAGATAAAATTAATCATTATATAAGAATTTTTACAGGGAGAGAAAGCATGATTTTTAATAAAATAATTCTTAAGATCCCGGTCTACATGGGCGGTCTACATGGGAGCCACATTCATGGAAAATTAAAAAAATTTACATTAAATCTATATAAACAGAAATTAACGATTTAAGTAAATGCTTGGATTACGATCAGTCAGCCCACTGCGTTCAGAGATGCGGTGCCTGTAGGGGCCGCTGTAGGTGCCGAAAGGTGGCGGCGTCCGCGTAGGTGGTAGGTGCGATGCGTGGATGTCCTCCCGAACTATTCTGCTGCAAACCTACAGTGCAAAGGTTAGAAAAATAGGAATAACGTGATCGCTAGAGACCTATACCTGGGCCTCACAGGAGTAAGAAGATCATGAACGCTTCAGGAACGGGAGATGGTGGGTTCTTTTGTCCTCGCTCTCGGCCGGCCAAGAGTAAGGAGCCCTGCGAGTCAGTGACGAAGTACCTGCAAGTTAACCAGCAAATAAAGGAACCATTAGACTGTGAAAGTGTAGTAAATGCTCATGGAAGTAAAGAACGCATGCAAAATGGTGGTGATCGTACTGGGAAGGGGGCGAGAAGGGGGATGGCCGAGACTTTCGACCATCCACCTTCCCTATGTTTTGGGTTGAAAAACCTCTTTAAAGTAGGATCTAGGGAGATCAAACATGCATGTAATATAGTAAAATGGAATAGAAAGCAGCAAAATGGAGAATAAGGAAGAAAGACGGGGTTTGCCCGTCAACCAAGCAGAGGGCGGCCAAGCAGGTTGTCGCCTAGAGAAGGTGGGCGGCCATGTCGATGGCCGCCCCCTGCAACTAGAGCTCGCCCACGGCGGAGCCCTCCAACTTCAGATAGATCGATGGGGATGAGGGAAGGTGCTCTCGTCCTCACAGCTCTCTCCCTGAGCTCCCAAGAACTAGCAACCTCTCCTCCAAAAATGTCCAACCCCCCCACCGAAAGGATCCCCCCCCCCCGTGAGATGGTTCGAAACGGGCTTTTTGTATGTGGGGGCAATTTCCCTCCAAAATCATCGAAAATAGAGAATATGTGCAAGCAACGTGAGCCTGGAACCTCCCGGAGTGGGAGCAGTTCCAGAGAACGTGCCCGAAGTGGGCGGATCGTGGGTTTGACTAGCGATTGACAGGAGGCGGTCAAAGCTCTAGTCGCCCAAGGGGCTAGGTGGCCAAATCGATGGCCACCTTGAGGAGCTGGGCGGCCAGCAGTCTGGCCACCTTGGATGGTGGGCGGCCAAGTTTCTGGCTGCCTTGGGAGGTGGGCGGCCAGATCTCTGGTCGCCCTGAAAGGGGCTGGGCGGCCAGGTCTCTGGTCGCCCTGGGTTGTGGGTGGCCAGCACCTTGGTCACCCAGGGATCGTAGAGGATGTGTAGAATCATGTATAGAACCTCAGAAATTTGGATCTGCAAAGGGACAAGGTGGAGCCTATCTAAGAGGGATGAGACTCCACACAACCAATCAACCAAGGAAAAAGGTGTCACTTCAATGATGGCTAGATAAGGTCAGCGGGATGTCTAAAATTAGGCATCTACAAATGCCCCCCCGGAATGCCCGTTTTGTAGGGGAGCCCGGCGGACTGATAAATAGGTGTTTCGGTAAAGAAACAAACCTAATAAGGACATCCCGCTCAAGGAGATTCTCGAGCTGAGATTGAGCTTCGCATAAGAATGAACAAGCATAATGGGACCGGAGAGGTCATTCAAAAGGGAGGAAGGAAGGAAAAGTAATCTGAGAGGGCTTGTATCTACAGTCCAGTGGGACCCCCTAGCAGCGCTTCGGGACTTGAGGGGATGAAAATGTGATCCAGGCTCAAGGAGATACAAGACACCTAAAATAGGAGTAAGTAACACAATCATGATAAGGGGAAAATGACCTTCAAATCTCAGGATGCTTATGACGATCGCATGCAAAACACACTCTCAACTTGTCGAATCGGAGTGGAATAAGATAGACAACAAAAAGTGATGGAGTTGAAGAACTTGGATGATTGACAAAAGAGGGATAGAGTCCAGGGCAGGCCAAGGGCAAACCCTTCTCTCGACCCTTGTCTCCTTCTTGCTGCATGAATGCCATGCTTCTCTAAGTGCATTTTTTTGTTTGCTTTTTGTATGATAGACGGTGGGACTAAAAGGACCTACATGATGCATGCTGGGTTTAAAAGGGAAAAAACATATCTAATGCATATCCATAGGTAATATTGTCTGGCTCCGGGAAAGACATCGGTCGAGAGTCTAACGAGTCCGTCATCCCGAGGTCAATCATGAAACCAAACGGCCATCAAATAACTTAGGGAACATAAACCCCTCATTATTTTTGTTATAGAGGAACTCAGAGTTTATGCGCCTGAAGTTATTAGCCTTAGGGCTCTATATAATATAGTATGCATAATAATAGGAGAAGGCGATGAAGAGCGAATCCCGATGGTATGTGACCTACAGCTGCATAAACACACATTAGTGAAGTTCACAAATAAATAAGCATTCTAAGAGGAAGCATTCACTAAGGTAAGTAAGTGAGCTAAGCAAACATCATCCTTCGGCTTAACAATGGGACTAAAGGACATAATTGAATTTCGTGGGGATGGTCACCAGGGCATAAGCACGTCCCCGGAGGTGATCACTCCCGATGATAAGGGAGCGCCTATGCTAACTTCACCTAGCACATCAATTGACTCCAGCAAGGTGTCTGGTTGAGGGAAGACATACAAAAAGATGATTCAAGCTCCATAGCCGAAGTCCGTCCTGGACCCGCTGACACAGGTAGGACGTTTGTCCGATCAGGGGGATATGGAGTAGAAAGGGTACGGAAAAGGCATTGGTAATGCAACCAAGCATCTGCTGAAAATCAAATGATATGAGGGTGCCATTTGCTTAGGACTCAAGTTGAAGTGCCGAGCTGGCGGAGTTCGAATGCCATTAAGATTCATGGAAAGTAAAGGAACGAGGAGTGCTCTACCTCCTGACAAGGTAGCCAGGGGTTTGGCTAAGCTTGGATGGGCAGATGGGAGTGTAATTTGCCCCTAGTTTGGGTGTTGGTAGCAGTGCAAGTATAAATCCCCTGGTGGGATGGAATGAAGAACGGGAAGTAACCTTTGGGGTTCGCAGTTGTGGGGTAGTGATGAAGGAAAGGAGATGGTGTGGTGATGGAGGAATTGGGGAGATGCCTCTCCATCTTTTTGGATTTTTGAATATTTAGATTTTTTGGGATTTTGGCATATTTCATTTTTTTGGATTTTAATATTTTGATTTTTGTAGGAATTTTTGACATATTTTTGATGTTTTTGGCCAACGTCTGGTAACTACCCATGAGACATCACAACAATGAAGGAAGGATGGGCTCTTTCTACAACCTCCCAGGTATCCTGAGCACACATCTAGGTTGATTTGGGCCTCTAGACTCCACGAATGATGGTCTCGCCGGTTAAGACTTATCCTGATGACAATGCCATCATGCCAAGCTTAGGCTCTCAGTTGCTTCCGACCGCGGAGATACACCCAAAAAGTGTTTGAGGTAAATGATTTGCCTGACCCGGTTCTATTTCCTCACAACCATATATGATATATGATGGAACACCTTGGAACCCTAATGGCCAGCCGCGCGACGCTGACCCGGAATCAGACGCCGTCGCACCGACAGGTGACGCTCATGCATTGACCTATGCCCGAGGTTGATGAAAGAAGACACTAAAGGAGACGAGAACATTGACATACCAGAAACATGGAGATTTCTTTGTAGCAGAGGCTTTTGTTCTTTTGGGGTAGACAATCATAAAGTGTGTTTCCAAAAAATGGCTACAAGCCGTCAACAGAGTTATATCCTTCGGAGTTTCCATCGGATTCTGAGTCCTCAAAATAAAAGAGAATGTGGGGGATAAACTTCACAAGAGGATCGGCAAAGCCGTTAAAACGATGAGCTGTGAGCGTGCTTAATTCACTCCACCCTTTCGGTGATTTCGGACCACCTTTGGAATGTTATCCTTTTCGTGTATTGCCCCTTGAATTGGACTTGACTTGTAGGGCTTTCTTTATCCCGACCAGGCACGGTCACGACCAGGCTTTCCATTTGTTCACTTTTGGGATTTTTCTTTCTTTTCATTGTTTTTGCTTGGAATTTTGAGAATTTTGGGATTTTTGCTCCCTTTTGACTTTGAATTTTTTTACTTTGTTTTGCCTGCAGGGACACTGCCCTCTTCACGTGCTCTGGTCTCATTTTGCAAGGAAGGTGAGTCCTACTCTCACTTGAGGGCGTCATGTTTCAGCTGCTGAGCTCAAGGCCTTAAGAGTGCCGACTGTCTTGATCGGTCGAGAAAAGAGGAAAAAAGGAGGATTTTGGTCTCGTCCAGAAATCTTCGAGATAGTTACTCGTCTTAGGCCGTTGCCGTATTTTGAAAGCATGTGAGTGTGTGCATATTGCTTGCCCCTTGGAGAATCAGCTTAGCCGGATGGAATTCTCCTCGGTTCCGATAGATCAAAGTCTTACACCACTGAGGCTTTAATGCAACCTAACCTTAACATACATGAAGGAATGAAGAGTGAAATGAATGGCAGTTGCCAAACAATTGGTTTTGTTTGATTTCTGATTTTTTTTATGGTTTTGGGTTTGAATTTGCTATTTTTTTTGGATTTTGGGAATTGTTAGCTATGTACAAGGGTTCCTACAGAGTGGACGGTATCGTCTGGGCACTCTAGGGACTGCTGGATGGAAGAAGAGGAGCAGTCCACCTCCTTGGTTGGCCGGAAACAAGGTTCAAGTGAATGGGAAGCAAGTACACGGCCGTGGACACGACTTCTGTACCTACTAGGATTAATTGGATCTTTGACTTGAATGTGTTCGACCATAGGAGGCGAGTTAGACCATTCTTCATCTTGTAACAGGTTTATTGAATTCATTAAACTAAACATTAAGATTTGAGTTAACAAATTATAACTTTCAGCTAGACCTGACCAAAGTTGGTAGGGAATTTGGGTGCCCCTATCTTTTTTGTGTGACATAGCTTAAGGTTTGGACTCTTCAAAATCTGACCTATTATGTACAAGGCAAATGCCCTTGGCAGGGCTGTTGATTGGAGCGATGTGATTAAGGATGGATGATGAAAGTTCCCGAGCTGGGGAATCATGATTGGAGAGTTTTTCCCCTAGAGTGGGCTTCTCCATGATAGCTTCAGTCTGTGCTTCTTGGAATTGACCAGCTTTGAAGATGGGACCATTTTTGAAGGACGTGAACAAGAGGAGTAGGAAAGAGAGGAGGACTAACAGAGTCGGTTCTCCTTTTGCTTCATAGATTTCCTCTTGGGTTATCGAGTGTGACAAGGATTCTTCGGAGAATAGTTTTGATAAACCCAAATCCTCTATGTCTACATCATCGTTGGACTTTTCTTTTGGATTCACATGTTCACCTTCATAAAACATTTCCACATTGGCGATTCTCTCTTCCAAAGGACATGATTCCTTCACAAAATGATCATGCAAATTCCGCCTGTTTGATTCATCTTTGCTAATCTTAGTTGGTTGACACCCTAATCCAAATCTCTCAAATGTTCCATTTTCCTCAATAGGCTCTCTAATTCCTCGTTCTTCTTTTCCTAACCCTACGCCAGATGTATAGCCCATCTTGGACATTATGTGCCATCCTATATCTTGGGGTTTCTCCTTAGGTACGGGTGACTCTAAGAATTCTAGGGATGGAGTAGATTGGTGGACATCCAGAGTGGAGATGACGGGCTCCTCGTCCTTTGACGACATGAGTGTGGCTGGGTCCAACACCGTGGATATGTCAGCCAAAATTCGTAAAGGAGGAGCAATCTGAGGGTTGGGGATATGTAGAGAGCTTGATTGGAAAGTTGGAATGACATCTTGATTTGGGAGAGCAAGTTCAACATCAGATTCATAAAAAGGAATGGATTCATGTTGGGGAAGCTGAATCGGAGCTAGATCGATTGGAGTAGGGGCCGCATAAAACTCATCATCAATAGGGGTTGATTCAAACTGAGTTGGCAACAGAGTTGGGGTAGGAGCTGGTTTGATTAAATCAAAGGATGATAGTAGCTCCTCCCGCGAGGTGTCTTGGTAGAGAGTGGATGAAGTTGAGTGATCATCTGCCATGGGCGGAGGAGAGACACCTTGATTTGACTGCCGAGTAGATGAGCCCTTAGGTAGAATGAGAACTAACGGTCTTGCCCCTTGAGGTGGAGTTGGAGTGGAAGGAGGTATGTCTTGGCTTTGTTGGGGTGGTTCACCCTTGGGGCGGATCAAGACCAAAGGTCTTGCCCATTGTCCTTGGCCAATCATGTTCCTTATGTTCGAGCTCACTATGGGTTGGTCATTCGCCACGTCTTCCTCATCACATTGCCAATGTTGCCCTCTTTTCATTAACTTCGACTCTTGATTGCCCCTAACCATGGCTAACCTTTCCTGAGTGTAGGTTGGAACATGAGATGATTGATAGAAAGGAAAATAATTAAGGGCATTCCCTTGCCCCTTCATAGGTGCCCCGCGGCTTGCAGCGGCATCCATGGGATAGATGAAATTGGGTAGCTAATTGAAGGCATTGATATGATCATTGGAAGTTGCCCCTTCCGGAGTTGGGACATTGCAATCATCAAGAAAGATTGGAAAAGAGGAATTCTTGAGTTGAGTTTGAACAACATGGGCTCGTTTGTAGAGTTGAGCGAATATGTGAAATTCACTAAGCATCAAGATAGCGCAGAGCTGAGGAATTGAATTGTTGACTAGAACATTGATGGCTTGGGATTCCAAGATGGCAATCCCAGATCTAAAAGCCATAGCTCTCCACCGATTAGCAAATTGAGTGAAGTTCTCATCGGGCTTCATCTTTTCCATGATAAGGTCCGTGAGAGTGGGAGCTACACTAGCCATGTGGCCGAAATGAGCGATGAAATGCTCAGACACAATGTCAAAGTTGATGAGATCAATGGCTGGGAGTGAAGAGAACCACCTAAAGGCCTCTCCTTCTAGAGATTTTTGAAAGAGATGAACTAGGAGGACCCGATCATAAAGCCATTGATGAGAATCCATTAAAAAGCAAGAGAGATGTTCATGTGGATCTGTGGAACGATCATACTTCCGATATTTAGGGGGTTTGAAACTCGGGGGAAAATGAACATTCGGAAGTTTACAATAGCTAGTGAAGGAATGGGGTTGTGGTTTGGGGAGGCTTTCGACAACCATTTGTCGAACATACCTTTCCACCTCTTGTCGGGATATGAGATTGGATTGCTTAAGGGGTGCATTGCTACTTGGCATAGCATGAGAAATCGGAGAGGATGCAGCCCCTTGAGAGTGAAGAGGATGGTTAGGTTGACTAGGAACACGGGATGTTGAACCCCCTCTTAGTGGACTATCGTGATAAATTTTGATGATGACTAAATCATTCCATATTTATGTGTTCTAACTTGAATGCCTTGATAAATTATGGAATTGGTGTACACTTGATGAGATGAGAAGCTTTGGGAGTTCAGAAATCACTCCTTGAGGTAAGAAGTTTTATTTCTATTTGCAATCACCAAAGTTAACGCAGAACGTATGTCTTGACAGGGGCAAGAAGGTGGTTCATGAATTGAATGATACAAGGACATTTGGTGAGATCCATCCTAACTCTTTTTGCCTCTGTTCCTTGTTGGTTTTCAACCCTTGTGTTTAGTGGTTAATAGAGCAACACTCTTGTCTAAGGTATATTTTATTGGGTCTTCATCATTCATGCCTTAGATTCATACTTTTCAGTGGTATGTTCTCTATTTCTTCATACACTTGGTTGGCACCACATCTTTGTGGTCTTCGTCTCACTTATGTTATTTCTGCTGCATGGGTCGACCCCAAGGGTCAACCCCTTCAGGTGCGAGGGTCGACCCCAAGGGTCGACCCCTGTAAAATTTCTCCCACCAGAATCTGTGAGCACGAGGGTCGACCCAATGGGTCGACCCATTGCTCCAGGGTTGCTTAACCCTCTTCGAGGGTCGACCCCTGTAATACTTCATCCTACCAGATGTTGGTAGATCGAGGGTCGACCCCAGGGGTCGACCCATTGCTCTTGTCGTTGAAAACCCTCTTCGAGGGTCGACCCAATGGGTCGACCCCTTCAGTTCCGATCTCCAGCCGCCGTGTTTGACTTCTGTTCCCTTGCATCTAAAGTCTTCCAATCCGAGTCTAACTTCCACAAAACATTCCACAAAATGTGGATCTGGTTCCCAAGCTGTCTTTGACTGTCCTAATCAATTAAATAAACCCTAGTGGCATTAAATAAATAGGATGAGAGGTGAGATCTGCCTGAAGTTGATTTGAGTTCTATTTTGTGTGTGCAGGTTCGCAGCTGCAGCTCCCAAGCCTTCTTCCACCTTGCTCTGAAGCTGAAATTGAAAGGAAGAAGCTTGAATCAAAGCCCAAGATCATATACAACTGAAGACTGCATCAGAAATCAAGATCCAACCTCTGATCGTGCTGCAATACTTCACACTTGCTTCAAGCTCGTTCTTCATCCTGCAGAAGCATCATAGAACATTCGAAGAAGAGAAAGGGGGATTTCTATCTCTGAATATCTATTCTGCTCTAAACTCCTCAAATACTTGTTGTTTAGTATTGAACATCTGATGTACTCTTAGAATTTCTTGAAACACATTCGTATGTGTGTGCTCGTGTTCTGTGACACGAGAGTGTGTGTGTGTGTGTGTGTGTGTGTGTGTGTGTGTGTGTGTGTGTGTGTAGTGGCCAAGATAGGCTACTGTGTGTGTGTTGGCTGTCTATTCAGCGTGTGTGTGGCTCACGTCATAGTGGAGCATTAATCCTCCGTGTGAGGGGTGGATGTAGGGGACACAATCGTGTACCCGAACCACCTAAAAATCTTGTGCTTCTATTGTGGTTTGGTTTATCGTTCTTTGCATCGAGTGGGCTACTCACTTAGCTGAGTGATCTCTTGTAGTGCCATAACTCACTCACGACTTCTTTCAGTACTCACGAGAGAGAGATCTTGTTCCGGTGAGATTGAGTGCTTGTTTGCTTTAGAATTATTTCTATCCTATAATTGTCGATTACTTGTGTGCATCTTTAGGTAAATAATTTTTATTGCCCAATCAATTCACCCCTCCCCTCTTGATTGCCACCTTTCGGGACCCAACACGGGAGGGAGTCCTATTGAATGAATTTGGCATTGGAATTGGAGATCTCCTTGGAGTGGATTGAGGAGTGAGATGTGATTTTCTTTGAGAAGCTAGGGTGATGAAATAGTTAGGAGAATATCGAGATAGCACCCTAGCTAACTCTTGGTCTTTCTTTGGGGAAATTGATGGAGTTTTGAAATTGATGGACCCTTGACTTTCGGAGGATGATTCTTCACTAGTGGTGCTTTGACTTACATCAATTTGTGAATTTTGACACATCCCAATGAAAGCATTGGGTGCATCTTCCTCGGCATCAAGCCGGGTTTGTGTGTCATAGAAATCAATATCGTCCTCATCAACAACATGCATGTTGGGATAACATTGAGCCATTGCAACTCAACTTAATCAATCTTTAAAATTTGAAGTGAAATTTTTAAGGCCAATTAGGATTGAGTTAAATGGTATCTAACCACAAGCATGTGTTCAAACAAATGCGCCCCAAATTTTTAGCTTAGGTTAATCCCGAGATTAGTCCAATTTGAATTTGTTCCCTCTTAGATGAGAATGAAATTTTCTAGGGGAATCAAGGGCCAAACTCCGGGATAATCCTAAGATGATTCTCACTCAAACCCTTTAGGAAATCTAATAGGACTTCAAGATACCACCCGCCCGGCGACCGTGTGGGAATCCACGGTTCGCAGGGACTCACGGAGGTTCCCAATTGAAAAGGACTAGTTACACCCGAGTGGGAATCCCCGGGTGAAGAGTCCAAATCAATGAGAGGGTGTTCCTAATATGTGTGATGCCGGCTCTTCCTAAGCCCACCCCGGACTCAAACCTGCAAGGTTAGAACACACAAGACCAACAATATACCAAACAGAAGCTAAAATATGAAAAATAGAAGCTAAGGCACACAAACAGGATGCCCTCTGTTTTGGCCCTTCAGGTTCACCAAGTGCAAACAGGCATAGAGAGCAACTAAAAATGACAAATGAAGATGGGAAGAAGCTATTTGCTAGAAACTAAATGCAGTAGACTTCAATCTAAGGACTCATAGTGAGCAATCAGCGTCCCACCGTGATCGCCAGAAGGTTGTAGGTGCCGGAAGGTGGCGGCGTCCGCGTAGGTGGTAGGCGCGATGCGTGGATGTCCTCCCGAACTATGCTGCTGTAAACCTAGAGTGCAAAGGTTAGAAAATAGGAATAGCGTGATCGCCAGAAACCTATACCTGGGCCTCACAGGAGTAAGAAGATCATGAACGCTTTAGGAACGGGAGATGGTGGGTTCTTCTGTCCTCGCTCTCGGCCGGCCAAGAGTAAGGAGCCCTGCGAGTCAGTGATGAAGTACCTACAAGTTAACCAGCAAATAAAGGAACCATTAGACTGTGAAAGTGTAGTAAATGCTAATGGAAGTAAAGAACGCATGCAAAATGGTGGTGATCGTACCGGGAAGGGGGGCGAGAAAGGGGATGGCCGAGACTTTCGACCATCCACCTTCCCTATATTTTGGGTTGAAAAACCTCTTTAAAGTAGGATCTAGGGAGATCTAGCATGCATGTAATATAGTAAAATGACATAGAAAGCAACACAATGGAGAATAAGGAAGAAAGACGGGGTTTTCCCTTCAACCAAGCAGAGGGCGGCCAAGCAGGTGGTCGCCTAGAGAAGGTGGGCAGCCATGTCAATGGCCGCCCCCTGCAACTGGAACTCGTCCACGGCGGAGCCCTCCAACTTCAAATAGATCGACGGGGATGAGGGAAGGTGCTCTCGTCCTCACAGCTCTCTCCCTGAGCTCCCAAGAACTAGCAACCTCCCCTCAAAAAATGTCCAACCCATGAGAGAAAAATGTCCAACCCCCCCCCCCACCGAAAGGATCCCCCCCGTGAGATGGTTCAAAATGGGCTTTTTGTATGTGGGGGCAATCTCCCTCCAAAATCATCGAAAATAGAGATTACGTGCAAGCAACGTGAGCCTGGAACCTCCCGGAGTGGGAGCAATTCCGTAGAACGTGCCTAGAGTGGGTAGATCATGGGTTTCACTGGCAGTTGACAGGAGGCGGCCAAAGCTCTGGTCACGCAAGGGGCTGGGCGGCCAAATCGATGGCCACCTTGAGGAGCTGGGCGGCCAGCAGTCTGGCCACCTTGGATGGTGGGCGGCCAGGTTTCTGGCCACCTTGGGAGGTGGGCGGCCTGATCTCTGGTCGCCCTGAAAGGGGCTGGGCGGCCAGGTCTCTGGTCGCCCTGGGTTGTGGGCGGCCAGCACCTTGGTTGCCCAGGGATCAGGGTAGAGGATGTGTAGAATCATGTATAGAACCTCAGAAATTTAGATCTGCGAAGGGATAGGGTGGAGCCTATTTAAGAGGGATGAGACTCCACACAACGAATCAACCAAGGAAAAAGGTGTCACTTCAATGATGGCTAGATAAGGTCCGCGGGATGTCGAAAATTAGGCATCTACAGCCGCAACTTTGAACAAAGGGTCATTTTCGGAGGGAAACCCTAAAACATCGATATCCAATCTCAAATCCTTGAAATACATGCAATATGATCATAAAAAATTGGGGAAAACAATGCCAAATCAAAGTAGGCATGCATGGGAACATTTTTGATGCATTACCTAGGGGTTTGGCCTGAGAGAACACCAACCTTAAATTGCTCAAAGGAAGAAGAAAAGAAGAACGTGAAGAACATAAAGAACGCCATTTAAAATCTCGATTCGTCCTCTTAGATCGCTCTTCCAGTGCCCAAAATTCTTCTCCCATGAATTAGGGTCGACTAGGAAGGCTATGGGGTCGGTCTTATAGGGTTTAAGGCTCCTAAGAGTCCTAATTAGGTTTAGGAAACCTAGATAAGGGAAAACTTTGAAAAATCAGATCTTTATTTATATCTAGGGCTGCCCCCACCCTATCTAGTTCGAATTAGGGTTAGGGTTTCTATAGGGAATGACCTAAATATTATTGGGTTTGATTTAATTTCGATTTGAAGCCCATTTGATGGAGTTTTAGCTTGTTTAACCCACTTAGAATTAGGGTTTACATAAACTACAAATTTTAGACATTTAATCCCAATTAGCCCAATTAGATCCATCCTTTAGCCCAATAAATTATTAGATATTAGGCTATGTCAAAATTTAGAATTTAAAGATATTAGCCTACGACAAAATATAGAATTTACAATTTATTTTGCCCATCACACTATTATGAATATTATCATTTTCTCTTGGGCTATTTAATTATTATATAAAGTTTCGTTACCTTATTTCCCTAATTACAATTATTACCAAAATTTCTAATTTATCTCATAATCATCATGTGGAATTTAACCTTATTTTTATCTAATAAGATATGTTTATTCGAACATTAAACTTATTTAAATCTGGGTTACTATAATGCATCTCAACTAATGGAGATACAAGATTTTCCTTCATTATTATTCATTACCCAAAAGTGGAAATATTGAATAGATAACATAGTTGATTAACTACTTTAAATATGACAAATTATAATATTTACTACTTAATCTAATTATGTGTTTACGCTCCTTTTTAAAAGAATATTATCATAACCTTTATATAATGAACACCATTAAAAGTTATTAATTAAGTATCAATTTCACTTTAGGAGTGAAATATTATAAGTTCATTCTCCTTAACTTTACCCTTAATCATACCAATTATTTATACATTAGAACTTAATTATTACAATTCTCATTAAATTGTTATTTATAACCCACTCGATTGATTAGCTTATTCTGATTGAGTTCCCTTTTAATCTATCGTTATTTGATTTAATCATATCTTAAATCAATTATTTATTTACCATATTTATTCACGTGAAATTTATCTAAATGTAATTTATTTAAGTAATTTACTAGAGTTAATTACAACATTAATATATTCTTACTTCAATTATATAGTCTAGTTCTTATTAATTAACTGGGATATTACACCCCCCACTAAAAAGAATTTGGTCCTCTAAATTCACATGACATTATTTTCCAAATAACTTTCTCAAGATTACACCGTGACCACTAATCATCAGATTAATCATGCTAGTAATAGAATTCTAAGATCTAGGGGAAATGAAAAGATACTAGTTAAAGGTTAAGAATGAGGGATATATTATACCTCCTATTACTCCTTCGATGACAGATTTGGGCTCCTCAAAAGCTTACTTCAGTCCCTCTTGATTCTTCGCTTTAACCCGTGAGAATTGGACAGGGCAACTGGCTATCCGATGATCCTTGCTTCTACACCGAAGACATGCTCTTGACTTCCACTAGTAGTTCTCCAACCTGTGCCCAACTTTAAGACAATGAAGACACTTTTCTTGCAACAAATCTTTACCTCTTTAAACTTTTTATTATTTCAAGATTCTTTTCCTTTACCATGACTAGCTAGCTCTTTTCCCTCCAATCGTTGTTTTGAAATTTCTGAAATTTGTGACTTGCCTCTCCTTTTAGTTCTGGTCTCTACCGCATCTTCTAACATTGAACCCTTCTAACTAAATCAACATAAGCCTGAATATCTACCAACGTAACCAGAGGAATGAAACTAGACTTCAACTCCTCCATAGATCTCTTCGCTTCCATCACAACCAAAGCTTAACACCTGCTCAATAACTATAAAAGTTAATAATATTGTTATTCTTATTTATCTTGTTATTTTAAATTTTAAATACCTTTTATTACCTAACCCAAGACACTAGCCAATCTCACCGGGTAATAAGAAAAATGACACAATCATAGGACGTAATAGTCAAGATAACCTACACTTATGACTAAGAACCTAGGGATTAAACAACCTAGGCTGTGATACCATAACTGTCACGTCCCGAACCGATAGCAGCCGAAACTACTCAGAATGTGGCAGATAACGGTCATGTCAAACATTGCATAAAAAAACATCAAGATAAATAAAACAAGAACAAATTGGACAAAAATATAATTTCATTAATAATTCAAAGTCATTATTACAATTTCTTGACTCAATTCAACATTTAAAAGAAAAGATAAAATAAGACTCTCACTATACAACTGGACTCAAGAAAATAACAAAAGACTCTGGTCTTCTACGACTTCCAAGAACTCTCGATCACACTTTATCCATCCCTTCAGAGTGGATTCCATTCATCGTATTACCTAAAAAATGTTAAGTGAAACCGAGTGAGCAAAAACGCTCAGTAGAAATTTCAACTCTATTGCCATGTAAAATATACGTAATTAATGTCTTTCAATATGCAGTGTGACTATATGCCAATCAGTGTAAAACCATGGACTAAATCAAGGGATAATTAAAGACACAAGATGACACGATCAATTAGAGATTCTAGAAGTATGAGACAATTCAAATATCAAGGAATAACTTTTGACAATGAAATAGATAATGAGGGAATCAATAACAGGCTATCGCAGTATATCAATGATTTGAGCGATGCAATGCATATAACATTTGAATTGGCCCAATAATATTAGAGTTCCAACAATAATTTACCCATTTCAGGTCAAGGACAATCCTATCATATCAATCAATTTCCTATTCAATTCGATCATTCAATCATTCATTCATTCATTGGTAGTGGAAATGTCTAGTATTAATTTTGCGTTGGGTTAGGTGTAATGCCAATACCCCATTTGATCAATACTCCCGCAATTAATGAGTAATTCAGGTGCTCCTCCCAGGACCTGATCGGGCCCTATCACACTGGCATTAAGGTTGGTTGGACCGTAGGTTCCAATCCATTAGTTTCTGGGCAATTCAATTCATTCAACAATGGCCAATCGGATCCAAAGAAGTTCTGTTCCAATAGAAAGGAAATCAAGATAGTACGATCACAAGTTATTGCAAGAAGCTCATTGAAATGAGGACTAAGATAATTCCATGAATGAATTCATTAAGATCAGTCTTGTAGGTATAAGAAACTCAATATTACCCCCAAAAGGGTCCAGGGTAACAAGGAAGTATGCCATGCATGATAGATCTTCATCATAAGGACATGTAGTTACTCAATCATTGCAAAAAATATGAATGTCGAGAAACTGAATTAAACGCAGTTGGCTCCACGGCCACATTCATGCAGGACGTGGTCAGTCGCATGGCCGCGATCATTAAGAGACAATCAGGAAGGCGAGATTAAAACTGGACTAAACGCAGTCGGTATAACCATCGCGATCATCATGAATGCGGTCGATCACTGGGCCGTGATCCAATAAGGGTTGAAGAGAACACGGTCCCTGATCAGGCGTGTTCCCAAATCGAACCTGAATGTTGTTTTGAGACAGGCCGTGTTCAGTACAGACTCAACAGATCGCTGACAGAACATTATTCTATCATTCAAAAGGCCGGTTGAACCATATCCTATACAGTAGGATGAGCATTCCAGTGGTTTACAGGGTTTAGTGGTATAACATGCTCGACATCCTAGTGGGAATTCCATACTCGCGGAGACTTACGGAAGCCTCGATGAAAAAAGTTTCAGTCCGATAGAAGGAATATCCGGTGGAGGGTTCTAACTTAACTAAGAATTAGAGTTCCTATCACACTACCAGAAACAAATAACTAGTGGTAGGTTAATATCACCGGAGTGACAAAATCTTCAAAAAAACATTATACGGACTATCGTTAAAATGCCGATCAATATCATATGCATGTGCAAGGATATTTAATCATGCCATGAAATGAATCAATTTCAGGTTTTCAGAATAGTTCTACTCTTTTAAGATAACATGGAGGTGGCAAAAGAATTTAATAAAATCACGAGGGACATAGTTCATAATCATATCTTTAAAAATTAACTCCCTTTCAAGATTGCCTAGATGTTTAATTCGTTCAGATGCCATGATCAGTTGAAAAAGCATGATATTTGACCTAATCATGTCATAAAATAAGCTGGGAAATTCTACGGTTTCTGAAAAACCCATTGACAGAACCTGGTCATGACAGTCGACGCGACCAGATCGCGGTCATGTTAAGGGTCATGTTTAGATAAAATTAATCATTATATAAGAATTTTTACAGAGAGAGAAATCATGATTTTTAATAAAATAATACTTAAGATCGCGGTCTACATGGGAGCCGTGTTCATGAAAAAATATTAATTTTTATATTAAAACTCTATAAGCATAAATTCCTGATTTAAATAAATGCTTGGATCGCGGCCTATCGGCCCACCATGTTCAGAGACGCGGTGCCTGTAAGGGCCGCGACAACGAATAGAGTGCCGTTTCCAGTGAGAAACCTTAAAACATCGATATCCAATCCCAAATCCTTGAAATACATGCAATATGATCACTAAAAATTGGGGAAAATGATGCCAAATCGAAGTAGACATGCATGGAAATATTTTTGATGCATTACTTGGGGGTTTGGCCTAAGAGAACACCTACCTTAAATTGCTCAAAAGAAAAAGAAAAGAAGAACGTGAAGAACACAAAGAATGCAAAGAATGCCACTTAAAACATCGATTCGTCCTCCTAGGCCGCTCCTCTAGCACCCAAAAGCCTTCTCCCATGAACTAGGGTTGACTAGGGAGGCTATGGGGTCTGTTTTATAGGTTTGAAGGCTCCTAAGAGTCCTAATTAGGGCTAGGAAACATAGATAGGGGAAAACTCTGAAAAATCAGATTTTTATCTTTATCTAGTGCTGCCCCACCCTATCCAGTTCAAATTAGGGTTAGGATTTTTATAGGGAATGACCTAAATATTATTGAGTTTGATTTAATTTCGATTTGAGGCCCATTTGATGGAGTTTTAGCTTGTTTAGCCCAGTTAGAGCTTGGGTTTACATAAATTACAAAATTTAGACATTTAAACCCAATTAGTCTAATTAAATCCATCCTTTAACTCAATAAATTATTAGATATTAGCCTATGTCAAAATATGTAATTTACAATTTATTTAGCTCGTCATACTATTATGAATATTATCATTTTCTCTTAGCCCATTTCATTATTATACAAATTTTAGTTAGCTTATTTTCTTAATTACAATTATTATCAAATTTTCTAATTTATCTCATAATCATCATGTGGAATTTAACTTTATTTTTATCTAATAAGATATGTTTATTCGAACATTAAACTTATTTAAACCTAGGTTGCTATAATGCATCTCAACTAATGGAGATACAAAATTTTCCTTCATTATTATTCATTACGCAATTATGAAAATGTTGACTAGATTACATAGTTGATTAACTACTTTAAATATGACAAATTATGATCTTTAATCCTTACTCTAATTGTGTATTTACGGTCCTTTTTAAAAGAATATTATCCTAACCTTTAGATAAAGAACACCATTAAAAGTTATTAATTAAGTATCAATTTCACTTTAGGAGTGAAATATTATAAGTTCATTATCCTTAACTTTACCCTTCATCATACCAATTATTTATACATTAGAACTTAACTATTAAATTTCTCATTAAATTGTTATTTATAACTCACTTGATTGATTAGCTTGATCTGATTGAGTTACCTTTTATTTAATCGTTCTTTAATTTAATCAAACCTTAAATCAATTATTTATTTAGAATATTTATTCACATGAATTTTTTTATAAATGTAATTTATTTAAGCAATTTATTGGACTTAATTACAACGTTAATATATTCTTACTTCAATTATAAAGTTTAGTCCTTATTAATTAACTGGGGTATTACACTCTCCCCACTAAAAAGAATTTGGTTCTCCAAATTCACATGACATTATTTTCCTAATAACTTTCTCAAGATTACATCGTAACCACTAATCATTAGATTAATCATGCTACTAATATAATTCTAGGATCTAGGGGAAATGAAAAGATACAAGCTAAATGTTAAGAATGAGGGATACCTCCACTCCTTCTTTGATGGCAGATTTGGGCTCCTCAAAAGCTTGCTTCGGTCCCTCTTGATTCTTCGCTATAGCCCACGAGAATTGCACATGGCAACTAGCTATACTATGATCCTTGCTTCCACACTGAAGACATGCTCTAGACTTCCACCAATAGTTCTCCAACCGATGCCCAGCTTTAAGACAATGAATACACTATTTTTGCAACGAATCTTTACCTCTCTTAAACTTTTTATTATTCCGAGATTCTTTTCCTTTACCGCCACTAGCTCTCTTCCCTCCAATCGTTGGTTTGAAATTTCTGAAATCTGCAGCTTGCCTCTCCTTTTTAGATCTAGCCTCTACCGCATCTTCTAACAATTGAACCCTTCTAACTAAATCAGCATAAGTCTGAATATCTACCAACGCAACCTAAGGAACGAAACTAGACTTCAACTCCTCCATAGATCTCTTCGCTTCCATCACAATCAAAGCTTAACTTATGTAGAACAACTATAAAGGTTAATAATCTTGTTATTCTTATTTATCTTATTCTTTTAAATTTCAATACCTTTTATTACTTAACTCAAGACACTATCCAATCTCATCGGGTAACAAGAAAAATGACACAATCATAGGACCTAATAGTGAAGATAACCTATAGTTATGACAAAAAATATACGGTTTAAACAACCTAGGCTCTAATACCACAACTGTCACATCCCGAACTAATAGTAGTGGAAACTACTTAGAACGTGATAGATAACGGTCTTGTCAAACATAGCGTCAAATAAAACAATTCATCAAGGTAAATAAAACAAGACCAATTTGGACAAAAATATACTTTCATTAATAATTCAAAGTCATTATTTATAACACCCTCAAGTATAGCTAAGTTATACTCTATATTATTGAGATGCCTTTTGAAGTATCGGCTCATTTTTTGTAAAGAACTCTGAAGTTAAGCATGCTTAATGAAGAGTAATACTAGGATGGGCGACCTCCCGGGAAGTCCCCAATTCTGGAGCCGATCACTATTAGAAAGGGATAAAATCGTGAGGCCGGTAGACTAAAGCGGACAATACCACGATGGTATAGAGTATGGGGCATGACAAAATGATATCAGAGTCATACCCCAGCTGGAAGTGTGGGAACTAAGTTCCATACAGCGCAAAGTGCTACGCTATGCGAGCCACCTCTTGAACCCACAATAGGACAAAGTGCTACATAGTGGGAGCCACCTCTTGAGCATGTAGGGGCTACCTCTAGAGTCCAACCTGCCTGGAGGTTTGATTGCGTGCTATACGTGCCCAGCGACGAGGACGTCGCCTATATATAGGGCTGTCAATGGGCCTGGCCGGCCTGACAGGCCTGCGGGCTTGGCCCGATTTTGGGCCAGGCCACAAGCTCTTTTTCGGCCCGTGGGTTTTTAGTCGGGCCTAAAAGCCCAGCTCGACTTGGCCCGCAGGTCGGGCTCGGGCTTTGAGTTCGGCCCGCGGGCCGGCCCGACCCGTTCTCTTTTTATATTCTCACTTTAAAATTTAAAAATTATTTAATTAAAATTATGTTAATTTATTTAATTAGAAAAGTTTAAACTCCCTTTTCACATAAATTATGTAATTAATATCAAAATTTTAATTAATTTAGTGAGATTGTAAATTTTATATCATTAAATATATTGTTTTTTATTTTTTTTATTTTTTATTTAAATTTTCGGGTCGGGCCAGGCTTTAGTCGGGCTTTGAATTTTTAAATAATGTCGAGCCCGGCCCGGCCCGACATAGGGCAGGCCCTGGGCGAGCTTGGGCTTTAATATGGATAAGTCGGGCCCGGGCTGGGTCGGGCTGACCTAAGCCCGACCTGGGCCCGGCCCATTGACAGCCCTACCTATATAAGAGGGGTAGATTGTAACACCCTTAAATATAGCTAAGTTGTACTCTATATCATTGAGACGTCTTTTAAAGTATCGACTCCCGAAGTTAAGCATGCTTAATGGAGAGTAGTATTGGGATGGGTGACCTCTCGTGAAGTCCCCCATTCTAGAGCCGATCACTATTAGAAAGGGACAAAACCGTGAGGTCGGTAGGCTAAAGTGGACAATACCTCGACGGTATAGAGTACGGGGCATGGCATTATTATAATTTCTTGACTCAATTCAAAAATTCAAAAGAAAAGACAAAATAAGACTCTCACTATACAACTAGACTCAAGAAAATAACAAAAGACTCTGTTCTTCTACGACTTCCAAGAACTCTCGATCACACATTGCCTATCCACTCTGAGTGGATTCCATTCACCTTATTACCTGAAAAATATTAAGAGAAACTGAGTGAGCAAAAATGCTCAGTAGGAATTACAACTCTATCCCCAAGCAAAATATAAGTAATTAATATCTTTCAATATGCAATGTGACTATATGTCAATTGGTGTAAAACCATATACTAAATCAAGGGACAATCAAAGACACAAGATGTCGTGATCAATTAGAGATTCTACAAGTACGATACCGGGTGTCACACAGCTATCGGTATTTGTTGAAGACCTAGAGGGATTTAGCCCTGGCGAGGAGAGAGAAGGCTGCACATACTCCGAGGGTGCCTCTGAAGGCGTGGGTCCGTCACTTCTACAATGGGACCTTAAGAGGAGTACAGAGAGGTGGAGCTACGGTTCCAGACTTACTCCCGATACATTTTTACGTCGAGAGAGGGGTGGAATCCCCATGGGATGCCAGATGTCACATATTTGGCTGCATATCTTGCATATTGGCTGGTGACTTCTATGGTCCCCCATGGAGAGGATAGTCTTCTGCGGGCAGAGCTGCAGTGGCCCGCGCGCTTAGTGGCCGAGGGATAGAGGTTGGCGTTGGCTCCGGCGGCCTTGGCCAACATCTACCATAGGCTGGGGGCTCTGTCAGTACACCCCGCACCATGAGAGATGAGCCGACTTATACCGACCCACTACCTCACTATGTGGGCTGGTCTACTTTTTGCCGGGCTGGTGACGAGGGTGACGGTGGCCAACCCGGCAGCCCCCTTACTCTTCAACTTCACTGGTCATCCAGACGGAGACGCGGTAGATCAACTAGTGAGGGCCAGAAGGGCCCTATCCTACTTGCCAGGCAGAGGCGAGGATGGGCTCCCATTTGATTGCGGGTCGAGAGACTTCCGACCAGTTCTGGTACCGACGAGCGACGGGGTGGCCTGCTCCCTTCTGCACCAACGTGATGCAGACGCACCAGTGTACACTAAGTGGGTGATCAGCACCCGACTGATGGTGTTAGAGCTGCACCGGTCCAGCGCCAGCTTCCTAGAGCCCTACTACCCGCACCGGTTTGCCAAGAACTTCGGGTATGATTAGGAAATCCCGCAGCACCAGGAGTTTCCGTTAGCAGGTCGGGTGTATAAGGGCAGGTACAGTCACTTGCTGGCGGTAGCTTGGTTGGACTTCAATTGTCGAGGGGAGCCGGAGAAGCTACCGACGCTAGGACTAGATCTCCGAGGGAGATTCGATGTCCACTACGCCCGGTGGTGGTTCAAGCACAGCGATCTATATCGCCAGAAGGCTTCGACGATCAGAAAGGCTGAGGAGGGCCGGCTTCTGCGTGAGGATCAGCCTCCCATTACACTGGACGTGGTATACCTGAGGACCAGCTTTTCCCATATCTACTGGGACGTGGAGCGGCTTGCGCAGCAACGGCCCCGGGACGGTCGGGTTTCCTCGTCATCGAGGCAGGGTTATAGTGGGGCCCTCAAGCCTCTATGGCCGGTGCAGGCGGGCCCTGTGGTTGCTGGTGCTGGGACTTTACGGTTGAGGATGTTGAAGACGTGGTGGACCCAGTTCTGAGCCGATTGCGGCTTTGGGAGGAGTACCACCTTGGACATAGTGCTTCCAGAGGGGAGTTTTACCGATACTGCTGTTACCGACTGGATGCGTCATATCACCCACGCAATTGGGTCGGCAGGGCCAGTGGAGTTCGTCTCTCTCATCGAGCGCTCCTACACACAGAGAGTGTTAAAGGAGGCAGCTACGAAGGCTACTCGGGTGTTGGGGTTGAAGCTGGAGCAACTGGTCCCTCTACCGTTGACTCCCTTTGGTGCTTCAAGTAAGACGTGTTCCTTTTCATATTGTCTTTACCTTTCTTTCTTGTGCCTTTTAGTTGAGATATGACTCATTGGCATGTTTATTTGGCAGGTTCCCCGGTAATGGAAGATCATTCTTCAGCGGGGGCATCTATTGGAAGTGGTGACAGAGGTGTTCAGCCTAGGCGAAAATGCCCCCGTGTGGATACTGGCACGGCGAAATCCGGAGACTCGTCTCGTGGACCCAGGGTGGGTGAGCATATCGAGGTAGATCCGGCTCTGAGTAAGTGCCACACTCAATCCTCCTTCTTTGACCGGTGTAGTCGTTGTGGTTGACTAACCTTACATCTATGGCTCGACTTTGTAGCTCCACTGGAGGCTGGGGTGAAGGTGGCTTTCTCGCCACCTATGGAGACTGATGCTTTGCTGGACGATGAGATCGAGTGTGATATCGATGTCGATGAGGTTCTCCGAATGATGGACAAGACTAGCTCCAACACTCGTGCATTTACTCACTTTGAGTCGTGGAAGACTGCCAGGGACATTCAACCAGGTAAAGTCCCTAGGACTGATAATGCTTTTTTTATAGCAATGTTTTCTTCTGGAAACTGATGCTGCCATATGTTCCTATGCAAAGGTGACGGAGACGACAGGGGCCCATGTCCCTCCTGGGACCAGCGGCAAAGTGCCCACTTCTGCTAGTGGGCAGGGGCCTAAGGAGCCCCAGGGTACCTCAAGTAAGTGCCAAGTCATTATATGGAGGGTTGACTCCTCCTTTCTTGGCATTTGCTGTACTGAGGCTGTTGAGTGTGCTTGTTGTCTTATCTGCCAGTTGATGACCAGACTAGCTGCTGCCTTGGAGATGGTCCAAGAGCTGGTTAGTACCGGATCCTCAATGGAGCTTCCCTCTTTCAAGGCCGGACCGGGAGTAGTGGGCGGTCTAATAGCCCTTACTGCTGGAGCGGCAGTCGTCCTATCGTCGCAACCACCGACTATGTTGCCTCTCCCTCCTTTGCCAACTATGGTCTCAGCCTGCACCGTGGGGCTGGTCAGGTCTTTCATCATGGGACCCTCAGGTATGTGACTGGAAACTTAGATGCTTGCGGTGGACTTTTTATTATTTGCGAGCACTAAGCTCTTCCTGGTATTGGTCACAGGTACCTTATCTCCTTTGGAGGAGGGTGAGCTTCCTCGTGACATTGCAGGAGCTGTAGGCGGGGGCCTACGGCTATGGTTCTAGCTGGAGAGGATGAGGAGATCGTCGACATCGAGGGGATCTTCGACAAAGGTGCCTCGATCGGTGAGCTTTGTTCAAAGTCTTTCATTGGTCAATCCCATTTCATAAGGTCAGATTATGTGTTGACCTAGTTGTTTTATTGGTCCGCAGGGGCTTCTAGTTCCGTCGCCTCTGGAGATTCATCAGGGGCTTCCTCGGGCTCCTCAGGCAGTGGTAGCCTTGCTATGGAGACAGGGGAGAGTTCAAGTTCCTCTTCTTCTGGGGCCTCATCTGCCGAGGCGACAGAGACTAAGGCTACTTCTACATGTGTGTGGGATTCTTTCCCTCCCCCTTAGCACTTATTCATGCTTATTGGTAGAATGCTGATTCTTTTGTTTTGTGTATAGCATTGGCTTTGGAGGAGGAGCATGTACAGGATCTTGTTGCAGATGGCTGGGAGGAGCTTCCTGCCCTCTCCGTGGGTGCCGGAGAGGGGGGTGTAATATCCTGGATTCTTTGGATCGGAATCGGAGAGCTTTCGGAGCGCTTTCGTTGGTCCTAATACGTGTTTTACGATCCACCTGAGTTTTTCCCTTGTATAATTTGCAGAACCCTGTGGATAGTTAACTGTTGAGTTTTGCGACTCCGGGATGCTACAGGTGCATTGTGCTCGTTCCGAGGATCGCGAAAACTATTTTTTCATATTTTTTTGAATTTTTAGATTTTTGTGCAAAAAATTGAATTTTAGGAAAATTGCTAATTTTCCTATTTTCTTTTTCTTCTTAACCCTTCTCTCTCCTCTCTCTTCCCTCACGTTTCTCTCATTTCTCTCCCTCCGTTCTCTCTCCTCTCTTCTCCTCTCTCCCGGGGCGTACGACCGGTGCGGAGCTGGGTGAGGCGGTGATGGCGTGGAGTTGACCTGAGGCGTGATGGCAGGAGTATCGGAGCGTGACGTTGGCGCGATCCTGTTCGTGGATTCAAAGCCGATGTTGGTTGTTCGTGTTGTCATTTTCGGAGAGGATTGGCCATTTTGGCTCGTGATATCTTCAGTGGAGGTATGGGGACAGATGCCCTACTCTTTTCCTGCATCTTCTCACGATTTGCAACCGAACAGTGTGAGTTTGAGCGGGTTTTCCTACTTTAAAGGTGAAAGCATGTTCGGGGGGTGTGAGCCGTGTTCGCTATTCTAGGCGACGGTTTGTAGTTTAAATGGATTCATTTGAACCCCTAGCATGTTGGAATTTTTTCCCCGCCAGTTTTATTGTGTTTGGTTGAGAATCGGAGCCGATATGAGCCCGACTGTCCATGTGAGTCGTTTTGGGTCGATTCATGGGAATCACCCATTTCTTGTTGTTTTGCGGATGGTTTGATCCCTTCTGGCTTGTGGAAGGTTGATATCGACGTTAGGGTTGTTTCTCTATCGTTTAGACGCGATTGGAGCGTGGAAAGATCAGGTTTTGGGTAGTCCCACAGTTTTCCCATCGGAACGGTTTGGCGGTCCTACCAGAGACAGCTATTTGTGTTTAGCGGCCCTCTGGAGACCGCTAGGGGGAGTTCTAGTGTCGATTTGGTTTAGCGGTCTCGCGACCGACCGCAAGTCTGGTTTAGTGGCCCTTGGGCGACCACTAATTGACGTTTAAGTCGGTTATATCATTTTAAGTCAGTTCAGGCTAGCTGTCTAGCTCCCGGCCGCATGGGGTCTTTGGTGGCCCTAGGGTGACCGCCATTCCCGATTAACGGTCCAAGGGAGACCGTTATAAGGTTTTATCTAGGTTTAGTCGGTTTAACTATTTTGGGAGTTGGCTGGGTATAGCGGCCAGGTCATGATCGCTAGGTCCAGCTTGCGGCCCTGAGGAGACCGCCTGGTGTTAGTAGCGTCCTCAGGTAGACCCCAAGGCTCCTATTTCTGTGGATTTTGTAGCTGGGGTTTCTTGAGGGTAGCGGCCCTTTGGCTGACCGCCAATTTGGTTTAGGGGCCAGGGGTAAGACCGCCACCTGCCCAGAGTGTTCTTTTGTGTTGGTTTGGTTTTCAGTTAATGTAGCTTCGACCCTTTGGTTAGCCCATTGTTCCGTGGATGTCTTAGACGTTCTATCAGGGCTGTGACCGTGTTACAGGGTGTCTGAGAGTGCCATTATACCGAGCAGTGTTTTGTATTATTTCGAGGGTCATTATGATTTCTGGCCAATCCGGTTGTGACCTAGTGGTTAACACGTGACCTCGTGAGTGTCTCGTCTATCCTGTGAGGATTGAGACATGGTTATGGATGCTTAGAGGTAGTGTCTTACCTCGATTTATGTGCCATATGGTTTGAGGGTTTCGATAACCCCGCGTGTTCCGTTTTTGGTGTTATACGGAATTGTGAGTCCATTGTATGGCTCGGAGGCCGAGTACTCATTGTTATCATTATTACTGTTATGGATCTGGCTGTCATGTGCCGTCTTCCATAATGTATTTAACCGTGATTTTGGCTTAGGGACTAGGTTGATTAACATCGTGTTGCTGTGATATGTGCGATGATCTTGACCTGAGTCTTGTGACTCAAGGATCATTGTCAGCAGGTCTAGTTGACTGTCCTGAGTCTAGTAGCAGATGTATACTACATGTGCTCCGTAGTATGTGTGACAGATGCATGTTTACCCTATCTATACCATGGTGTTCATTATTTTGAGTCTCTCTGTCTAGTGAACCTTCACTAGTCGTAGCCTGATGACACTTTCCTGTGTGTCGGCCCACCTGGGAGTGGTGGCGGGGTAGTTCCTGGTAGATAGTTTTTGTCACGTCCCGAACCAATAGCAGCGGAACGTGTCGTTTGCTCGGAACGTGGCAGTTAAACAGTCGTGTCAATCAGAACATAGTCAAGACAAGATATAATTTAAACAAAATAGAATTTCATTCCAAATATAAGTTAATTTCAAGTTGGAACCAAATAAAAGAAAAGGCTCAATAAAGAAAAAATTACAAAAGACTCATGACTAGACTAATCTTGACATAGATACAAGATAACAAGACTAGACGATTCATCTAGAAGTCAGAGTACTCTTCACTCTTGCTCTTGCCCATCTTGTTCGGTCTCGTCATCGCTATGGCCATTACTTGAAAAATATTAAAAAATACTAGGTGAGAGAATGCTCAGTAGGACTTAATATCTAAAGCTCCAAGTTATCTTTAAGTAATTACAATTTAACATGAACATGCAGGTCATGCAAGGTATTGAAATCAAGAATTATAATGGCACGAGCTAAATTAATAATTCGAAGATAAATTTAAGAGCTATAATTCAAGATCAAGACAAGATGAATGACGCTTTCAAGAGATATAAAGGAAATAGATAGACGGGTGAAGATATAACAAGGACATTTATGACGAGATAACAAGTACTTTCTTAAGGTAATTCAAGAGCGTTCATGAGGAGATAACAATCACTCCACTATAGCATTCATTTTCACTAGAGCTTTTGTAACTATTACTTTATAAGATTGGCCATTGTATAAAGGAGTTCAAACACTTGTTTAATGAGTATGTAAAACTGATGGGGACATCAAAGCAAGACCGCTCATATTTTATTTGCATTTATGTCCTTTTATATTTGTATGTATACCTCTTGTGTTATATGGGTACATAATTGTAAGTCTTAGTGGGTTTTTGTACAAAATGCCAGTAGGACCTGCAAGGGGGCCCCCACTCCTTCCCCATTGGTCCACCTCATCCATGTGGGGCTGGTCAAAAGCCAAGGTGGCATATAGAAGGTTGGACTAGTCAATTAGACACATGGGGGGACAAATTGGTTAAATTGTCAAGGGTAGGCCACCTACCCTTACCCCTTGGTCAAGGCCCCCCCCCTTTTTATCCATTTTAATTTTTAAAACATTAGTCCATTAGAACTAATTAGTTCTAAACCTTGTATACCTCTCCCAACCCTAGATCTGGGGGCATTAGTGGTCATTTTCCATTTATTATATAAGACATGTATTTCCCTTTTTTATGAATTAATGAGAAGAAAAATTGTTGAATGAGCATTGGAGCTGGTGCGCCCCTCCCCTCTCTCCTCTTGGTTCCTCTTCTTCCCTCTGCATTTCAGGGTTGAGAACCCCTTCTACCTGAGCCCCTCTATCTCTGATTTCATCTCTGGTGCCGCCGCAGCCGTTCATGCCGTCATCGAGCCGCCGCGAAGCCGCCTCCGAAGATCTGTCCAAGGTTCTGTTTGGCTGGATAGAGTCCCACTCCGATAATTTTAACACCCAACTTCGATATCACCTAGAGTTAACATTTTCAGGGTTGGTTCCTCTCTTGATTCCCGACCTCCATTAAAAGAATCACATCATTCAGAGTTCGTTTTATATTTTTCTATTTTCATGTCTTTCTGTCTTCCTGATCTGTCCTTTTTCAGATCTGTGTAGCAGAAGTTTTGTTCTTCCACCTTTCGACCTCCTTTTTGATTTTTTTTGGAACCCCAAATTTATTGGAGGTTCTTTCCACCATCCCCACCCTCCATAAATTTTCGTCAAATTTCTAAAGCCCTTTACCCATTTTTGGAAATTGTGTCTTTTCCCCAAATTCAGTTCTGTCTCTGCTCTCCAGATCTGACCCAGAGTCAGTATAAAATCTCCAACAAATCGAAACTTCCACTAAATCTTGTCTAAGATATATCCCCGTTTTCCTCTCTTCGGCCTCTACAACTTTCATGAAGGACTCAAAGGCTGAATCGAAGGTCTACATCACGGTCAATGCCAACTCTCAGGAAAACTTGGTTCTGCCCTGAGTTTTCAGATCCTATGAGTCAGCAGCTTGAAAATTCGATAAAGGCCATCAACGGGAAATTTAAATTTCTTTCTTCGACTATAGATCAAAGGATTTCAAGTCAGCTTTCCATCGGTAACTCTTGTGAGACGATCCGACGTCGAGAGTGACCGCAACATCAGATCTTACCGGGTCGCGCGCTGCAAAACAGAATCGCAGATCCGTGGCCAACAACTCCGGCGAGTAAAGATCGGAGCCGCCCGGCCTCCGACCGGCGAACCAGCACACCGCCATCCCAGGGAGCGCCCTTCCAGGCATCCCCACTGCAGTGGTGCCACCCCGGTCCCACACGGCCCCTCGGACCAGCACATGGGTCCCACGGTCATGAGTACGTGTGCCGCCGAAGCAACACAAGAAGCGGCCCGTCAACCCGAAACCGCTACTCCCGGGTCCCATTGTGTCACCCTTTACCTCCCTGCGTGGAGTGGGCAGCAAATTGGCTTGCTGTAATTGTTGTGTATTTACTATTCCGGGAGTACGAGATCGGCCGAGAAGTCTTCCCCACACCCGGTAGCGTGGAGGTATCGTATTCGCTCCTTACTCGGTACTTTGCTTAGTTCGTATATGCTTTATATGCCGCTGCTAGAGAGCATGATAGGGTAACTTAGCTCGCTATTTATTGATATTCACTACTGCTGCGAGAGAGAGCGAGAGCGTCCCGTGACCCGATCTAGACACGAATTTGTGAGTTGACCACCCTAGCTCTTTGCCGATTTCTCAACCGCGCACGTCCGACGCTTCCCTCGTTAGGGACGATCGCGAGCTTGCTTAGAGTCCGAGGATCGCATATCCATTTGGAGTCGAGTCACGTGTCTGTCCCGCATCAATTTGGTATCAGAGCGAGTTTGAGTCTAGGGTAGTATTTGGTCAAAAACAAAAAAAAAGAAGTGGCATTTACGTCTAGTCATCATCTAAGTCGGTCTAAGGTTGCATCCTCATACCATTGTTCGGTATATAAAAAGGTGTTGTCCGAACGTTAGGCTACGCCTATCGGGAAGGCCGCACACTTGCGCGAGTGATCTTTGGATCGATTAACTCCGCCACATACCGAATCTTGGTCGTGTCTAGGTTGGTAGTCGAGTCAGCATTCCAACTTTGCATTACTTAGGGTCATGTCTAGCGTTTTGTCCGAGTGTCGGCATGGCCATCCACTAGCTTCCCCGTGTCCCATGGATTACCAAATGCCCGGATTTTATCCATGGTGGCGATACTATCTAAAATGGAAGGACCACCCGAACCGCCCCAAAAGGCCTGAAGCCCGAGACCTCTACGGCTCCGAAAACCCGAGTGACTACTTAGAGTGGGAGGCCGTTATGGACGACTACTTTGAGTGTTACCTTATGTCCGGTCCCGCGCAAGTCGACTTAGCCAAAAGGTGACTTTTCTATGAAGCCGCCGAAACATGGAGGGACATCAAGTACTTTCGGGAAGATAGGAGGCTAAGGCCCATCGAGTCATGGTGGGATATGAAGAGAGCGCTTAAAGAGTCTACCTTCCCTGTCCACCTACCTCCAACTACTGGGGTCATACCACTAGCCATCCCCACCAACTCACCCGCAATCAAGTGAGCCACACCTCCAACCAACCCCGCCCCTTCACCTCCATCCAAGTCCACCAAAGCAACCCCAATCAAGTGGCCCTCCCTGTCGCTTCCAACCAACCACCCCTTGGCATCTCCGTCTAATCCCACCCCGTCGCCTCCAACCAACTAGAAGCCCCACTTCTAGTCGAGTCTAGGTCCACACCCGAGCCGAGAGCCGAGGAGCAAGTCCACTCCGAGGTCCCCACTCCAACCCGCTCCTTTGAGGAAATCGAGAAAATGTTTTGGGATTGGTTGGAAAAGACACGCGCTTCTTCACCACCCGTGAGTGCTCCATTACCACCCTCTACTTCCGAACCTTATTCTGAGCCATCTTGTTTGGAGCCACCAAAACCCGAGCCACCCGTATTTCTAATGGGTACGCTTTTCATTGCAGAGCCACTACTTAGTTGGCTCAAGGATAGCTTGGTCCCACCTCCTTACCCATCTATGGACCCTACCCTACCTTTGGTGCATGTCAACTCCTACCATACTACATTCCGATCTAGTCACCATATTGACACATTGGGTGACCTTATTCTTGGTTTAGGTTGGCAATGGAAGTTGACGCATTTATTGGCCCGAGGCTTCGACCCACCCACTAGTCGCAGCTTCACCCATCTTGCCTTAGGGTCCATTACCTCCATGTGCACTGTGGGTTGTGTCACCACGGAGATTCTTCTATTCCTCCCGATGCCGACTGAGTCCGACTTCATTTCCTTTTGCCCAAGGGAGGAATCCTATTTTCTAGACATGACCGTCGTCCCACCGATCACTATGTATGACGGTGATTATGAATTCTTAACTTGGGACCGAGTCATGGGGGAACCCACTTCTTGGGGTCATACCTTCTTCGACCCTTTTGACCCCTTCACTAGTGAACGTCCCGAGCTTTCATACTCACTCCACTTCTTCCGCGGAGTTCACTATCCCATCTTTTCCACTCGGGCCAAGCAACCTCTACATAGCCATAAGTCTGAACCATCATTTGGGGATAATGAAGACTTTGGTTTCCCCGGCCCACCTAAGCCCATCCTCGATACACCCACACCCGGCTCTTCCACACCCGGCTCTCCTAGCCCTCTCAAGTCTCCCAAATCCAAAGGGCCGTCCATGCATGACTGGGTCATACTTGGACATTTAGGTGTTCCCCATGCCACCCATCTCCGGTTCCATAACATGCATGCATGGCACACGTTCGGGTGTCCTGGTCCGCCGTCACCATGTATGGGTCGGACTAACAATAGGTTTGTCTAGAGTCATGCATGAGTCAGTTTTTTTGTTTGTGTGGTTTGTGGTTTGTTAGGAGTCTGCATGTGTCTTGTGCGAGCGCGTTGATGTTAGTCCCTTAAGAGGTGAGTGGACTCGCTCGATGAGTATGGGATCAGTTCTATATCTATGCCCCGGATCTAGTCACCTACAGGGACCCAGCGGTGATTCCTAGTGAGTCTTCGAGCCACCTCCTTCCCCTTGAGAGTGACCCCACCCCAGAGTGTTCCACCACTAGCCCCTTCCCATAGTAGAATACGCATATCGAGTATATACGGAATGAGCAGGTGACGATCACTTGGAGTGGAGCATACCCGCGCTACTTGGTACGGTGACGGATCCGCCGGAGCTACTCGAGCAGTCACCCCCTTTACTCGACGGGGTCGAGTTCTTCCCACCCCGGGAGAATTGATGGGGACATCGAAGCAAGACCGCTCATATTTTGTTTGCATTTATGTCCTTTTATAGTTGTATGTATACCCCTTGTGTTATATGGGTACACAATTATAAGTCTTAGTGGGTTTTTGTACAAAATGCTAGTAGGACCTGCAAGGGGGCCCCCACTCCTTCCCCATTGGTCCACCTCATCCATGTGGGGCTGGTCAAAAGCCAAGGTGGCATCTAGAAGGTTGGACTAGTCAATTAGACACATGGGGGCACAAATGGGTTAAATTGTCAAGGGTAGGCCACCTACCCTTACCCCTTGGTCAGGCCCCCCCTTTTTTATCCATTTTAATTTTTGAAAAATTAGTCCATTAGAACTAATTAGTTCTAAACCTTGTATAACCCCTCCCAACCCTAGATCTGAGGGCATTAGTGGTCATTTTCCATTTATTATATAAGGTTTGTATTTCCCTTTTTTATGAATTAATGAGAAGAAAAATTGTTGAATGAGCATTGGAGCTGGTGCGCCCCTCCCCTCTCTCCTCTTGGTTCCTCTTCTTCCCTCTGCATTTCAAGATTGAGAACCCCTTCTACCTAAGCCCCTCTATCTCTGATTTCATCTCTAGTGCCGCCGCCGCCGTTCGTGCCTCCATCGAGCCGCCACGAAGCCCCTCCGAAGATCTATCCAAGGTTCTGTTTGGCTGGACAGAGTCCCACTCCGAGAATTTTAACTACCAACTCGACACCATCTGGAGTTGATATTTTCAGAGTGGTTCCTCTCTTGATTCTCAACCTCCATTAAAAAATCACGTCATTCAGAGTTCGTTTTAAATTTTTCTACTTTCGTGTCTTTCTGTCTTCCTGATCTGTCCCTTTTCAGATCTGTGTAGCAGAAGCTTACTTCTTCCACCTTTCGACCTTTTTTTTGATTTTTTTGGAACCCTCAAATTATTGAAGGTTCTTTCTACCATCCCCACCCTCCAAACATTTTCGTCAAATTTCTAAAAGCTTTCTACCCATTTTTAGAAATTGTGTCTTTTCCCCAAATTCAGTTCTGTCTCTGATGTCTACATTCGACCCTGAGTCAGTATAAAATCCCCAACACATCGAAACTTTCACCAAATCTTCCATACAATATATCCCCGTTTTCCTCGCTTCGGTATCGACAACTTTCATGAAGGACTCAAAGGCTGAATCGAAGGTCTACATCGTGGTAAATGCCAACTCTCAAGAAAACTTAGTTCTGCCTTGAGTTTTCAGATCCTGTGAGCCAGCAGCTTGACAATTCGATAAAGGCCATCAACGAGAAATTTAAAATTTCTTTCTCTAACCTATAGATCGAAGGATTTCAAGTCAGCTTTCCATCGGTACCTCTTGTGTGTCGATCCGACGTCGGGAGTGACTGCAGCAGTAGATCTCGCCGGGTCGCGCGCTACAAAATAGAACTGCAGATCCGTGGCCAGCAACTCCGGCGAGTGGAGATCAGAGCCGCCCGGCCTCGGCCGGCGAACCAGCACGCCGCCATCCCAAGGAGCGCCCTTCCAAATGTCCCCACCGTAGTGGTGCCCACCCCGGTCCCACACGCCCCCTCGGACCAGCACGTGGGTCCCACGGTCATGAGTACGTGTGCCGCCGAAGCAACACAAGAAGCGGCCCGTCAACCCGAAACTGCTACTCCCGGGTCCCATTGTGTCGCCCTTTACCTCCCTGCGTGGAGTGGGCAGTAATTTTGTCTTGCTATAATTATTGTGTATTTAATGTTCCGAGAGTACGAGATCGGCCGGGAAGTCTTCCCCACGCCCGGTAGCGTGGAGGTATCGTATTCGCTCCTTACTCGGCACTTTGCTTAGTTTCGTATAAGCTTTATATGCCGCTGCTAGAGAGCATGATAGGGTAACTTAGCTCGCTATTTATTGATATTCATCGCTGCTGCGAGAGAGAGCGAGACCGTCCCGTGACCCGATCCGGACACGAATTTGTTAGTTGACCACCCTAGCTCTTTGCCGGTTTCTCAAACCGCGCACGTCCGACGCTTCCTCGTTAGGGACGATCGCGAGCTTGCTTAGAGTCGAGGATCGCATATCCATTTGGAGTCAAGTCGCGTGTCCATCCCGCATCAAAAACACTTTGTGGAAATGTCGTAGACCAATATTACTATCTTTGGTGCAATGCCAACACCCGATCATTCATGATACCAGTACAACGTTTGGACTTTGCCTCACCCATGGGATCAGATCAGGACCCCATATTTTATACACTAGCATTGAAATGTCAATTTGTCGGGATCCATAGCCCCTTCTGTATCTAGACCAATTACACTTAGAGTTAAGGATATCGCAAGAGATAAACCATATGAAAGCAAGATGATTCGAGAATCTGGGATGATTGGCGCCCATTCGGCTTCCACCAATTGAAGAAATAGCGCCCACATGCGTGGTCGCTAATTCCTGTGTACTATACAGGTTTGATGAAATAGCGCCTATACATTGGTCGCTATATCAGTGAAACAAAGCCAAGGACCTGGTCGCCAATTCCTTCTGGCGCCCATGTCATTCTCGCCAATTGCTGACAGGGATCAGGCTTCTCGAAGAGACTAGAAACAACGCTCTATGAGGGCTAAAACATCCCGTTTCTTTAGAGTAACGTGAAAAGACACTGTGTCATGGGTTTTTAAGGTACAACCTGCTCGGCGACCTTGAGGGAATCCAAGGCTTCGCGTAGACTTACGAGGTCTCTATGATGATGGAGTATCCCGCGGAGGGCTCAATCATCACCGAGAGTTTAAGTGTGTAATCGATGAACCAAAATCGAAACCCCATCTACAGATGTGAGATGAGAGTGTCAATGGACCTGCGATATGGGCCAGAAAACTGATAAAACTGTGAGACATGAAAACTACGCCTATACAGAAGGCGCTATTTAATGAAATAGTGACCTTCTGAAAGGTCGTTCAATCTGGGTTTATATCAGAATTTCCAAGATAATAATAGAATTAAACGATAGTGTATAAAGGCGTTAATTATAGTATTTTCCAGAAATTAATAACTAAAATTTCAAACATCGACTATGTACAGTGGTGTTCATTCCTTGAATGATGCCCTGTCCTCGGTCGTGCATTTACAATTTTCAATATATTATGCACTTACTAGTTATTTATAAATTATTGCCCTTGTACGAGGGCGTTTATTAATTAAATAGCGACATTATCTGGGTCGCATATTCATGATTGTCCACATAAATTCTTTTACCAGATTTTTCTACAATATAGCACCACTGTAAATGGGCGTTAATTATCTAAATAGGGTCCATGGGTCTTGTTGGTCCTGGGTAGGTGAGCGGACAAGAAGGGGGGTTGAATTGTCCCCCACTAAAAATGGCAAATTAAAACTTTCTTAGCAGAATTAACAAGTTTGATGAGATTGAAGAAAATAAACTTAACAAAGTAATTTTAAGTTCACTCAATCTCTCCGATCTCACACGATCGACTAAATGGAGTATGCAAGGAACACACAATCATACAATGCAAATCATAAGACACAAGGGTTTTTAAGGTGGTTCGGGACCACGACAGGCTCCCTACGTCCACCCCTTACCAAACCGATAAGGATCCACTCGCTGGATAAACCAGCACGGGGAAGACTCCCCAACACGGAGCAAGGCTCCAACACACAGATGGGGATAAATCCCCAACACGGAGGCGACGCTCCAACAACACGCAGGATGACGCCTGCACACACACACACACGGAAGGAGATGATGTCTCCAACACGATCCGATGACCGGATCACAACACTCACACACACACGCTACAAAAAACGCAGCACAACGACACACACGATCACACGTAGGCGATCAAACACGACCGTATACACAGACAGTCACATACACACAGAGTATGCTTTTAGAAATTAAACAAATGTTCAAAGCAAGCTCAACCTAGATTATAAATCATGGAACATAGCACAAAGAACATATATAAGATGTGGAAATGATCCCCCTTTGTTTTCCAAGGCCGAATGATAATGTTTTTTGATGCTCGGGTCAGAGGTAAGCCGGATGCCTTCGATTTGAACGTCAACGCATTCCTCTCTTCAATCCGCTTCACTTTCTCTTCATGCACGATCTCCCAATCCTTCTAGATGTTGATCAAACCCCCTTGGCTTGAGCTCTTCCTTCCTTTCTCCTTTTCTTCACCTACAAGATAGAAAAACATGAACACATTAGGGTTGTGACTTCTGAAATTCGTAGATCTCATATGCATACAAATAGGAGGCATCAAAAGACTAGTATAACCCTTCTAGAAACCTCCAAAGGACCCCCAATAGGTCTCCCACCAACCCAAGGGCAAAGGGGTAAGAGTTAGGCACAAGTTGACTCGGTTTAGATGGGTTTCAGAACCACGTTTTTGGGTTTTCGCCGCTGCCAGTCGACCTACACGGGTTGGGCGGTCGATCGGAATTTTACAGACTGAAATCTCCCATCACTGGGAATTTTGGTCGATCGAAGCCCTATGGGCGCTCGACCGCCAGCTACAGTAAAATCCAGACTATCACATTTCAGCCCCAAACTCCATTGCAACCCTTTCAACCTCTATGGCATCAAACTCCTTTGATCTTGGGGAATATATACTTAGTGTTTTGACCAAGATTTGCATGAGTGGTTCAGTAACACTTTGCTAGCTCATAAAGCCTTGCAACTTAACATATTGAAAATGCATGAAACACAGTGGGAGTCGACATAATGTAATGAGTGAGTTAACTCCCTTTATCAACTGAGAGCTTCATTGATGCACTCCTTTGAGTTCCAAAACATGAACCATAGTTTTGATCATGCAAACCATATTATAGCATGAGTTCATTAAACACTAATGATTCATATGACTTGCAAGTGTGAACCTTGAAGTTATCTGTTAACTCATCAACCAAGATACATACATGTTACTCAATGAAACATACACATGCATGCTCAATGATGCACATCACCACAAGCACAATCATTTTGTTATCATTAAAATCAAAACACCAAACAACAACTAAGAGATATAACAATCTCCTGCAACAATCTCCCCCTTTTTGATGATGACAAAACAATGTGTGCGAGAGTTCCTAAAGATGGCGTAGAAGTAGTTCAATGAATATTATGAGAATGGTGGATAAGACTTTAATCACATTCAATAACATTCTCCCTCAAAACTACCTCTCTTCATTGAGCCGAAGGCAGTACACAACCAACAACATTGAGCACACAACCAACATCCTCTTCTCCCCCTTTTTGTCATCTATAAAAAGACAGGGTGTTATTGACCATGATATGAACATGTTAGGCCAGAAAAAATGATACCAATGTGGATACCAATTGCTGGTAATTGTTGGCCTCAAAGATGTGAACCATTGTTTGAAGAGTTATGTATCATGACATGCTCAATATGATAGCATTCAAAGTCTAAAGCCCATTTCAGATCTTCACAAGATGCAAGAGCAAAGCATCGGCAAGATGGCATATCAAATGGATTTCTTTGATGTTTTAAATTTTCATATTTTTAAATTTCTTTTGAAATACATAAAAAACTCAATGCAAGCATATGATGACACTATGAATAAATGCAGTGCAACTAAACAGATATGCCTGTGAAAAACAATTTAGGTAATTGTTGAGCTCAAAAACCATGTTGATTATTTCTATGTGAGGGTCACAAATTTTGATTTTCATGGTTTTCAGATTTTTAATTTTCTTTAGGAGTGCATGAAGCTAATACATGCAAAAGATGAGATATGAAATGCACCTTGAAACCAAGCATATATATACATATTATAAGCAACACAGCTCCCCCTTATTTAAGAGGCGTAAGGGTATAAGAAAAGTGATGATATTCAAAACATCTAGGATACTTATGTGTAACACTTAGGGGATTGTGCAATCACACAGAGGAGTTATGCAATAGTCAATGCAGCCAATAACTTTTCTGAAAACATATTAAATCAAATTTCCAAATGTGTAGGTGAATAACATGAAAAATAGACTGTAGTCATATGGATATTCAGATTTTCAGATCAACACAATGAGAGGATTATACAAACTGTATTTCATTTAAGAGAACAGCGTAATGGAGGCTACGCTCTGCCACAATGAGTTTTCAACAATTTTTTCAACTCAACCAATATCTCATGATGGTCAGAATTTTTCAGAGTGATCAAGTTTCAAATAATTCCTTTTTACGAGGAGACACATGGAGCTCATGCCAGACTCCCCGGTTACTCAGAATATTGAACCATTTCACCTCATTTTGAATAGAGATACTATAGTACAACACCTTTCTGAAGTGAACCACATCACGTCTCTGGTGACATGTGCCCAATTTACTCAGTGAGACTAAACATTACTCTGCCATTCTTTTTAGACTCTTTCTACAAAAAGTAGGCATACAACTTTTTCCTCAACTGTCTCTTTGAAATTTATACAGCAAGTTTAATATTTCTAGAGTGTTGAAAGGAAATTCCTACATCCTTATCTCTAACACTCATTCTCACATTTTGTGCATGAAGTGTGCGAATTTAATTCAGCATGTATATCAAAAATTTCATGAACACATAACAGTGCAACTCTCCCTATCTAGATGCACTTATTAGAAGATTACTCCCTATGAGTGTATGACATGCATCACTCTAGTGATGACTCAATTTGTAACATCATTTAGCAAGAAATATGAGGTCTTAGAAATTCCAAGGAATGTGGTGAATAACATATATAACATGCAAGCACAGAATTGAAAGTTATGTAATGTGCAATGTAAAATGCAGAATGCATTATGAATGCAAAATTTCAAATTTTTATTTGAATGTTCTAAATGCAATGCAAGATGCAAGATGTAGCATGGATGCAAATTACATGTTTTCAGTTTTTCATTTGGATGTTCTAAATGCACCTAATGCATTGAATTCTAATGCATGCAACCTATACCTATATGAGAATGGAATGCAAGATGGGAAAGCTTAATTTTCAGAACATTTTTCAGATTCCACAAGAGGACATTCAGTTTTGAAGGATGAACAACAAGCATTTTTCAGCACTAGGCCTTTCAGAACAAGGGTGCATAAAATATCAGAAATGAGTAATGCAACTCATTTTATTTTCAAAAACTTTTCAAAAATAGATTTTCAATAGCATTTCAGAAGTGCAAAAAATCATCCACAAGTCAAACAGATTTTTCAATGACTCTGGTACGAGGTGTTATGTTAGATGGACGCAGTCTATCTCCACGAAGTGTGGATCTAGAGGGGGTGAATAGATCTAATGTCTAATTTTAAAACAAAGTTGAGCTCTAATGCGGAATTTAAATAGACAACTGTTGAACGACAAAAAGAACACTATGAAGAGTGTCGACACATGCAGCCACACAGCAAATCACAAGCAATCTCACAAACACAAGACACCCAAGATTTTTAGGTGGTTCGGTCAGAGACCTACGTCCACCCCACACTCCAACTAGAGTGTGGAATCTGCTGACTCACAGCTTGAAAAGCTGGGCTTCACAGCTTGCCAACAACTGCTAATACACAGCTTCGCTGGGCTTTACAGCTTGCCGACCAAAGGAACAGATCCTCTGCAATCGCTGGGCAATACAGCTTAGCCGTCCGAGACCAAGTCTCGCCTGCTGAGGATTACCGCTTCACCTGTCCAGTGGAAACCTCCACTGCAATTGCTGCCTCACAGCTTGATAACAAAAGTGTATCGAAAGCAAGAAAAATAGAAACAAACGAAATGTAAAAATAAGACGAATGTAGCTCAAGTATGAGCAGAATCAGCTCTGGTATCTGAACCAAGAGTCTGATTTACAAGACCTCTCGAAAGCTCTCTCAACTCAACTCTCTTAATCAAACTCTCTTAACACATCTCTCTTTTCTCTCTTTCTTTTCTTCTCTGCTTTTCTTCTCTGTGGATCTCGGTGGCTCTCTGCTGCTTCAGACTTTCAGTCTCACTGTATAGACTTTGCCACTTGTTCGATCAGCCTCCTTCTGAAGAAGAAAGCTTATATATATACCAACAGTAGATTGGAAAAGGTCGCGTGGCTTCCACATTTCTCGCCTAGAGAATTCGCGAGATCCGAGGAAATAGCCATGTCATCAATCTCAGCCAGGAGTCTCTGTCAGACAGAGGATCGAATTATCAGTTTAAGTATAGAACCCTGTACAGACTTTGTAGGATGCAGTGCATTGTATAGACATTGCACTGTATAGACTTTGTGAATGCGAATGCAATGTACTGACTCTGCAATGTATAGACTTCATATATGCAGTGCTATGCGATGTACAGACTTCCTACATGAAGGCAACCACTGTGCAGACTTGCTGAAGTGTAATGCAATGTGCAGACTTTGAAGAACATTCAGCAGCCAATGTATAGACTTAGGCAATGGAAAGTTAGGAGGACATCACCAGCTTTCCCCTTTGTTCGAGGATCCCGATGCTCGCCAGCTATGCTACATCCTGTCTGCCACTATATTTCGAGTCATATGATGTAATTTTTCATTTTCTTATCATGTTCTTTTCCTTTTATTTGAGTCCAATACCTAGGTTAGGTAGCTATTTACCTAAGTCTAGAGTCATTATGTTGGTTATGTTGCATCTCTGTAGTTTTGATGATGACTAACACTATGAATCAAATTATTTATATGATAATCATCTTGTTGCTCCTAAATGAATGATAAAGATATTGAATTGTCTAAATATTCTCAGGATCTAATGTTGTTGTCTTGCATGCACATCTATGGATCAAATGCTTTTTCATCATGCTTTTTCTATTTTGATGCTCCTCTATCATGTACACCCATGAGCTCATACTTGTCTTGATTATATGGGTTCTGTACACTTAGTGCGTTGACGCACTTGGCTGGGTGCGTAGACGCATTAGTGCGTCGTTCGCTTGCTGTTTTGTCCACTGTGTCGACGCTGCACGATGGAAGCGTAGACGCATTGGCTTGGTGCCAAGGGCTCGAGCGTCTCGCATGTGAAGCTGAGTCGACGCTGTCACCTGGAGCGTTGATGCATTGGGTTGTTACCAAGACATTGTGCGTCTCGTCCAAGGAGCTGAGGCGACGCTACAAAATGGAAGCGTCGACGCCTTGAGTTTTTGACCAAAGGCTCTTTTGATCAACCACCCAGCAGAAGCGTCAACGCTGTCAACTGATGCGTTGACGCATTAGTGTGTTTTATCAAAGCACCTGTTCTCTTTATATCCATTGCGTTAACGTCTTGGCTTTAGTGCGTTGACGCGCTCTTCTGTCCTTTCATAAGTCCCGTGCAATCTGTGTGAATAATTTATGACTTGAATATTTCTGAGATTGTCTGAATGTTCTCTGAAACCTTACAGGGACTTAAAGACAAATTGGAATGTTACTCCAATCATGTGAGCACGTGATCCGAGGGAACAATCGTCTAACACATGGCTCGGTTCATCCGGAAGCATGTCTTCGCGCGTGTCTTCCAAACCCTCACTCTCTCGTGAGGTTGGATATATATATGAAGGGTTCTGCTCTTGAAAAGCTGCCGAAACCACAAGCAAGAGGGTGAGGCCAGAGCGAGAGGAAGGAGAGGAGAAGCCTGCCTGATCCACTCATTGATCGTACATGGAAGAGAGAGAGAGTGGTGAAGGAGAGGATGGTTTTCTGCTATGCTTTGTCTATACTTCTTTAAGAAGTTACATTGTTTCTTCGTTCGATTGTCTTCAATATCTCTTTATGTTTTCAGTTGTCTGTTCTTAAATTCCGATACTCTGCTTTATCGTTCCCTCTAGGTGTAGAGGAAGAGAGGTGGATCCTCTGGGTTACATTGTGATTCCCTCTGAATCAGATCAGAGGAAGGGAGGTGGTCTCCAGGGGTTGCTGTGATCAGATAGTGAGGAGGCTATCTGGGTTGTTCCCTTCGGCTGTGGAGGAAGAGAGACAGTGTCTCTGAATTGCAGTGAGGGTGAGTCACTGCTGGGTTCCCTCTTGTCTAAGAGGAAGGGAGAGTCATCTCCTGGTCAGGTCTTGGGGTGTGAGACCTGGGTTCAAGCTGTGGGATCAGCATCTGTAGGGATTTCGATCCCCAAGCTGTGGATCAGCGTCTTGTAGGCAGACTGAGTCTGCGGTTCTTTCTTGTGAAAGGAAACCTCACTCGGCCTTGAGTGAGGGATGGACGTAAGTCTGCAGATTGCAGACTGAACCATCTAAATCTCCTGTTCTCCGTGGTATGGTTGTGCGCATCTCTATTCCTTATGATGTCTAGGTGGGATTACTCATCAGGTAAATATCCAAACAATGGCAATGACAAGGATAGGAATGCTAAAAGTGTGATGTGTTATCATTGCAGGAACCTTGGGCACATAAGCAAGATTGCCCTGAGCTTCAGAAGAAGACACTGGATTACCATAAGAAAGGCTCCAAAGTGTACAAGAAAAAGCCAAAAGCTATGGTATGCACTTGGAGCGATGAAGAAGAAGACTCAGAGACTAACTCCTCAGGAAAGGAGACTGAAGGAGTATGTCTGATGGCCGACGAGGAAAATGAGGTAATCAATCCCTTTGTGACTTACTCTATTGATGACTGGGAAGATAAGTATGGTGAACTGCTAGATATGTACAATGCCTTAGCTAAAGAACATAGAGTCACCAAACGCAAACTCAATGTGGTTAATGAAGAACAAGAACTCATCAAGACAGAAAATTCCAAACTGATAGCTGAATTAGCTCAAATGGAAAATGTAAGAAATGAGAACAATCTTGTTAAAAAGGAGCTTGAAAAACTAAGAAAACAGCTTGATGAAACCAATCAACATACTGAAGAAAACCTGAGACAAAATGACTTACTCAGGGAAGGGTATGAAGCTGTTAAAAGGGTCAATGATGAATTGCTGGAAAACAATATATGTCTGCGGAAGGAGTTGGAAGATAAGAAGAAAACCCTTGAGAGGTTTGTTTTGGGAGAGAGTAATTTGAATGCCTTGTTAGGCACCAAAGTAAACTTTAACAGAGAGGGGTTGGGTTTCAACCCAAGTAAGAAGGAAGCATTTGGGGTAAAAACCACTACTTTGCACTGAGAAAGGAAAAGAGAAACTGGACATTCCATCCAGTTCCAAAACCACTGAACAACAAAAGAACATCCATAGACAACAGGCTGATTTTGGAAAAAATATCTTCAAGAAATTCAACAAGCCCACGCACCAGAAGCAAGGTGTCTGTCAATTCAACAACTATGACTCTAATAAAAGAATGGGCTATTTTAAAAGAAACATGGGAACGTCTAACTACACACAGAATACTGTCAATAAAATGCCTTCATCTAGACAGGTTAAAAATTATGGTCTGGCTGGGACCCAAACCTTTATCAACAGAAACTGGACACACCTTGAGAAACAAAAAGAAACAAATGAAATGCACATCAATAACAAAACTGTCAACCTCAGCACAGAAAGAAAAAGGGGTTAAAACAGATCTGGATTCCCAAGACTGTGCTTAATGAATTGAACGGTATTTTTGGACCCAACTTACCTTGGGTTCCAAAGCACACAACTTAAATTGTTATTGTGCAGGTGGCCTAGCAGCCGAGAACAACAAGTGGTATCTCGACAGTGGCTGCTCGAGGCACATGACAGGGGATCAAAGAAAGTTCAGCAAGCTTGAATTGAAAGCAGGAGGGTCAGTTAAGTTTGGAGGTAAAAACAAAGGCCAAATCATTGGGACCGGAACCATTGGTAAGAAAACCTCCAACTCTGTTGAGAAAGTCTTGTTGGTTGAAGGTCTGCAACACAATTTATTGAGTATTAGTCAGTTGTGTGACAAGGGTCACAAGGTTCTTTTTGATGAGCATGTTGCAAAATTTTAGAACCAAACTCCGATAAAATAAAGTTCATTGCAAATAGAGTCAATAATGTCTATATTGTGGATCTTGATGTTGAGTCTGAGTCTAATCTGTGTCTCACTGCTGATTCAGAGAATAACATGTTTGACTGGCATAGGCGACTAGGCCATGCTAGCTTTAACACCTTGCATAAATTAGCTAAATTTGATTTAGTTAGAGGCATGCCTAGCTTGAAGTTCAATCATTCTCTAAGCCTTGCGAGGCCTGTGCTCTAGGCAAGCAAACTCGAGCTTCTTTAAAATTAGGTCTGAGAGCTTGTCAACAAAGATCATGGAACACTTGCACATGGATCTCTTTGGTCCTACCAGAACCCAGAGTCTAAATGGTAAGAGATTTGGTTTTGTTGTCGATGACTACTCTAGATTTGCATGGCTGTTTTTCTTGGCAAATAAGAGTGATGCTTTTCAAAAATTTGAACATTTTTTCAATAAGCAAAAACATATAGGGCACAAGATCACTGTTATCAATCAGATCATGGAGGAGAGTTTGAGAACTCCTCATTTTCTAGCTTCTGTGACAAGGAGGGACTGACTCACAAATTTTCTTCTCCCAGGACCCCAGAGCAAATGGAATTGTGGAGAGAAGGAATCGAACAATAGTGGAAATGGCAAGAACACTACTAATGGAGAGTCAGCTACCTAAGAGCTTTTGGGCAGAAGCAGCAAACACAGCCTGCTACATACTTAATAGAGCTTTGGTAAGACCCATACATAAGAAAACACCATATGAACTCCTGAAAGGTAAGAGGCCTAATGTCTCATATTCAAAATTTTTGGTTCAAAATGCTTTATTCATAATAACAACAAGAGAGACTTAGATAAATTCGATGCTAGAAGTATTCCAGGAATATTCCTAGGATACTCTGAAACATCTAGAGCCTTCAGGGTCTTTAATAAAACTGATAGAACTGTAGAGGAAACCCCTCATGTTATTTTTGATGAAACAAAAATCTCTAACAGTCCAAATGATGATAACAGGTCTACAAGTCATGATGGAGAGTTCCTGAACAAATGCAAGAGGAGGAAGTACAACCGGCTGAAGAACCCACTGATCTGAACCCAGTAAGTACAGCTGAACAAGGTGAGTCCTCAACAAATGTCAGAGTTTTAAAAGACCACCCTGTAACCAATATTATTGGTAGTCTTAATGATCCCCCTAGGACAAGATCTCATTTCAGAAATGTTCAGAATCAGGACTTAATTGCTTTAGTTTCTCAAATTGAGCCTAAACCATTGAAGAAGCCTTAAGTGATGAGAATTGGGTAACTGCCATGTGTGAAGAACTAGGGCAATTTGATAGAAACAATGTCTGGGAGCTTGTACCTAGACCTGAAAATTTCAATGTAATAGGAACAAAATGGGTTTTTAAGAACAAACTGAATGAGAAGGTGTCATCTCTAGGAATAAAGCTAGACTTGTAGCTAAAGGCTACAGTCAGGAGTATGGAGTGGACTTTGATGAATCCTTTGCTCCAGTAGCTAGAATGGAGGCTATCAGAATTCTATTAGCATTTGCTTGTTCAAACAACATAAAACTTCAACAAATGGATGTTAAGAGTGCTTTCTTGAATGGAATTCTAAAAGAAGAAGTTTATGTTGAACAACCTCCTGGTTTTCAGTTTTCGACTAAACCAGATCAAGTTTTCAGGTTAAACAAAGCTCTTTATGGATTAAAGCAGCTCCTCGGGCCTGGTATGAAAGGCTGACCAGTTTCTTACTAAATAAAGGATATAACAGAGGTAAAGTTGACCAAACCTTATTCACTAAGAATTCAAGACAAGATCTCATCATAGTTCAGGTATATGTGGACGACATCATCTTTGGATCAACAAATCCTGAACTGTGTAAAGAATTTTCACAGCTTATGTCAGCTGAATTTGAGATGAGCTTAGTTGGGGAACTGACTTATTTCCTTGGCTTGCAGATAAATCAATGACAGATGGCTGTTTCTTCCACCAAACCAAGTACACGCTGGATATCCTAAAAAGGTTTGGGATGACTAACCTGAAGCAAATTTCCACCCCAATGAGCACAAGCATGACCCTTAATGCAGATGAGTCAGGTAAACAAGTGGATGAAAAACTCTACAGAGGTATGATCGGATCCCTCTTGTACTAACTGCCTCTAGGCCAGACATACAATTCAGTGTTGGTTTATGTGCAAGATATCAGTCTAGGCCTACTGAATTACATGTCTGCTGTAAAAAGAATCTTTAGATATCTGTCTACCACACATACATAGGCTTATGGTATCCTGCTTCACGCACATTAGATTTAGTTGCATACACTGATGCAGACTTTGCTGGATGCAAACTAGATAGGAAGAGCACCAGTGGCCACTGCCAATTCTTAGGAGGATGCCTAGTTTCTTGGAGTTCAAAGAAACAACATTCAGTGGCTCTTTCCACTGCTGAGGCTGAATACGTGGCTGCAAGCAGCTGTGGCACTCAGGTTATCTGGATCAAGCATCAACTTCAGGATTACCAAGTAGAGACAGGTTGCACTCCCATCTTTTGTGATAACACTAGTGCCATAAACATTGCAAAGAATCCTGTTTTACACTCACGAACAAAACACATTGAAATCAGGCACCACTTTATCAGAAATGAAATTGCAAATAAAACATTTGAATTAATTCATGTTGGGACTGCAGATCAAATTGCTGATATTTTTACAAAACCTCTAGATACTGAAAAATTCACTTCTTGAGAAGAGAACTTGGTATTTACAAACTCTGACTGATTTGAGGCAATGATTCTGGTTCATGTATCTCCATAAAGTTAGTGGTAGTTTTGTCTTATTTTTCTGGTGGGGGTCCCTATGTGAGGGGGAGCGGGTGTGTGCCTTGAGTATAGTCAATTCTGCTTCTCTGCTGTTTTCTGGGTAGAATGGGAGATAGAGCTACTAGAGAGGGGGAGCTTGACTAATTAAAACACTTGAAAGATGGGTGTTATTGCTGGATTAAATGTTGAATTGATCTTGAAATTCCTCTTAATAGAACCTCATTCATTTCCTACATTCTTAAGTTTGTGCAATTAAAGTCCAGCTAGAATCCTCTTCTAGTAAGTCTTAAGAGGCTAAGATTAACCTTCACAAGTATATCCTCTTACTTGTTGCATGACTCATGAACAAGCTAGACTTGTAAGAAATGGTTTCTGTTATGAGCTTCTCTTTGGACATCTTGATAAGACCTCCAATATTTGCCCTGGGCTTTGTCTTCAAACAACCCCTTGTTGAGCTAGTTAAACTTATCTGTGCTTAAAACTGCATACTGAGAAACTAGGAATCCCATCAATGAAATGAGAATTTCCTATGTCATGAGGTATCAGTTCTCAAAAACAAAATCAAAAGAAAGAAATACTATTCAAAATTATGCTTGGCAGAGCAATGATGACAAAATGGTGAGTAACTGGGGATTCTGGCCTCTGATCAAGGTGTCTCCTCATGAAACAACCAATGGTCACTATCTCTGTTCTCTAATTGAGAAGTGATGAGGCTCTTACACTGAGTAACTGAGGATGCTGGCCTCTGACCAAGGTGCATACTTAATGTCAAAAGTGTAACTGGCCAAATACACTCTATAACTGTGCCTTCTCTGCCTGGACTGTTTGTCCTCAATGCCTACAGGCTGTTTTAGTGGTTCAAACTCTTGTTGTCTCTTTGACAAGCCTTAACAGCTACCTCAGTCATACTTGTTGCCACTTGCTCTTCTCTCATAATCATAGTAAGTTGATAAACTTCAAGTTTATTCTGAATCTCCTTCTCTTACAAGAACTCCAAGATTCTTCACTGGACCTTACAGCCCCACTTAAGCATCTAAGATTTGACAATGAGTGTCTACTGTTGGAATCCTCTCCATCTTTTCTCATCAGTCCAGCGTCAACATCTCTCTTTCTCCTTGTTTTGATGATGTCAAAGGGGGAGAAGGTTAAAAGAGGGAGTAAAAGTTAAAAAAAGGGGAGTAAAAGTTTAAAAAAAAAGGGTTGAAAAGTCTGACAAGGGGAGAAGGTTGAAAGGGGTTGCTGCCTTTATTGAGAATGTTTTAAGTTGGTAATTCTCCTTTCACTAAATTTGACTCATGGTGTTGCCATCATCAAAAAGGGGGAGATTGTTGCATCTCTGTAGTTTTGATGATGACTAACACTATGAATCAAATTATTTATATGATAATCATCTTGTTGCTCCTAAATGAATGATAAAGATCTTGAATTGTCTAAATATTCTCAGGATCTAATGTTGTTGTCTTGCATGCACATCTATGGATCAAATGCTTTTTCATCATGCTTTTTCTGTTTTGATGCTCCTCTATCATGTACACCCATGAGCTCATACTTGTCTTGATTATATGGGTTCTGTACACTTAGTGCGTTGACGCACTTGGCTGGGTGCGTAGACGCATTAGTGCGTCGTTCGCTTGCTGTTTTGTCCACTGCGTCGACGCTGCACGATGGAAGCGTAGACGCATTGGCTTGGTGCCAAGGGCTTGAGCGTCTCGCATGTGAAGCTGAGTCGACGCTGTCACCTGGAGCGTTGACGCATTGGGTTGTTACCAAGACATTGTGCGTCTCGTCCAAGGAGCTGAGGCGACGCTACACAATGGAAGCGTCGACGCCTTGAGTTTTTGACCAAAGGTTCTTTTGATCAACCACCCAGCAGAAGCGTCAACGCTGTCAACTGATGCGTTGACGCATTAGTGTGTTTTGTCAAAGCACCTGTTCTCTTTATATCCATTGCGTTAACGTCTTGGCTTTAGTGCGTTGACGCGCTCTTCTGTCCTTTCATAAGTCCCGTGCAATCTGTGAACAATTTATGACTTGAATATTTTGAGATTGTCTGAATGTTCTCTGAAACCTTACAGGGACTTAAAGACAAATTGGAACGTTACTCCAATCATGTGAGCACGTGATCCGAGGGAACAATCGTCTAACACGTGGCTCGGTTCATCCGGAAGCATGTCTTCGCGCGTGTCTTCCAAACCCTCACTCTCTCGTGAGGTTGGATATATATATGAAGGGTTCTGCTCTTGAAAAGCTGCCGAAAACCACAAGGAAGAGGGTGAGGCCAGAGCGAGAGGAAGGAGAGGAGAAGCCTGCCTGATCCACTCATTGATCGTACCTGGAAGAGAGAGAGAGTGGTGAAGGAGAGGATGGTTTTCTGCTATGCTTTGTCTATGCTTCTTTAAGAAGCTACATTGTTTCTTCGTTCGATTGTCTTCGATATCTCTTTATGTTTTCAGTTGTCTGTTCTTAAATTCCGATACTCTGCTTTATCGTTCCCTCTAGGTGTAGAGGAAGAGAGGTGGATCCTCTGGGTTGCATTGTGATTCCCTCTGAATCAGATCAGAGGAAGGGAGGTGGTCTCCAGGGGTTGCTGTGATCAGATAGTGAGGAGGCTATCTGGGTTGTTCCCTCCGGCTGTGGAGGAAGAGAGACAGTGTCTCTGAATTGCAGTGAGGGTGAGTCACTGCTGGGTTCCCTCTTGTCTAAGAGGAAGGGAGAGTCATCTCCTGGTCAGGTCTTGGGGTGTGAGACCTGGGTTCAAGCTGTGGATCAGCGTCTGTAGGGATTTCGATCCCCAAGCTGTGGATCAGCGTCTTGTAGGCAGACTGAGTCTGGTTCTTTCTTGTGAAAGGAAGCCTCACTCGGCCTTGAGTGAGGGATGGACGTAAGTCTGCAGGTTGCAGACTGAACCATCTAAATCTCCTGTTCTCCGTGGTATGGTTGTGCGCATCTCTATTCCTTATGATTTTGTCTGGGTTCATTAAGTAAATGTGAATGTTGATGATTGAAATCTTGGTCTGACCGCTCGCTAGGTGGTTGTGCATATGTGCTGATGACTCTTTGAGTCATTTATGTTCTGCGCTCGTGAATTACGTTATATTGGTTAAGGGTCCTGCCTCGACTCAGTCAAAGAATTTTTTAAAACGGTGATCTATTCATCCCCTCCCCTTCTAGCTCACCGTCCTCCTGTCTAACAGGTTAATGGGCCCAATTATATGGGCTAGGCCTAGGGGCGCCCCCTTCCCCTTGGTTATATGTTAGTAGTCCAAAAGTCAGGGACTTATGTGAAAATGTGGGATTCCTATAAATAGGACCCCAATCCCTCATTTGGAAGCTAATGAATTATTGAGTAAAAAAACTTGCCACAAAAATTGTGCCCCCCTCTCTCTAGCTCTCTCTCTCTCTCTAGCTCTCTCTCTCTCTAGTTCTCTCTCTCTCTAAAGGGGGCGAACCCCATTCTCTCTCCTCCCCACCCCCAAATTCGAAATTCACTCTCTCTCCTCCCTATTCACCTCTAATTAAGACCCCTCCCCCTTCCCCATACCTTTCATTTAAGTCCCCTCCAACCCCTAGGTGGAATCCCCTTCTCCTAGGCACCTCTCCCTCCTCCCAAGGAATCTTTCCCCTTCCCCATACAACCTTTCATTTTCCCAAGGGAGAATCCCTTCTCCCAAGCACCCCTTCCCCCCCCCCCAAGGCAACCCTTCCCATTCCCTAGGCCCCCATTAACCCCTCCATTAACCCACCATTCAAAACAAAGGAGAGATCTCTCCTCCCTCTCTCCTTCCCAACCCAAATTCGCATCTCCCCCTCCCTCCACTTGCTAGACCACCTCCCAGCCCCCTTTCTGCCCCTCCCACACCTTGAATCACCCCCTAACAGACCCCCACATAGTCATGTGTCACCCCCACACCCATCCACCCCATTTCTCACCCCATCTACTCCGTCTCCCATCACCTTTCATCACCCTATCCAACTCAGTTCACTGCCAGTAGAAGAAGCTCCACTTGTAGAGACTGCCCCGGTGCTGTCCGACGTCATCTGGAGGTGCACTATATATCGCCGGAAAGGTCTTCCAGTATTCTTCGCAGGTGAGGTGGAATCATCTCGTTCCGACTTCACTACAGATCGTGGTGCCCATTCTCGTGCGGCTGCGCTAGTTTTGAGCCAGAACCTGAGGTCCATCTTGCAGAGGCTGCACCGACGTCAACAGCACGATTCAGACTAAAGTCTCTTCTGAGAGTTGTTTCTTCTCCAAATCCTCAACGCTCCCGAGGTAGAATCGTCTCGTTTCGACCTCACTACAGATCGTGGTGCCCATTCTCGTGCAGCTGCGCCAGATTTGAGCCAGTACCTGAGGTCCGTTTGGCAGAGCCTGCATCGACATCAACGGCGTGATTCAGCCTGAACTCTCTTCTGAGAGTTGCTTCTTCTCCACGTCATCAACGCTCCTAAGGTGGTGTCGCTGTGTTCCGACTCCGGCACAGTGCTTGGCACCCGTTCTCGTCAGACTGCGCAACCAGGACCAGAACCTGAATCACAGCTGCAGTGCAGGAGCTACCACGGCCACACACCTCAACTTCTAAAGGCGCCACTTGGCCGAGAGCTGCTACCACAAGGCATCCACCATCACCAACAAGCGGCATCCCTTTCGGCATCAGGAAGAGCCTTTTCCAATTTTTCTCTCCCGGGTGTGCAGAACAGATCGTTCAGGTCCTGCCCTGACCCCCCCTCACTCAACGGACCTCTCCTCGCCACCCCGACACCATCTGGTGCCCATCTTGGTTGCTGCTCGGAGAAGACTCGTCCACGGTCATCCTCAACTTAATCCTGACATGTTTGAACTTCGGGAGCTGCCGTGGTGACTTCATCCATCCGCTGCTGCTCCCTGGGAACAGTCTACATCTGAGCACAAGGACCCTGTTCCAGAGCCCGTCCCCGCCAGCGACGACTTCAGGACCGCCCACAAAAATTCACAGGCGTCCTTGGGTCCGTCAGAGACATTTCGGCGCTGGATTTGTCGACTTCCAAGCTCGGTGGAGTGCGTAAAAGCTTCAACATCGCCTCCCTATCTGGTCATCCCAGAACTGAGCAGATCATCCGGCACTTGCTTAAGTCGATTTCCCCCCCTCCCCGCCTGGCCGGCTTAGCGCCCCTCCCTGTGTGGAGGTAGTGTTTACGTGTAAACCTTACTTCCCCACCCCTAGTCCAACCCTCCTGTGTGAGGAGTAGTGGATGTAATTAATTTCAACAGGTTGAAGCTTCATCGACGCAGCGTGTGGGTGGCCTACGCTTCCCCGCTCGCCCTCGTCTCCGGCCGGGATCGGTGTATTCACACCGATCAGGTGAGCTTCGGGTTGCACTACTCTACTGGAATTTCTTTGCTTGTTTAGTAATACCTCTTAGTGCCGTCGGTCGGTGAGTGAGTGCCCGATCTCAAAAATATCATCGATTTGAGCGACCACCACGGAGTGAGTTGAGAGTGCGACCCTACATCCCACGCCCTCGGCGTGTCGGCCGCCCTTGATATTGGGCATCCCTGGCCCATTGGGGTCCATCCTTAGCTGGCCATACCCTTGGAACCCTGTGGTCCACCCTCGGACCCACACCGCCATCGCCGGTCCACCTACGGACCCGAGTGTGCCAACGCGAGTGAGTCCGCTTATGAGATATCGTCGTTCGGTCCGGATTGCTTACAAATTCTAGGTCCGAGGAGTCGTGGTGTCACATCAATTGGTATCAGAGCAAGTTTTAGACTTATCTCTACGAGTCTAGTCCTAGGGCATTATCATTTGAGTCTCCCTTGTATCATGTTTTTCATCACTCCATTGCATGACCACCCTAGGGAGATGTCCCAAACATCCCTGGACCAATTTGACACTGTCACCAACAAGATTCATAACTATCTAGATACCCTCACCTCCCGGCTTGATCGGCTTGAAGCAAAAGGGAACCACGGCCCTAGAGCTTGGTCACCTCGGGATGGATTTAGAGCCAATGAACCCCCACTTAGGAGCAATGGCCTTAGAGTCTTGCCTCCCCGGGATGAATTTGGATGGGAACCCAAAGGACCCATGGACTCATTGGAAGATATAAAGATTGAGATTAGGAAGATCTTCACTCCCCGACCTTCCCACTCCTACCTTGAGAACCATAACCCGAGGAGCACTCCAACTCCCCCTTTCCCTCCCAGTCAACCCAAGACCTCCCTTAGGGCCCAAACTCCACCACCCCAAATGATTCCACTCCCTATCACCACCACCATTCAAACCAAATTGGCCTCCACCCAACCCAACATTCCCCATCAAACCCACACCCCACAAGCTTCCACAAATCCTCCTCCCACCCCCTTCCAAAAGGAACTTAAGGAGGTGACCGAAGTCTATGAGGCTCCCCTAGATTGGAAAGAAGAATATGAAACCCAATTGAGTCAAGAGAACTCATTCCTTCCCAAAGAAAACCCACAGAGCCAAATTGGGTACACCCACCCCTATGAGTTACAAGATGCCCAACCTAGGCCTCCACTACTACCCCTCCCCACTCTATCCCAAGTCCCCCATTACCCACCACCCAAAGAGCACCACATGCCAGTCACCATCACCCCACCCACAAAGGACCTACTCACCTCCTTGGTAGAGGAACCCATGATCCCCACACCCAACCCCCTAATAGGGAACACCCCAGAACCACTCCCCATCTTAGAGGAAAGTCATGGCCAAAACGAGGAAGAAATTTCACCTTTCATGCCACCCCAATTTTGGAGTGAACTTATCATAAGTGGGCCCTTGGTTAGATGGCTTGTGGAAAACTGGGCTCACCCTATCCTGCCCCATGCTTACCCTTCCATGGAACAACACCTCCCCATAGTACCCTTATCCACCTATCACACCACAATCTAATCATCCTATCAGGTGGAAACATTAGGGGATCTTCTTAAGGGTATAGCTTGGCAAATGGAGCTAACTGGCAAGTTGACTACAGTAGTCGACCGACCTAGGAGCCTTGACCTCTTACACCTATGTGTCGGATCCATCTCCTCCATTTACACTGTGGGCTGCTACACTAGCGACCTTCTTTTACTCCTCCCTACACCCGACGAGCTCGATGCTATCCACAAACTAGAGTTGCTTGTCTCGGGTAGAACATCTAGTCCTCCATTCATGGCCGACCATCCCACCAAGAACTTTGGCCCGATCATTTTACTAAAGGAGGAGTGTCCGCCATCAAATGGTTGTGAGGACCATGAGGACCTAGAGTTCCTCTCCTTAGGTGACCCTTACCATGACCCCTTCGATCCCTTCCTATGCCCCCCCACCTTACTCACCACCAACCTTTTCCTACCCCAACCGACCTTATTGGACCAAGCCCACTCCATTTTCCTAGACCCCTTTGACCCCTATGAGTGAAAACTCTCACACCAAGCCATATACATAAGAGAAACCATTTGGATGGGAATACATGTGCCACTACATTTTACATCATTTGGTAGGGCTAGTAGGCCCAGTCATCTCATACCTGTCACACACACTTTAGGCCCAATGCATGACTGGCTCACATTTGGATGTGCTGGTCCTCCCTCATTCATCATTGATCATATGCATGTTAGGAGCATCTACGGGTGTCCGGGTCCCCCGGCATTCATCACCACTTTGTGTGATAGGCTCCCCTACAGATACCATGGCCCTCCAACCATTGTTATGAAGCCCCTACATGATAGGGCCACTTGTGGCTGCCCCGGTCCACCTAAGTTCATCAAGGTCCACATGGCATCACAACATGATAGGTCAAATTACGGTTGCCCCGGTCCACCTTTACACACCAAACTTTTCACACCCACACCGCATCATAGTGCATGGCATACGCATACACGCAAGCAATTCGCAATGAGCGGTGAGGATCACAAAGAGCGGATGAGAGCTCGCGAGCGCCACTTGGAGTTTCAAGTAGGTGATTTGGTGATGATGGCATCGGAGTGGCTCTACCTTAGGGTCACCTCCCATTCGAGGGCACGAGGACTTGGACCTTTCCCTGTTCCTAGTGGCTTTGGCAACACAACTTATGGATTGAACTCACCAATGGGTTGTGGGATATACCCCACTTCTCACGTGGCAGACTCGGCACCCTATATGGGCACCATGGTGGATCCTAGTGTGTGCTTTGAGCCTATACCTTACTTTAAGAGGGACACCCCGGAGAGCAACCACACAAAAGCCTTGAGAGCCCGACGTGTGCACATAGGGGCAATACTAGGCAAGCAGGGTTCCATCACCAGCAAGAGGGTGTGCCCAAGCCACCTTGAGAGGATGAAGAATCGTCCCCTGGTCGCAGATGCGGGTTGAGTTTGGAGGTTGAGGTTCACCCTGAGCTGCTTTGGAGGACCGCTCCCCCGGTGGACCCATACTCGACGGAGTCGAGTTTTCCGCACCCCGGGGGTATGATGAGGACATCACCAGCTTTCCCCTTTGTTCGAGGATCCCGATGCTCGCCAGCTATGCTACATCCTGTCCGCCACTATATTTCGAGTCATATGATGTAATTTTTCATTTTCTTATCATGTACTTTTCCTTTTATTTGAGTCCAATACCAAGGTTAGGTAGCTATTTACCTAAGTCTAGAGTCATTATGTTGGTTAATGGGCCCAATTATATGGGCTAGGCCTAGGGGCGCCCCCTTCCCCTTGGTTATGTGTTAGTAGTCCAAAAGTCAGGGACTTATGTGAAAATGTGGGATTCCTATAAATAGGATCCCAATCCCTCATTTGGAAGCTAATGAATTATTGAGTAAAAAAACTTGCCACAAGAATTGTGCCCCCCTCTCTCTAGCTCTCTCTCTCTCTCTAGCTCTCTCTCTCTCTAGTTCTCTCTCTCTCTAAAGGGGGAGAACCCCATTCTCTCTCCTCCCCACCCCCAAATTCAAAATTCACTCTCTCTCCTCCCTATTCACCTCTAATTAAGACCCCTCCCCCTTCCCCATACCTCTCATTTAAGTCCCCTCCAACCCCTAGGTGGAATCCCCTTCTCCTAGGCACCTCTCCCTCCTCCCAAGCAACCTTTCCCCTTCCCCATACAACCTTTCATTTTCCCAAGGGAGAATCCCTTCTCCCAAGCACCCCTTCACCTCCCCAAGGCAACCTTTCCCATTCCCTAGTGTAAGGTTTCGCACAGCACCTACGGGCGACGTAGCGGATAACAAAAAATTAATTTGTCCGATTTCGGTGTTATGGAAAGCTTAATCTGTGCTCTAATCGGTATTTATAAGACCCTAATTACGGGTTATGTGTTTCACCTTGCGTGGAACGACGCTGTCCGCTAAGCCCGATACAGAGAAACCGAGCCGCACAGTTGTACGGCCTCTAGAGCAGATCCACACGGACCCTTGCGCAGCGACGGTACCTCCCCGGCGCAACTTCCCCGACTCTATCACCTTCTGGAGAGAGAGAGAGCAAGGGGGAGAAAGGGGGGAGGCTAATCCTCCTCTCTTAACCCTTAATGCTAGGTTAAGCTAAGAGAGGTTGGAAGAGTTCGAAAGTTCAAATGAACTCACGTAGGTTGGCTATATATAGAGTTTTGGCCCTTTTCAAAAGACCTCCAAAGGACCAAAATTGTATATATGACCATTTCATAATTATACTCATGTATTAAGCCCCATTTACACTCCTTTCTAAAAGGAATCAAAGGGAATTAATACATACACCTGTATAATAATTATCCGTCACCCAAAAATCTATTGTGTGATCCTCTAGGCCCATAGTCACTCTAGTTTAAGGCCCATTAACTTCTAATTCTTAATTAGAAGTAAATTAAACGTATTATTCGCTTCTACAAGAGTCGAATAATAGTTTAATTCATTCCGAACCTTCGATCACGTTGGGTCAAGCAAATCCACGTGATCCTAGAGGACGCCGGGTTTAAACCAGCCTGTCTGGTACCTGTAAGTCCACAGTTACCTCATCGATATAATCCCTCGCTCATTCTATGAGTCTGGTACGATCGAGGGTACGGTTTCTGTCAAACCCCATGATCGTGCCATTTGACTATGACCTCCTTAAAGTGTATGACGTCTGTCCTAAACGAACTCATACGACCCTGGCCAGGGATTTAACGGAGCGTCAATGTCATGACCCATTAACTGTCTGATATATACCCGACAGTGAGCGATCCCTTCTTGACTATTGACGATCTTCACATGTATTCTGGAGTGGTTAATGACTCGGCAACTCATGACTTATGGTTAAAGTCACTTAGCCAAGTAATTAAACCATTCCAGTCCTCGTGTAAGATCCGATCAATGTCTCAGGTCAAAGGACCAACGATGCTACTGAGACAGTTGGATCTTCAGTTGACATTAGGTATAATCAACCATCTGAAGATCCAATAGCGGATCAGTTCAGTGTACATCCTCCAAGGACATACACCTACACATATGTGTTGGTGCCCCGCACCAATGACCATGAGACTGGTCACTGACACATCATGTGTACTGGTTTAATAGGTAATCAAAGTCCCCGAGTGATTACCCTCCAACTAGGAACAGTTTAAGGTATGTGTACATGTAAAGTCAATCTCATGTTCGAGATCCCATCTCGAGCTGACTTTACAACCACATATCCTAGGGATAACGTAAAGTAACACAATCACATATTTACGCTCAAACACCACTTTATTAATGAACAAGATCGTACAACTATTGGGCCTACCCGACCCGAAATTGGCCTGTAGCACACCAACACTAACAATCTCCCACTTGAACTACAGCCAATTGCCCACAACTTTGAGGCCCATCTTATCCCGATGATGCTCAAATACAGTCTGTGTCAAAGGCTTAGTCAGTGGATCTGCTATGTTGTCTTCTGACGGTACACGCCCTACCATCACATCTCCACGATCAACAATCTCCCGAATAAGGTGAAAGCGCCTGAGAATATGCTTTGACCTTTGGTGAGATCTCGGTTCCTTCGCCTGGGCGATGGCCCCATTATTATCACAAAATAATGGGATGGGAGCTGTTATCTCGGGAACTACGCCGAGTTCCATGATGAATTTCTTCATCCAGATGGCTTCTCCAACTGACTGCCCCTCCATTCAACATGAATACAAATTCAGACATGGATTTGCAGTTATCTATATCTGACTGGAAACTAGAATCTGTGTAAGCTCTAAGCTATAGGTCATCTCCTCCATAAAGCAGAAAAAGATCTTTACCCCTTCGCAGGTACTTAAGGATGCCCTTTACTGCCTTCCAGTGCTCTTCGCCTGGATTTACCTGATATCTACTGACAATGCTTAAAGCATTGGCAACATCAGGCTGTGTACATAGCATTGCATACATGATTGACCCTATCACCGAAGCATAGGGTACCTTATTCACGTGTGTCACCTCCTCAGAAGTTTTAGGACTTATCCCCTTGGATAGGCCAATTCCATGTCTCATGGGAATGAGACCTCTCTTGGAATTTTCCATCCTAAACCTTTTTAGGATAGTGTCTATGTACATGGATTGGGATAATCCTAGCATCCTTTTAGATCTATCTCGATAGATCCTTATGCCCAGCACATAGGATGCTTCTCCTAAATCCTTCATGGAGAAGGTCTTGGACAACCAAGACTTGGTTGATGTCAACATCTCTACATCATTCTCAATGAGTAAGATGTCATCAACATAAAGGACCAAGAAGGTCACTGAACTCCCACTGACCTTCTTGTAAACACAGGGTTCATCTTCATTCTGAATGAAGTTGAAAGATTTGACAGCCTCGTCAAATCTTAAGTTCCAGCTTCTAGATGCCTGCATTAATCCATAAATGGACCTTTAAAGTTTGCATACCTTATTAGGATGTAGCTTGGAGGTGAATCCTTTAGGCTGTACCATATACACCTCTTCTGACAGATTTCCATTAAGAAAAGCTGTCTTCACATCCATTTGCCAGATCTCATAATCCAGGTATGCAGCAATGGCAAGGAAGATTCTGATTGACTTAACCATGGCTACCAGCGAAAACGTCTCGTCATAGTCAATGCCTTACCTTTTACGATATCCTTTCGCCTCTAGTGCAGCCTTGTATGTGTCAATTTGTTCATCTGCACCGATTTTCCTTTTTGAAAATCCATTTACAGCTGATAGGGACCTTCCCTTCGGGTACATCAACTAAGTTCCAAACTTTGTTGGTGTACATGGACTGGATCTCTGAATCCATTGCCTCTTGCCATTTCTCGGAGTCTACACTACGGATCGCCTCCTGGTACGACTGAGGATCATCATCCTCATCGATACATACCTTAGAGGACCCCTCTGAGACATGTCCAACATATCTCTCAGGTTCTCTCGGTAGTCTACCAGATCTCCGTAGTGTCAATGTTTCACCTTGAATAGGATCAACCGATACAGTCTCATCTAATGAGTGTGTGTCTATGGGTTGTGGTTCTTGGACCTCGTCCAATTCTATCTGGCTCCCACTATTTTTCTGGAGTAGGTATTCTCTTTCTAGAAATATAGCTCTCTTGGCCACTAAGACCCTTTGCTCAGAAGGGTGATAGAAATAATATCCAAACGTCTCCTTTGGATATCCCACAAACCTACACTTATCGGTCCGTAACTCAAGCTTATCACTCTCGTTCTTCTTTACATGAGTAGGACACCCCCAACTTTTAATATGATTAAAATTTGTTTTCCTGCCCTTCCATATCTCATATGGTATAGAAGGAACTGATTTACTTGAGATCCTATTCAATAAATATGCTGCAGTCTCTAATGCATAGCCCCAGAGAGACAAGGGTAGTCCTGACATAGACATCATGGATCGGACCATGTCTAACAAGGTCCTGTTTCTCCTCTCGGATACACCATTATGCTGTGGTGTATACGGTGGAGTCCACTGAGAAACTATTCCATGGTCTTTAAGATAAGAAGTGAATTCATGGCTTAAGTATTCACCTCCTCGATCCGATCGAAGAGCCTTAATACTTTTGCCAGTCTATTTCTCTACTTCATTCTTTCCTTAAACTTCTCAAAAGCTTGTGACTTATGTCTCATTAAATACACATAGCCATATCTAGAGAAGTCATCAATAAAAGAAATGAAATAGAGATAACCCCCTTTTGCTTCTATGGACATGGGTGCACACACATTCGAGTGTATGAGCTCGAGAAGGTCAACAACCCTCTCACCATGTCCACCAAAGGGAGCCTTGGTCATTTTCCCCATGAGACACGACTCACAGGTATCAAATGGCTTATATTCGAACGAATTCAAATACCCATTTGAGTGTAAGTGAGAGACTCTTTTCTCACCTACATGACCAAGTCTGCAATGCCATAGATATGCAGAATTCACTTCATCAGCATTGAAAATTTGCATAACATTAGAACGTGTATCTAATACATAAAGACCATTGACTAATGAACCATTGACTATAATCAAACTATTATTCATTATAGAGCACCCAGTGCTATTAAAAGCCAATATGTATCCAATGTTATACAAGCCAGAGATTGAAATAATGTTCTTAATAATATTAGGAACATAATAACAGTCATTCAGCTCTAGAATGACTCCTGAAGGTAAACTGAGGCGTGCAGTCCCGGCAGCTTTGGCAGCAACTAAAGCTCCATTACCCATCCTCAGTTCAATCTCCTTTTTGCCCAATCGCCTTCTATTTGCTAGCACCTGCATAGAATTACAGATATGAGATGCACATCCAGTATCCAATACCCATGATGTGGATTCCATATATGACAAATTAAGGTCTATGACAAAAATACCTTCATTTAGAATTACTTTGCAATTCCTTTTCCAATGCCCAGTTTCCCCGCATTGAAATTATTTGTCTTCCTTTTCATTCTTCTTGCCCTTCCCTTTGTCAACTTTAGCGAGTTGCTTACCCGTGGCCCTTTTCTTTTCTTTTCCTTTGTTACTTGTAGTGGATATCTGGGTGGCCTTCCTTTTCTTATTGTCCCGGCCAATAATCATTACAGACGAAGATGATTTATCTTTCTGCATGGTTCCTTCAGCACTCTTTAACATATTAAGCAGCTCTGGGAGAGTTGCTTCAATCCTATTCATGTTAAAGTTCATGATGAAGGAAGAAAAGGAATCGGGCAATGACTGGAGTATAAGATCAATGCATAGTTCAAGATCCAACTTGAACCCCAATGCATTGAGTCTTTCAATCCACTCCATCATTTTCAGTACATGAGCCTGTACTGATGAACCCTCAGACATCCGTGTCCTGAAAAGCCTTTTGGAGATGTCATACCTCTCAATCCTACCCTGCTCCCCGAAGAGCTGGCGTAGATTGAGAAGTATACTTCTACAATCAGTCTTTTCAAATTGCCTCTGTAGCTCGGGAGCCATAGAGGCCAACATGTAACATTGGGCAAGGAAGGAGTCCTCAGACCACTTGGCATAAGCCAGTAACTCGCCCTCGTCGGCATCAGGGGCTGGCTCAGAATAAACCGTGTCCAACACGTATGCAATCTTTTCGGCGGTAAGGACTATGCGTAGATTACGCAGCCAATCCGAGTAATTCGGTCCAGTTAATCTATTTGCATCCAAGATGCCGCGGGGGGTTGGACAACGACATTGTAATCTGGATAAGAAATAAAAGATAACTTAGCATGTGTTCAAATTCTAACTTAGATGTGATTTCTTATCTTAGTTAGTCCCACTATTTTTCGATCGAACTATATAACCCTCAGTATATAGAACGGGAGATCAACGAGATCAACCTAGTGGGTCGGAATCCCAACGAGACTGATGTACGACCTTGTGGAAAGCACAACAACCCATACACCATCTCAAGGGCAGTCAACAAGCACTTGCATCTAATGCATTATCCGATATTCGGCCCCCGAGAAATCATCCCCTTGTGGAAAGCACAATAAAGGATATTCTCGGTTAGATCTAACCATCATTACTACATAGCAATGAGTTCATGACCCGACCCTTGTGGAAAGCACAACAAAGTCGAGTTAAATTCCTCACCCCATTGAGGCCGAGCCTTGGAGTTTAATCCCGTCCCCAAACTCATGGACCTTGTGGAAAAGACAACAAATCCATGAAATGAAGACGTTCATTCACTCCATAATGATGGAGAGCCACGACGACTCCTAGAGCCACGCTTACCAGATCTAAAATTTAAACGCGAGGGAATTTAATTTTATCTTGATCTCACCCTAGGTGGTAATATAAATATATCCAATATATTTACCGTACATAGTAGTTTGCACAAAATAAATACATCCAATGTAAAAATAAACGCAAGTGATCATGGACTTTAACCCTAATGTAACTAAGACATCCGGCCCGCTTCCGAAGCAGCTGGATCGTCCTCGTCGGATGTGCTCCACGCTTTCAGACTCCGACGCCGCATTAATTACAACTTTTACACGGCACGTAGGTCGGAAAAATTAAATTACATGTGACTCAAAATCCAGCAGCCCTTATGGCGAGTACAACAATGGAGGAAGATAGAAGTACATTAGAATTTTAACAGAGAGAGAAAGGAGATTCGCAGACCCCAATTAATTACATTAATCCAAGTCCATGATCACTTGCCAACCCATTCAAATAAAATCAATCAAGCGTTATTTTTTGAAAATAATCCTTACTTTTGAATTTAAAAATGGGATGTGCAAACAAAAACATGCTAGCTTTGTTTAATTTTAAAAATCAAAGTATGATTAACTAAAATTAAACACACAAGCAGGCCAATACAAGGTAAATAAAGTAACGCACGTAAAGAATCATCATTTTCTACAGGTAAATTTAAATTTAAATTTAATTATCCAATAATCAAATTTAAATTCAAAATTTAAACAAGCTAATAATTTAAATTTAAATTCAAACTAATTATCCAATAATTTTTGTTTGAAAATAAATTTAAAATAATGCAATTATTCTCAATTAGTAATTTTTTAAAATTCAAAATTTGAATTTAATAATTATCTAATAATTAAAATTCAAATAATTGAATTTTTCATATTTAACTTCAATAAAATTTAAAATTTTAATTTTTGAATTATCTAATAATTAAAAATTCAAAAACTTAATTTTCACTGAAGTAACTTTAATTATTACCATTTTATCTCAAGGTAAATAGTAATTATCTCACCTCGGTAAATTCAACACGGTTAAATAAAATTTAACATTTGACATTTACTTTTGAGATAATACAATTAACCTACAAGATAAAGTTCTATTTAATTTACTGTGTATTTTAATATATATATATCTAATATATATATTACTATTTAAATACACAATAAATTAAAAAGAATATAATGTAAATTTTTTTTTTAAGATTAAAAAAAATTTGGGCGGCGGGGCCTCCCCGCGAGCATGGGCGGTGCCCACGCGTGCGGGCTCTAACCCGCCCGCGGCGGGCGCGCCCGCACGCGGGTCGGCGCCCGCAAGGCGGGCGCTGACCCCGCGTACGGGCGCCCGCCACGCGGCGCGGCGCCCGCCTCGCGGGGCGCTCGCCTCGCGGGTGGGCGTACTGCGCCCAGAGCGGCGCAGTGCGCCGACCGCAAGCCCATTTTTTTTAATTTTTTTTTTTTTTACAAAAAATTTACGTTCCTGATGCCCAGCATCCAGGAAGAACAGAGATGCCCAGCACCCCCTTCTTCAAAATAATAATTGAAGATTTAATGTGCCCCTAAAGCATGGTTCTAAACGGCGATAAAAACACCGACCAGAGCGCGAACCTGGCTCTGATACCACTGTAAGGTTTCGCACAGCACCTACGGGTGACGCAGAAGATAACAAAAAATTAATTTACCCTATTCCGGTGTTATGGAAAGCTTAATCTGTGCTCTAATCGGTGTTTTTAAGACCCTAATTACGGGTTGCGTGTTTCACCTTGCGCGGAACGACGCTGTCCGCTAAGCCCGATGCAGAGAAACCGAGCCGCACAGCTGTACGGCCTCTAGAGCAGATCCACACAGACCCTTGCGCAGCGACGGTACCTCCCCGGCGCAACTTCCCCGACTCTATCACCTTTTGGAGAGAGAGAGAGAGCAAGGGGGAGAAAGGGGGGAGGCTAATCCTCCTCTCTTAACCCTTAATGCTTGGTTAAGCTAAGAGAGGTTGGAAGAGTTCGAGAGTTCAAAAGAACTCACGTAGGTTGGCTATATATAGAGTTTTGGCCCTTTTTAAAAGACCTCCAAAGGACCAAAATTGTATATATGACCATTTCATTATTATACACATGTATTAAGCCCCATTTACACTCCTTTCTAAAACGAATCAAAGGGAATTAATACCTACACCTGTATAATAATTATCCGTCACCCAAAAATCTATTGTGTGTGATCCTCTAGGCCCATAGTCACTCTAGTTTAAGGCCCATTAACTTCTAATTCCTAATTAGAAGTAAATTAAACGTATTATTCGCTTCTACAAGAGTCGAATAATAGTTTAATTCATTCCGAACCTTCGATCACGTTGGGTCAAGCAAATCCGCGTGATCCTAGAGGACGTCAGGTTTAAACCAGCCTGTCTGGTACCTGTAAGTCCACAGTTACCGCATCGATATAATCCCTCGCTCATTCTATGAGTCTGGTACGATCGAGGGTACGGTTTCTGTCAAACCCCATGATCGTGCCATTTGACTATGACCTCCTTAAAGTGTATGACGTCCGTCCTAAACGAACTCATACGACCCTGGCCAGGGATTTAATGGAGCGTCAATGTCATGACCCATTAACTGTCTGATATATACCCGACAGTGACCGATCCCTTCTTGATCATTGACGATCTTCACACGTATCCTGGAGTGGTTAACGACTCGACAACTCATGACTTATGGTTAAAGTCACTTAGCCAAGTAATTAAACCATTCCAGTCCTCGTGTAAGATCCGATCAATGTCTCAGGTCAAAGGACCAACGATGCTACTGAGACAGCTGGATCTTCAGTTGACATTAGGTATAATCAACCATCTGAAGATCCAATAGCGGATCAGTTCAGTATACATCCTCCAAGGACATACACCTACACATATGTGTTGGTGCCCCGCACCAATGACCATGAGACTGGTCACTGACACATCATGTGTACTGGTTTAATAGGTAATCAAAGTCCCCGAGTGATTACCCTCCAACCAGGAACAGTTTAAGGTATGTGTACATGTAAAGTCAATCTCATGTTCGAGATCCCATCTCGAGCTGACTTTACAACCACATATCCTAGGGGCAACATAAAGTAACACAATCACATATTTACGCTCAAACACCACTTTATTAATGAACAAGATCGTACAACTATTGGGCCTACCCGACCCAAAATTGGCCTGTAGCACACCAACACTAACACCTAGGCCCCCATTAACCCCTCCATTAACCCACCATTCAAAACAAAGGAGAGATCTCTCCTCCCTCTCTCCTTCCCAACCCAAATTCGCATCTCCCCCTCCCTCCACTTGCTAGATCACCTCCCAGCCCCCTTTCTGCCCCTCCCACACCTTGAATCACCCCCTAACAGACCCCCACATAGTCAGGTGTCACCCCCACACCCATCCACCCCATTTCCCACCCCATCTACTCCGTCTCCCATCACCTTTCATCACCATATCAAACTCAGTTCGCTGCCAGCAGAAGAAGCTCCACTTACAGGGACTGCCCCGGTGCTGTCCGACGTCATCTGTAGGTTCACTATATATCGCCGGAAAGGTCTTCCAGTCTTCTTCGCAGGCAAGGTGGAATCGTGTATCAGTGTATGTGCGCGCGCGCGCGCCTGCGGTGGAGGAGAGCTGCAAAGCTGCGTCCTATGGTCCTACCATAAGTACGTCCTCCCGAAACCCTGAATCGGGATGGTCCGCTCGCAAATTCTCAAGCCCACCGTTGCTACCAACCGGCCATGCTGCCTGCCCACTGTTCTTCGGATCTCTGCACTCGACGCCTGGCGTCCTCATGCGACTCTTCGGCCGGGGCCGCCCGCCATCCCTCGAGGGTGGTGTTGTGGAAGCTTCGTCCCACAGAGGACCGTGATGCCGGTGGACGTGGCTCGTTGCCGACACCTTTGCCGTATGAGCAGCAAATCAGATATAGTACCACAACTAGAAGTTGGAAAGCCTGAAGAAAAAGGCAAACCAACTAAGCCTGTGAACGGGATATTTTGGATACTGCTTCTTAATCTAGCCGTTTTTGTAGCTGATCATCTGTTTCAGGTTCAACAGGTAAAAACACTATATCTGTACCATAGCTGGCCAGCTTGGTACCAGTTTGTGACCGCAACATTCTGTCATGCTGATTGGAATCATCTTTCCAGCAACCTATTTTTCTTATATGTTTTTGGTAAGCTTGTTGAAGAGGAGGAGGGAAACTTTGGTCTGTGGATCTCTTACATTGTAACTGGTGTTGGTGCAAACTTAGTCTCATGGTTGGTTCTCCCAAGATCTGCAGTTTCTATGGGAGCATCTGGTGCTGTGTTTGGACTCTTTGCAATCAGTGTCCTAGTGAAGTTATCATGGGACTGGAGGAAGATACTTGAGGTGCTTATACTGGGACAGTTTGTCATAGACAGGGTGATGGAAGCAGCACAAGCTTCAATACGGTTGCCCAGTGCATTTGGTAGAGAAGTGCATAGTATCAACCACATTGCTCATTTCTCTGGTGCTCTGATTGGTGTGGCTCTCATCCTGCTTATCGCTGGGGTTCCTTCTCAATCCCCAGACAAAGATGTAAAAGCTGTAAAGGGTAAAGATAAGAAATGAGTTGATCAAATGGTGGCAACAGCTTTTGGGAAAATCTGAATGCAAACTATGCCGTGTCCATTTGGCATCTCACTATAGGTTGACTTCTCTCCTTTTGCGAGCCTGTCCAGCAGATACATCAGTAAAGTGTAGGTTGATGTGTCAGAAAACACGCGACTTTATTGCCTTGCATAAGGTCATTGATAAAGGGCAATTCATGCAAAACCCTGATGAGTTAGATGAGGGTTTCCTTATGCAATATCTCAAAACAGTGTAATGCCATGCACAGGGCTTCAACACGATGATCAGAAAATCTTGTGCAAAATTTTGATTTTTGACAATATTATATGTGAAACATTTTTTTTGCAAAAAAAAAAAAAAAAAAAAAAAAGGCAAGGTGGAATCGTCTCGTTCCGACTTCACTACAGATCGTGGAGCCCATTCTCGTGCGGCTGCGCCAATTTTGAGCCAGAACCTGAGGTCCATTTTGCAGAGGCTGCACCGACGTCAAAAGCGCGATTCAGCCTGAAGTCTCTTCTGAGAGTTGTTTCTTCTCCAAATCCTCAACGCTCCCGAGGTAGAATCGTCTCGTTCCGACCTCACTACAGATCGTGGTGCCCATTCTCGTGCGGCTGCGCCAGATTTGAGCCAGTACCTGAGGTCCGTTTGGCAGAGCTTGCACCGACATCAATGGCATGATTCAGCCTGAACTCTCTTCTGAGAGTTGCTTCTTCTCCACGTCCTCAACGCTCCTGAGGTGGTCTCGCTGTGTTCTGACTCCGGCACAGTGCGTGGCGCCCGTTCTCGTCCGACTGCGCAACCAGGACCAGAACCTGAATCACAGCTGCAGTGCAGGAGCTACCACGGCCACACACCTCAACTTCTGAAGGCGCCACTTGGCCGAGAGCTGATACCACAAGGCATCCACCATCACCAACAAGCGGCGTCCCTTTCGGCATCAAGAAGAGTCTTTTCCAATTTTTCTCTCCCGGGTGCGCAGAATAGATCATTCAGGTCCTGCCCTGACCCCCCCCTCACTCAACAGACCTCTCCTCGCCACCCCGACATCGTCTGGTGCCCATCTTGGTTTCCGCTCGGAGAAGACTCGTCCACAGTCGTTCTCGACTTAATCCTGACACGTTTGAACTTCGGGAACTGCCGTGGTGACTTCATCCATCCGATGCTGCTCCCTGGGAACAGTCCGCGTCTGAGCGCAAGGACCTTGTTCCAGAGCCCGTCCCTGCCAGCGACGACTTCAGGACCGCCCACAAAAATTCACAGGCGTCCTTGGGTCCGTCAGAGACGTTTCGGCGCTGTATTCGTCAACTTCCGAGCTCGGTGGAGTGCGTGATAGCTTCAACATCACCTCCCTATCCGGTCATCCCAGAACCGAGCAGATCATCCGGCACTTGCTTAAGTCGATTTCCCCCCTCCCCGCCTGGCCGGCTTAGCGCCCCTCCCTGTGTGGAGGTAGTGTTTACGTGTAAACCTTACTTCCCCACCCCTAGTCCAACCCTCCTGTGTGAGGAGTAGTGGATGTAATTAATTTCAACATGTTGAAGCTTCATCGACGCAGCGTGCGGGTGGCCCACGCTTCCCCGCTCGCCCTCGTCTCCGGCCGGGATCGGTGTATTCACACCGATCAGGTGAGCTTCGGGTTGCACTACTCTACTGGAATTTCTTTGCTTGTTTAGTAATACCTCTTAGTGCCGTCGGTCGGTGAGTGAGTGCCCGATCTCAAAAATATCATCGATTTGAGCGACCACCGCGGAGTGAGTTGAGAGTGCGACCCTACATCCCACGCCCTCGACGTGTCGGCCGCCCTTGATATTGGGCATCCCTGGTCCATTGGGGTCCATCCTTAGCTAGCCATACCCTTGGAACCTTGTGGTCCAACCTCGGACCCACACCGCCATCGCCGGTCCACCTACGGACCCGAGTGTGCCAACGCGAGTGAGTCCGCTTGTGAGATATCGCCATTCGGTCCGGATTGCTTGCAAATTCTAGGTCCGAGGAGTCGTGGTGTCACATCATTAGGACTTCCTCTTGTTGTGACCCCTCTGTGTTGATGATGTTGACAATAAGTTTTACTTCATTGGCAACAGCTTGTTTTGATTGATTGGCAACTGTTATTATTTTGATGAAATTATTTTTATCAGGTTGTTTGTGTATATAATGCAGTCAAAGTCTATATATTGTTATGCACATACTCATAGGTCTACACAGTGCATTGCAGCATGAACATAGAGTCTATACCTTTCCTTGTTTAGTCTGGACAGTAGTGGGTCGACCCTCTTCTCAGATGGGTCGACGCCCCTAGAGTGAAGTCTATACACTGTTTGTCTGTCTTGTGTCTCATGCAGCGTCTTAGGCATTTTGTTAAAGTCTATACAGTGCAGCTCACACGAACACTCAAGTCCATACATCGTGTAGTCTGCACAGTGTGGCACCCAATGTCTATACATTGCTCATTCGTTCATTCAGCATTGTCAAGTCTACACATTGGTCGGTGCCAAGTCTGTACAGCGACCGTCTCATTGGTGAAGTCTGTACACTCACCAGTTGAACTTCAAAGTCCATACATTGGACTGTAGATTGCACGAAGCTAAGCCCATACATCGCTCAAGTCTGTATAGAGTCCAGCTTCTTAGTTAGCGTCTCATGCATTCGAGCAAAGTCTATACATCGGGGTGAAGTCCGTACATCCTTCATTTAACTTCAAAGTCTGTACATTGGAAGTTTCACCTACGTTTCCCTTCAAGTCTATACATCGGTAGTTTTACCATCGTTTCCCTTGAAGTCTATACACTGATGGCTTTACCGTTGTTTCACTTGAAGTCTATACTCTCGACTGCCTTGTCTTGATCAAGTCTGTACAAAGCTTCTGTACTCAAGTCTGTACAGCCTTTCACTTGGAAAGTCTATACATCGTGAAGTCTTCACACCAGCCTTTGAATGATGTCTGTACATCGTGCATCTCTTCGTTGAAGTCTGTACATCCTTCGCTGAGCCTTCCAAGTCTGTACAATCACTAATTTTGTACATCCTCTAGGCGCTCACGAAGTCTATACATTGGTTTTCTTTTCAAGTCTGTACAAACTTTGGTTTGTGCAAGTCTATACAACCGACTGTTCAGTTTGTGACCAAGTCTGTACAGCTAAGGCGACTGTTAAGTCTGCACATTGGTTCAAGCTTCCAAGTCTGCACATTGGGCCTTCAAGCCTTTGAAGTCTATACATTGGACTGTGCTTCGCAAAGTCCATACATTGGACTGTACTCGTAAAGTCTATACATCCATCGGTTCTTTGTTGGCCCAAGTCCATACATTGGTAAAGTCTTCACATCGCCTGATTTCTTCAAAGTCTGTACATCCTTCAAGGGGCCAAGTCTATACATCCTCCCGTTCAGATTTCCAAGTCTATACAACGTTGTTTAGTGGAAGTCTGTACAGCCGTTGGGTTGCCATAGTCCATACATTGTGAACCTCAAAGCCTGTACAGACTTTGCCTTGTTTAAGTCTGTACATCGTTCATTTGTCTTGGCAAGTCTACACATTGGTAGTCTGTACATCATTCGTGAAGATTGAACATTGAGCAAGTGTATACATTGGACGAGTCTGCATTGTGCATCAGTCATGAAGTCTATACATCGTCTGTCTTCATTAAAGTCTCATGAAGTCTGTACATCGTGGCTTTTGTGCTCCAAGTCTATACATCATGGCAAGTCCGAAGTCTACACATTGGAAGTGTATTCATTCGTGCATCATGGGTTGACCCCCTTTAGACTTCTAAGTCTATACACTGTGTTCATGCATTGTTCTCGTCGAAGTCTACACATTACTGTTCTTCACAGCAAGTCTATACACTGCTCCCTCCTGCTTGTAAATTCCAAGTCTATACACTCCCTGTGTTTTCATGTCTATACATCGCATTTCATTTCACAAGTCTATACAGAGTTCGATACTTAAACTGATAATCTGGTATTCTGTCTGACAGGGATTCTTTACCTGGACTGATGACCTGGCTTGTGATCCAAGAAGGACGAGGTACCATGATGATGACACGTGGAAGAAGCCTTTCCAGGATGCTGCCATGTGGATGGAATTGCCTCGGTTCTGGCGAATTCTCTGGGTGGGAAATGTGGAAGCCACGCGCCCTCATCCACCTGCTGCTAGTATATAATGAAGCCTTCGTCTTCAGATGGAGGCTGATCGACTGAAGAGAAGCAAAGTCTATACAGTAGAGAGCCATCGATCCACTGTGAGAAGAAAGAAAACAGAGAAGAAGAGAAAGTGAGAAGAGATGAGTTGAGAGAGTGAGATTGAGAGAGCTTGTTCGAGAGGATTGTACTCACTCTCTTAGTTCAGATACCAGAGCTGAGCATTTGCTCATTAGAGCTACATTCCCCTTTGGGGTTTTCTTTTCGTTTTGCTTCTGCACTTTTATTTCCGAACTATTGATTCTTCAAGCTGTGAGTCAGCTGTTTTGCAGAGGTGCTTCCTCTGGACGGGTAAGCTGTAAACCCCAGCAGTTGCAGTGGAGGATTCCACTGGACAGGTGAAGCTGTAATCTCAGCAGGCGAGACTTGTCTCGGACAGCAAGCTGTGTTGCTCAGCGGTTTGTAGGCCAAGCTGTAGTGCCCAGCAGACGCAAGCTGTACTGCGCAGCAGTAAGCCATACTCTGTTGAGTGTGGGGTGGACGTAGGTCTTTGACCGAACCACCTAAAATTCTTTGGTGCATTGTGTTTGTGTGATTATCTTTGAACTGTGTGCGATGTGTTTCCTTACTTAGCATCATAGCTTATATCGCTCATGTTCATATCTAGTATTCGAGATAGTGATATGCTGTGTGACTGCATGGGTCGACCCTTTCTTAGTGCATCTTCTTTTGGTTTACCTGCTATTTGCCTATATTCCGCATTAGAGCTTATACTAGCTTTTAATTAGGCATTAGATCTATTCACCCCCCTCTAGATCCACAGTTAGTGGAGATAGACTGCGTCCATCTAACACAACAATTGGTATCAGAGCCATACTCTTCTACAGGGACTCATCGCCCGAAGAGGATAGGCAGAGATGGATGCTCGAGGGATGATAGCTGAAGGTCACTCAACCACCAAGTCCCCATTCTTCGATGGATCTAACTACGCATACTGGAAGAATCGTATGCAAGTGTTTCTGAGGGCTAAAGATTACGAGATCTGGAAGGTTGTTAGCAAGGGACCTTATGAGCTATCCCCGAATGAAGATGTCTGGACCAAGGAGGAGATCAGAAGGTCCACGCTGAATTGGAGTGCCATAAACGCCATCCAGTGCTCTCTGCACCCTACTGAATTCTCCCGCGTGTCAGCGTACACTTCAGCCAAGGAGATGTGGGATGCACTGGAAGTTATCCATGAGGGGACTTCTCAAGTCAGGGATACGAAGGCTAATTTCCTAGTGTCTGAGTATGAAGCCTTCAAGATGAAGCCAAACGAGACCATCAAAGAAATGTATGCTCGACTGACAATCATCACCAATGGTCTAAGAGGTCTCGGGAAACCTCTGACAGAATATGATTTAGTAAGGAAGATACTTCGGTCCTTGACTCATGCCTGGCATACGAAAGCTACTGTGATGGAGGAGTCAAGGGACTTGCGCAATACAAGAGCTGATGAGCTAATTGGCTCGCTGATGGCATATGAGATTAATATGCGAAGATAGAAGAAGCTGAAAGGAAGAAGAAGCTGATAGCGCTGAAGGATGGTTCCAGCAAATCCAACAAATCCAGCTCCAGCAGTTATTCATCATCAGAGGAGAGCCCGAATAAAGAAGAAGATATGACTCGTTCTGAGATGGCCATGATGACCAGAGAGTTCAGGCGATTTCTCAGAAAAGGAACAGGACGATTCGGCCAAAAGAAATACAGTGGCGGCCGAAGGGACAAAAGGTATAAACACAACCCTGCAAAGAAAACTGAAACTAACACTTGTTATCAATGTAGGAAACCAGGCCATCTGAAAGCTGACTGTCCAGATAATCAAAAATATAAGGACAAGTCAAAGAGAAGGAACACGAAAGGGAAAGCAATGGTGAGTACCTGGAGTGATGAAGATGAAGGCTCCCTGAGCAACACTTCAGACAGTGAAGCCGAATCTGAGAAGCCCATTTGCCTTATGGCAACAAGCTCAGAAGATAGAGAAGAGGACTCAGATGAGGTAATCACTAGATTTGAAAATTTTACTATCGCTGATTGGGTAGATGCCTACCATGATATAGCTGATAGAGCTGATGATATTAGAAAAGAAAACAGGCATCTGAGAAGAAAGATCAATTCCATGCAAAATGATAAAACTCTAACTGATAAAATTGCACGTTTAGAATCTGAGAATAAAAATTTGAAACTCACATGTTCTGAATTAGATGAAATCAAAAATGAGTTAAAAGCTTCTAGGGAAGAGAATGTGAGGCTTGAAAATGAAATTGATGAATGGAAGCTGAAAATTCAGAAATGTGAGAGTGAAGTAAAAATTGTTTCTGAAAAATATGAAGCTGTCCTCAATGTAAATAATGAACTGAAAAAGTCTATTGATGAAATTCAGAAAGATAATGAGGATAAACTGAGAACCATTGAGAAAATGACCCAAGGAACAGATAACTTAAATGCTTTGTTAGGGTCAAAGGTCAATTTCAGAAAAGAGGGCCTAGGATTTAATTCAAGTGCAATGAAAACCTTTGGAATGAAAACTATTTCATTTGTTGCACAAAAAGAAAAAGGACCTCTAATTAGCATGAATCCAAACAATTCAATGAACAAAAATGCTAATCTGAAAAAGACCAGTGCTGAGGAGAAGGGCAAACAAAAAGTCAGTGAGCCTAGTAGAGCTAGCACATCCAAGCAAAATCCAAAGACTCAATCTCAGGTTAGGGGTCAACCTACCCAGTCTTATAAACACCAGGTCAAGGTAACCAAGTCTCCACCATCACCTCCACCTCTGAAGAAGACCCAAAACAAACCTATGAATAGGTCAGCAGGGTCCAAGGTGCAGGGGAGACAGAATGCTGCTAAGAGTCAACCCAATCATTTCTACCAACCCAGAGTTCAGACCCATTACAATGCACAGTCAACCTATTTCAATAGGTCAGGTTGGACTAGAACTCCGGGGAGGCATACAGGTCTTGCATATCAGGCTGCACAATATCAAAGACCTTACACTAGAAATTGGGTTAATGGGTATGGTTATTGGACAACTAGGAACCAACATTTCCACAGCCAGCCCAGGAACTACTATGGCCACAATTCCATGAATGCAACCTGGCCAAGGCACTGGCAAAGAAACAACAATGTCAATAATCATGTTGGTGCAAATAAGAAGAAAAATAACAAAAAGAAGAGGAACAACAACAGAAGAAAACCTGTAGGATCCACTGAACAAAATTCATTTAAACAAATGTGGATTCCGAAAAGCCTGCTTTCTTGCTTTGCTTCTACTTCTTCTGTTATGGAGCCCAATCAGTCTTGGGTTCCAAACCTCTCTACCTAATTGTGTATGCAGGTATGCCTGGCAGCCAAGAACAACTTGTGGTACTTGGATAGCGGTTGCTCCAGGCATATGACAGGAGATAAGGCCAAGTTCTGCATGCTGACTGAGAAACTAGAAGGCCTTGTCACCTTTGGAAGCAACACAAAGGGTAGGATTATTGGATCAGGTAAGGTAGGTAAGTGTTCTACCTGCTGCATTGATGATGTTATGCTGGTTGAAGGGTTAGCTTATAATTTACTTAGTATCAGCCAGTTGTGTGATAAAGGATATAAGGTTTTATTTGATTCTCAATGCTGCAAGGTTTTTGAACCTGATTCTGAAATTGTCAAATTTTCTGGAAAAAGAATAAATAATACATACATGATAGATTTAGATGACATTCAACATACTAACCTTTGCCTTACTGCCAGTAGAGAAGACTTAGCATTTTTATGGCATCGTAGGTTAGGTCATGCTAGTTACACTGTTTTGCATAAACTGAATAAGCATGGCATGGTTAGAGGACTTCCTGAAGTTTCTTTCAAAAAGGAAAATAAAATCTGTGATGCATGCACTCAATCAAAGATAACTAGAAAGTCATTTAAGTCTAGAACTGAAAATATGTCTTCTAAACCCTATGAGCTGATACACATGGACCTTTTTGGGCCAACCAGATCTGTTAGCTTATCAGGGAGGAAGTATGGGTTTGTCATGGTAGATGACTTTTCTAGGTATACTTGGGTTTATTTCTTATCTCATAAGAGTGATGCATTTTCAGAATTTCAGGAGTTCTATGTTAGAATAAATCAGAAAATTGAAAACATTTTGACTGATCATGGAGGTGAGTTTGAAAACTCACAGTTTGATGAATTCTGCAGGTCAAATGGAATCAACCATAGGTACTCCTCACCAAGGACACCTGAGCAGAATGGAGTTGTGGAGAGAAGGAACAGAACCCTAGTGGAGATGGGTCGTACACTCCTTGTTGAAGGTGGTCTACCTAGGAAATTCTGGGCTGAAGTAGTGAACACTGCCTGTTATGTAATTAACAGAGCCATGGTAAGACCTTCTACCCAGCAAACACCATATGAGATCTTAAAGGGTAAGAAACCTTCTATTGCTCACTTCAAGGTTTTTGGATGTAAATGTTTCATTCATATAAATGATAAAAGAGACCTTGATAAATTTGAACCTAAAGGTGAACCACGAATCTTTCTTGGTTATTCTGAAAACACCCGAGCATATAGATTGTACAATCTGAATTCTAAAACTGTTGAAGAATCTCCACATATAGTTTTTGATGAATCCTTGGTAAATACTAATGTTGGTCAATGCAGGAATGAAGACAGTGGTGATATTCTGAAGGAAGGAGATCCTGCAGACAAATTTGAGGATGAAGAAGGACATAAAGAGCTTGATGAAGAAGAGCCTATAGTTCAGGGGGAGGTAAATCAAACTCATGATAATCTAATTGTAAACATTAGATATCTTAAGGATCATCCTGTAGATAATATAATTAGAAATCTGCATGACCCCCCTAGGACTAGAGGCCACTTGAGAATTCAACATGAATTGAATGCTTATGCTTTTGTTTCAAATATAGAACCCAAGTCCATTGACTGTGCTCTCCAAGATGTGCATTGGATTAATGCCATGCATGAGGAGCTTAATCAATTTGACAGGAATAAGGTGTGGCATTTGGTTCCACCTCCTGATCATGAAATAGTCATAGGGACTAAATGGGTGTTTAGAAATAAAACTGATGAATCAGGGAATGTCATTAAAAATAAAGCCAGACTTGTAGCTCATGGGTACAATCAGGAATTTAGAATAGACTTTGAAGAGTCTTTTGCCCCTGTAGCTAGGTTAGAAGCAATTAGAATATTATTGGCTTATGCATGCTCCCTAGGTATAAATCTTCAGTAGATGGATGTGAAATCTGCTTTCCTAAATGGGGAAATTAGTGAGGATGTCTATGTGAGACAGCCTCCGGGGTTTGAATGTTTAGATTTCCCTAATCATGTTTACAAACTCAATAAAGCTCTTTATGATTTAAAGCAAGCTCCTAGAGCTTGGTATGACAGGTTGAGCAAGTTCCTCATCGACAAGAATTTCACAAGAGGTATAGTTGATCAAACATTGTTTACCAAAGTGAGTCATTCAGATATCCTTATTATTCAGATTTATGTGGATGACATTGTGTTTGCGTCAACTAACCCCAAATTGTGTGAGGAATTCTCTCAGATAATGACTAATGAGTTTGAAATGAGCTCAATGGGCGAGCTCAAACTATATCTTGGACTACAGGTTACACAATTAGAGGATGGTACTTTCATCTCTCAGTCCAAGTACGTAAAGAATTTATTGAAGAAGTACAAAATGGACAACCTCAAGAAAATAGCTGCTCCAATGGGTACCTCAACCAGTTTGGATAAAGATCCTAAAGGTAAACCAGTGGACCAAAGGATATATAGAGGTATGATCGGATCCCTTCTTTATCTTACAGCATCTAGGCCTGATATTCAATTTACAGTGTGTTTATGCTCTAGGTTTCAAGCTAGTCCTAAAGAATCCGATCTTAAGGCTGTGAAGAGGATTTTTAGATATTTACTAGGCACCCAACAGCTAGGTCTTTGGTATCCTGCTAAGTGTGAGTTAGATCTTCTAGCCTACACTGATGCAGACTATGCTGGGTGTCGAGTAGATAGAAAGAGCACTAGTGGCTATTGCCAATTCCTTGGTGGCTGTCTAGTATCTTGGGCATCTAAAAAGCAACACACTGTAGCCTTGTCTACAGCTGAGGCTGAATATGTTGCTGCAGGTAATTGTGCTGCCCAAGTACTATGGATCAAGCACCAACTAGATGATTATTAGATAAAACTGGAATGCATTCTAATTTTATGTGATAATACTAGTGCCATATGTCTTGCTAAAAATCCTGTTCATCATTCTAGGACTAAACACATAGAGATAAAACATAATTTTCTTAGAGATGCTGTGAATAAAAAGGAAATCGAACTGAATTTCATTGAAACAGACAAACAAATTGCTGATATCTTTATTAAGCCACTTGGAAAAGAAAAGTTTAAATTTCTTAGAAGAGAACTTGGCTTGTGTAATTTTCAGCATGATGAATAAAATTTTTAGCGGTTTTGAATAAAATTTCTGATTTGGACTTGCATCTGATAGCTTGTATAAAACTCTGTGAAGGTTGACTGGTGCAACAGACTCATGATCATGCATGACACTCATATTATTTTCTCATGATCATCACTGCATATCATTTAGTCATGAATGTGTCTAAAATCACATGCATATAGAACTGTTTTGCACTACATTTCTTTGCATAACCCTGGTGGTCATATTGCATGATAGTGTAGTCTGAATAAGCATGAACTTCAAAATCATTTGTTCAGTCATCATTTACAAAACTGCATGCATATAGACAGGGGGAGTCTTGTCAGAAATTCAGGGTAAACTGCTGCGTCGACGCTGCTATACTGTGGCATTGATGCAGTGAACTAGATCTGTGAATGCCTCTACTTCTTATTCTGATGAGTTGACGTTGCAATAGCGTGGAGTCGACGCACTGATATTATCTCAGTGTTTTATATTGTTGCCTCTTCAACTGATGCGTGGACGCCTGAACTCCCAGCGTCGACTCTGTTCATTCATCCTTTGACTCTGAATGATTGAGTCTGACAGTATGGCAATCTTTTAGTCAGTTCTAATATTAAGCAATAGAAAATAGACTTCTTCCCTCATAAGAACTTTAATTGCTTAAAGACTGACTTAATGGTTTAAATTTTATAATCTTTAGAGTTAAAAGACTACAATCAGTAAATAAGGATGCTGAAAATTGATAAAGCACTCAACCCTCATCTTATTTCATATCAGACAAAGCTAATTATATCTGAAATCTGAAAACTCATCTGAAATCATATTAGAGAAACTAAGTATGTGTATTGTCCTTAAACAAGTCATTCTGAAATAAATAAAGGACAACTAAGAAAGATATTGAAAAATATTAAAAATTAATTGAAAAATAGCATTGGCAGAGCAATGACTGGTAAATCACTGAGAAACTGAGTGATCCATCAAAGAAGTGGACAACACTCATGTCATGAGGTGTATCAGCTATCTCTGTATAAAATGATCAAAACAGTAGGTTGATTTCACTGAGTACCTGGGGGTAATTGACTTCTGATAAACGTGTACCCTCACACAAAAAGGTGTAAATCAGTTCTATTGAGTTTGATCATAGGCAAAATGGTCCATCATGTTGAGTATCTAGGGGTATTGGCGTCTGATAAACGTATACCCTTACGTAAAAAGACTTATGGTACCTGAATACCCTAAATGAAATAATATTAAAAATGATGTTCCTTCAAAAGAAATTTCATGGATGTCAATTTGTCTAATTTCAATACATGACCTGGTATCTCTTAGCACATTCTACTGAGTCTATGAAAGTAAGATATTTTGAAACTGAATCTCTCATGTAAATATGATTCTGGTTTATTATTTTATCATGCACAGCTACCTTATCCAATGAATGTAGTGCATAAACTCTCATTTATATAACCTTTAAACCAGAACTTCACTTTCTAAGCAGTTTCTCAATTCATATGACTGAAGATTCTGTGCTTTAGCTGCTTAATTTCTGAACTACCTGCTAAGAATGCCAGTCAGCTGATTCTTCTTGTTCCTTCCCTTGCATCTTATTTCCCTCCTCTTTATTGATGGCAAAGGGGGAGAATATATTGTCTATTTGATGAATTCATTCCAGGGAAGTGTATGCATCATGTCTATGGCAAAGGGGGAGATCTTGTGAGCAGAGAGTCGTGTTCATGTCTCAGCATGTCATACATAGCATCTGCATGACAAATATGAATAACAAAACATGTCCTTCATCAAAAATGCATCTGCACAACAAGATGTTGCTATTCTATATAATAGGGTGTTGCCATCATCAAAAAGGGGGAGATTGTTGTGACCCCTCTGTGTTGATGATGTTGACAATAAGTTTTACCTTCATTGGCAACAGCTTGTTTTGATTGATTGGCAACTGTTATTATTTTGATGAAATTATTTTTATCAGGTTGTCTGTGTATATAATGCAGTCAGAGTCTATATATTGTTATGCACATACTCACAGGTCTACATAACGCATTGCAGCATGAACATAGAGTCTATACCTTTTCTTATTTAGTCTGGATAGTAGTGGGTCGACCCACTTCTCAGATGGGTCGACGCCCCCAGAGTGAAGTCTATACACGGTCTGTCTGTCTTGTGTCTCATGCAGCGTCTTAGGCATTTTGTTGAAGTCTATACAGTGCAGCTCACACGAACACTCAAGTCCATACATCGTGTAGTCTGCACAGTGTGGCACCCAATGTCTATACATTGCTCATTCGTTCATTCAGCAATGTCAAGTCTACACATTGGTCGGTGCCAAGTCTGTACAGCGAGCGTCTCATTGGTGAAGTCTGTACACTCACCAGTTGAACTTCAAAGTCCATACATTGGACTGTAGCTTGCACGAAGTTAAGCCCATACATCGCTCAAGTCTGTACAGAGTCCATCTTCTTAGTTAGCGTCTCATGCATTCAAGCAAAGTCTATACATCGGGGTGAAGTCCGTACATCCTTCGTTCAACTTCGAAGTCCGTACATTAGAAGTTTCACCTACGTTTCCCTTCAAGTCTATACATCGGTAGTTTTACCATCGTTTCCCTTGAAGTCTATACACTGATGGCTTTACCGTCGTTTCACTTGAAGTCTATACTCTCGACTGCCTTGTCTTGATCAAGTCTGTACAGAGTTTCTGTGCTCAAGTCTGTACAGCCTTTCACTTGGAAAGTCTATACATCGTGAAGTCTTCACACTGGCCCTTGAATGATGTCTGTACATCGTGCATCTCTTCGTTGAAGTCTGTACATCCTTCGCTGAGCCTTCCAAGTCTGTACAGTCACTAAGTCTGTACATCCTCTAGACGCTCACGAAGTCTATACATTGGTTTTCTTTTCAAGTCTGTACAGACTTTGGTTTGTGCAAGTCTATACAACCGACTGTTCAGTTTGTGACCAAGTCTGTACAGCCAAGGTGACTGTTAAGTCTGTACATTGGTTCAAGCTTCCAAGTCTGTACATTGGGCCTTCAAGCATTTGAAGTCTATACATTGGACTGTGCTTCGCAAAGTCCATACATTGGACTGTGCTTCGCAAAGTCCATACATTGGATTGTGCTCGTAAAGTCTATACATCCATCGGTTCTTTGTTGGCCCAAGTCCATACATTGGTAAAGTCTTCACATCGCCTGATTTCTTCAAAGTCTGTACATCCTTCAAGGGGCCAAGTATATACATCCTCCCGTTCAGATTTCCAAGTCTATACAACGTTGTTTAGTGGAAGTCTGTACAGCCGTTGGGTTGCCAAAGTCCATACATTGTGAACCTCAAAGCCTCTACAGACTTTGCCTTATTTAAGTCTGTACATCGTTCATTTGTCTTGGCAAGTCTACACATTGGTAGTCTGTACATCATTCGTGAAGATTGAACATTGAGCAAGTGTATACATTGGACGAGTCTGCATCGTGCATCAGTCATGAAGTCTATACATCGTCTGTCTTCATTAACGTCTCATGAAGTCTGTACATCGTAGCTTTTGTGCTCCAAGTCTATACATCATGGCAAGTCCGAAGTCTACACATTGGAAGTGTATTCATTCATGCATCATGGGTCGACCCCTTGATTAGATGGGTCGACCCCCTTTAGACTTCTAAGTCTATACACTGTGTTCATGCATTGTTCTCATCGAAGTCTACACATTACTGTTCTTCACAGCAAGTCTATACACTGCTCCCTCCTGCGTGTAAATTCTAAGTCTATACACTCCCTGTGTTTTCATGTCTATACATCGCATTTCATTTCACAAGTCTATACAGAGTTTGATACTTAAACTGATAATCTGGTATTCTGTCTGACAGGGATTCTTTACCTGGACTGATGACCTGGCTCGTGATCCAAGAAAGATGAGGTACCATGATGATGACACGTGGAAGAAGCCTTTCCAGGATGCTGCCATGTGGATGGAATTACCTCGGTTCTAGCAAATTCTCTGGCCGAGAAATGTGGAAGCCATGCGCCCTCATCCACATGCTGCTAGTATATAATGAAGCCTTCGTCTTCAGATGGAGGCTGATCGACCGAAGAGAAGCAAAGTCTATACAGTAGAGAGCCATCGATCCACTGTGAGAAGAAAGAAAATAGAGAAGAAGAGAAAGTGAGGAGAGATGAGTTGAGAGAGTGAGATTGAGAGAGCTTGTTCGAGAGGATTGTACTCAGTCTCTTGGTTCAGATACCAGAGCTGAGCATTTGCTCATTAGAGCTACATTCCCCTTTGGGGTTTTCCTTTTCGTTATGCTTCTGCACTTTTATTTCTGAACTATTGATTCTTCAAGCTGTGATTCAGCTGTTTTGCAGAGGTGCTTCCTCTGGACGGGTAAGTTGTAAACCCCAGCAGTTATAGTGGAGGATTCCACTGGACAGGTGAAGTTGTAATCCTCAGTAGGCGAGACTTGTCTCGGACAGCAAGCTGTGTTGCTCAGCGATTTGTAGGCCAAGCTGTAGTGCCCAGCAGACGCAAGCTGTACTGCGCAGCAGTAAGCCATACTCTGTTGAGTGTGGGGTGGACGTAGGTCTTTGACCGAACCACCTAAAATTCTTGGGTGCATTGTGTTTGTGTGATTGTCTTTGAACTTTGTGCGATGGGTTTCCTTACTTAGCATCATAGCTTATATCGCTCATGTTCATATCTAGTATTCGAGATAGTGATATGCTGTGTGACTGCATGGGTCGACCCTTTCCTTAGTGCATCTTCTTTTGGTTTACCTGCTATTTGCCTATATTCCGCATTAGAGCTTATACTAGCTTTTAATTAGGCATTAGATCTATTCAACCCCCCTCTAGATCCACAGTTAGTGGAGATAGACTGCGTCCTTCTAACACAACACCTCTGATCCTTCTCCTCCGGTATCCCCGGGTGTCTCCTATTTTCTTTCCCCGACCCTGTCAGGTGATTCTAATTCCTTTTCTCCGACCACGTCAGATGATCACTCCTCTTCCCCCTTACCTTTGCCACAATCTTCTCATGGTTTGTCTATTATCTCCTTTTCACCCTTTGAGGGTTCTTGCCCTTTTTCTTGCTATTTTTGAGGCTTTAGTCCGCCTTGATCTTAGCTGACCTCTGTTGATTATGTATTTGGTTCCTTGTTATCAGGGTCTCTATACCTTAACGAGGGAGTTCTAGCCCTCGTCTCTCTGCCTTTTTACCCTTCTTCATCCAATATGATGTTTACTGCTCTTCCGTGTAAAAGAATCTTCAAGTCCTTGTTATCCTCTCCATTCTTCGTCCTGTCAAGTGAGAAAAACAAAGCTCGTGCTGCTCAAAGCTTAATGGTCAAGAGCGCTTTAGGATGCTACTTCCACACTATGGATTTGCAAGGTACCTTTATTCTGTGCAAGAAACATGCTATCATTGCTATTATTTCTATTTATTCCCGCGCATGGTTATAGTGGTGAATTCCTCAACACGATTGAGTGGTGTTTGGAAGTTTGCTTAGTTCAGTTAAAAAGAGTTCGCTTCTGCAGCATCCTTAGGCTAGTAATAGCTCTGCACTGAGAGTCTAGTTTCTTTCCCCGATCGTTGAGGGTGACCTTTAAGTATGAGTTTTTCACACACTTCACGGTGAGCCATAACCGATTCCTTTGAGGCACACCGTTGCTGCTTTGGCCATACTATGGGTATGCACGAAGTCTTTTCTTTTCTCTGCTCGGCCAAGTGTAGGGGCAAGAGATAGATGGATGAGATGACCAACCTAGGCGCTCCCCCAATATGGGAGAGGTCTCAAATAAGGGCAGTCTTGACCCTCAAAAGTGAGCTTTCATACTATAACTCGCCAATAAGGGCCGTCAAATCAAAATGATGAATCGAATACGCAAATTTATGAAATAAGGCATGACAAGAGTGGTAGTATAGTTCCCCGTGGGATGTCATGAGCCCGATCGCATGCATGCCTGAAAAATATGAGTCTGAAAATCAAAGACACAAAGCCCCGGCGCAACAGACTGTATCTATGAGGGGTAGTGCCCTAGAAGGAATTCGAGTCTTGATGTCTCCCATCCTGCATTAAGCTTATCTCCCATTTTTCCTTCTATTTTTCCCTCTTCGGCTGGGTTGTATCCCGGGTATGGCCTTAGTAGGGGCACCGTTCCTTAGAGGCGGTTGGTTATGACAAGCCACTCTCACATGCACGCCCTACTTAAGGGAATCCTTTAATGAGAGGGGTAGGAACGACGATCCCTGGCCAGTAGTGTGAGCCCGTCTTGGGTGCTGCAGATTGCTATTTCAAAAAAATCTAAAAAAAATCAAATATTGTCAAAATCTCAGAAAAAAATCAAATATTGCCAAAATCTCAAAAAAATCAAATATTGTCAAAATTCTAAAAAAAATCAAATATTGTTCAAAATCTAAAAAAATTAAAAAACTGTCAAAATTTTAAAAATATTTATCTTTTTTTCCTTTTTATCTATTTTTATTTTTAGGACATGTATGATTTGTTTGCTAAGTGTGCAGGTCGCAGGTGTTCAAGCTTCCTAGCTCTATCTTTTGCTCTGACTCCTATTCATATTTTTCTGATCTGTTCTCTCTTCTTCAATATTGTATCTCGA